>CM050447.1:147801173-149001173 GCA_027563935.2 Costus lasius | reverse complement strand
ATAAGATTAATATAAATATAAAAATTAATACCAAGATTAAAAATTAATATTATAAACGAGATCAAATTCGAGTTTAAGATGAAGATTTGAAGCAAGATAAAGATGAAGATTATAAGATTCAAACTGAAATCTATATTAAAACTGAGATCAAAATGAAGATTAAGATAATTATCAAGAACAATATCAATTTTAATATTAAGAATAAGAATAAGATCAATAACAAATAAAGATGATAATCAAGATCAAAATTATCGTCATGATTAGATCAATATCAATAACAATAACAATATCAAGATTGATGACCAAGATTACAAACAAGATCAAAATTGAGTTTAAGATTAAGATTAAAAAGAAGATAAAAAAGAATATCATAAGATGAAGATTGCAATTTTGATTAAAATCAAGATCAATATCATGATTATGAACAAAATCAATATTAAAATTAAGATTAAAAAATGATAAAGATCAAATAGAGATCAAAATCTAGATCAACTTCCTCATCATTATAAGATTAATATAAATATAAAAATTAATATTAAGATTGAAAATTAATATTATCAACGAGATCAAATTCGAGTTTAAGATGAAGATTAGAAGCAAGATAGAGATGGAAGATTATAAGATTAAAACTGAAATCTATATTAAAACTCAGATCAAACTGAAAATTAAGATAATTATCAAGAACAATATCAATTTTAAAATTAAGAATAAGAATAAGATCAATAACAAATAAAGATCATGATCAAGATCAAAATTCTCGTCATGATTAGATCAATATCAATAACAATAACAATATAAAGATTGATGACCAAGATTTCAAACAAGATCAAAATCGAGTTTAAGATTAAGATTAAGAAGAAGATAAAAAAGAATATCATAAGATGAAGATTGCAATTTTGATTAAAATCAAGATCAATATCATTATTATTAACAAAATCAATATTAAAATTAAGATTAAAAAATGATAAAGATCAAATAGAGATCAAAATCAAGATCAACTTCCTCATCATTATAAGATTAATATAAATATAAAAATTAATACCAAGATTGAAAATTAATATTATATACGAGATCAAAATCGAGTTTAAGATGAAGATTTGAAGCAAGATAGAGATGAAGATTATAAGATTCAAACTGAAATCTATATTAAAACTGAGATCAAAATAAAGATTAAGATAATTATCAAGAACAAGATCAATTTTAAAATTAAGAATAAGAATAAGATCAATAACAAATAAAGATCATAATCAAGATCAAAATTCTCGTCATGATTAGATCAATATCAATAACAATAACAATATAAAGATTGATGACCAAGATTACAAACAAGATCAAAATTGAGTTTAAGATTAAGATTAAAAAGAAGATAAAAAAGAATATCATAAGATGAAGATTGCAATTTTGACTAAAATCAAGATCATTATCATGATTATGAACAAAATCAATATTAAAACTAAGATTAAAAAATGATAAAGATCAAATAGAGATCAAAATCAAGATCAACTTCCTCATCATTATAAGATTAATAAAAATATAAAAATTAATATCAAGATTGAAAATTAATATTATCAACGAGATCAAATTCGAGTTTAAGATGAAGATTAGAAGCAAGATAGAGATGGAAGATTATAAGATTAAAACTGAAATCTATATTAAAACTCAGATCAAACTGAAAATTAAGATAATTATCAAGAACAATATCAATTTTAAAATTAAGAATAAGAATAAGATCAATAACAAATAAAGATCATGATCAAGATCAAAATTCTCGTCATGATTAGATCAATATCAATAACAATAACAATATAAAGATTGATGACCAAGATTTCAAACAAGATCAAAATCGAGTTTAAGATTAAGATTAAGAAGAAGATAAAAAAGAATATCATAAGATGAAGATTGCAATTTTGATTAAAATCAAGATCAATATCATGATTATTAACAAAATCAATATTAAAATTAAGATTAAAAAATGATAAAGATCAAATAGAGATCAAAATCAAGATCAACTTCCTCATCATTATAAGATTAATATAAATATAAAAATTAATACCAAGATTGAAAATTAATCTTATATACGAGATCAAAATCGAGTTTAAGATGAAGATTTGAAGCAAGATAGAGATGAAGATTATAAGATTAAAACTGAAATCTATATTAAAACTGAGATCAAAATGAAGATTAAGATAATTATCAAGAACAAGATCAATTTTAAAATTAAGAATAAGAATAAGATCAATAACAAATAAAGATCATAATCAAGATCAAAATTCTCGTCATGATTAGATCAATATCAATAACAATAACAATATAAAGATTGATGACCAAGATTACAAACAAGATCAAAATTGAGTTTAAGATTAAGATTAAAAAGAAGATAAAAAAGAATATCATAAGATGAAGATTGCAATTTTGACTAAAATCAAGATCATTATCATGATTATGAACAAAATCAATATTAAAACTAAGATTAAAAAATGATAAAGATCAAATAGAGATCAAAATCAAGATCAACTTCCTCATCATTATAAGATTAATAAAAATATAAAAATTAATATCAAGATTGAAAATTAATATTATCAACGAGATCAAAATCGAGTTTAAGATGAAGATTAGAAGCAAGATAGAGATGAAGATTATAAGATTAAAACTGAAATCTATATTAAAACTCAGATCAAAATGAAAATTAAGATAATTATCAAGAACAATATCAATTTTAAAATTAAGAATAAGAATAAGATCAATAACAAATAAACATCATGATCAAGATCAAAATTCTCGGCATGATTAGATCAATATCAATAACAATAACAATATAAAGATTGATGACCAATATTTCAAACAAGATCAAAATCGAGTTTAAGATTAAGATTAAGAAGAAGATAAAAAAGAATATCATACGATGAAGATTGCAATTTTGATTAAAATCAAGATCAATATCATGATTATTAACAAAATCAATATTAAAATTAAGATTAAAAAATGATAAAGATCAAATAGAGATCAAAATCAAGATCAACTTCCTCATCATTATAAGATTAATATAAATATAAAAATTAATACCAAGATTGAAAAATAATATTATCAACGAGATCAAATTCGAGTTTAAGATGAAGATTAGAAGCAAGATAAAGATGAAGATTATAAGATTAAAACTGAAATCTATATTAAAACTCAGATCAAAATGAAAATTAAGATAATTATCAAGAACAAGATCAATTTTAAAATTAAGAATAAGAATAAGATCAATAACAAATAAAGATCATGATCAAGATCAAAATTATCGTCATGATTAGATCAATATCAATAACAATAAAAATATCAAGATTGATGACCAAGATTTCAAACAAGATCAAAATCGAGTTTAAGATTAAGATTAAAAAGAAGATAAAAAAGAATATCATAAGATGAAGATTGCAATTTTGATTAAAATCAAGATCAATATCATGATTATTAACAAAATCAATATTAAAATTAAGATTAAAAAATTATAAAGATCAAATAGAGATCAAAATCAAGATCAACTTCCTCATCATTATAAGATTAATATAAATATAAAAATTAATACCAAGATTTAAATTAATATTATATACGAGATCAAAATCGAGTTTAACATGAAGATTTGAAGCAAGATAGAGATGAAGATTATAAGATTCAAACTGAAATCTATATTAAAACTGAGATCAAAATGAAGATTAAGATAATTATCAAGAACAAGATCAATTTTAAAATTAAGAATAAGAATAAGATCAATAACAAATAAAGATCATAATCAAGATCAAAATTCTCGTCATGATTAGATCAATATCAATAACAATAACAATATAAAGATTGATGAACAAGATTACAAACAAGATCAAAATTGAGTTTAAGGTTAAGATTAAAAAGAAGATAAAAAAGAATATCATTAGATGAAGATTGCAATTTTGACTAAAATCAAGATCATTATCATGATTATGAACAAAATCAATATTAAAACTAAGATTAAAAAATGATAAAGATCAAATAGAGATCAAAATCAAGATCAACTTCCTCATCATTATAAGATTAATATAAATATAAAAATTAATATCAAGATTGAAAATTAATATTATCAACGAGATCAAAATCGAGTTTAAGATGAAGATTAGAAGCAAGATAGAGATGAAGATTATAAGATTAAAACTGAAATCTATATTAAAACTCAGATCAAAATGAAAATTAAGATAATTATCAAGAACAATATCAATTTTAAAATTAAGAATAAGTATAAAATCAATAACAAATAAAGATCATAATCAAGATCAAAATTCTCGTCATGATTAGATCAATATCAATAACAATAACAATATAAAGATTGATGACCAAGATTACAAACAAGATCAAAATTGAGTTTAAGGTTAAGATTAAAAAGAAGATAAAAAAGAATATCATTAGATGAAGATTGCAATTTTGACTAAAATCAAGATCATTATCATGATTATGAACAAAATCAATATTAAAACTAAGATTAAAAAATGATAAAGATCAAATAGAGATCAAAATCAAGATCAATTCCTCATCATTATAAGATTAATATAAATATAAAAATTAATATCAAGATTGAAAATTAATATTATCAACGAGATCAAAATCGAGTTTAAGATGAAGATTAGAAGCAAGATAGAGATGAAGATTATAAGATTAAAACTGAAATCTATATTAAAACTCAGATCAAAATGAAAATTAAGATAATTATCAAGAACAATATCAATTTTAAAATTAAGAATAAGAATAAAATCAATAACAAATAAAGATCATGATCAAGATCAAAATTCTCATCATGATTAGATCAATATCAATAACAATAACAATATAAAGATTGATGACCAATATTTCAAACAAGATCAAAATCGAGTTTAAGTTTAAGATTAAGAAGAAAATAAAAAAGAATATCATAAGATGAAGATTGCAATTTTGATTAAAATCAAGATCAATATCATGATTATTAACAAAATCAATATTAAAATTAAGAATAAAAAATGATAAAGATCAAATAGAGATCAAAATCAAGATCAACTTCCTCATCATTATAAGATTAATATAAATATAAAACTTAATACCAAGATTGAAAATTAATATTATCAACGAGATCAAATTCGAGTTTAAGATGAAGATTAGAAGCAAGATAGAGATGAAGATTATAAGATTAAAACTGAAATCTATATTAAAACTCAGATCAAAATGAAAATTAAGATAATTATCAAGAACAATATCAATTTTAAAATTAAGAATAAGAATAAGATCAATAACAAATAAAGATCATGATCAAGATCAAAATTCTCGTCATGATTAGATCAATATCAATAACAATAACAATATAAAGATTGATGACCAAGATTTCAAACAAGATCAAAATCGAGTTTAAGATTAAGATTAAGAAGAAGATAAAAAAGAATATCATAAGATGAAGATTGCAATTTTGATTAAAATCAAGATCAATATCATGATTATTAACAAAATCAATATTAAAATTAAGATTAAAAAATGATAAAGATCAAATAGAGATCAAAATCAAGATCAACTTCCTCATCCTTATAAGATTAATATAAATATAAAAATTAATACCAAGATTGAAAATTAATATTATATACGAGATCAAAATCGAGTTTAAGATGAAGATTTGAAGCAAGATAGAGATGAAGATTATAAGATTCAAACTGAAATCTATATTAAAACTGAGATCAAAATGAAGATTAAGATAATTATCAAGAACAAAATCAATTTTAAAATTAAGAATAAGAATAAGATCAATAACAAATAAAGATCATAATCAAGATCAAAATTCTCGTCATGATTAGATCAATATCAATAACAATAACAATATAAAGATTGATGACCAAGATTACAAACAAGATCAAAATTGAGTTTAAGATTAAGATTAAAAAGAAGATAAAAAAGAATATCATAAGATGAAGATTGCAATTTTGACTAAAATCAAGATCATTATCATGATTATGAACAAAATCAATATTAAAACTAAGATTAAAAAATGATAAAGATCAAATAGAGATCAAAATCAAGATCAACTTCCTCATCATTATAAGATTAATAAAAATATAAAAATTAATATCAAGATTGAAAATTAATATTATCAACGAGATCAAATTCGAGTTTAAGATAAGATTAGAAGCAAGATAAAGATGAAGATTATAAGATTAAAACTGAAATCTATATTAAAACTCAGATCAAAATGAAAATTAAGATAATTATCAAGAACAATATCAATTTTAAAATTAAGAATAAGAATAAGATCAATAACAAATAAAGATCATGATCAAGATCAAAATTCTCGTCATGATTAGATCAATATCAATAACAATAACAATATAAAGATTGATGACCAATATTTCAAACAAGATCAAAATCGAGTTTAAGATTAAGATTAAGAAGAAGATAAAAAAGAATATCATACGATGAAGATTGCAATTTTGATTAAAATCAAGATCAATATCATGATTATTAACAAAATCAATATTAAAATTAAGATTAAAAAATGATAAAGATCAAATAGAGATCAAAATCAAGATCAACTTCCTCATCATTATAAGATTAATATAAATATAAAAATTAATACCAAGATTGAAAAATAATATTATCAACGAGATCAAATTCGAGTTTAAGATGAAGATTAGAAGCAAGATAAAGATGAAGATTATAAGATTAAACTGAAATCTATATTAAAACTCAGATCAAAATGAAAATTAAGATAATTATCAAGAACAAGATCAATTTTAAAATTAAGAATAAGAATAAGATCAATAACAAATAAAGATCATGATCAAGATCAAAATTCTCGTCATGATTAGATCAATATCAATAACAATAAAAATATCAAGATTGATGACCAAGATTTCAAACAAGATCAAAATCGAGTTTAAGATTAAGATTAAAAAGAAGATAAAAAAGAATATCATAAGATGAAGATTGCAATTTTGATTAAAATCAAGATCAATATCATGATTATTAACAAAATCAATATTAAAATTAAGATTAAAAAATGATAAAGATCAAATAGAGATCAAAATCAAGATCAACTTCCTCATCATTATAAGATTAATATAAATATAAAAATTAATACCAAGATTTAAATTAATATTATATACGAGATCAAAATCGAGTTTAACATGAAGATTTGAAGCAAGATAGAGATGAAGATTATAAGATTCAAACTGAAATCTATATTAAAACTGAGATCAAAATGAAGATTAAGATAATTATCAAGAACAAGATCAATTTTAAAATTAAGAATAAGAATAAGATCAATAACAAATAAAGATCATAATCAAGATCAAAATTCTCGTCATGATTAGATCAATATCAATAACAATAACAATATAAAGATTGATGACCAAGATTACAAACAAGATCAAAATTGAGTTTAAGGTTATGATTAAAAAGAAGATAAAAAAGAATATCATTAGATGAAGATTGCAATTTTGACTAAAATCAAGATCATTATCATGATTATGAACAAAATCAATATTAAAACTAAGATTAAAAAATGATAAAGATCAAATAGAGATCAAAATCAAGATCAATTCCTCATCATTATAAGATTAATATAAATATAAAAATTAATATCAAGATTGAAAATTAATATTATCAACGAGATCAAAATCGAGTTTAAGATGAAGATTAGAAGCAAGATAGAGATGAAGATTATAAGATTAAAACTGAAATCTATATTAAAACTCAGATCAAAATGAAAATTAAGATAATTATCAAGAACAATATCAATTTTAAAATTAAGAATAAGAATAAAATCAATAACAAATAAAGATCATGATCAAGATCAAAATTCTCATCATGATTAGATCAATATCAATAACAATAACAATATAAAGATTGATGACCAATATTTCAAACAAGATCAAAATCGAGTTTAAGATTAAGATTAAGAAGAAAATAAAAAAGAATATCATAAAATGAAGATTGCAATTTTGATTAAAATCAAGATCAATATCATGATTATTAACAAAATCAATATTAAAATTAAGAATAAAAAATGATAAAGATCAAATAGAGATCAAAATCAAGATCAACTTCCTCATCATTATAAGATTAATATAAATATAAAAATTAATACCAAGATTGAAAATTAATATTATCAACGAGATCAAATTCGAGTTTAAGATGAAGATTAGAAGCAAGATAGAGATGAAGATTATAAGATTAAAACTGAAATCTATATTAAAACTCAGATCAAAATGAAAATTAAGATAATTATCAAGAACAATATCAATTTTAAAATTAAGAATAAGAATAAGATCAATAACAAATAAAGATCATGATCAAGATCAAAATTCTCGTCATGATTAGATCAATATCAATAACAATAACAATATAAAGATTGATAACCAAGATTTCAAACAAGATCAAAATCGAGTTTAAGATTAAGATTAAGAAGAAGATAAAAAAGAATATCATAAGATGAAGATTGCAATTTTGATTAAAATCAAGATCAATATCATGATTATTAACAAAATCAATATTAAAATTAAGATTAAAAAATGATAAAGATCAAATAGAGATCAAAATCAAGATCAACTTCCTCATCCTTATAAGATTAATATAAATATAAAAATTAATACCAAGATTGAAAATTAATATTATATACGAGATCAAAATCGAGTTTAAGATGAAGATTTGAAGCAAGATAGAGATGAAGATTATAAGATTCAAACTGAAATCTATATTAAAACTGAGATCAAAATGAAGATTAAGATAATTATCAAGAACAAAATCAATTTTAAAATTAAGAATAAGAATAAGATCAATAACAAATAAAGATCATAATCAAGATCAAAATTCTCGTCATGATTAGATCAATATCAATAACAATAACAATATAAAGATTGATGACCAAGATTACAAACAAGATCAAAATTGAGTTTAAGATTAAGATTAAAAAGAAGATAAAAAAGAATATCATAAGATGAAGATTGCAATTTTGACTAAAATCAAGATCATTATCATGATTATGAACAAAATCAATATTAAAACTAAGATTAAAAAATGATAAAGATCAAATAGAGATCAAAATCAAGATCAATTCCTCATCATTATAAGATTAATATAAATATAAAAATTAATATTAAGATTGAAAATTAATATTATCAACGAGATCAAAATCGAGTTTAAGATGAAGATTAGAAGCAAGATAGAGATGAAGATTATAAGATTAAAACTGAAATCTATATTAAAACTCAGATCAAAATGAAAATTAAGATAATTATCAAGAACAATATCAATTTTAAAATTAAGAATAAGAATAAAATCAATAACAAATAAAGATCATGATCAAGATCAAAATTCTCATCATGATTAGATCAATATCAATAACAATAACAATATAAAGATTGATGACCAATATTTCAAACAAGATCAAAATCGAGTTTAAGATTAAGATTAAGAAGAAAATAAAAAAGAATATCATAAGATGAAGATTGCAATTTTGATTAAAATCAAGATCAATATCATGATTATTAACAAAATCAATATTAAAATTAAGAATAAAAAATGATAAAGATCAAATAGAGATCAAAATCAAGATCAACTTCCTCATCATTATAAGATTAATATAAATATAAAAATTAATACCAAGATTGAAAATTAATATTATCAACGAGATCAAATTCGAGTTTAAGATGAAGATTAGAAGCAAGATAGAGATGAAGATTATAAGATTAAAACTGAAATCTATATTAAAACTCAGATCAAAATGAAAATTAAGATAATTATCAAGAACAATATCAATTTTAAAATTAAGAATAAGAATAAGATCAATAACAAATAAAGATCATGATCAAGATCAAAATTCTCGTCATGATTAGATCAATATCAATAACAATAACAATATAAAGATTGATGACCAAGATTTCAAACAAGATCAAAATCGAGTTTAAGATTAAGATTAAGAAGAAGATAAAAAAGAATATCATAAGATGAAGATTGCAATTTTGATTAAAATCAAGATCAATATCATGATTATTAACAAAATCAATATTAAAATTAAGATTAAAAAATGATAAAGATCAAATAGAGATCAAAATCAAGATCAACTTCCTCATCCTTATAAGATTAATATAAATATAAAAATTAATACCAAGATTGAAAATTAATATTATATACGAGATCAAATTCGAGTTTAAGATGAAGATTTGAAGCAAGATAGAGATGAAGATTATAAGATTCAAACTGAAATCTATATTAAAACTCAGATCAAAATGAAAATTAAGATAATTATCAAGAACAAGATCAATTTTAAAATTAAGAATAAGAATAAGATCAATAACAAATAAAGATCATAATCAAGATCAAAATTCTCGTCATGATTAGATCAATATCAATAACAATAACAATATCAAGATTGATGACCAAGATTTCAAACAAGATCAAAATTGAGTTTAAGATTAAGATTAAAAAGAAGATAAAAAAGAATATCATAAGATGAAGATTGCAATTTTGATTAAAATCAAGATCAATATCATGATTATGAACAAAATCAATATTAAAACTAAGATTAAAAAATGATAAAGATCAAATAGAGATCAAAATCAAGATCAACTTCCTCATCATTATAAGATTAATATAAATATAAAAATTAATACCAAGATTTAAATTAATATTATATACGAGATCAAAATCGAGTTTAAGATAAGATTTGAAGCAAGATAGAGATGAAGATTATAAGATTCAAACTGAAATCTATATTAAAACTGAGATCAAAATGAAGATTAAGATAATTATCAAGAACAAGATCAATTTTAAAATTAAGAATAAGAATAAGATCAATAACAAATAAAGATCATAATCAAGATCAAAATTCTCGTCATGATTAGATCAATATCAATAACAATAACAATATAAAGATTGATGACCAAGATTACAAACAAGATCAAAATTGAGTTTAAGGTTATGATTAAAAAGAAGATAAAAAAGAATATCATTAGATGAAGATTGCAATTTTGACTAAAATCAAGATCATTATCATGATTATGAACAAAATCAATATTAAAACTAAGATTAAAAAATGATAAAGATCAAATAGAGATCAAAATCAAGATCAACTTCCTCATCATTATAAGATTAATATAAATATAAAAATTAATATCAAGATTGAAAATTAATATTATCAACGAGATCAAAATCGAGTTTAAGATGAAGATTAGAAGCAAGATAGAGATGAAGATTATAAGATTAAAACTGAAATCTATATTAAAACTCAGATCAAAATGAAAATTAAGATAATTATCAAGAACAATATCAATTTTAAAATTAAGAATAAGTATAAAATCAATAACAAATAAAGATCATAATCAAGATCAAAATTCTCGTCATGATTAGATCAATATCAATAACAATAACAATATAAAGATTGATGACCAAGATTACAAACAAGATCAAAATTGAGTTTAAGCTTAAGATTAAAAAGAAGATAAAAAAGAATATCATTAGATGAAGATTGCAATTTTGACTAAAATCAAGATCATTATCATGATTATGAACAAAATCAATATTAAAACTAAGATTAAAAAATGATAAAGATCAAATAGAGATCAAAATCAAGATCAATTCCTCATCATTATAAGATTAATATAAATATAAAAATTAATATCAAGATTGAAAATTAATATTATCAACGAGATCAAAATCGAGTTTAAGATGAAGATTAGAAGCAAGATAGAGATGAAGATTATAAGATTAAAACTGAAATCTATATTAAAACTCAGATCAAAATGAAAATTAAGATAATTATCAAGAACAATATCAATTTTAAAATTAAGAATAAGAATAAAATCAATAACAAATAAAGATCATGATCAAGATCAAAATTCTCATCATGATTAGATCAATATCAATAACAATAACAATATAAAGATTGATGACCAATATTTCAAACAAGATCAAAATCGAGTTTAAGATTAAGATTAAGAAGAAAATAAAAAAGAATATCATAAGATGAAGATTGCAATTTTGATTAAAATCAAGATCAATATCATGATTATTAACAAAATCAATATTAAAATTAAGAATAAAAAATGATAAAGATCAAATAGAGATCAAAATCAAGATCAACTTCCTCATCATTATAAGATTAATATAAATATAAAAATTAATACCAAGATTGAAAATTAATATTATCAACGAGATCAAATTCGAGTTTAAGATGAAGATTAGAAGCAAGATAGAGATGAAGATTATAAGATTAAAACTGAAATCTATATTAAAACTCAGATCAAAATGAAAATTAAGATAATTATCAAGAACAATATCAATTTTAAAATTAAGAATAAGAATAAGATCAATAACAAATAAAGATCATGATCAAGATCAAAATTCTCGTCATGATTAGATCAATATCAATAACAATAACAATATAAAGATTGATGACCAAGATTTCAAACAAGATCAAAATCGAGTTTAAGATTAAGATTAAGAAGAAGATAAAAAAGAATATCATAAGATGAAGATTGCAATTTTGATTAAAATCAAGATCAATATCATGATTATTAACAAAATCAATATTAAAATTAAGATTAAAAAATGATAAAGATCAAATAGAGATCAAAATCAAGATCAACTTCCTCATCATTATAAGATTAATATAAATATAAAAATTAATACCAAGATTTAAATTAATATTATATACGAGATCAAAATCGAGTTTAACATGAAGATTTGAAGCAAGATAGAGATGAAGATTATACGATTCAAACTGAAATCTATATTAAAACTGAGATCAAAATGAAGATTAAGATAATTATCAAGAACAAGATCAATTTTAAAATTAAGAATAAGAATAAGATCAATAACAAATAAAGATCATAATCAAGATCAAAATTCTCGTCATGATTAGATCAATATCAATAACAATAACAATATAAAGATTGATGACCAAGATTACAAACAAGATCAAAATTGAGTTTAAGGTTAAGATTAAAAAGAAGATAAAAAAGAATATCATTAGATGAAGATTGCAATTTTGACTAAAATCAAGATCATTATCATGATTATGAACAAAATCAATATTAAAACTAAGATTAAAAAATGATAAAGATCAAATAGAGATCAAAATCAAGATCAACTTCCTCATCATTATAAGATTAATATAAATATAAAAATTAATATCAAGATTGAAAATTAATATTATCAACGAGATCAAAATCGAGTTTAAGATGAAGATTAGAAGCAAGATAGAGATGAAGATTATAAGATTAAAACTGAAATCTATATTAAAACTCAGATCAAAATGAAAATTAAGATAATTATCAAGAACAATATCAATTTTAAAATTAAGAATAAGTATAAAATCAATAACAAATAAAGATCATGATCAAGATCAAAATTCTCGTCATGATTAGATCAATATCAATAACAATAACAATATAAAGATTGATGACCAAGATTACAAACAAGATCAAAATTGAGTTTAAGGTTAAGATTAAAAAGAAGATAAAAAAGAATATCATTAGATGAAGATTGCAATTTTGACTAAAATCAAGATCATTATCATGATTATGAACAAAATCAATATTAAAACTAAGATTAAAAAATGATAAAGATCAAATAGAGATCAAAATCAAGATCAATTCCTCATCATTATAAGATTAATATAAATATAAAAATTAATATCAAGATTGAAAATTAATATTATCAACGAGATCAAAATCGAGTTTAAGATGAAGATTAGAAGCAAGATAGAGATGAAGATTATAAGATTAAAACTGAAATCTATATTAAAACTCAGATCAAAATGAAAATTAAGATAATTATCAAGAACAATATCAATTTTAAAATTAAGAATAAGAATAAGATCAATAACAAATAAAGATCATGATCAAGATCAAAATTCTCGTCATGATTAGATCAATATCAATAACAATAAAAATATCAAGATTGATGACCAAGATTTCAAACAAGATCAAAATCGAGTTTAAGATTAAGATTAAAAAGAAGATAAAAAAGAATATCATAAGATGAAGATTGCAATTTTGATTAAAATCAAGATCAATATCATGATTATTAACAAAATCAATATTAAAATTAAGATTAAAAAATGATAAAGATCAAATAGAGATCAAAATCAAGATCAACTTCCTCATCATTATAAGATTAATATAAATATAAAAATTAATATCAAGATTGAAAATTAATATTATCAACGAGATCAAAATCGAGTTTAAGATGAAGATTAGAAGCAAGATAGAGATGAAGATTATAAGATTAAAACTGAAATCTATATTAAAACTCAGATCAAAATGAAAATTAAGATAATTATCAAGAACAATATCAATTTTAAAATTAAGAATAAGTATAAAATCAATAACAAATAAAGATCATAATCAAGATCAAAATTCTCGTCATGATTAGATCAATATCAATAACAATAACAATATAAAGATTGATGACCAAGATTACAAACAAGATCAAAATTGAGTTTAAGGTTAAGATTAAAAAGAAGATAAAAAAGAATATCATTAGATGAAGATTGCAATTTTGACTAAAATCAAGATCATTATCATGATTATGAACAAAATCAATATTAAAACTAAGATTAAAAAATGATAAAGATCAAATAGAGATCAAAATCAAGATCAATTCCTCATCATTATAAGATTAATATAAATATAAAAATTAATATCAAGATTGAAAATTAATATTATCAACGAGATCAAAATCGAGTTTAAGATGAAGATTAGAAGCAAGATAGAGATGAAGATTATAAGATTAAAACTGAAATCTATATTAAAACTCAGATCAAAATGAAAATTAAGATAATTATCAAGAACAATATCAATTTTAAAATTAAGAATAAGAATAAGATCAATAACAAATAAAGATCATGATCAAGATCAAAATTCTCGTCATGATTAGATCAATATCAATAACAATAAAAATATCAAGATTGATGACCAAGATTTCAAACAAGATCAAAATCGAGTTTAAGATTAAGATTAAAAAGAAGATAAAAAAGAATATCATAAGATGAAGATTGCAATTTTGATTAAAATCAAGATCAATATCATGATTATTAACAAAATCAATATTAAAATTAAGATTAAAAAATGATAAAGATCAAATAGAGATCAAAATCAAGATCAACTTCCTCATCATTATAAGATTAATATAAATATAAAAATTAATACCAAGATTTAAATTAATATTATATACGAGATCAAAATCGAGTTTAACATGAAGATTTGAAGCAAGATAGAGATGAAGATTATAAGATTCAAACTGAAATCTATATTAAAACTGAGATCAAAATGAAGATTAAGATAATTATCAAGAACAAGATCAATTTTAAAATTAAGAATAAGAATAAGATCAATAACAAATAAAGATCATAATCAAGATCAAAATTCTCGTCATGATTAGATCAATATCAATAACAATAACAATATAAAGATTGATGACCAAGATTACAAACAAGATCAAAATTGAGTTTAAGGTTAAGATTAAAAAGAAGATAAAAAAGAATATCATTAGATGAAGATTGCAATTTTGACTAAAATCAAGATCATTATCATGATTATGAACAAAATCAATATTAAAACTAAGATTAAAAAATGATAAAGATCAAATAGAGATCAAAATCAAGATCAATTCCTCATCATTATAAGATTAATATAAATATAAAAATTAATATCAAGATTGAAAATTAATATTATCAACGAGATCAAAATCGAGTTTAAGATGAAGATTAGAAGCAAGATAGAGATGAAGATTATAAGATTAAAACTGAAATCTATATTAAAACTCAGATCAAAATGAAAATTAAGATAATTATCAAGAACAATATCAATTTTAAAATTAAGAATAAGAATAAAATCAATAACAAATAAAGATCATGATCAAGATCAAAATTCTCATCATGATTAGATCAATATCAATAACAATAACAATATAAAGATTGATGACCAATATTTCAAACAAGATCAAAATCGAGTTTAAGATTAAGATTAAGAAGAAAATAAAAAAGAATATCATAAGATGAAGATTGCAATTTTGATTAAAATCAAGATCAATATCATGATTATTAACAAAATCAATATTAAAATTAAGAATAAAAAATGATAAAGATCAAATAGAGATCAAAATCAAGATCAACTTCCTCATCATTATAAGATTAATATAAATATAAAAATTAATACCAAGATTGAAAATTAATATTATCAACGAGATCAAATTCGAGTTTAAGATGAAGATTAGAAGCAAGATAGAGATGAAGATTATAAGATTAAAACTGAAATCTATATTAAAACTCAGATCAAAATGAAAATTAAGATAATTATCAAGAACAATATCAATTTTAAAATTAAGAATAAGAATAAGATCAATAACAAATAAAGATCATGATCAAGATCAAAATTCTCGTCATGATTAGATCAATATCAATAACAATAACAATATAAAGATTGATGACCAAGATTTCAAACAAGATCAAAATCGAGTTTAAGATTAAGATTAAGAAGAAGATAAAAAAGAATATCATAAGATGAAGATTGCAATTTTGATTAAAATCAAGATCAATATCATGATTATTAACAAAATCAATATTAAAATTAAGATTAAAAAATGATAAAGATCAAATAGAGATCAAAATCAAGATCAACTTCCTCATCATTATAAGATTAATATAAATATAAAAATTAATACCAAGATTTAAATTAATATTATATACGAGATCAAAATCGAGTTTAACATGAAGATTTGAAGCAAGATAGAGATGAAGATTATACGATTCAAACTGAAATCTATATTAAAACTGAGATCAAAATGAAGATTAAGATAATTATCAAGAACAAGATCAATTTTAAAATTAAGAATAAGAATAAGATCAATAACAAATAAAGATCATAATCAAGATCAAAATTCTCGTCATGATTAGATCAATATCAATAACAATAACAATATAAAGATTGATGACCAAGATTACAAACAAGATCAAAATTGAGTTTAAGGTTAAGATTAAAAAGAAGATAAAAAAGAATATCATTAGATGAAGATTGCAATTTTGACTAAAATCAAGATCATTATCATGATTATGAACAAAATCAATATTAAAACTAAGATTAAAAAATGATAAAGATCAAATAGAGATCAAAATCAAGATCAACTTCCTCATCATTATAAGATTAATATAAATATAAAAATTAATATCAAGATTGAAAATTAATATTATCAACGAGATCAAAATCGAGTTTAAGATGAAGATTAGAAGCAAGATAGAGATGAAGATTATAAGATTAAAACTGAAATCTATATTAAAACTCAGATCAAAATGAAAATTAAGATAATTATCAAGAACAATATCAATTTTAAAATTAAGAATAAGTATAAAATCAATAACAAATAAAGATCATGATCAAGATCAAAATTCTCGTCATGATTAGATCAATATCAATAACAATAACAATATAAAGATTGATGACCAAGATTACAAACAAGATCAAAATTGAGTTTAAGGTTAAGATTAAAAAGAAGATAAAAAAGAATATCATTAGATGAAGATTGCAATTTTGACTAAAATCAAGATCATTATCATGATTATGAACAAAATCAATATTAAAACTAAGATTAAAAAATGATAAAGATCAAATAGAGATCAAAATCAAGATCAATTCCTCATCATTATAAGATTAATATAAATATAAAAATTAATATCAAGATTGAAAATTAATATTATCAACGAGATCAAAATCGAGTTTAAGATGAAGATTAGAAGCAAGATAGAGATGAAGATTATAAGATTAAAACTGAAATCTATATTAAAACTCAGATCAAAATGAAAATTAAGATAATTATCAAGAACAATATCAATTTTAAAATTAAGAATAAGAATAAGATCAATAACAAATAAAGATCATGATCAAGATCAAAATTCTCGTCATGATTAGATCAATATCAATAACAATAAAAATATCAAGATTGATGACCAAGATTTCAAACAAGATCAAAATCGAGTTTAAGATTAAGATTAAAAAGAAGATAAAAAAGAATATCATAAGATGAAGATTGCAATTTTGATTAAAATCAAGATCAATATCATGATTATTAACAAAATCAATATTAAAATTAAGATTAAAAAATGATAAAGATCAAATAGAGATCAAAATCAAGATCAACTTCCTCATCATTATAAGATTAATATAAATATAAAAATTAATATCAAGATTGAAAATTAATATTATCAACGAGATCAAAATCGAGTTTAAGATGAAGATTAGAAGCAAGATAGAGATGAAGATTATAAGATTAAAACTGAAATCTATATTAAAACTCAGATCAAAATGAAAATTAAGATAATTATCAAGAACAATATCAATTTTAAAATTAAGAATAAGTATAAAATCAATAACAAATAAAGATCATAATCAAGATCAAAATTCTCGTCATGATTAGATCAATATCAATAACAATAACAATATAAAGATTGATGACCAAGATTACAAACAAGATCAAAATTGAGTTTAAGGTTAAGATTAAAAAGAAGATAAAAAAGAATATCATTAGATGAAGATTGCAATTTTGACTAAAATCAAGATCATTATCATGATTATGAACAAAATCAATATTAAAACTAAGATTAAAAAATGATAAAGATCAAATAGAGATCAAAATCAAGATCAATTCCTCATCATTATAAGATTAATATAAATATAAAAATTAATATCAAGATTGAAAATTAATATTATCAACGAGATCAAAATCGAGTTTAAGATGAAGATTAGAAGCAAGATAGAGATGAAGATTATAAGATTAAAACTGAAATCTATATTAAAACTCAAATCAAAATGAAAATTAAGATAATTATCAAGAACAATATCAATTTTAAAATTAAGAATAAGAATAAGATCAATAACAAATAAAGATCATGATCAAGATCAAAATTCTCGTCATGATTAGATCAATATCAATAACAATAAAAATATCAAGATTGATGACCAAGATTTCAAACAAGATCAAAATCGAGTTTAAGATTAAGATTAAAAAGAAGATAAAAAAGAATATCATAAGATGAAGATTGCAATTTTGATTAAAATCAAGATCAATATCATGATTATTAACAAAATCAATATTAAAATTAAGATTAAAAAATGATAAAGATCAAATAGAGATCAAAATCAAGATCAACTTCCTCATCATTATAAGATTAATATAAATATAAAAATTAATACCAAGATTTAAATTAATATTATATACGAGATCAAAATCGAGTTTAACATGAAGATTTGAAGCAAGATAGAGATGAAGATTATAAGATTCAAACTGAAATCTATATTAAAACTGAGATCAAAATGAAGATTAAGATAATTATCAAGAACAAGATCAATTTTAAAATTAAGAATAAGAATAAGATCAATAACAAATAAAGATCATAATCAAGATCAAAATTCTCGTCATGATTAGATCAATATCAATAACAATAACAATATAAAGATTGATGACCAAGATTACAAACAAGATCAAAATTGAGTTTAAGGTTAAGATTAAAAAGAAGATAAAAAAGAATATCATTAGATGAAGATTGCAATTTTGACTAAAATCAAGATCATTATCATGATTATGAACAAAATCAATATTAAAACTAAGATTAAAAAATGATAAAGATCAAATAGAGATCAAAATCAAGATCAACTTCCTCATCATTATAAGATTAATATAAATATAAAAATTAATATCAAGATTGAAAATTAATATTATCAACGAGATCAAAATCGAGTTTAAGATGAAGATTAGAAGCAAGATAGAGATGAAGATTATAAGATTCAAACTGAAATCTATATTAAAACTGAGATCAAAAAGAAGATTAAGATAATTATCAAGAACAAGATCAATTTTAAAATTAAGAATAAGAATAAGATCAATAACAAATAAAGATCATGATCAAGATCAAAATTCTCATCATGATTAGATCAATATCAATAACAATAACAATATAAAGATTGATGACCAATATTTCAAACAAGATCAAAATCGAGTTTAAGATTAAGATTAAGAAGAAAATAAAAAAGAATATCATAAGATGAAGACTGCAATTTTGATTAAAATCAAGATCAATATCATGATTATTAACAAAATCAATATTAAAATTAAGATTAAAAAATGATAAAGATCAAATAGAGATCAAAATCTAGATCAACTTCCTCATCATTATAAGATTAATATAAATATAAAAATTAATACCAAGATTGAAAATTAATATAATCAACGAGATCAAATTCGAGTTTAAGATGAAGATTAGAAGCAAGATAGAGATGAAGATTATAAGATTAAAACTGAAATCTATATTAAAACTCAGATCAAAATGAAAATTAAGATAATTATCAAGAACAATATCAATTTTAAAATTAAGAATAAGAATAAGATCAATAACAAATAAAGATCATGATCAAGATCAAAATTCTCGTCATGATTAGATCAATATCAATAACAATAACAATATAAAGATTGATGACCAAGATTTCAAACAAGATCAAAATCGAGTTTAAGATTAAGATTAAGAAGAAGATAAAAAAGAATATCATAAGATGAAGATTGCAATTTTGATTAAAATCAAGATCAATATCATGATTATTAACAAAATCAATATTAAAATTAAGATTAAAAAATGATAAAGATCAAATAGAGATCAAAATCAAGATCAACTTCCTCGTCATTATAAGATTAACATAAATATAAAAATTAATACCAAGATTAAAAATTAATATTATATACGAGATCAAAATCGAGTTTAAGATGAAGATTTGAAGCAAGATAGAGATGAAGATTATAAGATTCAAACTGAAATCTATATTAAAACTGAGATCAAAATGAAGATTAAGATAATTATCAAGAACAAGATCAATTTTAAAATTAAGAATAAGAATAAGATCAATAACAAATAAAGATCATAATCAAGATCAAAATTCTCGTCATGATTAGATCAATATCAATAACAATAACAATATAAAGATTGATGACCAAGATTACAAACAAGATCAAAATTGAGTTTAAGATTAAGATTAAAAAGAAGATAAAAAAGAATATCATAAGATGAAGATTGCAATTTTGACTAAAATCAAGATCAATATCATGATTATTAACAAAATCAATATTAAAATTAAGATTAAAAAATGATAAAGATCAAATAGAGATCAAAATCAAGATCAACTTCCTCATCATTATAAGATTAATATAAATATAAAAATTAATACCAAGATTGAAAATTAATATTATCAACGAGATCAAATTCGAGTTTAAGATGAAGATTAGAAGCAAGATAAAGATGAAGATTATAAGATTAAAACTGAAATCTATATTAAAACTCAGATCAAAATGAAAATTAAGATAATTATCAAGAACAATATCAATTTTAAAATTAAGAATAAGAATAAGATCAATAACAAATAAAGATCATGATCAAGATCAAAATTATCGTCATGATTAGATCAATATCAATAACAATAACAATATCAAGATTGATGACCAAGATTTCAAACAAGATCAAAATCGAGTTTAAGATTAAGATTAAAAAGAAGATAAAAAAGAATATCATAAGATGAAGATTGCAATTTTGATTAAAATCAAGATCAATATCATGATTATTAACAAAATCAATATTAAAATTAAGATTAAAAAATGATAAAGATCAAATAGAGATCAAAATAAAGATCAACTTCCTCATCATTATAAGATTAATATAAATATAAAAATTAATACCAAGATTTAAATTAATATTATATACGAGATCAAAATCGAGTTTAACATGAAGATTTGAAGCAAGATAGAGATGAAGATTATAAGATTCAAACTGAAATCTATATTAAAACTGAGATCAAAATGAAGATTAAGATAATTATCAAGAACAAGATCAATTTTAAAATTAAGAATAAGAATAAGATCAATAACAAATAAAGATCATAATCAAGATCAAAATTCTCGTCATGATTAGATCAATATCAATAACAATAACAATATAAAGATTGATGACCAAGATTACAAACAAGATCAAAATTGAGTTTAAGGTTAAGATTAAAAAGAAGATAAAAAAGAATATCATTAGATGAAGATTGCAATTTTGACTAAAATCAAGATCATTATCATGATTATGAACAAAATCAATATTAAAACTAAGATTAAAAAATGATAAAGATCAAATAGAGATCAAAATCAAGATCAACTTCCTCATCATTATAAGATTAATATAAATATAAAAATTAATATCAAGATTGAAAATTAATATTATCAACGAGATCAAAATCGAGTTTAAGATGAAGATTAGAAGCAAGATAGAGATGAAGATTATAAGATTAAAACTGAAATCTATATTAAAACTCAGATCAAAGTGAAAATTAAGATAATTATCAAGAACAATATCAATTTTAAAATTAAGAATAAGAATAAGATCAATAACAAATAAAGATCAATATCATAATAGAGATCAAAATCAATAACAATAACAATATAAAGATTGATGACCAAGATTTCAAACAAGATCAAAATCGAGTTTAAGATTAAGATTAAGAAGAAGATAAAAAAGAATATCATAACATGAACATTGCAATTTTGATTAAAATCAAGATCAATATCATGATTATGAACAAAATCAATATTAAAATTAAGATTAAAAAATGATAAAGATCAAATAGAGCTCAAAATCAAGATCAACTTCCTCATCATTATAAGATTAATATAAATATAAAAATTAATACCAAGATTGAAAATTAATAGTATAAACGAGATCAAAATCGAGTTTAAGATGAAGATTTGAAGCAAGATAGAGATGAAGATTATAAGATTCAAACTGAAATCTATATTAAAACTGAGATCAAAATGAAGATTAAGATAATTATCATGAACAAGATCAATTTTAAAATTAAGAATAAGAATAAGATCAATAACAAATAAAGATCATAATCAAGATCAAAATTCTCGTCATGATTAGATCAATATCAATAACAATAACAATATAAAGATTGATGACCAAGATTACAAACAAGATCAAAATTGAGTTTAAGGTTAAGATTAAAAAGAAGATAAAAAAGAATATCATTAGATGAAGATTGCAATTTTGACTAAAATCAAGATCATTATCATGATTATGAACAAAATCAATATTAAAACTAAGATTAAAAAATGATAAATATCAAATAGAGATCAAAATCAAGATCAACTTCCTCATCATTATAAGATTAATATAAATATAAAAATTAATACCAAGATTGAAAATTAATATTATAAACGAGATCAAAATCGAGTTTAAGATGAAGATTTGAAGCAAGATAGAGATGAAGATTATAAGATTCAAACTGAAATCTATATTAAAACTGAGATCAAAATAAAGATTAAGATAATTATCAAGAACAAGATCAATTTTAAAATTAAGAATAAGAATAAGATCAATAACAAATAAAGATGATAATCAAGATCAAAATTCTCGTCATGATTAGATCAATATCAATAACAATAACAATATAAAGATTGATGACCAAGATTTCAAACAAGATCAAAATCGAGTTTAAGATTAAGTTTAAGAAGAAGATAAAAAAGAATATCATAAGATGAAGATTGCAATTTTGATTAAAATCAAGATCAATATCATCATTATTAATAAAATCAATATTAAAACTAAGATTAAAAAATGATAAAGATCAAATAGAGATCAAAATCAAGATCAACTTCCTCATCATTATAAGATTAATATAAATATAAAAATTAATATCAAGATTGAAAATTAATATTATAAACGAGATCAAAATCGAGTTTAAGAAGAAGATTTGAAGCAAGATAGAGATGAAGGTTATAAGATTCAAACTGAAATCTATATTAAAACTGAGATAAAAATGAAGATTAAGATAATTATCAAGAACAAGATCAATTTTAAAATTAAGAATAAGAATAAGATCAATAACAAATAAAGATCATAATCAAGATCAAAATTCTCGTCATGATTAGATCAATATGAATAACAATAACAATATAAAGATTGACGACCAAGATTACAAACAAGATCAAAATTGAGTTTAAGATTAAGATTAAAAAGAAGATAAAAAATAATATCATAAGATGAAGATTGCAATTTTGATTAAAATCAAGATCAATATCATGATTATTAACAAAATCAATATTAAAACTATGATTAAAAAATGATAAAGATCAAATAGAGATCAAAATCAAGATCAACTTCCTCATCATTATAAGATTAATATAAATATAAAAATTAATATCAAGATTGAAAATTAATATTACCAACGAGATCAAAATCGAGTTTAAGATGAAGATTAGAAGCAAGATAAAGATGAAGATTATAAGATTGTTACTGAAATCGATATTAAAACTGAGATCAAATTGAAAATTATGATAATTATCAAGAACAAGATCAATTTTAAAATTAAGAATAAGAATAAGATAAATAACAAATAAAGATCATAATCAAGATCAAAATTATCATCCTGATTTGACCAATATCAATAACAATAACAATATCAAGATTGAAGACCAAGATTACAAACAAAATCAAAATCGAGTTTAAGATTAAGATTAAAAAGAAGATAAAGAATAATATCATAACATGAAGATTGCAATTTTGATTAAAATCAAGATCAATATCATGATTATGAACAAAATCAATATTAAAATTAAGATTAAAAAATGTAAAGATCAAATAGAGATCAAAATCAAGATCAACTTTCTCATCATTACAAGATCAATATAAATATAAAAATTAATATCAAGATTGAAAATTAATATTACCAATGAGATCAAAATTGAGTTTAAGATGAAGATTAGAAGGAAGATAAAGATGAAGATTATAAGATTGTTACTGAAATCGATATTAAAACTTAGATCAAAACGAAGATTATGATAATTATCAAGAACAAGATCAATTTTGAAATTAAGAATAAGAATAAAAATGAATAACAAATAAAGATCATAATCAAGATCACAATTATCATCCTGATTAGACTAATATCAATAACAATTACAATATCAAGATTGAAGACCAAGATTACAAACAAAATCAAAATCTAGTTTAAGATTAAAAAGAAGATAAAGAATAATATCATAAGATGAAGATTGCAATTTTGATTAAAATTAAAATCAATATCATGATTATGAACAAAATCAACATTAAAATTAAGATTAAAAAATAAGAAAGATCAAATAGAGATCAAAATCAAGATCAACTTCCTCATCATTATAATATCAACATAAATATAAAAATTAATATCAAGATTGAAAATTAATATTACCAACGAGATCAAGATCGAGTTTAAGATGAAGATTAGAAGCAAGATAAAGATGAAGATTATAAGATTGTTACTGAAATCGATATTAAAACTTAGATCAAAATGAAGATTATGATAATTATCAAGAACAAGATCAATTTTAAAATTAAGAATAAGAATAATATAATAACAAATAAAGATTATAATCAAGATCAAAATTATCATCCTGATTTGACCAATATCAATAACAATAACAATATCAAGATTGAAGACCAAGATTACAAACAAAATCAAATCCAGTTTAAGATTAAGATTAAAAAGAAGATAAAGAATAATATCATAACATGAAGATTGCAATTTTGATTAAAATCAAGATCAATATCATGATTATGAACAAAATGAAAATTAAAATTAAGATTAAAAAAATGAGAAAGATCAAATAGAGATCAAAATCAAGATCAACTTCCTCATCATTATAAGATCAATATAAATATAAAAATTAATATCAAGATTGAAAATTAATATTACCAACGAGATCAAAATCGAGTTTAAGATGAAGATTAGAAGCAAGATAAAGATGAATATTATAAGATTATTACTGAAATCGAAATTAAAACTGAGATCAAACTGATGATTATGATAATTATCAAGAACAAGATCAATTTAAAAATTAAGAATAAGAATAAGATCAATAACAAATAAAGATCATAATTAAGATCAAAATTCTCATCATGATTAGATTAGTATCAATAACAATAACAATATCAAGATTGAAGACCAAGATTGCAAACAAGATCAAAATCGAGTTTAAGATTAAGATTAAAAAGAAGATAAAGAAGAATATTATATGATGAAGATTGCAATTTTGATTAAAATCAAGATCAATATCATGATTATGAACAAAATCAATATTAAAATTAAGATTAAAAAATGTAAAGATCAAATAGAGATCAAAATCAAGATCAACTTTCTCATCATTACAAGATCAATATAAATATAAAAATTAATATCAAGATTGAAAATTAATATTACCAATGAGATCAAAATTGAGTTTAAGATGAAGATTAGAAGAAAGATAAAGATGAAGATTATAAGATTGTTACTGAAATCGATATTAAAACTTAGATCAAAATGAAGATTATGATAATTATCAAGAACAAGATCAATTTTGAAATTAAGAATAAGAATAAAAATGAATAACAAATAAAGATCACAATCAAGATCAAAATTATCATCCTGATTAGACTAATATCAATAACAATTACAATATCAAGATTGAAAGACCAAGATTACAAACACAATCAAAATCTAGTTTAAGATTAAAAAGAAGATAAAGAATAATATCATAAGATGAAGATCGCAATTTTGATTAAAATCAAGATCAATATCATGATTATGAACAAAATCAATATTAAAATTAAGATTAAAAAATGAGAAAGATCAAATAGAGATCAGAATAAAAATCAACTTCCTCATCATTATAAGATAAATATAAATATATAAATTAATATCAAGATTGAAAATTAATATTACCAACGAGATCAAAATCGAGTTTAAGATGAAGATTAGAAGCAAGATAAAGATGAAGATTATAAGATTGTTACTGAAATCGATATTAAAACTGAGATCAAAATGAAGATTATTATAATTATCAAGAACTATATCAATTTTAAAATTAAGAATAAGAATAAGATCAATAACAAATAAAGATCATAATCAAGATCAAAATTATCATCCTGATTAGACCAATATCAATAACAATAACAATATCAAGATTGAAGACCAAGATTATAAACAAAATCAAAATCGAGTTTAAGATTAAGATTAAAAAGAAGATAAAGAAGAATATCATAAGATGAAGATTGCAATTTTGATTAAAATTAAAATCAATATCATGATTATGAACAAAATCAACATTAAAATTAAGATTAAAAAATAAGAAAGATCAAATAGAGATCAAAATCAAGATCAACTTTCTCATCATTATAATATCAATATAAATATAAAAATTAATATCAAGATTGAAAATTAATATTACCAACGAGATCAAGATCGAGTTTAAGATGAAGATTAGAAGCAAGATAAAGATGAAGATTATAAGATTGTTACTGAAATCGATATTAAAACTTAGATCAAAATGAAGATTATGATAATTATCAAGAACAAGATCAATTTTAAAATTAAGAATAAGAATAAGATAATAACAAATAAAGATTATAATCAAGATCAAAATTATCATCCTGATTTGACCAATATCAATAACAATAACAATATCAAGATTGAAGACCAAGATTACAAACAAAATCAAATCCAGTTTAAGATTAAGATTAAAAAGAAGATAAAGAATAATATCATAACATGAAGATTGCAATTTTGATTAAAATCAAGATCAATATCATGATTATGAACAAAATCAATATTAAAATTAAGATTAAAAAAATGAGAAAGATCAAATAGAGATCAAAATCAAGATCAACTTCCTCATCATTACAAGAACAATATAAATATAAAAATTAATATCAATATTGAAAATTAATATTACCAACGAGATCAAAATCGGGTTTAAGATGAAGATTATAAGCAAGATAAAGATGAAGATTATAAGATTGTTACTGAAATCGATATTAAAACTGTAATCAAAATGAAGATTATGATAATTATCAAGAACAAGATCAATTTTAAAATTAAGAATAAGAATAAGATCAATAACAAATAAAGATCATAATCAAGATCAAAATTATCATCCTGATTAGACCAATATCAATAACAATAACAATATGAAGATTGAAGACCAAGATTATAAACAAAATCAAAATCGAGTTTAAGATTAAGATTAAAAAGAAGATAAAGAAGAATATCATTAGATGAAGATTGCAATTTTGATTAAAATTAAAATCAATATCATGATTATGAACAAAATCAACATTAAAATTTAGATTAAAAAAAAAGAAAGATCAAATAGAGATCAAAATCAAGATCAACTTTCTCATCATTATAATATCAATATAAATATAAAAATTAATATCAAGATTGAAAATTAATATTACCAACGAGATCAAGATCGAGTTTAAGATGAAGATTAGAAGCAAGATAAAGATGAAGATTATAAGATTGTTACTGAAATCGTTATTAAAACTTAGATCAAAATGAAGATTATGATAATTATCAAGAACAAGATCAATTTTAAAATTAAGAATAAGAATAAGATAATAACAAATAAAGATTATAATCAAGATCAAAATTATCATCCTGATTTGACCAATATCAATAACAATAACAATATCAAGATTGAAGACCAAGATTACAAACAAAATCAAATCCAGTTTAAGATTAAGATTAAAAAGAAGATAAAGAATAATATCATAACATGAAGATTGCAATTTTGATTAAAATCAAGATCAATATCATGATTATGAACAAAATCAATATTAAAATTAAGATTAAAAAAATGAGAAAGATCAAATAGAGATCAAAATCAAGATCAACTTCCTCATCATTATAAGATCAATATAAATATAAAAATTAATATCAAGATTGAAAATTAATATTACCAACGAGATCAAAATCGAGTTTAAGATGAAGATTAGAAGCAAGATAAAGATGAAGATTATAAGATTATTACTGAAATCGAAATTAAAACTGAGATCAAAATGACGATTATGATAATTATCAAGAACAAGATCAATTTAAAAATTAAGAATAAGAATAAGATCAATAACAAATAAAGATCATAATTAAGATCAAAATTCTCATCATGATTAGATTAGTATCAATAACAATAACAATATCAAGATTGAAGACCAAGATTGCAAACAAGATCAAAATCGAGTTTAAGATTAAGATTAAAAAGAAGATAAAGAAGAATATTATATGATGAAGATTGCAATTTTGATAATCAAGATCAATATCATGATTATGAACAAAATCAATATTAAAATTAAGATTAAAAAATGTAAAGATCAAATAGAGATCAAAATCAAGATCAACTTTCTCATCATTACAAGATCAATATAAATATAAAAATTAATATCAAGATTGAAAATTAATATTACCAATGAGATCAAAATTGAGTTTAAGATGAAGATTAGAAGCAAGATAAAGATGAAGATTATAAGATTGTTACTGAAATCGATATTAAAACTTAGATCAAAATGAAGATTATGATAATTATCAAGAACAAGATCAATTTTGAAATTAAGAATAAGAATAAGATAAATAACAAATAAAGATCATAATCAAGATCAAAATTATCATCCTGATTTGACCAATATCAATAACAAGATCAATTTTGAAATTAAGAATAAGAATAAAAATGAATAACAAATAAAGATCATAATCAAGATCAAAATTATCATCCTGATTAGACTAATATCAATAACAATTACAATATCAAGATTGAAGACCAAGATTACAAACAAAATCAAAATCTAGTTTAAGATTAAAAAGAAGATAAAGAATAATATCATAAGATGAAGATTGCAATTTTGATTAAAACCAAGATCAATATCATGATTATGAACAAAATCAATATTGAAATTAAAATTAAAAAAGGAGAAAGATCAAATAGAGATTAGAATCAAGATCAACTTCCTCATCATTATAAGATCTATATAAATATATAAATTAATATCAAGATTGAAAATTAATATTACCAACGAGATCAAAATCGAGTTTAAGATGAAGATTAGAAGCAAGATAAAGATGAAGATTATAAGATTGTTACTGAAATCGATATTAAAACTGAGATCAAAATGAAGATTATGATAATTATCAAGAACAAGATCAATTTTAAAATTAAGAATAAGAATAAGATCAATAACAAATAAAGATCATAATCAAGATCAAAATTATCATCCTGATTAGACCAATATCAATAACAATAACAATATCAAGATTGAAGACCAACATTACAAATAAAATCAAAATCGAGTTTAAGATTAAGATTAAAAAGAAGATAAAGAAGAATATCATAAGATGAAGATTGCAATGTTGATTAAAATCAAGATCAATATCATGATTATGAACAAAATCAATATTAAAATTAAGATTAAAAAAATGAGAAAGATCAAATAGAGATCAAAATCAAGATCAACTTCCCATCATTATAAGATCAATATAAATATAAAAATTAATATCAAGATTGAAAATTAATATTACCAACGAGATCAAAATCGAGTTTAAGATGAAGATTAGAAGCAAGATAAAGATGAAGATTATAAGATTATTACTGAATCGAAATTAAAACTGAGATCAAAATGACGATTATGATAATTATCAAGAACAAGATCAATTTTAAAATTAAGAATAAGAATAAGATCAATAACAAATAAAGATCATAATCAAGATCAAAATTCTCATCATGATTAGATTAGTATCAATAACAATAACAATATCAAGATTGAAGACCAAGATTGCAAACAAGATCAAAATCGACTTTAAGATTAAGATTAAAAAGAAGATAAAGAAGAATATTATATGATGAAGATTGCAATTTTGATTAAAATCAAGATCAATATCATGATTATGAACAAAATCAATATTAAAATTAAGATTAAAAAATGTAAAGATCAAATAGAGATCAAAATCAAGATCAACTTTCTCATCATTACAAGATCAATATAAATATAAAAATTAATATCAAGATTGAAAATTAATATTACCAATGAGATCAAAATTGAGTTTAAGATGAAGATTAGAAGGAAGATAAAGATGAAGATTATAAGATTGTTACTGAAATCGATATTAAAACTTAGATCAAAATGAAGATTATGATAATTATCAAGAACAAGATCAATTTTGAAATTAAGAATAAGAATAAAAATGAATAACAAATAAAGATCATAATCAAGATCAAAATTATCATCCTGATTAGACTAATATCAATAACAATTACAATATCAAGATTGAAGACCAAGATTACAAACAAAATCAAAATCTAGTTTAAGATTAAAAAGAAGATAAAGAATAATATCATAAGATGAAGATTGTAATTTTGATTAAAATCAAGATCAATATCATGATTATGAAAAAAATCAATAATAAAATTAAGATTAAAAAATGAGAAAGATCAAATAGAGATCAGAATCAAAATCAACTTCCTCATCATTATAAGATCAATATAAATATATAAATTAATATCAAGATTGAAAATTAATATTACCAACGAGATCAAAATCGAGTTTAAGATGAAAATTAGAAGCAAGATAAAGATGAAGATTATAAGATTGTTACTGAAATCGATATTAAAACTGAAATCAAAATGAAGATTATGATAATTATCAAGAACAAGTACAATTTTAAAATTATGAATAAGAATAAGATCAATAACAAATAAAGATCATAATCAAGATAAAAATTATCATCCTGATTAGACCAATATCAATAACAATAACAATATCAAGATTGAAAACCAAGATTACAAACAAAATCAAAATCGAGTTTAAGATTAAGATTAAAAAGAAGATAAAGAAGAATATCATAAGATGAAGATTGCAATTTTGATTAAAATCAAGATCAATATCATGATTATGAACAAAATCAATATTAAAATTAAGATTAAAAAAATGAGAAAGATCAAATAGAGATCAAAATAAAGATCAACTACCTCATCATTATAAGATCAATATAAATATAAAAATTAATATCAATATTGAAAATTAAAATTACCAAAGAGATCAAAATCGAGTTTAAGATGAAGGTTAGAAGCAAGATAAAGATGAAGACTATAAGATTATTACTGAAATCGATATTAAAACTGAGATCAAAATGAAGATTTTGATAATTATTAATAACAAGATCAATTTTCAAATTAAGAATAAGAATAAGATCAATAACAAATAAAGATCATAATCAAGATCAAAATTATCATCCTGATTAGACCAATATCAATAACAATAACAATATCAAGATTGAAGACCAAGATTATAAACAAAATCAAAATCGAGTTTAAGATTAAGATTAAAAAGAAGATAAAGAAGAATATCATAAGATGAAGATTGCAATGTTGATTAAAATCAAGATCAATATCATGATTATGAACAAAATCAATATTAAAATTAAGATTAAAAAAATGAGAAAGATCAAATAGAGATCAAAATCAAGATCAACTTCCCCATCATTATAAGATCAATATAAATATAAAAATTAATATCAAAATTGAAAATTAATATTACCAACGAGATCAAAATCGATTTTAAGATGAAGATTAGAAGCAAGATAAAGATGAAGATTATAAGATTTTTCCTGAAATTAATATTAAAACTGAGATCAAAATGAAGATTAAGATAATTATCAAGAACAAGATCAATTTTGAAATTAAGAATAAGAATAAGATCAATAACAAATAAAGATCATAATCAAGATAAAAGTTCTCATCATGATTAGATCAATATCAATAACAATAACAATATCAAGATTGAAGACCAAGATTGCAAACAAGATCAAAATCGAGTTTTAGATTAAGATTAAAAAGAAGATAAAGAAGAATATCATATGATGAAGATTGCAATTTTGATTAAAATCAAGATCAACTTCCCCATCATTATAAGATCAATATAAATATCAAAATTGAAAATTAATATTACCAACGAGATCAAAATCGATTTTAAAATGAAGATTAGAAGCAAGATAAAGATGAAGATTATAAGATTTTTCCTGAAATTAATATCAAAACTGAGATCAATATGAAGATTAAGATAATTATCAAGAACAAGATCAATTTTAAAATTAAGAATAAGAATAAGATCAATAACAAATAAAGATCATAATCAAGATAAAAGTTCTCATCATGATTAGATCAATATCAATAACAATAACAATATCAAGATTGAAGAACAAGATTGCAAATAAGATCAAAATCGAGTTTAAGATTAAGATTAAAAAGAAGATAAAAAAGAATATTATATGATGAAGATTGCAATTTTGATTAAAATCAAGATCAACTTCCCCATCATTATAAGATCAATATAAATATAAAAATTAATATCAAAATTGAAAATTAATATTACCAATGAGATCAAAATCGATTTTAAGATGAAGATTAGAAGCAAGATAAAGATGAAGATTATAAGATTTTTCCTGAAATTAATATTAAAACTTAGATCAAAATGAAGATTAAGATAATTATCAAGAACAAGATCAATTTTGAAATTAAGAATAAGAATAAGATCAATAACAAATAAAGATCATAATCAAGATCAAAATTATCATCCTGATTAGACCAATATCAATAACAATAACAATATCATGATTGAAGACCAAGATTATAAACAAAATCAAAATCGAGTTTAAGATTAAGATTAAAAAGAAGATAAAGAAGAATATCATAAGATGAAGATTGCAATTTTGATTAAAATTAAAATCAATATCATGATTATGAACAAAATCAACATTAAAATTAAGATTAAAAAATGAGAAAGATCAAATAGAGATCAAAATCAAGATCAACTTCCTCATCATTATAATATCAATATCAATATGAAAATTAATATCAAGATTGAAAATTAATATTACCAACAAGAACAAAATCGAGTTTTAGTTTAAGATTAAAAAGAAGATAAAGAATAATATCATAACATGAAGATTGCAATTCTGATTAAAACCAAGATCAATATCATGATTATGAACAAAATCAATATTAAAATTAAGATTAAAAAAGGAGAAAGATCAAATAGAGATTAGAATCAAGATCAACTTCCTCATCATTATAAGATCAATATAAATATATAAATTAATATCAAGATTGAAAATTAATATTACCAACGAGATCAAAATCGAGTTTAAGATGAAGATTAGAAGCAAGATAAAGATGAAGATTATAAGATTGTTACTGAAATCGATATTAAAACTAAGATCAAAATGAAGATTATGATAATTATCAAGAACAAGATCAATTTTAAAATTAAGAATAAGAATAAGATCAATAACAAATAAAGATCATAATCAAGATAAAAATTATCATCCTGATTAGACCAATATCAATAACAATAACAATATCAAGATTGAAGATCAAGATTATAAACAAAATCAAAATCGAGTTTAAGATTAAGATTAAAAAGAAGATAAAGAAGAATATCATAAGATGAAGATTGCAATTTTGATTAAAATTAAAATCAATATCATGATTATGAACAAAATCAATATTAAAATTAAGATTAAAAAATAAGAAAGATCAAATAGAGATCAAAATCAAGATCAACTTCCTCATCATTATAATATCAATATAAATATAAAAATTAATATCAAGATTGAAAATTAATATTACCAACGAGATCAAAATCGAGTTTACGATGAAGATTAGAAGCAAGATAAAGATGAAGATTATAAGATTGTTACTGAAATCGATATTAAAACTTAGATCAAAATGAAGATTATGATAATTATCAAGAACAAGATCAATTTTAAAATTAAGAATAAGAATAAGATGAGTAACAAATAAAGATCATAATCAAGATCAAAATTATCATCCTGATTAAACCAATATCAATAACAATAACAATATCAAGATTGAAAATCAAGATTACAAACAAAATCAAAATCGAGTTTAAGATTAAAATTAAAAAGAAGATAAAGAAGAATATCATAAGATGAAGATTGCAATTTTGATTAAAATCAAGATCAATATCATGATTATGAACAAAATCAATATTAAAATTAAGATTAAAAAAATGAGAAAGATCAAATAGAGATCAAAATCAAGATCAACTTCCTCATCATTATAAGAACAATATAAATATAAAAATTAATATCAATATTGAAAATTAATATTACCAACTAGATCAAAATCGAGTTTAAGATGAAGATTTGAAGCAAGATAAAGATGAAGACTATAAGATTATTACTGAAATCGATATTAAAACTGAGATCAAAATGAAGATTTTGATAATTATTAATAACAAGATCAATTTTAAAATTAAGAATAAGAATAAGATCAATAACAAATAAAGATCATAATCAAGATAAAAGTTCTCATCATGATTAGATCAATATCAATAACAATAACAATATCAAGATTGAAGAACAAGATTGCAAATAAGATCAAAATCGAGTTTAAGATTAAGATTAAAAAGAAGATAAAGAAGAATATTATATGATGAAGATTGCAATTTTGATTAAAATCAAGATCAACTTCCCCATCATTATAAGATCAATATAAATATAAAAATTAATATCAAAATTGAAAATTAATATTACCAACGAGATCAAAATCGATTTTAAGATGAAGATTAGAAGCAAGATAAAGATGAAGATTATAAGATTTTTCCTGAAATTAATATTAAAACTGAGATCAAAATGAAGATTAAGATAATTATCAAGAACAAGATCAATTTTAAAATTAAGAATAAGAATAAGATCAATAACAAATAAAGATCATAATCAAGATAAAAGTTCTCATCATGATTAGATCAATATCAATAACAATAACAATATCAAGATTGAAGAACAAGATTGCAAATAAGATCAAAATCGAGTTTAAGATTAAGATTAAAAAGAAGATAAAGAAGAATATTATATGATGAAGATTGCAATTTTGATTAAAATCAAGATCAACTTCCCCATCATTATAAGATCAATATAAATATAAAAATTAATATCAAAATTGAAAATTAATATTACCAACGAGATCAAAATCGATTTTAAGATGAAGATTAGAAGCAAGATAAAGATGAAGATTATAAGATTTTTCCTGAAATTAATATTAAAACTGAGATCAAAAAGAAGATTAAGATAATTATCAAGAACAAGATCAATTTTGAAATTAAGAATAAGAATAAAATCAATAACAAATAAAGATCATAATGAAGATAAAAGTTCTCATCTTGATTAGATCAATATCAATAACAATAACAATATCAAGATTGAAGGCCAAGATTGCAAACAAGATCAAAATCGAATTTTAGATTAAGATTAAAAAGAAGATAAAGAAGAATATCATATGATGAAGATTGCAATTTTGATTAAAATCAAGATCAACTTCCCCATCATTATAAGATCAATATAAATATAAAAATTAATATCAAAATTGAAAATTAATATTACCAACGAGATCAAAATCGATTTTAAGATGAAGATTAGAAGCAAGATAAAGATGAAGATTATAAGATTTTTCATGAAATTAATATTAAAACTGAGATCAAAATGAAGATTAAGATAATTATCAAGAACAAGATCAATTTTGAAATTAATAATAAGAATAAGATCAATAACAAATAAAGATTATAATCAAGATCAAAATTCTCATCATGATTAGATCAATATGAATAACAATAACAATATCAAGATTGAAGACCAAGATTACAAACAAAATCAAAATCGAGTTTAAGATTAAGATTAAAAACAAGATAAAGAATAATATCATAACATGAAGATTGCAATTTTGATTAAAATCAAGATCAATATCATGATTATGAACAAAATCAATATTAAAATTAAGATTAAAAAAATGAGAAAGATCAAATAGAGATCAAAATCAAGATCAACTTCCTCATAATTATAAGAACAATATAAATATAAAAATTAAAATCAATATTGAAAATTAAAATTACCAAATAGATCAAAATCGAGCTTAAGATGAAGATTTGAAGCAAGATAAAGATGAAGACTATAAGATTATTACTGAAATCGATATTAAAACTGAGATCAAAATGAAGATTTTGATAATTGTTAATAACAAGATCAATTTTAAAATTAAGAATAAGAATAAGATCAATAACAAATAAAGATCATAATCAAGATAAAAGTTCTCATCATGATTAGATCAATATCAATAACAATAACAATATCAAGATTGAAGAACAAGATTGCAAATAAGATCAAAATCGAGTTTAAGATTAAGATTAAAAAGAAGATAAAGAAGAATATTATATGATGAAGATTGCAATTTTGATTAAAATCAAGATCAACTTCCCCATCATTATAAGATCAATATAAATATAAAAATTAATATCAAAATTGAAAATTAATATTACCAACGAGATCAAAATCGATTTTAAGATGAAGATTAGAAGCAAGATAAAGATGAAGATTATAAGATTTTTCCTGAAATTAATATTAAAACTGAGATCAAAATGAAGATTAAGATAATTATCAAGAACAAGATCAATTTTGAAATTAAGAATAAGAATAAGATCAATAACAAATAAAGATCATAATCAAGATAAAAGTTCTCATCATGATTAGATCAATATCAATAACAATAACAATATCAAGATTGAAGACCAAGATTGCAAACAAGATCAAAATCGAGTTTTAGATTAAGATTAAAAAGAAGATAAAGAAGAATATCATATGATGGAGATTGCAATTTTGATTAAAATCAAGATCAACTTCCCCATTATTATAAGATCAATATAAATATAAAAATTAATATCAAAATTGAAAATTAATTTTACCAACGAGATCAAAATCGATTTTAAGATGAAGATTAGAAGCAAGATAAAGATGAAGATTATAAGATTTTTCCTGAAATTAATATTAAAACTGAGATCAAAATGAACATTATGATAATTATCAAGAACAAGATCAATTTTGAAATTAAGAATAAGAATAAGATCAATAATAAATAAAGATCATAATCAAGATCAAAATTATCATCCTGATTAGACCAATATCAATAACAATAACAATATCAAGATTGAAGACCAAGATTACAAACAAAATCAAAATCGAGTTTAAGATTAAGATTAAAAAGAAGATAAAGAATAATATCATAACATGAAGATTGCAATTTTGATTAAAATCAAGATCAATATCATGATTATGAACAAAATCAATATTATAATTAAGATTAAAAAATGAGAAATATCAAATAGAGATCAAAATCAAGATCAACTTCCTAATCATTATAAGATCAATATAAATATAAAAATTAATATCAATATTGAAAATCAATATTGAAAATTAATATTACCAACGAGATCAAAATCGAGTTTAAGATGAAGATTAGAAGCAAGATAAAGATGAAGATTATAAGATTATTACTGAAATCGAAATTAAAACTGAGATCAAAATGAAGATTATGATAATTATCAAGAACAAGATCAATTTTAAAATTAAGAATAAGAATAAGATCAATAACAAATAAAGATCATAATCAAGATCAAAATTCTCATCATGATTAGATCAATATCAATAACAATAACAATATCAAGATTGAAGACCAAGATTGCAAACAAGATCAAAATCGAGTTTAAGATTAAGATTAAAAAGAAGATAAAGAAGAATATTATATGATGAAGATTGCAATTTTGATTAAAATCAAGATCAACTTCCCCATCATTATAAGATCAATATAAATATAAAAATTAATATCAAAATTGAAAATTAATATTACCAACGAGATCAAAATCGATTTTAAGATGAAGATTAGAAGCAAGATAAAGATGAAGATTATAAGATTTTTCCTGAAATTAATATTAAAACTGAGATCAAAATGAAGATTAAGATAATTATCAAGAACAAGATCAATTTTAAAATTAAGAATAAGAATAAGATCAATAACAAATAAAGATCATAATCAAGATAAAAGTTCTCATTGTGATTAGATCAATATCAATAACAATAACAATATCAAGATTGAAGACCAGGATTACAAACAAGATCAAAATCGAGTTTAAGATTAAGATTAAAAAGAAGATAAAGAAGAATATTATATGATGAAGATTGCAATTTTGATTAAAATCAAGATCAACTTCCCCATCATTATAAGATCAATATAAATATAAAAATTAATATCAAAATTAAAAATTAATATTACCAACGAGATCAAAATCGATTTTAAGATGAAGATTAGAAGCAAGATAAAGATGAAGATTATAAGATTTTTCCTGAAATTAATATTAAAACTGAGATCAAAATGAAGATTAAGATAATTATCAAGAACAAGATCAATTTTGAAATTAAGAATAAGAATAAGATCAATAACAAATAAAGATCATAATCAAGATAAAAGTTCTCATCATGATTAGATCAATATCAATAACAATGACAATATCAAGATTGAAGACCAAGATTGCAAACAAGATCAAAATCGAGTTTTAGATTAAGATTAAAAAGAAGATAAAGAAGAATATCATATGATGAAGATTGCAATTTTGATTAAAATCAAGATCAACTTCCTCATCATTATAAGATCAATATAAATATAAAAATTAATATCAAAATTGAAAATTAATATTACCAACGAGATCAAAATCGATTTTAAGATGAAGATTAGAAGCAAGATAAAGATGAAGATTATAAGATTTTTCCTGAAATTAATATTAAAACTGAGATCAAAATGAAGATTAAGATAATTATCAAGAACAAGATCAATTTTAAAATTAAGAATAAGAATAAGATCAATAACAAATAAAGATCATAATCAAGATAAAAGTTCTCATCGTGATTAGATCAATATCAATAACAATAACAATATCAAGATTGAAGAACAAGATTACAAACAAGATCAAAATCGAGTTTAAGATTAAGATTAAAAAGAAGATAAAGAAGAATATTATATGATGAAGATTGCAATTTTGATTAAAATCAAGATCAACTTCCCCATCATTATAAGATCAATATAAATATAAAAATTAATATCAAATTAAAAATTAATATTACCAACGAGATCAAAATCGATTTTAAGATGAAGATTAGAAGCAAGATAAAGATGAAGATTATAAGATTTTTCCTGAAATTAATATTAAAACTGAGATCAAAATGAAGATTAAGATAATTATCAAGAACAAGATCAATTTTGAAATTAAGAATAAGAATAAGATCAATAACAAATAAAGATCATAATCAAGATAAAAGTTCTCATCCTGATTAGATCAATATCAATAACAATGACAATATCAAGATTGAAGACCAAGATTGCAAACAAGATCAAAATCGAGTTTTAGATTAAGATTAAAAAGAAGATAAAGAAGAATATCATATGATGAAGATTGCAATTTTGATTAAAATCAAGATCAACTTCCTCATCATTATAAGAACAATATAAATATAAAAATTAATATCAAAATTGAAAATTAAAATTACCAACTAGATCAAAATCGAGTTTAAGATGAAGATTTGAAGCAAGATAAAGATGAAGACTATAAGATTATTACTGAAATTGATATTAAAACTGAGATCAAAATGAAGATTTTGATAATTATTAATAACAAGATCAATTTTAAAATTAAAAATAAGAATAAGATCAATAACAAATAAAGATCATAATCAAGATAAAAGTTCTCATCATGATTAGATCAATATCAATAACAATAACAATATCAAGATTGAAGAACAAGATTGCAAACAAGATCAAAATCGAGTTTAAGATTAAGATTAAAAAGAAGATAAAGAAGAATATTATATGATGAAGATTGCAATTTTGATTAAAATCAAGATCAATATCATGATTATGAACAAAATCAATATTAAAATTAAGATTAAAAAATGAGAAAGATCAAATAGAGATCAAAATCAAGATCAACTTCCTAATCATTATAAGATCAATATAAATATAAAAATTAATATCAATATTGAAAATTAATATTACCAACGAGATCAAAATCGAGTTTAAGATGAAGATTAGAAGCAAGATAAAGATGAAGATTATAAGATTATTACTGAAATCGAAATTAAAACTGAGATCAAAATGAAGATTATGATAATTATCAAGAACAAGATCAATTTTAAAATTAAGAATAAGAATAAGATCAATAACAAATAAAGATGATAATCAAGATCAAAATTCTCATCATGATTAGATCAATATCAATAACAATAACAATATCAAGATTGAAGACCAAGATTGCAAACAAGATCAAAATCGAGTTTAAGATTAAGATTAAAAAGAAGATAAAGAAGAATATTATATGATGAAGATTGCAATTTTGATTAAAATAAAGATCAATATCATGATTATGAACAAAATCAATATTAAAATTAAGATTAAAAAATGTAAAGATCAAATAGAGATCAAAATCAAGATCAACTTTCTCATCATTACAAGATCAATATAAATATAAAAAATAATATCAAGATTGAAAATTAATATTACCAATGAGATCAAAATTGAGTTTAAGATGAAGATTAGAAGGAAGATAAAGATGAAGATTATAAGATTGTTACTGAAATCGATATTAAAACTTAGATCAAAATGAAGATTATGATAATTATCAAGAACAAGATCAATTTTGAAATTAAGAATAAAAATGAATAACAAATAAAGATCATAATCAAGATCAAAATTATCATCCTGATTAGACTAATATCAATAACAATTACAATATCAAGATTGAAGACCAAGATTACAAACAAAATCAAAATCTAGTTTAAGATTAAAAAGAAGATAAAGAATAATATCATAAGATGAAGATTGCAATTTTGATTAAAATGAAGATCAATATCATGTTTATGAACAAAATCAATATTAAAATTAAGATTAAAAAATGAGAAAGATCAAATAGAGATCAGAATCAAAATCAACTTCCTCATCATTATAAGATCAATATAAATATCAAAATTAATATCAAGATTGAAAATTAATATTACCAACGAGATCAAAATCGAGTTTAAGATGAAGATTAGAAGCAAGATAAAGATGAAGATTATAAGATTGTTACTGAAATCGATATTAAAACTGAGATCAAAATGAAGATTATGATAATTATCAAGAACAAGATCAATTTTAAAATTAAGAATAAGAATAAGATCAATAACAAATAAAGATCATAATCAAGATCAAAATTATCATCCTGATTAGACCAATATCAATAACAATAACAATATCAAGATTGAAGACCAAGATTATAAACAAAATAAAAATCGAGTTTAAGATTAAGATTAAAAAGAAGATAAAGAAGAATATCATAAGATGAAGATTGCAATTTTGATTAAAATTAAAATCAATAACATGATTATGAACAAAATCAACATTAAAATTAAGATTAAAAAATAAGAAAGATCAAATAGAGATCAAAATCAAGATCAACTTCCTCATCATTATAAGATCAATATAAATATAAAAATTAATATCAAGAATGAAAATTAATATTACCAACGAGATCAAAATCGAGTTTAAGATGTAGATTAGAAGAAGATAAAGATGAAGATTATAAGATTGTTACTAAAATCGATATTAAAACTTAGATCAAAATGAAGATTATGATAATTATCAAGAACAAGATCAATTTTGAAATTAAGAATAAGAATAAAAATGAATAACAAATAAAGATCATAATCAAGATCAAAATTATCATCCTGATTAGACTAATATCAATAACAATTACAATATCAAGATTACAAACAAAATCAAAATCTAGTTTAAGATTAAAAAGAAGATAAAGAATAATATCATAAGATGAAGATTGCAATTTGGATTAAAATGAAGATCAATATCATGTTTATGAACAAAATCAATATTAAAATTAAGATTAAAAAATGAGAAAGATCAAATAGAGATCAGAATCAAAATCAACTTCCTCATCATTATAAGATCAATATAAATATAAAAATTAATATCAAGATTGAAAATTAATATTACCAACGAGATCAAAATCGAGTTTAAGATGAAGATTAGAAGCAAGATAAAGATGAAGATTATAAGATTGTTACTGAAATCGATATTAAAATTGAGAACAAAATGCAGATTATGATAATTATCAAGAACAAGATCAATTTTAAAATTAAGAATAAGAATAAGATCAATAACAAATAAAGATCATAATCAAGATCAAAATTCTCATCATGATTAGATCAATATCAATAACAATAACAATATCAAGATTGAAGACCAAGATTGCAAACAAGATCAAAATCGAGTTTAAGATTAAGATTAAAAAGAAGATAAAGAAGAATATTATATGATGAAGATTGCAATTTTGATTAAAATCAAGATCAATATCATGATTATGAACAAAATCAAAATTAAAATTAAGATTAAAAAATGTAAAGATCAAATAGAGATCAAAATCAAGATCAACTTTCTCATCATTACAAGATCAATATAAATATAAAAAATAATATCAAGATTGAAAATTAATATTACCAATGAGATCAAAATTGAGTTTAAGATGAAGATTAGAAGAAAGATAAATATTAAGATTATAAGATTGTTACTGAAATCGATATTAAAACTTAGATCAAAATGAAGATTATGATAATTATCAAGAACAAGATCAATTTTGAAATTAAGAATAAAAATGAATAACAAATAAAGATCATAATCAAGATCAAAATTATCATCCTGATTAGACTAATATCAATAACAATTACAATATCAAGATTGAAGACCAAGATTACAAACAAAATCAAAATCTAGTTTAAGATTAAAAAGAAGATAAAGAATAATATCATAAGATGAAGATTGCAATTTTGATTAAAATGAAGATCAATATCATGTTTATGAACAAAATCAATATTAAAATTAAGATTAAAAAATGAGAAAGATCAAATAGAGATCAGAATCAAAATCAACTTCCTCATCATTATAAGATCAATATAAATATCAAAATTAATATCAAGATTGAAAATTAATATTACCAACGAGATCAAAATCGAGTTTAAGATGAAGATTAGAAGCAAGATAAAGATGAAGATTATAAGATTGTTACTGAAATCGATATTAAAACTGAGATCAAAATGAAGATTATGATAATTATCAAGAACAAGATCAATTTTAAAATTAAGAATAAGAATAAGATCAATAACAAATAAAGATCATAATCAAGATCAAAATTATCATCCTGATTAGACCAATATCAATAACAATAACAATATCAAGATTGAAGACCAAGATTATAAACAAAATAAAAATCGAGTTTAAGATTAAGATTAAAAAGAAGATAAAGAAGAATATCATAAGATGAAGATTGCAATTTTGATTAAAATTAAAATCAATAACATGATTATGAACAAAATCAACATTAAAATTAAGATTAAAAAATAAGAAAGATCAAATAGAGATCAAAATCAAGATCAACTTCCTCATCATTATAAGATCAATATAAATATAAAAATTAATATCAAGAATGAAAATTAATATTACCAACGAGATCAAAATCGAGTTTAAGATGTAGATTAGAAGAAGATAAAGATGAAGATTATAAGATTGTTACTGAAATCGATATTAAAACTTAGATCAAAATGAAGATTATGATAATTATCAAGAACAAGATCAATTTTGAAATTAAGAATAAGAATAAAAATGAATAACAAATAAAGATCATAATCAAGATCAAAATTATCATCCTGATTAGACTAATATCAATTACAATTACAATATCAAGATTACAAACAAAATCAAAATCTAGTTTAAGATTAAAAAGAAGATAAAGAATAATATCATAAGATGAAGATTGCAATTTGGATTAAAATGAAGATCAATATCATGTTTATGAACAAAATCAATATTAAAATTAAGATTAAAAAATGAGAAAGATCAAATAGATATCAGAATCAAAATCAACTTCCTCATCATTATAAGATCAATATAAATATAAAAATTAATATCAAGATTGAAAATTAATATTACCAACGAGATCAAAATCGAGTTTAAGATGAAGATTAGAAGCAAGATAAAGATGAAGATTATAAGATTGTTACTGAAATCGATATTAAAACTGAGATCAAAATGAAGATTATGATAATTATCAAGAACAAGATCAATTTTAAAATTAAGAATAAGAATAAGATCAATAACAAATAAAGATCATAATCAAGATCAAAATTCTCATCATGATTAGATCAATATCAATAACAATAACAATATCAAGATTGAAGACCAAGATTGCAAACAAGATCAAAATCGAGTTTAAGATTAAGATTAAAAAGAAGATAAAGAAGAATATTATATGATGAAGATTGCAATTTTGATTAAAATCAAGATCAATATCATGATTATGAACAAAATCAAAATTAAAATTAAGATTAAAAAATGTAAAGATCAAATAGAGATCAAAATCAAGATCAACTTTCTCATCATTACAAGATCAATATAAATATAAAAAATAATATCAAGATTGAAAATTAATATTACCAATGAGATCAAAATTGAGTTTAAGATGAAGATTAGAAGGAAGATAAAGATGAAGATTATAAGATTGTTTCTGAAATCGATATTAAAACTTAGATCAAAATGAAGATTATGATAATTATCAAGAACAAGATCAATTTTGAAATTAAGAATAAGAATAAAAATGAATAACAAATAAAGATCATAATCAAGATCAAAATTATCATCCTGATTAGACTAATATCAATAACAATTACAATATCAAGATTGAAGACCAAGATTACAAACAAAATCAAAATCTAGTTTAAGATTAAAAAGAAGATAAAGAATAATATCATAAGATGAAGATTGCAATTTTGATTAAAATGAAGATCAATATCATGTTTATGAACAAAATCAATATTAAAATTAAGATTAAAAATGAGAAAGATCAAATAGAGATCAGAATCAAAATCAACTTCCTCATCATTATAAGATCAATATAAATATCAAAATTAATATCAAGATTGAAAATTAATATTACCAACGAGATCAAAATCGAGTTTAAGATGAAGATTAGAAGCAAGATAAAGATGAAGATTATAAGATTGTTACTGAAATCGATATTAAAACTGAGATCAAAATGAAGATTATGATAATTATCAAGAACAAGATCAATTTTAAAATTAAGAATAAGAATAAGATCAATAACAAATAAAGACCATAATCAAGATAAAAGTTCTCATCATGATTAGATCAATATCAATAACAATAACAATATCAAGATTGAAGACCAAGATTGCAAACAAGATCAAAATCGAGTTTAAGATTAAGATTAAAAAGAAGATAAAGAAGAATATCATATGATGAAGAATGCAATTTTGATTAAAATCAAGATCAACTTCCTCATCATTATAAGATCAATATAAATATAAAAATTAATATCAAGATTGAAAATTAATATTACCAACGAGATCAAAATCGAGTTTAAGATGAAGATTAGAAGCAAGATAAAGATGAAGATTATAAGATTGTTACCGAAATCGATATTAAAACTTAGATCAAAATGAAGATTATGATAATTATCAAGAACAAGATCAATTTTAAAATTAAGAATAAGAATAAGATGAATAACAAGTAAAGATCATAATCAAGATCAAAATTATCATCCTGATTAGACCAATATCAATAACAATAACAATAACAAGATTGAAAATCAAGATTACAAACAAAATCAAAATCGAGTTTAAGATTAAGATTAAAAAGAAGATAAAGAAGAATATCATAAGATGAAGATTGCAATTTTGATTAAAATCAAGATCAATATCATGATTATGAACAAAATCAATATTAAAATTAAGATTAAAAAAATGAGAAAGATCAAATAGAGATCAAAATCTAGATCAACTTCCTCATCATTATAAGAACAATATAAATATAAAAATTAATATCAATATTGAAAATTAATATTACCAACGAGATCAAAATCGAGTTTAAGATGAAGATTAGAAGCAAGATAAAGATGAAGATTATAAGATTGTTACTGAAATCGATATTAAAACTGAGATCAAAATGAAGATTATGATAATTATCAAGAACAAGATCAATTTTAAAATTAAGAATAAGAATAAGATCAATAACAAATAAAGATCATAATCAAGATCAAAATTCTCATCATGATTAGATTAGTATCAATAACAATAACAATATCAAGATTGAAGACCAAGATTGCAAACAAGATCAAAATCGAGTTTAAGATTAAGATTAAAAAGAAGATAAAGAAGAATATTATATGATGAAGATTGCAATTTTGATTAAAATCAAGATCAATATCATGATTATGAACAAAATCAATATTAAAATTAAGATTAAAAAATGTAAAGATCAAATAGAGATCAAAATCAAGATCAACTTTCTCATCATTACAAGATCAATATAAATATAAAAATTAATATCAAGATTGAAAATTAATATTACCAATGAGATCAAAATTGAGTTTAAGATGAAGATTAGAAGGAAGATAAAGATGAAGATTATAAGATTGTTACTGAAATCGATATTAAAACATAGATCAAAATGAAGATTATGATAATTATCAAGAACAAGATCAATTTTGAAATAAAGAATAAGAATAAAAATGAATAACAAATAAAGATTATAATCAAGATCAAAATTATCATCCTGATTAGACTAATATCAATAACAATTACAATATCAAGATTGAAGACCAAGATTACAAACAAAATCAAAATCTAGTTTAAGATTAAAAAGAAGATAAAGAATAATATCATAAGATGAAGATTGCAATTTTGATTAAAATCAAGATCAATATAATGATTATGAACAAAATCATTATTAAAATTAAGATTAAAAAATGAGAAAGATCAAATAGAGATCAGAATCAAAATCAACTTCCTCATCATTATAAGATCAATATAAATATATAAATTAATATCAAGATTGAAAATTAATATTACCAACGAGATCAAAATCGAGTTTAAGATGAAGATTAGAAGCAAGATAAAGATGAAGATTATAAGATTGTTACTGAAATCGATATTAAAACTGAGATCAAAATGAAGATTATGATAATTATCAAGAACAAGATCAATTTTAAAATTAAGAATAAGAATAAGATCAATAACAAATAAAGATCATAATCAAGATAAAAATTATCATCCTGATTAGACCAATATCAATAACAATAACAATATCAAGATTGAAGACAAAGATTACAAACAAGATCAAAATCGAGTTTAAGATTAAGATTAAAAAGAAGATAAAGAAGAATATTATATGAGGAAGATTGAAATTTTGATTAAAATCAAGATCAATATCATGATTATGAACAAAATCAATATTAAAATTAAGATTAAAAAATGTAAAGATCAAATAGAGATCAAAATCAAGATTAACTTCCTCATCATTATAAGATCAATATAAATATAAAAATTAATATCAAGATTGAAAATTAATATTACCAACGAGATCAAAATCGAGTTTAAGATGAAGATTAGAAACAAGATAAAGATGAAGATTATAAGATTGTTACTGAAATCGATATTAAAACTGAGATCAAAATGAAGATTATGATAATTATCAAGAACAAGATCAATTTTAAAATTAAGAATAAGAATAAGATCAATAACAAATAAAGATCATAATCAAGATCAAAATTCTCATCATGATTAGATCAATATCAATAACAATAACAATATCAAGATTGAAAACCAAGATTACAAACAAAATCAAAATCGAGTTTAAGATTAAGATTAAAAAGAAGATAAAGAAGAATATCATAAGATGAAGATTGCAATTTTGATTAAAATCAAGATCAATATCATGATTATGAACAAAATCAATATTAAAATAAAGATTAAAAAAATGAGAAAGATCAAATAGAGATCAAAATCAAGATCAACTACCTCATCATTATAAGATCAATATAAATATAAAAATTAATATCAATATTGAAAATTAAAATTACCAACGAGATCAAAATCGAGTTTAAGATGAAAATTAGAAGCAAGATAAAGATGAAGACTAAAAGATTATTACTGAAATCGATATTAAAACTGAGATCAAAATGAAGATTTTGATAATTATTAATAACAAGATCAATTTTGAAATTAAGAATAAGAATAAGATCAATAACAAATAAAGATCATTATCAAGATCAAAATTATCATCCTGATTAGACTAATATCTATAAAAATAACAATATCAAGATTGAAGACCAAGATTATAAACAAAATAAAAATCGAGTTTAAGATTAAGATTAAAAAGAAGATAAAGAAGAATATCATAAGATGAAGATTGCAATTTTGATTAAAATTAAAATCAATATCATGATTATGAATAAAATCAACATTAAAATTAAGATTAAAAAATGAGAAAGATCAAATAGAGATCAAAATCAAGATCAACTTCCTCACCATTATAATATCAATATAAATATGAAAATTAATATCAAGATTGAAAATTAATATTACCAACGAGAACAAAATCGAGTTTAAGATTAAGATTAAAAAGAAGATAAAGAAGAATATCATAAGATGAAGATTGCAATTTTGATTAAAATTAAAATCAATATCATGATTATGAACAAAATCAACATTAAAATTAAGATTAAAAAATAAGAAAGATCAAATAGAGATCAAAATCAAGATCAACTTCCTCATCATTATAAGATCAATATAAATATAAAAATTAATATCAAGAATGAAAATTAATATTACCAACGAGATCAAAATCTAGTTTAAGATGAAGATTAGAAGGAAGATAAAGATGAAGATTATAAGATTGTTACTGAAATTGATATTAAAACTGAGATCAAAATGAAGATTATGATAATTATCAAGAACAAGATCAATTTTAAAATTAAGAATAAGAATAAGATCAATAACAAATAAAGATCATAATTTAGATCAAAATTCTCATCATGATTAGACCAATATCAATAACAATAACAATATCAAGATTGAAGACCATGATTACAAACAAGATTAAAATCGAGTTTAAGATTAAGATTAAAAAGAAGATAAAGAAGAATATTATATGAGGAAGATTGCAATTTTGATTAAAATCAAGATCAATATCATGATTATGAACAAAATCAATATTAAAATTAAGATTAAAAAATGTAAAGATCAAATAGAGATCAAAATCAAGATCAACTTCCTCATCATTATAAGATCAATATAAATATAAAAATTAATATCAAGATTGAAAATTAATATTACCAACGAGATCAAAATCGAGTTTAAGATGAAGATTAGAAACAAGATAAAGATGAAGATTATAAGATTGTTACTGAAATCGATATTAAAACTGAGATCAAAATGAAGATTATGATAATTATCAAGAACAAGATCAATTTTAAAATTAAGAATAAGAATAAGATCAATAACAAATAAAGATCATAATCAAGATCAAAATTCTCATCATGATTAGACCAATATCAATAACAATAACAATATCAAGATTGAAGACCAAGATTACAAACAAAATCAAAATCGAGTTTAAGATTAAGATTAAAAAGAAGATAAAGAAGAATATCATAAGATGAAGATTGCAATTTTGATTAAAATCAAGATCAATATCATGATTATGAACAAAACCAATATTAAAATTAAGATTAAAAAAATGAGAAAGATCAAATAGAGATCAAAATCAAGATCAACTACCTCATCATTATAAGATCAATATAAATATAAAAATTAATATCAAGATTGAAAATTAATATTACCAACGAGATCAAAATCGAGTTTAAGATGAAGATTAGAAACAAGATAAAGATGAAGATTATAAGATTGTTACTGAAATCGATATTAAAACTGAGATCAAAATGAAGATTATGATAATTATCAAGAACAAGATCAATTTTAAAATTAAGAATAAGAATAAGATCAATAACAAATAAAGATCATAATCAAGATCAAAATTCTCATCATGATTAGACCAATATCAATAACAATAACAATATCAAGATTGAAGACCAAGATTACAAACAAGATCAAAATCAAGTTTAAGATTAAGATTAAAAAGAAGATAAAGAAGAATATTATATGAGGAAGATTGCAATTTTGATTAAAATCAAGATCAATATCATGACTATGAACAAAATCAATATTAAAATTAAGATTAAAAAATGTAAAGATCAAATAGAGATCAAAATCAAGATCAACTTCCTCATCATTATAAGATCAATATAAATATAAAAATTAATATCAAGATTGAAAATTAATATTACCAACGAGATCAAAATCGAGTTTAAGATGAAGATTAGAAGCAAGATAAAGATGAAGATTATAAGATTGTTACTGAAATCGATATTAAAACTGAGATCAAAATGAAGATTATGATAATTATCAAGAACAAGATTAATTTTAAAATTAAGAATAAAAATAAGATCAATAACAAATAAAGATCATAATCACGATCAAAATTATCATCCTGATTAGACCAATATCAATAACAATAACAATATCAAGATTGAAGACCAAGATTACAAACAAAATCAAAATCGAGTTTAAGATTAAGATTAAAAAGAAGATAAAGAAGAATATCATAAGATGAAGATTGCAATTTTGATTAAAATCAAGATCAATATCATGATTATGAACAAAATCAATATTAAAATTAAGATTAAAAAAATGAGAAAGATCAAATAGAGATCAAAATCAAGATCAACTACCTCATCATTATAAGATCAATATAAATATAAAAATTAATATCAAGATTGAAAATTAATATTACCAACGAGATCAAAATCGAGTTTAAGATGAAGATTAGAAACAAGATAAAGAAGAAGATTATAAGATTGTTACTGAAATCGATATTAAAACTGAGATCAAAATGAAGATTATGATAATTTTCAAGAACAAGATCAATATTAAAATTAAGAATAAGAATAAGATCAATAACAAATAAAGATCATAATCAAGATCAAAATTCTCATCATGATTAGACCAATATCAATAACAATAACAATATCAAGATTGAAGACCAAGATTACAAACAAGATCAAAATCAAGTTTAAGATTAAGATTAAAAAGAAGATAAAGAAGAATATTATATGAGGAAGATTGCAATTTTGATTAAAATCAAGATCAATATCATGATTATGAACAAAATCAATATTAAAATTAAGATTAAAAAATGTAAAGATCAAATAGAGATCAAAATCAAGATCAACTTCCTCATCATTATAAGATCAATATAAATATAAAAATTAATATCAAGATTGAAAATTAATATTACCAACGAGAACAAAATCGAGTTTTAGTTTAAGATTAAAAAGAAGATAAAGAATAATATCATAAGATGAAGATTGCAATTTTGATTAAAACCAAGATCAATATCATGATTATGAACAAAATCAATATTAAAATTAAGATTAAAAAAGGAGAAAGATCAAATAGAGATCAGAATCAAGATCAACTTCCTCATCATTATAAGATCAATATAAATATATAAATTAATATCAAGATTGAAAATTAATATTACCAACGAGATCAAAATCGAGTTTAAGATGAAGATTAGAAGCAAGATAAAGATGAAGATTATAAGATTGTTAATGAAATCGATATTAAAACTGAGATCAAAATGAAGATTATGATAATTATCAAGAACAAGATTAATTTTAAAATTAAGAATAAAAATAAGATTAATAACAAATAAAGATCATAATCAAGATCAAAATTATCATCCTGATTAGACCAATATCAATAACAATAACAATATCAAGATTGAAGACCAAGATTACAAACAAAATCAAAATCGAGTTTAAGAATAAGATTAAAAAGAAGATAAAGAAGAATATCATAAGATGAAGATTGCAATTTTGATTAAAATCAAGATCAATATCATGATTATGAAGAAATCAATATTAAAATTAAGATTAAAAAAATGAGAAAGATCAAATAGAGATCAAAATCAAGATCAACTTCCTCATCATTATAAGATCAATATAAATATAAAAATTAATATCAAGATTGAAAATTAATATTACCAACGAGATCAAAATCGAGTTTAAGATGAAGATTAGAAGCAAGATAAATATGAAGATTATAAGATTGTTACTGAAATCGATATTAAAACTGAGATCAAAATGAAGATTATGATAATTATCAAGAACAAGATCAATTTTAAAATTAAGAATAAGAATAAGATCAATAACAAATAAAGATCATAATCAAGATCAAAATTCTCATCATGATTAGACCAATATCAATAACAATAACAATATCAAGATTGAAGACCAAGATTACAAACAAGATCAAAATCGAGTTTAAGATTAAGATTAAAAAGAAGATAAAGAAGAATATTATATGAGGAAGATTGCAATTTTGATTAAAATCAAGATCAATATCATGATTATGAACAAAATCAATCTTAAAATTAAGATTAAAAAATGTAAAGATCAAATAGAGATCAAAATCAAGATCAACTTCCTCATCATTATAAGATAAATATAAATATAAAAATTAATATCAAGATTGAAAATTAATATTACCAACGAGATCAAAATCGAGTTTAAGATGAAGATTAGAAACAAGATAAAGATGAAGATTATAAGATTGTTACTGAAATCGATATTAAAACTGAGATCAAAATGAAGATTATGATAATTATCAAGAACAAGATCAATTTTAAAATTAAGAATAAGAATAAGATCAATAACAAATAAAGATCATAATCAAGATCAAAATTTTCATCATGATTAGATCAATATCAATAACAATAACAATATCAAGATTGAAAACCAAGATTACAAACAAAATCAAAATCGAATTTAAGATTAAGATTAAAAAGAAGATAAAGAAGAATATCATAAGATGAAGATTGCAATTTTGATTAAAATCAAGATCAATATCATGATTATGAACAAAATCAATATTAAAATTAAGATTAAAAAAATGAGAAAGATCAAATAGAGATCAAAATCAAGATCAACTACCTCATCATTATAAGATCAATATAAATATAAAAATTAATATCAAGATTGAAAATTAATATTACCAATGAGATCAAAATTGAGTTTAAGATGAAGATTAGAAGGAAGATAAAGATGAAGATTATAAGATTGTTACTGAAATCGATATTAAAACTTAGATCAAAATGAAGATTATGATAATTATCAAGAACAAGATCAATTTTGAAATTAAGAATAAGAATAAAAATGAATAACAAATAAAGATCATAATCAAGATCAAAATTATCATCCTGATTAGACTAATATCAATAACAATTACAATATCAAGATTGAAGACCAAGATTACAAACAAAATCAAAATCTAGTTTAAGATTAAAAAGAAGATAAAGAATAATATCATAAGATGAAGATTGCAATTTTGATTAAAATCAAGATCAATATCATGATTATGAACAAAATCAATATTAAAATTAAGATTAAAAAATGAGAAAGATCAAATAGAGATCAGAATCAAAATCAACTTCCTCATAATTATAAGATAAATATAAATATATAAATTAATATCAAGATTGAAAATTAATATTACCAACGAGATCAAAATCGAGTTTAAGATGAAGATTAGAAGCAAGATAAAGATGAAGATTATAAGATTGTTACTGAAATCGATATTAAAACTGAGATCAAAATGAAAATTATGATAATTATCAAGAACAAGATCAATTTTAAAATTAAGAATAAGAATAAGATCAATAACAAATAAAGATTATAATCAAGATCAAAATTATCATCCTGATTAGACCAATATCAATAACAATAACAATATCAAGATTGAAGACCAAGATTATAAACAAAATCAAAATCGAGTTTAAGATTAAGATTAAAAAGAAGATAAAGAAGAATATCATAAGATGAAGATTGCAATTTTGATTAAAATTAAAATCAATATCATGATTATGAACAAAATCAACATTAAAATTAAGATTAAAAAATGAGAAAGATCAAATAGAGATCAAAATCAAGATCAACTTCCTCATCATTATAATATCAATATAAATATGAAAATTAATATCAAGATTGAAAATTAATATTACTAACGAGAACAAAATCGAGTTTTAGTTTAAGATTAAAAAGAAGATAAAGAATAATATCATAAGATGAAGATTGCAATTTTGATTAAAACCAAGATCAATATCATGATTATGAACAAAATCAATATTAAAATTAAGATTAAAAAAGGAGAAAGATCAAATAGAGATCAGAATCAAAATCAACTTCCTCATCATTATAAGATCAATATAAATATATAAATTAATATCAAGATTGAAAGTTAATATTACCAACGAGATCAAAATCGAGTTTAAGATGAAGATTACAAAGCAAGATAAAGATGAAGATTATAAGATTGTTACTGAAATCGATATTAAAACTGAGATCAAAATGAAGATTATGATAATTATCAAGAACAAGATCAATTTTAAAATTAAGAATAAGAATAAGATCAATAACAAATAAAGATCATAATCAAGATCAAAATTATCATCCTGATTAGACCAATATCAATAACAATAACAATATCAAGATTGAAGACCAAGATTATAAACAAAATCAAAATCGAGTTTAAGATTAAGATTAAAAAGAAGATAAAGAAGAATATCATAAGATGAAGATTGCAATTTTGATTAAAATTAAAATCAATATCATGATTATGAACAAAATCAACATTAAAATTAAAATTAAAAAATGAGAAAGATCAAATAGAGATCAAAATCAAGATCAACTTCCTCATCATTATAATATCAATATAAATATGAAAATTAATATCAAGATTGAAAATTAATATTACCAACGAGAACAAAATCGAGTTTTAGTTTAAGATTAACAAGAAGATAAAGAATAATATCATAAGATGAAGATTGCAATTTTGATTAAAACCAAGATCAATATCATGATTATGAACAAAATCAATATTAAAATTAAGATTAAAAAAGGAGAAAGATCAAATAGAGATCAGAATGAAGATCAACTTCCTCATCATTATAAGATCAATATAAATATATAAATTAATATCAAGATTGAAAATTAATATTACCAACGAGATCAAAATCGAGTTTAAGATGAAGATTAGAAGCAAGATAAAGATGAAGATTATAAGATTGTTACTGAAATCAATATTAAAACTGAGATCAAAATGAAGATTATGATAATTATCAAGAACAAGATTAATTTTAAAATTAAGAATAAGAATAAGATCAATAACAAATAAAGATCATAATCAAGATCAAAATTATCATCCTGATTAGACCAATATCAATAACAATAACAATATCAAGATTGAAGACCAAGATTACAAACAAAATCAAAATCGATTTTAAGAATAAGATTAAAAATAAGATAAAGAAGAATATCATAAGATGAAGATTGCAATTTTGATTAAAATCAAGATCAATATCATGATTATGAACAAATCAATATTAAAATTAAGATTAAAAAAATGAGAAAGATCAAATAGAGATCAAAATCAAGATCAACTTCCTCATCTTTATAAGATCAATATAAATATAAAAATTAATATCAAGATTGAAAATTAATATTACCAACGAGATCAAAATCGAGTTTAAGATGAAGATTAGAAGCAAGATAAATATGAAGATTATAAGATTGTTACTGAAATCGATATTAAAACTGAGATCAAAATGAAGATTATGATAATTATCAAGAACAAGATCAATTTTAAAATTAAGAATAAGAATAAGATCAATAACAAATAAAGATCATAATCAAGATCAAAATTCTCATCATGATTAGACCAATATCAATAACAATAACAATATCAAGATTGAAGACCAAGATTACAAACAAGATCAAAATCGAGTTTAAGATTAAGATTAAAAAGAAGATAATGAAGAATATTATATGAGGAAGATTGCAATTTTGATTAAAATCAAGATCAATATCATGATTATGAACAAAATCAATATTAAAATTAAGATTAAAAAATGTAAAGATCAAATAGAGATCAAAATCAAGATCAACTTCCTCATCATTATAAGATCAATATAAATATAAAAATTAATATCATGATTGAAAATTAATATTACCAACGAGATCAAAATCGAGTTTAAGATGAAGATTAGAAACAAGATAAAGATGAAGATTATAAGATTGTTACTGAAATCGATATTAAAACTGAGATCAAAATGAAGATTATGATAATTATCAAGAACAAGATCAATTTTAAAATTAAGAATAAGAATAAGATCAATAACAAATAAAGATCATAATCAAGATCAAAATTCTCATCATGATTAGAGCAATATCAATAACAATAACAATATCAAGATTGAAGACCAAGATTATAAACAAAATCAAAATCGAGTTTAAGAATAAGATTAAAAAGAAGATAAAGAAGAATATCATAAGATGAAGATTGCAATTTTGATTAAAATCAAGATCAATATCATGATTATGAACAAAATCAATATTAAAATAAAGATTAAAAAAATGAGAAAGATCAAATAGAGATCAAAATCAAGATCAACTACCTCATCATTATAAGATCAATATAAATATAAAAATTAATATCAATATTGAAAATTAAAATTACCAACGAGATCAAAATCGAGTTTAAGATGAAAATTAGAAGCAAGATAAAGATGAAGACTATAAGATTATTACTGAAATCGATATTAAAACTGAGATCAAAATGAAGATTTTGATAATTATTAATAACAAGATCAATTTTGAAATTAAGAATAAGAATAAGATCAATAACAAATAAAGATCATAATCAAGATCAAAATTATCATCCTGATTAGACCAATATCAATAACAATAACAATATCAAGATTGAAGACTAAGATTATAAACAAAATCAAAATCGAGTTTAAGATTAAGATTAAAAAGAAGATAAAGAAGAATATCATAAGATGAAGATTGCAATTTTGATTAAAATTAAAATCAATATCATGATTATGAACAAAATCAACATTAAAATTAAGATTAAAAAATGAGAAAGATCAAATAGAGATCAAAATCAAGATCAACTTCCTCATCATTATAATATCAATATAAATATGAAAATTAATATCAAGATTGAAAATTAATATTACCAACGAGAACAAAACCGAGTTTTAGTTTAAGATTAAAAAGAAGATAAAGAATAATATCATAAGATGAAGATTGCAATTTTGATTAAAACCAAGATCAATATCATGATTAAGATAAAAATCAATATTAAAATTAAGATTAAAAAATGAGAAAGATCAAATAAAGATTAGAATCAAAATCAACTTCCTCATCATTATAAGATCAATATAAATATATAAATTAATTTCAATATTGAAAATCAAAATTACCAACGAGATCAAAATCGAGTTTAAGATGAAAATTAGAAGCAAGATAAAGATGAAGACTATAAGATTATTACTGAAATCGATATTAAAACTGAGATCAAATTGAAGATTTTGATAATTATTAATAACAAGATCAATTTTGAAATTAAGAATAAGAATAAGATCAATAACAAATAAAGATCATAATCAAGATCAAAATTATCATCCTGATTAGACCAATATCAATAACAATAACAATATCAAGATTGAAGACCAAGATTATAAACAAAATAAAAATCGAGTTTAAGATTAAGATTAAAAAGAAGATAAAGAATAATATCATAAGATGAAGATTGCAATTTTGATTAAAACCAAGAACAATATCATGATTATGAACAAAATCAATATTAAAATTAAGATTAAAAAATGAGAAAGATCAAATAGAGATTAGAATCAAAATCAACTTCCTCATCATTATAAGATCAATATAAATATATAAATTAATATCAATATTGAAAATTAAAATTACCAACGAGATCAAAATCGAGTTTAAGATGAAAATTAGAAGCAGGATAAAGATGAAGACTATAAGATTATTACTGAAATCGATATTAAAACTGAGATCAAAATGAAGATTTTGATAATTATTAATAACAAGATCAATTTTAAAATTAAGAATAAGAATAAGATCAATAACAAATAAAGATCATAATCAAGATCAAAATTATCATCCTGATTAGACCAATATCAATAACAATAACAATATCAAGATTGAAGACCAAGATTATAAACAAAATCAAAATCGAGTTTAAGATTAAGATTAAAAAGAAGATAAAGAAGAATATCATAAGATGAAGATTGCAATTTTGATTAAAATTAAAATCAATATCATGATTATGAACAAAATCAACATTAAAATTAAGATTATAAAATAAGAAAGATCAAATAGAGATCAAAATCAAGATCAACTTCCTCATCATTATAAGATCAATATAAATATAAAAATTAATATCAAGAATGAAAATTAATATTACCAACGAGATCAAAATCGAGTTTAAGATGAAGATTAGAAGGAAGATAAAGATGAAGATTATAAGATTGTTACTGAAATCGATATTAAAACTGAGATCAAAATAAAGATTATGATAATTATCAAGAACAAGATTAATTTTAAAATTAAGAATAAGAATAAGATCAATAACAAATAAAGATCATAATCAAGATCAAAATTATCATCCTGATTAGACCAATATCAATAACAATAACAATATCAAGATTGAAGACCAAGATTACAAACAAAATCAAAATCGAGTTTAAGATTAAGATTAAAAAAAAGATAAAGAAGAATATCATAAGATGAAGATTGCAATTTTGATTAAAATCAAGATCAATATCATGATTATGAAAAAAATCAATATTAAAATTAAGATTAAAAAAATGAGAAAGATCAAATAGAGATCAAAATCAAGATCAACTTCCTCATCATTATAAGATCAATATAAATATAAAAATTAATATCAAGATTGAAAATTAATATTACCAACGAGATCAAAATCGAGTTTAAGATGAAGATTAGAAGCAAGATAAAGATGAAGATTATAAGATTATTACTGAAATCAAAATTAAAACTGAGATCAAAAAGATGATTATGATAATTATCAAGAACAAGATCAATTTTAAAATTAAGAATAAGAATAAGATCAATAAAAAATAAAGATCATAATCAAGATCAAAATTCTCATCATGATTAGATTAGTATCAATAACAATAACAATATCAAGATTGAAGACCAAGATTGCAAAAAGATCAAAATTGAGTTTAAGATTAAGATTAAGAAGAAGATAAAAAAGAATATCATAAGATGAAGATTGCAATTTTGATTAAAATCAAGATCAACTTCCTCATCATTATAAGATCAATATAAATATAAAAATTAATATCAAAATTGAAAATTAATATTACCAACGAGATCAAAATCGATTTTAAGATGAAGATTAGAAGCAAGATAAAGATGGAGATTATAAGATTTTTCCTGAAATAAATATTAAAACTGAGATCAAAATGAAGATTAAGATAATTATCAAGAACAAGATCAATTTTGAAATTAAGAATAAGAATAAGATCAATAACAAATAAAGATTATAATCAAGATCAAAATTCTCATCATGATTAGATCAATATCAATAACAATAACAATATCAAGATTGAAGACCAAGATTACAAACAAAATCAAAATCGAGTTTAAGATTAAGATTAAAAAGAAGATAAAGAATAATATCATAACATGAAGATTGCAATTTTGATTAAAATCAAGATCAATATCATGATTATGAACAAAATCAATATTAAAATTAAGATTAAAAAATGAGAAAGATCAAATAGAGATCAAAATCAAGTTCAACCTCCTCATCATTATAAGATCAATATAAATATAAAAATTAATATCAAGATTGAAAATTAATATTACCAACGAGATCAAAATCGAGTTTAAGATGAAGATTAGAAGCAAGATAAAGATGAAGATTATAAGATTGTTACCGAAATGGATATTAAAACTTAGATCAAAATGAAGATTATGATAATTATCAAGAACAAGATCAATTTTAAAATTAAGAATAAGAATAAGATGAATAACAAATAAAGATCATAATCAAGATCAAAATTATCATCCTAATTAGACCAATATCAATAACAATAACAATATCAATATTGAAAATCAAGATTACAAACAAAATCAAAATCGAGTTTAAGATTAAGATTAAAAAGAAGATAAAGAAGAATATCATAAGATGAAGATTGCAATTTTGATTAAAATCAAGATCAATATCATGATTATGAACAAAATCAATATTAAAATTAAGATTAAAAAAATGAGAAAGATCAAATAGAGATCAAAATCAAGATCAACTTCCTCATCATTACAAGAACAATATAAATATAAAAATTAATATCAATATTGAAATTAATATTACCAACGAGATCAAAATCGGGTTTAAGATGAAGATTATAAGATTATTACTGAAATCGAAATTAAAACTGAGATCAAAATGAAGATTATGATAATTATCAAGAACAAGATCAATTTTAAAATTAAGAATAAGAATAAGATCAATAACAAATAAAGATCATAATCAAGATCAAAATTCTCATCATGATTAGATCAATATCAATAACAATAACAATATCAAGATTGAAGACCAAGATTGCAAACAAGATCAAAATTGAGTTTAAGATTAAGATTAAAAAGAAGATAAAGAAGAATATTATATGATGAAGATTGCAATTTTGATTAAAATCATGATCAATATCATGATTATGAACAAAATCAATATTAAAATTAAGATTAAAAAATGTAAAGATCAAATAGAGATCAAAATCAAGATCAACTTTCTCATCATTACAAGATCAATATAAATATAAAAATTAATATCAAGATTGAAAATTAATATTACCAATGAGATCAAAATTGAGTTTAAGATGAAGATTAGAAGGAAGATAAAGATGAAGATTATAAGATTGTTACTGAAATCGATATTAAAACTTAGATCAAAATGAAGATTATGATAATTATCAAGAACAAGATCAATTTTGAAATTAAGAATAAGAATAAAAATGAATAACAAATAAAGATCATAATCAAGATCAAAATTATCATCCTGATTAGACTAATATCAATAACAATTACAATATCAAGATTGAAGACCAAGATTACAAACAAAATCAAAATCTAGTTTAAGATTAAAAAGAAGATAAAGAATAATATCATAAGATGAAGATTGCAATTTTGATTAAAATCAAGATCAATATCATGATTATGAACAAAATCAATATTAAAATTAAGATTAAAAAATGAGAAAGATCAAATAGAGATCAGAATCAAAATCAACTTCCTCATAATTATAAGATAAATATAAATATATAAATTAATATCAAGATTGAAAATTAATATTACCAACGAGATCAAAATCGAGTTTAAGATGAAGATTAGAAGCAAGATAAAGATGAAGATTATAAGATTGTTACTGAAATCGATATTAAAACTGAGATCAAAATGAAAATTATGATAATTATCAAGAACAAGATCAATTTTAAAATTAAGAATAAGAATAAGATCAATAACAAATAAAGATTATAATCAAGATCAAAATTATCATCCTGATTAGAGCAATATCAATAACAATAACAATATCAAGATTGAAGACCAAGATTATAAACAAAATCAAAATCGAGTTTAAGATTAAGATTAAAAAGAAGATAAAGAAGAATATCATAAGATGAAGATTGCAATTTTGATTAAAATTAAAATCAATATCATGATTATGAACAAAATCAACATTAAAATTAAGATTAAAAAATGAGAAAGATCAAATAGAGATCAAAATCAAGATAAACTTCCTCATCATTATAATATCAATATAAATATGAAAATTAATATCAAGATTGAAAATTAATATTACTAACGAGAACAAAATCGAGTTTTAGTTTAAGATTAAAAAGAAGATAAAGAATAATATCATAAGAAGAAGATTGCAATTTTGATTAAAACCAAGATCAATATCATGATTATGAACAAAATCAATATTAAAATTAAGATTAAAAAAGGAGAAAGATCAAATAGAGATCAGAATCAAGATCAACTTCCTCATCATTATAAGATCAATATAAATATATAAATTAATATCAAGATTGAAAGTTAATATTACCAACGAGATCAAAATCGAGTTTAAGATGAAGATTACAAAGCAAGATAAAGATGAAGATTATAAGATTGTTACTGAAATCGATATTAAAACTGAGATCAAAATGAAGATTATGATAATTATCAAGAACAAGATCAATTTTAAAATTAAGAATAAGAATAAGATCAATAACAAATAAAGATCATAATCAAGATCAAAATTATCATCCTGATTAGACCAATATCAATAACAATAACAATATCAAGATTGAAGACCAAGATTATAAACAAAATCAAAATCGAGTTTAAGATTAAGATTAAAAAGAAGATAAAGAAGAATATCATAACATGAAGATTGCAATTTTGATTAAAATCAAGATCAATATCATGATTATGAACAAAATCAATATTAAAATTAAGATTAAAAAATGAGAAAGATCAAATAGAGATCAAAATCAAGTTCAACCTCCTCATCATTATAAGATCAATATAAATATAAAAATTAATATCAAGATTGAAAATTAATATTACCAACGAGATCAAAATCGAGCTTAAGATGAAGATTAGAAGCAAGATAAAGATGAAGATTATAAGATTGTTACCGAAATCGATATTAAAACTTAGATCAAAATGAAGATTATGATAATTATCAAGAATAAGATCAATTTTAAAATTAAGAATAAGAATAAGATGAATAACAAATAAAGATCATAATCAAGATCAAAATTATCATCCTGATTAGACCAATATCAAAAACAATAACAATATCAAGATTGAAAATCAAGATTACAAACAAAATCAAAATCGAGTTTAAGATTAAGATTAAAAAGAAGATAAAGAAGAATATCATAAGATGAAGATTGCAATTTTGATTAAAATCAAGATCAATATCATGATTATGAACAAAATCAATATTAAAATTAAGATTAAAAAAATGAGAAAGATCAAATAGAGATCAAAATCAAGATCAACCTCCTCATCATTATAAGAACAATATAAATATAAAAATTAATATCAATATTAAAAATTAAAATTACCAACTAGATCAAAATCGAGTTTAAGATGAAGATTTGAAGCAAGATAAAGATGAAGACTATAAGATTATTACTGAAATCGATATTAAAACTGAGATCAAAATGAAGATTTTGATAATTATTAATAACAAGATCAATTTTAAAATTAAGAATAAGAATAAGATCAATAACAAATAAAGATCATAATCAAGATCAAAATTATTATCCTGATTAGACCAATATCAATAACAATAACAATATCAAGATTGAAGATCAAAATTATAAACAAAATCAAAATCGAGTTTAAGATTAAGATTAAAATGAAGATAAAGAAGAATATCATAAGATGAAGATTGCAATTTTGATTAAAATTAAAATCAATATCATGATTATGAACAAAATCAACATTAAAATTAAGATTAAAAAATAAGAAAGATCAAATAGAGATCAAAATCAAGATCAACTTCCTCATCATTATAATATCAATATAAATATAAAAATTAATATCAAGATTGAAAATTAATATTACCAACGAGATCAAAATCGAGTATAAGATGAAGATTAGAAGCAAGATAAAGATGAAGATTATAAGATTGTTACCGAAATCGATATTAAAACTTAGATCAAAATGAAGATTATGATAATTATCAAAACAAGATCAATTTTAAAATTAAGAATAAGAATAAGATGAATAACAAATAAAGAACATAATCAAGATCAAAATTATCATCCTGATTAGACCAATATCAATAACAATAACAATATCAAGATTGAAAATCAAGATTATAAACAAAATCAAAATCGAGTTTAAGATTAAGATTAAAAAGAAGATAAAGAAGAATATCATAAGATGAAGATTACAATTTTGATTAAAATCAAGATCAATATCATGATTATGAACAAAATCAATATTAAAATTAAGATTAAAAAAATGAGAAAGATCAAATAGAGATCAAAATCAAGATCAACTACCTCATCATTATAAGATCAATATAAATAAAAAAATTAATATCAATATTGAAAATTAAAATTACCAACGAGATCAAAATCGAGTTTAAGATGAAAATTAGAAGCATGATAAAGATGAAGACTATAAGATTATTACTGAAATCAATATTAAAACTGAGATCAAAATGAAGATTTTGATAATTATTAATAACAAGATCAATTTTAAAATTAAGAATAAGAATAAGATGAATAACAAATAAAGATCATAATCAAGATCAAAATTATCATCCTGATTAGACCAATATCAATAACAATAACAATATCAAGATTGAAAACCAAGATTACAAACAAAATCAAAATCGAGTTTAAGATTAAGATTAAAAAGAAGATAAAGAAGAATATCATAAGATGAAGATTGCAATTTTGATTAAAATGAAGATCAATATCATGTTTATGAACAAAATCAATATTAAAATTAAGATTAAAAAATGAGAAAGATCAAATATAGATCAGAATCAAAATCAACTTCCTCATCATTATAAGATCAATATAAATATATAAATTAATATCAAGATTGAAAATTAATATTACCAACGAGATCAAAATCGAGTTTAAGATGAAGATTAGAAGCAAGATAAAGATGAAGATTATAAGATTGTTACCGAAATGGATATTAAAACTTAGATCAAAATGAAGATTATGATAATTATCAAGAACAAGATCAATTTTAAAATTAAGAATAAGAATAAGATGAATAACAAATAAAGATCATAATCAAGATCAAAATTATCATCCTGATTAGACCAATATCAATAACAATAACAATATCAAGATTGAAAATCAAGATTACAAACAAAATCAAAATCGAGTTTAAGATTAAGATTAAAAAGAAGATAAAGAAGAATATCATAAGATGAAGATTGCAATTTTGATTAAAATCAAGATCAATATCATGATTATGAACAAAATCAATATTAAAATTAAGATTAAAAAAATGAGAAAGATCAAATAGAGATCAAAATCAAGATCAACTTCCTCATCATTACAAGAACAATATAAATATAAAAATTAATATCAATATTGAAAATTAATATTACCAACGAGATCAAAATCGGGTTTAAGATGAAGATTATAAGATTATTACTGAAATCGAAATTAAAACTGAGATCAAAATGAAGATTATGATAATTATCAAGAACAAGATCAATTTTAAAATTAAGAATAAGAATAAGATCAATAACAAATAAAGATCATAATCAAGATCAAAATTCTCATCATGATTAGATCAATATCAATAACAATAACAATATCGAGATTGAAGACCAAGATTGCAAACAAGATCAAAATCGAGTTTAAGATTAAGATTAAAAAGAAGATAAAGAAGAATATTATATGATGAAGATTGCAATTTTGATTAAAATCATGATCAATATCATGATTATGAACAAAATCAATATTAAAATTAAGATTAAAAAATGTAAAGATCAAATAGAGATCAAAATCAAGATCAACTTTCTCATCATTACAAGATCAATATAAATATAAAAATTAATATCAAGATTGAAAATTAATATTACCAATGAGATCAAAATTGAGTTTAAGATGAAGATTAGAAGGAAGATAAAGATGAAGATTATAAGATTGTTACTGAAATCGATATTAAAACTTAGATCAAAATGAAGATTATGATAATTATCAAGAACAAGATCAATTTTGAAATTAAGAATAAGAATAAAAATGAATAACAAATAAAGATCATAATCAAGATCAAAATTATCATCCTGATTAGACTAATATCAATAACAATTACAATATCAAGATTGAAGACCAAGATTACAAACAAAATCAAAATCTAGTTTAAGATTAAAAAGAAGATAAAGAATAATATCATAAGATGAAGATTGCAATTTTGATTAAAATCAAGATCAATATCATGATTATGAACAAAATCAATATTAAAATTAAGATTAAAAAATGAGAAAGATCAAATAGAGATCAGAATCAAAATCAACTTCCTCATAATTATAAGATAAATATAAATATATAAATTAATATCAAGATTGAAAATTAATATTACCAACGAGATCAAAATCGAGTTTAAGATGAAGATTAGAAGCAAGATAAAGATGAAGATTATAAGATTGTTACTGAAATCGATATTAAAACTGAGATCAAAATGAAAATTATGATAATTATCAAGAACAAGATCAATTTTAAAATTAAGAATAAGAATAAGATCAATAACAAATAAAGATTATAATCAAGATCAAAATTATCATCCTGATTAGAGCAATATCAATAACAATAACAATATCAAGATTGAAGACCAAGATTATAAACAAAATCAAAATCGAGTTTAAGATTAAGATTAAAAAGAAGATAAAGAAGAATATCATAAGATGAAGATTGCAATTTTGATTAAAATTAAAATCAATATCATGATTATGAACAAAATCAACATTAAAATTAAGATTAAAAAATGAGAAAGATCAAATAGAGATCAAAATCAAGATAAACTTCCTCATCATTATAATATCAATATAAATATGAAAATTAATATCAAGATTGAAAATTAATATTACTAACGAGAACAAAATCGAGTTTTAGTTTAAGATTAAAAAGAAGATAAAGAATAATATCATAAGAAGAAGATTGCAATTTTGATTAAAACCAAGATCAATATCATGATTATGAACAAAATCAATATTAAAATTAAGATTAAAAAAGGAGAAAGATCAAATAGAGATCAGAATCAAGATCAACTTCCTCATCATTATAAGATCAATATAAATATATAAATTAATATCAAGATTGAAAGTTAATATTACCAACGAGATCAAAATCGAGTTTAAGATGAAGATTACAAAGCAAGATAAAGATGAAGATTATAAGATTGTTACTGAAATCGATATTAAAACTGAGATCAAAATGAAGATTATGATAATTATCAAGAACAAGATCAATTTTAAAATTAAGAATAAGAATAAGATCAATAACAAATAAAGATCATAATCAAGATCAAAATTATCATCCTGATTAGACCAATATCAATAACAATAACAATATCAAGATTGAAGACCAAGATTATAAACAAAATCAAAATCGAGTTTAAGATTAAGATTAAAAAGAAGATAAAGAAGAATATCATAAGATGAAGATTGCAATTTTGATTAAAATCAAGATCAATATCATGATTATGAACAAAATCAATATTAAAATTAAGATTAAAAAAATGAGAAAGATCAAATAGAGATCAAAATCAAGATCAACCTCCTCATCATTATAAGAACAATATAAATATAAAAATTAATATCAATATTAAAAATTAAAATTACCAACTAGATCAAAATCGAGTTTAAGATGAAGATTTGAAGCAAGATAAAGATGAAGACTATAAGATTATTACTGAAATCGATATTAAAACTGAGATCAAAATGAAGATTTTGATAATTATTAATAACAAGATCAATTTTAAAATTAAGAATAAGAATAAGATCAATAACAAATAAAGATCATAATCAAGATCAAAATTATTATCCTGATTAGACCAATATCAATAACAATAACAATATCAAGATTGAAGATCAAAATTATAAACAAAATCAAAATCGAGTTTAAGACTAAGATTAAAATGAAGATAAAGAAGAATATCATAAGATGAAGATTGCAATTTTGATTAAAATTAAAATCAATATCATGATTATGAACAAAATCAACATTAAAATTAAGATTAAAAAATAAGAAAGATCAAATAGAGATCAAAATCAAGATCAACTTCCTCATCATTATAATATCAATATAAATATAAAAATTAATATCAAGATTGAAAATTAATATTACCAACGAGATCAAAATCGAGTTTAAGATGAAGATTAGAAGCAAGATAAAGATGAAGATTATAAGATTGTTTCCGAAATCGATATTAAAACTTAGATCAAAATGAAGATTATGATAATTATCAAAACAAGATCAATTTTAAAATTAAGAATAAGAATAAGATGAATAACAAATAAAGATCATAATCAAGATCAAAATTATCATCCTGATTAGACCAATATCAATAACAATAACAATATCAAGATTGAAAATCAAGATTATAAACAAAATCAAAATCGAGTTTAAGATTAAGATTAAAAAGAAGATAAAGAAGAATATCATAAGATGAAGATTACAATTTTGATTAAAATCAAGATCAATATCATGATTATGAACAAAATCAACATTAAAATTAAGATTAAAAAATAAGAAAGATCAAATAGAGATCAAAATCAAGATCAACTTCCTCATCATTATAATATCAATATAAATATAAAAATTAATATCAAGATTGAAAATTAATATTACCAACGAGATCAAAATCGAGTTTAAGATGAAGATTAGAAGCAAGATAAAGATGAAGATTATAAGATTGTTACCGAAATCGATATTAAAACTTAGATCAAAATGAAGATTATGATAATTATCAAAACAAGATCAATTTTAAAATTAAGAATAAGAATAAGATGAATAACAAATAAAGATCATAATCAAGATCAAAATTATCATCCTGATTAGACCAATATCAATAACAATAACAATATCAAGATTGAAAATCAAGATTATAAACAAAATCAAAATCGAGTTTAAGATTAAGATTAAAAAGAAGATAAAGAAGAATATCATAAGATGAAGATTGCACTTTTGATTAAAATGAAGATCAATATCATGTTTAAGAACAAAATCAATATTAAAATTAAGATTAAAAAATGAGAAAGATCAAATAGAGATCAGAATCAAAATCAACTTCCTCATCATTATAAGATCAATATAAATATATAAATTAATATCAAGATTGAAAATTAAAATTACCAACGAGATCAAAATCGAGTTTAAGATGAAGATTAGAAGCAAGATAAAGATGAAGATTATAAGATTGTTACTGAAATCGATATTAAAACTGAGATCAAAATGAAGATTATGATAATTATCAAGAACAAGATCAATTTTAAAATTAAGAATAAGAATAAGATCAATAACAAATAAAGATCGTAATGAAGATCAAAATTATCATCCAGATTAGACCAATATCAATAACAATAACAATATCAAGATTGAAAACCAAGATTATAAACAAAATCAAAATCGAGTTTAAGATTAAGATTAAAAAGAAGATAAAGAAGAATATCATAAGATGAAGATTACAATTTTGATTAAAATCAAGATCAATATCATGATTATGAACAAAATCAATATTAAAATTAAGATTAAAAAAATGAGAAAGATCAAATAGAGATCAAAATCAAGATCAACTACCTCATCATTATAAGATCAATATAAATAAAAAAATTAATATCAATATTGAAAATTAAAATTACCAACGAGATCAAAATCGAGTTTAAGATGAAAATTAGAAGCATGATAAAGATGAAGACTATAAGATTATTACTGAAATCAATATTAAAACTGAGATCAAAATGAAGATTTTGATAATTATTAATAACAAGATCAATTTTAAAATTAAGAATAAGAATAAGATGAATAACAAATAAAGATCATAATCAAGATCAAAATTATCATCCTGATTAGACCAATATCAATAACAATAACAATATCAAGATTGAAAATCAAGATTACAAACAAAATCAAAATCGAGTTTAAGATTAAGATTAAAAAGAAGATAAAGAAGAATATCATAAGATGAAGATTGCAATTTTGATTAAAATCAAGATCAATATCATGATTATGAACAAAATCAATATTAAAATTAAGATTAAAAAAATGAGAAAGATCAAATAGAGATCAAAATCAAGATCAACTTCCTCATCATTATAAGAACAATATAAATATAAAAGTTAATATCAATATTGAAAATTAAAATTACCAACTAGATCAAAATCGAGTTTAAGATGAAGATTTGAAGCAAGATAAAGATGAAGACTATAAGATTATTACTGAAATCGATATTAAAACTGAGATCAAAATGAAGATTTTGATAATTATTAATAACAAGATCAATTTTAAAATTAAGAATAAGAATAAGATCAATAACAAATAAAGATCATAATCAAGATCAAAATTATCATCCTGATTAGACCAATATCAATAACAATAACAATATCAAGATTGAAGACCAAGATTATAAACAAAATCAAAATCGAGTTTAAGATTAAGATTAAATAGAAGATAAAGAAGAATATCATAAGATGAAGATTGCAATTTTGATTAAAATCAAGATCAATATCATGATTATGAACAAAATCAATATTAAAATTAAGATTAAAAAAATGAGAAAGATCAAATAGAGATCAAAATCAAGATCAACTTCCTCATCATTATAAGAACAATATAAATATAAAAATTAATATCAATATTGAAAATTAAAATTACCAACTAGATCAAAATCGAGTTTAAGATGAAGATTTGAAGCAAGATAAAGATGAAGACTATAAGATTATTACTGAAATCGATATTAAAACTGAGATCAAAATGAAGATTTTGATAATTATTAATAACAAGATCAATTTTAAAATTAAGAATAAGAATAAGATCAATAACAAATAAAGATCATAATCAAGATAAAAGTTCTCATCATGATTAGATCAATATAATAACAATAACAATATCAAGATTGAAGACCAAGATTGCAAACAAGATCAAAATCGAGTTTAAGATTAAGATTAAAAAGAAGATAAAGAAGAATATCATATGATGAAGATTGCAATTTTGATTAAAATCAAGATCAACTTCCTCATCATTATAAGATCAATATAAATATAACAAAATAATATCAAAATTGAAAATTAATATTACCAACGAGATCAAAATCGATTTTAAGATGAAGATTAGAAGCAAGATAAAGATGAAGATTATAAGATTTTTCCTGAAATAAATATTAAAACTGAGATCAAAATGAAGGTTAAGATAATTATCAAGAACAAGATCAATTTTGAAATTAAGAATAAGAATAAGATCAATAACAAATAAAGATTATAATCAAGATCAAAATTCTCATCATGATTAGATCAATATCAATAACAATAACAATATCAAGATTGAAGACCAAGATTACAAACAAAATCAAAATCGAGTTTAAGATTAAGATTAAAAAGAAGATAAAGAATAATATCATAACATGAAGATTGCAATTTTGATTAAAATCAAGATCAATATCATGATTATGAACAAAATCTATATTAAAATTAAGATTAAAAAATGAGAAAGATCAAATAGAGATCAAAATCAAGTTCAACTTCCTCATCATTATAAGATCAATATAAATATAAAAATTAATATCAAGATTGAAAATTAATATTACCAACGTGATCAAAATCGAGTTTAAGATGAAGATTAGAAGCAAGATAAAGATGAAGATTATAAGATTGTTACTGAAATCGATATTAAAACTGAGATCAAAATGAAGATTATGATAATTATCAAGAACAAGATCAATTTTAAAATTAAGAATAAGAATAAGATGAATAACAAATAAAGATCATAATCAAGATCAAAATTATCATCCTGATTAGACCAATATCAATAACAATAACAATATCAAGATTGAAAATCAAGATTACAAACAAAATCAAAATCGAGTTTAAGATTAAGATTAAAAAGAAGATAAAGAAGAATATCATAAGATGAAGATTGCAATTTTGATTAAAATCAAGATCAATATCATGATTATGAACAAAATCAATATTAAAATTAAGATTAAAAAAATGAGAAAGATCAAATAGAGATCAAAATCAAGATCAACTTCGTCATCATTACAAGAACAATATAAATATAAAAATTAATATCAATATTGAAAATTAATATTACCTACGAGATCAAAATCGAGTTTAAGATTAGGATTAGAAGCAAGATAAAGATGAAGATTATAAGATTATTACTGAAATCGAAATTAAAACTGAGATCAAAATGAAGATTATGATAATTATCAAGAACAAGATCAATTTTAAAATTAAGAATAAGAATAAGATCAATAACAAATAAAGATCATAATTAAGATCAAAATTCTCATCATGATTAGATCAATATCAATAACAATAACAATATCAAGATTGAAGACTAAGATTGCAAACAAGATCAAAATCGAGTTTAAGATAAAGATTAAAAAGAAGATAAAGAAGAATATTATATGATGAAGATTGCAATTTTGATTAAAATCAAGATCAATATCATGATTATGAACAAAATCAATATTAAAATTAAGATTAAAAAATGTAAAGATCAAATAGAGATCAAAATCAAGATCAACTTTCTCATCATTACAAGATCAATATAAATATAAAAATTAATATCAAGATTGAAAATTAATATTACCAATGAGATCAAAATTGAGTTTAAGATGAAGATTAGAAGGAAGATAAAGATGAAGATTATAAGATTGTTACTGAAATCGATATTAAAACTTAGATCAAAATGAAGATTATGATAATTATTAAGAACAAGATCAATTTTGAAATTAAGAATAAGAATAAAAATGAATAACAAATAAAGATCATAATCAAGATCAAAATTATCATCCAGATTAGACTAATATCAATAACAATTACAATATCAAGATTGAAGACCAAGATTACAAACAAAATCAAAATCTAGTTTAAGATTAAAAAGAAGATAAAGAATAATATCATAAGATGAAGATTGCAATTTTGATTAAAATCAAGATCAATATCATGATTATGAACAAAATCAATATTAAAATTAAGATTAAAAAATGAGAAAGATCAAATAGAGATCAGAATCAAAATCAACTTCCTCATAATTATAAGATAAATATAAATATATAAATTAATTTCAAGATTGAAAATTAATATTACCAACGAGATCAAAATCGAGTTTAAGATGAAAATTAGAAGCAAGATAAAGATGAAGATTATAAGATTGTTACTGAAATCGATATTAAAACTGAGATCAAAATGAAGATTATGATAATTATCAAGAACAAGATCAATTTTAAAATTAAGAATAAGAATAAGATCAATAACAAATAAAGACCATAATCAAGATAAAAGTTCTCATCATGATTAGATCAATATCAATAACAATAACAATATCAAGATTGAAGACCAAGATTGCAAACAAGATCAAAATCGAGTTTAAGATTAAGATTAAAAAGAAGATAAAGAAGAATATCATATGATGAAGATTGCAATTTTGATTAAAATCAAGATCAACTTCCTCATCATTATAAGATCAATATAAATATAAAAAATAATATCAAAATTGAAAATTAATATTACCAGCGAGATCAAAATCGATTTTAAGATGAAGATTAGAAGCAAGATAAAGATGAAGATTATAAGATTTTTCATTAAATTAATATTAAAACTGAGATCAAAATGAAGATTAAGATAATTATCAAGAACAAGATCAATTTTGAAATTAAGAATAAGAATAAGATCAATAACAAATAAAGATTATAATCAAGATCAAAATTCTCATCATGATTAGATCAATATCAATAACAATAACAATATCAAGATTGAAGACCAAGATTACAAACAAAATCAAAATCGAGTTTAAGAATAAGATTAAAAAGAAGATAAAGAATAATATCATAACATGAAGATTGCAATTTTGATTAAAATCAAGATCAATATCATGATTATGAACAAAATCAATATTAAAATTAAGATTAAAAAATGAGAAAGATCAAATAGAGATCAAAATCAAGATCAACTTCCTCATCATTATAAGATCAATATAAATATAAAAATTAATGTCAATATTGAAAATTAAAATTACCAACGAGATCAAAATCGAGTTTAAGATGAAGATTAGAAGCAAGATAAAGATGAAGACTATAAGATTATTACTGAAATCGATATTAAAACTGAGATCAAATTGAAGATTTTGATAATTATTAATAACAAGATCAATTTTAAAATTGAGAATAAGAATAAGATCAATAACAAATAAAGATCATAATCAAGATCAAAATTATCATCCTGATTGGACCAATATCAATAACAATAACAATATCAAGATTGAAGACCAAGATTATAAACAAAATCAAAATCGAGTTTAAGATTAAGATTAAAAAGAAGATAAAGAAGAATATCATAAGATGAAGATTGCAATTTTGATTAAAATTAAAATCAATATCATGATTATGAACAAAATCAACATTAAAATTAAGATTAAAAAATGAGAAAGATCAAATAGAGATCAAAATCAAGATCAACTTTCTCATCATTATAACATCAATATAAATATAAAAATTAATATCAAGATTGAAAATTAATATTACCAACGAGAACAAAATCGAGTTTTAGTTTAAGATTAAAAAGAAGATAAAGAATAATATCATAAGATGAAGATTGCAATTTTGATTAAAACCAAGATCAATATCATGATTATGAACAAAATCAATATTAAAATTAAGATTAAAAAAGGAGAAAGATCAAATAGAGATCAGAATCAAGATCAACTTCTTCATCATTATAAGATCAATATAAATATATAAATTAATATCAAGATTGAAAATTAATATTACCAACGAGATCAAAATCGAGTTTAAGATGAAGATTAGAAGCAAGATAAAGATGAAGATTATAAGATTGTTACTGAAATCGATATTAAAACTGAGATCAAAATGAAGATTATGATAATTATCAAGAACAAGATCAATTTTAAAATTAAGAATAAGAATAAGATCAATAACAAATAAAGATCATAATCAAGATTAGACCAATATCAATAACAATAACAATATCAAGATTGAAGACCAAGATTATAAACAAAATCAAAATCGAGTTTAAGATTAAGATTAAAAAGAAGATAAAGAAGAATATCATAAGATGAAGATTGCAATTTTGATTAAAATTAAAATCAATATCATGATTATGAACAAAATCAACATTAAAATTAAGATTAAAAAATAAGAAGGATCAAATAGAGATCAAAATCAAGATCAATTTCCTCATCATTATAATATCAATATAAATATAAAAATTAATATCAAGATTGAAAATTAATATTACCAACGAGATCAAAATCGAGCTTAAGATGAAGATTAGAAGCAAGATAAAGATGAAGATTATAAGATTGTTACCGAAATCGATATTAAAACTTAGATCAAAATGAAGATTATGATAATTATCAAGAATAAGATCAATTTTAAAATTAAGAATAAGAATAAGATGAATAACAAATAAAGATCATAATCAAGATCTAAATTATCATCCTGATTAGACCAATATCAATAACAATAACAATATCAAGATTGAAAATCAAGATTACAAACAAAATCAAAATCGAGTTTAAGATTAAGATTAAAGAGAAGATAAAGAAGAATATCATAAGATGAAGATTGCAATTTTGATTAAAATCAAGATCAATATCATGATTATGAACAAAATCAATATTAAAATTAAGATTAAAAAAATGAGAAAGATCAAATAGAGATCAAAATCAAGATCAACCTCCTCATCATTATATGAACAATATAAATATAAAAATTAATATCAATATTGAAAATTAAAATTACCAACTAGATCAAAATCGAGTTTAAGATGAAGATTTGAAGCAAGATAAAGAAGAAGACTATAAGATTATTACTGAAATCGATATTAAAACTGAGATCAAAATGAAGATTTTGATAATTATTAATAACAAGATCAATTTTAAAATTAAGAATAAGAATAAGATCAATAACAAATAAAGATCATAATCAAGATCAAAATTATCATCCTGATTAGACCAATATCAATAACAATAACAATATCAAGATTGAAGACCAAGATTATAAACAAAATCAAAATCGAGTTTAAGATTAAGATTAAAATGAAGATAAAGAAGAATATCATAAGATGAAGATTGCAATTTTGATTAAAATTAAAATCAATATCATGATTATGAACAAAATCAACATTAAAATTAAGATTAAAAAATAAGAAAGATCAAATAAAGATCAAAATCAAGATCAACTTCCTCATCATTATAATATCAATATAAATATAAAAATTAATATCAAGATTGAAAATTAATATTACCAACGAGATCAAAATCGAGTTTAAGATGAAGATTAGAAGCAAGATAAAGATGAAGATTATAAGATTGTTACCGAAATCGATATTAAAACTTAGATCAAAGTGAAGATTATGATAATTATCAAAACAAGATCAATTTTAAAATTAAGAATAAGAATAAGATGAATAACAAATAAAGATCATAATCAAGATCAAAATTATCATCCTGATTAGACCAATATCAATAACAATAACAATATCAAGATTGAAAATCAAGATTACAAACAAAATCAAAATCGAGTTTAAGATTAAGATTAAAAAGAAGATAAAGAAGAATATCATAAGATGAAGATTGCAATTTTGATTAAAATCAAGATCAATATCATGATTATGAACAAAATCAATATTAAAATTAAGATTAAAAAAATGAGAAAGATCAAATAGAGATCAAAATCAAGATCAACTTCCTCATCATTATAAGAACAATATAAATATAAAAATTAATATCAATATTGAAAATTAAAATTACCAACTAGATCAAAATCGAGTTTAAGATGAAGATTTGAAGCAAGATAAAGATGAAGACTATAAGATTATTACTGAAATCGATATTAAAACTGAGATCAAAATGAAGATTTTGATAATTATTAATAACAAGATCAATTTTAAAATTAAGAATAAGAATAAGATCAATAACAAATAAAGATCATAATCAAGATAAAAGTTCTCATCATGATTAGATCAATATCAATAACCATAACAATATCAAGATTGAAGACCAAGATTACAAACAAGATCAAAATCGAGTTTAAGATTAAGATTAAAAAGAAGATAAAGAAGAATATCATATGATGAAGATTGCAATTTTGATTAAAATCAAGATCAACTTCCTCATCATTATAAGATAAATATAAATTTAACAAAATAATATCAAAATTGAAAATTAATATTACCAACGAGATCAAAATCGATTTTAAGATAAAGATGAAGATTATAAGATTTTTCCTGAAATAAATATTAAAACTGAGATCAAAATGAAGATTAAGATAATTATCAAGAACAAGATCAATTTTGAAATTAAGAATAAGAATAAGATCAATAACAAATAAAGATTATAATCAAGATCAAAATTCTCATCATGATTAGATCAATATCAATAATAATAACAATATCAAGATTGAAGACCAAGATTACAAACAAAATCAAAATCGAGTTTAAGATTAAGATTAAAAAGAAGATAAAGAATAATATCATAACATGAAGATTGCAATTTTGATTAAAATCAAGATCAATATCATGATTATGAACAAAATCAATATTAAAATTAAGATTAAAAAATGAGAAAGATCAAATAGAGATCAAAATCAAGTTCAACTTCCTCATCATTATAAGATCAATATAAATATAAAAATTAATATCAAGATTGAAAATTAATATTACCAACGAGATCAAAATCGAGTTTAAGATGAAGATTAGAAGCAAGATAAAGATGAAGATTATAAGATTGTTACCGAAATCGATATTAAAACTTAGATCAAAATGAAGATTATGATAATTATCAAGAACAAGATCAATTTTAAAATTAAGAATAAGAATAAGATGAATAACAAATAAAGATCATAATCAAGATCAAAATTATCATCCTGATTAGACCAATATCAATAACAATAACAATATCAAGATTGAAAATCAAGATTACAAACAAAATCAAAATCGAGTTTAAGATTAAGATTAAAAAGAAGAAAAAGAAGAATATCATAAGATGAAGATTGCAATTTTGATTAAAATCAAGATCAATATCATGATTATGAACAAAATCAATATTAAAATTAAGATTAAAAAAATGAGAAAGATCAAATAGAGATCAAAATCAAGATCAACTTCGTCATCATTACAAGAACAATATAAATATAAAAATTTATATCAATATTGAAAATTAATATTACCAACGAGATCAAAATCGAGTTTAAGATTAGGATTAGAAGCAAGATAAAGATGAAGATTATAAGATTATTTCTGAAATCGAAATTAAAACTGAGATCAAAATGAAGATTATGATAATTATCAAGAACAAGATCAATTTTAAAATTAAGAATAAGAATAAGATCAATAACAAATAAAGAACATAATCAAGATCAAAATTCTCATCATGATTAGATCAATATCAATAACAATAACAATATCAAGATTGAAGACTAAGATTGCAAACAAGATCAAAATCGAGTTTAAGATTAAGATTAAAAAGAAGATAAAGAAGAATATTATATGATGAAGATTGCAATTTTGATTAAAATCAAGATCATTATCATGATTATGAACAAAATCAATATTAAAATTAAGATTAAAAAATGTAAAGATCAAATAGAGATCAAAATCAAGATCAACTTTCTCATCATTACAAGATCAATATAAATATAAAAATTAATATCAAGATTGAAAATTAATATTACCAATGAGATCAAAATTGAGTTTAAGATGAAGATTAGAAGGAAGATAAAGATGAAGATTATAAGATTGTTACTGAAATCGATATTAAAACTTAGATCAAAATGAAGATTATGATAATTATCAAGAACAAGATCAATTTTGAAATTAAGAATAAGAATAAAAATGAATAACAAATAAAGATCATAATCAAGATCAAAATTATCATCCTGATTAGACTAATATCAATAACAATTACAATATCAAGATTGAAGACAAAGATTACAAACAAAATCAAAATCTAGTTTAAGATTAAAAAGAAGATAAAGAATAATATCATAAGATGAAGATTGCAATTTTGATTAAAATCAAGATCAATATCATGTTTATGAACAAAATCAATATTAAAATTAAGATTAAAAAATGAGAAAGATCAAATAGAGATCAGAATCAAAATCAACTTCCTCATCATTATAAGATCAATATAAATATAAAAATTAATATCAATATTGAAAATTAAAATTACCAACGAGATCAAAATCGAGTTTAAGATGAAGATTAGAAGCAAGATAAAGATGAAGACTATAAGATTAATACTGAAATCGATATTAAAACTGAGATCAAAATGAAGATTATGATAATTATCAAGAACAAGATCAATTTTAAAATTAAGAATAAGAATAAGATCAATAACAAATAAAGATCATAATCAAGATAAAAATTATCATCATGATTAGATCAATATCAATAACAATAACAATATCAAGATTGAAAACCAAGATTACAAACAAAATCAAAATCGAAATTAAGATTAAGATTAAAAAGAAGATAAAGAAGAATATCATAAGATGAAGATTGCAATTTTGATTAAAATCAAGATCAATATCATGATTATGAACAAAATCAATATTAAAATTAAGATTAAAAAAATGAGAAAGATCAAATAGAGATCAAAATCAAGAGCAACTTTCTCATCATTATAGGATCAATATAAATATAAAAATTAATATCAATATTGAAAATTAATATTACCAACGAGAACAAAATCGAGTTTAAGATGAAGATTAGAAGCAAGATAATGATGAAGATTATAAGATTATTACCGAAATCGATATTAAAACTTAGATCAAAATGAAGATTATGATAATTATCAAGAACAAGATCAATTTTAAAATTAAGAATAAGAATAAGATGAATAACAAATAAAGATCATAATCAAGATCAAAATTATCATCCTGATTAGACCAATATCAATAACAATAACAATATGAAGATTGAAAACCAAGATTATAAATAAAATCAAAATCGAGTTTAAGATTAAGATTAAAAAGAAGATAAAGAAGAATATCATAAGATGAAGATTGCAATTTTGATTAAAATCAAGATCAATATCATAATTATGAACATAATCAATATTAAAATTAATATTAAAAAAATGAGAAAGATCAAATAGAGATCAAAATCAAGATCAACTTCCTCATCATTATAAGATCAATATAAATATAAAAATTAATATCAATATTGAAAATTAAAATTACCAACGAGATCAAAATCGAGTTTAAGATGAAGATTAGAAGCAAGATAAAGATGAAGACTATAAGATTATTACTGAAATCGATATTAAAACTGTGATCAAAATGAAGATTATGATAATTATCAAGAACAAGATCAATTTAAAATTAAGAATAAGAATAAGATGAATAACAAATAAAGATCATAATCAAGATCAAATTTATCATCCTGATTAGACCAATATCAATAGCAATAACAATATCAAGATTGAAAACCAAGATTACAAACAAAATCAAAATCGAGTTTAAGATTAAGATTAAAAAGAAGATAAAGAAGAATATCATAAGATGAAGATTGCAATTTTGATTAAAATCAAGATCAATATCATGATTAAGAACAAAATCAATATTAAAATTAAGATTAAAAAAATGAGAAAGATCAAATAGAGATCAAAATCAAGATCAACTTTCTCATCATTATAGGATCAATATAAATATAAAAATTAATATCAATATTTAAAATTAAAATTACCAACGTGATCAAAATCGAGTTTAAGATGAAGATTAGAAGCAAGATAAAGATGACGATTATAAGATTATTACTAAAATCGAAATTAAAACTGAGATCAAAATGAAGATTATGATAATTATCAAGAACAAGATCAATTTTAAAATTAAGAATAAGAATAAGATGAATAACAAATAAATATCATAATCAAGATCAAATTTATCATCCTGATTAGACCAATATCAATAACAATAACAATATCAAGATTGAAATCCAAGATTACAAACAAAATCAAAATCGAGTTTAAGATTAAGATTAAAAAGAAGATAAAGAAGAATATCATAAGAAGAAGATTGCAATTTTGATTAAAATCAAGATCAATATCATGATTATGAACAAAATCAATATTAAAATTAAGATTAAAAAAATGAGAAAGATCAAATAGAGATCAAAATCAAGATCAACTTTCTCATCATTATAGGATCAATATAAATATAAAAATTAATATCAATATTGAAAATTAATATTACCAACGAGAACAAAATCGAGTTTAAGATGAAGATTAGAAGCAAGATAATGATGAAGATTATAAGATTATTACCGAAATCGATATTAAAACTTAGATCAAAATGAGGATTATGATAATTATCAAGAACAAGATCAATTTTAAAATTAAGAATAAGAATAAGATGAATAACAAATAAAGATCATAATCAAAATCAAAATTATCATCCTGATTAGACCAATATCAATAACAATAACAATATCAAGATTGAAAACCAAGATTATAAACAAAATCAAAATCGAGTTTAAGATTAAGATTAAAAAGAAGATAAAGAAGAATATCATAAGATGAAGATTGCAATTTTGATTAAAATCAAGATCAATATCATAATTATGAACAAAATCAATATTAAAATTAAGATTAAAAAAATGAGAAAGATCAAATAGAGATAAAAAATCAAGATCAACTTCCTCATCATTATAAGATCAATATAAATATAAAAATTAATATCAATATTGAAAATTAAAATTACCAACGAGATCAAAATCGAGTTTAAGATGAAGATTAGAAGCAAGATAAAGATGAAGACTATAAGATTATTACTGAAATCGATATTAAAACTGTGATCAAAATGAAGATTATGATAATTATCAAGAACAAGATCAATTTAAAATTAAGAATAAGAATAAGATGAATAACAAATAAAGATCATAATCAAGATCAAATTTATCATCCTGATTAGACCAATATCAATAACAATAACAATATCAAGATTGAAAACTAAGATTACAAACAAAATCAAAATCGAGTTTAAGATTAAGATTAAAAAGAAGATAAAGAAGAATATCATAAGATGAAGATTGCAATTTTGATTAAAATCAAGATCAATATCATGATTAAGAACAAAATCAATATTAAAATTAAGATTAAAAAAATGAGAAAGATCAAATAGAGATCAAAATCAAGATCAACTTTCTCATCATTATAGGATCAATATAAATATAAAAATTAATATCAATATTGAAAATTAAAATTACCAACGAGATCAAAATCGAGTTTAAGATGAAGATTAGAAGCAAGATAAAGATGACGATTATAAGATTATTACTAAAATCGAAATTAAAACTGAGATCAAAATGAAGATTATGATAATTATCAAGAACAAGATCAATTTTAAAATTAAGAATAAGAATAAGATGAATAACAAATAAAGATCATAATCAAGATCAAATTTATCATCCTGGTTAGACCAATATCAATAACAATAACAATATCAAGATTGAAAACCAAGATTACAAACAAAATCAAAATCGAGTTTAAGATTAAAATTAAAAAGAAGATAAAGAAGAATATCATAAGATGAAGATTGCAATTTTGATTAAAATCAAGATCAATATCATGATTATGAACAAAATCAATATTAAAATTAAGATTAAAAAAATGAGAAAGATCAAATAGAGATCAAAATCAAGATCAACTTTCTCATCATTATAGGATCAATATAAATATAAAAATTAATATCAATATTGAAAATTAATATTACCAACGAGAACAAAATCGAGTTTAAGATGAAGATTAGAAGCAAGATAATGATGAAGACTATAAGATTATTACCGAAATCGATATTAAAACTTAGATCAAAATGAAGATTATGATAATTATCAAGAACAAGATCAATTTTAAAATTAAGAATAAGAATAAGATGAATAACAAATAAAGATCATAATCAAGATCAAAATTATCATCCTGATTAGACCAATATCAATAACAATAACAATATCAAGATTGAAAACCAAGATTATAAACCAAATCAAAATCGAGTTTAAGATTAAGATTAAAAAGAAGATAAAGAAGAATATCATAAGATGAAGATTGCAATTTTGATTAAAATCAAGATCAATATCATAATTATGAACAAAATCAATATTAAAATTAAGATTAAAAAAATGAGAAAGATCAAATAGAGATCAAAATCAAGATCAACTTCCTCATCATTATAAGATCAATATAAATATAAAAATTAATATCAATATTGAAAATTAAAAATACCAACGAGATCAAAATTGAGTTTAAGATGAAGATTAGAAGCAAGATAATGATGAAGACTATAAGATTATTACTGAAATCGATATTAAAACTGTGATCAAAATGAAGATTATGATAATTATCAAGAACAAGATCAATTTAAAATTAAGAATAAGAATAAGATGAATAACAAATAAAGATCATAATCAAGATCAAATTTATCATCCTGATTAGACCAATATCAATAACAATAACAATATCAAGATTGAAAACCAAGATTACAAACAAAATCAAAATCGAGTTTAATATTAAGATTAAAAAGAAGATAAAGAAGAATATCATAAGATGAAGATTGCAATTTTGATTAAAATCAAGATCAATATCATGATTAAGAACAAAATCAATATTAAAATTAAGATTAAAAAAATGGGAAAGATCAAATAGAGATCAAAATCAAGATCAACTTTCTCATCATTATAGGATCAATATAAATATAAAAATTAATATCAATATTGAAAATTAAAATTACCAACGAGATCAAAATCGAGTTTAAGATGAAGATTAGAAGCAAGATAAAGATGACGATTATAAGATTATTACTAAAATCGAAATTAAAACTGAGATCAAAATGAAGATTATGATAATTATCAAGAACAAGATCAATTTTAAAATTAAGAATAAGAATAAGATGAATAACAAATAAATATCATAATCAAGATCAAATTTATCATCCTGATTAGACCAATATCAATAACAATAACAATATCAAGATTGAAAACCAAGATTACAAACAAAATCAAAATCGAGTTTAAGATTAAGATTAAAAAGAAGATAAAGAAGAATATCATAAGATGAAGATTGCAATTTTGATTAAAATCAAGATCAATATCATGATTATGAACAAAATCAATATTAAAATTAAGATTAAAAAAATGAGAAAGATCAAATAGAGATCAAAATCAAGATCAACTTTCTCATCATTATAGGATCAATATAAATATAAAAATTAATATCAATATTGAAAATTAATATTACCAACGAGAACAAAATCGAGTTTAAGATGAAGATTAGAAGCAAGATAATGATGAAGATTATAAGATTATTACCGAAATCGATATTAAAACTTAGATCAAAATGAAGATTATGATAATTATCAAGAACAAGATCAATTTTAAAATTAAGAATAAGAATAAGATGAATAACAAATAAAGATCATAATCAAGATCAAAATTATCATCCTGATTAGACCAATATCAATAACAATAACAATATCAAGATTGAAAACCAAGATTATAAACAAAATCAAAATCGAGTTTAAGATTAAGATTAAAAAAAAGATAAAGAAGAATATCATAAGATGAAGATTGCAATTTTGATTAAAATCAAGATCAATATCATAATTATGAACAAAATCAATATTAAAATTAAGATTAAAAAAATGAGAAAGATCAAATAGAGATCAAAATCAAGATCAACTTCCTCATCATTATAAGATCAATATAAATATAAAAATTAATATCAATATTGAAAATTAATATTACCAACGAGAACAAAATCGAGTTTAAGATGAAGATTAGAAGCAAGATAATGATGAAGATTATAAGATTATTACCGAAATCGATATTAAAACTTAGATCAAAATGAAGATTATGATAATTATCAAGAACAAGATCAATTTTAAAATTAAGAATAAGAATAAGATGAATAACAAATAAAGATCATAATCAAGATCAAAATTATCATCCTGATTAGACCAATATCAATAACAATAACAATATGAAGATTGAAAACCAAGATTATAAATAAAATCAAAATCGAGTTTAAGATTAAGATTAAAAAGAAGATAAAGAAGAATATCATAAGATGAAGATTGCAATTTTGATTAAAATCAAGATCAATATCATAATTATGAACATAATCAATATTAAAATTAATATTAAAAAAATGAGAAAGATCAAATAGAGATCAAAATCAAGATCAACTTCCTCATCATTATAAGATCAATATAAATATAAAAATTAATATCAATATTGAAAATTAAAATTACCAACGAGATCAAAATCGAGTTTAAGATGAAGATTAGAAGCAAGATAAAGATGAAGACTATAAGATTATTACTGAAATCGATATTAAAACTGTGATCAAAATGAAGATTATGATAATTATCAAGAACAAGATCAATTTAAAATTAAGAATAAGAATAAGATGAATAACAAATAAAGATCATAATCAAGATCAAATTTATCATCCTGATTAGACCAATATCAATAACAATAACAATATCAAGATTGAAAACTAAGATTACAAACAAAATCAAAATCGAAATTAAGATTAAGATTAAAAAGAAGATAAAGAAGAATATCATAAGATGAAGATTGCAATTTTGATTAAAATCAAGATCAATATCATGATTATGAACAAAATCAATATTAAAATTAAGATTAAAAAAATGAGAAAGATCAAATAGAGATCAAAATCAAGATCAACTTTCTCATCATTATAGGATCAATATAAATATAAAAATTAATATCAATATTGAAAATTAATATTACCAACGAGAACAAAATCGAGTTTAAGATGAAGATTAGAAGCAAGATAATGATGAAGATTATAAGATTATTACCGAAATCGATATTAAAACTTAGATCAAAATGAAGATTATGATAATTATCAAGAACAAGATCAATTTTAAAATTAAGAATAAGAATAAGATGAATAACAAATAAAGATCATAATCAAGATCAAAATTATCATCCTGATTAGACCAATATCAATAACAATAACAATATGAAGATTGAAAACCAAGATTATAAATAAAATCAAAATCGAGTTTAAGATTAAGATTAAAAAGAAGATAAAGAAGAATATCATAAGATGAAGAATGCAATTTTGATTAAAATCAAGATCAATATCATAATTATGAACATAATCAATATTAAAATTAATATTAAAAAAATGAGAAAGATCAAATAGAGATCAAAATCAAGATCAACTTCCTCATCATTATAAGATCAATATAAATATAAAAATTAATATCAATATTGAAAATTAAAATTACCAACGAGATCAAAATCGAGTTTAAGATGAAGATTAGAAGCAAGATAAAGATGAAGACTATAAGATTATTACTGAAATCGATATTAAAACTGTGATCAAAATGAAGATTATGATAATTATCAAGAACAAGATCAATTTAAAATTAAGAATAAGAATAAGATGAATAACAAATAAAGATCATAATCAAGATCAAATTTATCATCCTGATTAGACCAATATCAATAGCAATAACAATATCAAGATTGAAAACCAAGATTACAAACAAAATCAAAATCGAGTTTAAGATTAAGATTAAAAAGAAGATAAAGAAGAATATCATAAGATGAAGATTGCAATTTTGATTAAAATCAAGATCAATATCATGATTAAGAACAAAATCAATATTAAAATTAAGATTAAAAAAATGAGAAAGATCAAATAGAGATCAAAATCAAGATCAACTTTCTCATCATTATAGGATCAATATAAATATAAAAATTAATATCAATATTGAAAATTAAAATTACCAACGAGATCAAAATCGAGTTTAAGATGAAGATTAGAAGCAAGATAAAGATGACGATTATAAGATTATTACTAAAATCGAAATTAAAACTGAGATCAAAATGAAGATTATGATAATTATCAAGAACAAGATCAATTTTAAAATTAAGAATAAGAATAAGATGAATAACAAATAAAGATCATAATCAAGATCAAATTTATCATCCTGGTTAGACCAATATCAATAACAATAACAATATCAAGATTGAAAACCAAGATTACAAACAAAATCAAAATCGAGTTTAAGATTAAAATTAAAAAGAAGATAAAGAAGAATATCATAAGATGAAGATTGCAATTTTGATTAAAATCAAGATCAATATCATGATTATGAACAAAATCAATATTAAAATTAAGATTAAAAAAATGAGAAAGATCAAATAGAGATCAAAATCAAGATCAACTTTCTCATCATTATAGGATCAATATAAATATAAAAATTAATATCAATATTGAAAATTAATATTACCAACGAGAACAAAATCGAGTTTAAGATGAAGATTAGAAGCAAGATAATGATGAAGACTATAAGATTATTACCGAAATCGATATTAAAACTTAGATCAAAATGAAGATTATGATAATTATCAAGAACAAGATCAATTTTAAAATTAAGAATAAGAATAAGATGAATAACAAATAAAGATCATAATCAAGATCAAAATTATCATCCTGATTAGACCAATATCAATAACAATAACAATATCAAGATTGAAAACCAAGATTATAAACCAAATCAAAATCGAGTTTAAGATTAAGATTAAAAAGAAGATAAAGAAGAATATCATAAGATGAAGATTGCAATTTTGATTAAAATCAAGATCAATATCATAATTATGAACAAAATCAATATTAAAATTAAGATTAAAAAAATGAGAAAGATCAAATAGAGATCAAAATCAAGATCAACTTCCTCATCATTATAAGATCAATATAAATATAAAAATTAATATCAATATTGAAAATTAAAAATACCAACGAGATCAAAATTGAGTTTAAGATGAAGATTAGAAGCAAGATAATGATGAAGACTATAAGATTATTACTGAAATCGATATTAAAACTGTGATCAAAATGAAGATTATGATAATTATCAAGAACAAGATCAATTTAAAATTAAGAATAAGAATAAGATGAATAACAAATAAAGATCATAATCAAGATCAAATTTATCATCCTGATTAGACCAATATCAATAACAATAACAATATCAAGATTGAAAACCAAGATTATAAACCAAATCAAAATCGAGTTTAAGATTAAGATTAAAAAGAAGATAAAGAAGAATATCATAAGATGAAGATTGCAATTTTGATTAAAATCAAGATCAATATCATAATTATGAACAAAATCAATATTAAAATTAAGATTAAAAAAATGAGAAAGATCAAATAGAGATAAAAATCAAGATCAACTTCCTCATCATTATAAGATCAATATAAATATAAAAATTAATATCAATATTGAAAATTAAAATTACCAACGTGATCAAAATCGAGTTTAAGATGAAGATTAGAAGCAAGATAAAGATGAAGACTATAAGATTATTACTGAAATCGATATTAAAACTGTGATCAAAATGAAGATTATGATAATTATCAAGAACAAGATCAATTTAAAATTAAGAATAAGAATAAGATGAATAACAAATAAAGATCATAATCAAGATCAAATTTATCATCCTGATTAGACCAATATCAATAGCAATAACAATATCAAGATTGAAAACCAAGATTACAAACAAAATCAAAATCGAGTTTAAGATTAAGATTAAAAAGAAGATAAAGAAGAATATCATAAGATGAAGATTGCAATTTTGATTAAAATCAAGATCAATATCATGATTAAGAACAAAATCAATATTAAAATTAAGATTAAAAAAATGAGAAAGATCAAATAGAGATCAAAATCAAGATCAACTTTCTCATCATTATAGGATCAATATAAATATAAAAATTAATATCAATATTTAAAATTAAAATTACCAACGAGATCAAAATCGAGTTTAAGATGAAGATTAGAAGCAAGATAAAGATGACGATTATAAGATTATTACTAAAATCGAAATTAAAACTGAGATCAAAATGAAGATTATGATAATTATCAAGAACAAGATCAATTTTAAAATTAAGAATAAGAATAAGATGAATAACAAATAAATATCATAATCAAGATCAAATTTATCATCCTGATTAGACCAATATCAATAACAATAACAATATCAAGATTGAAATCCAAGATTACAAACAAAATCAAAATCGAGTTTAAGATTAAGATTAAAAAGAAGATAAAGAAGAATATCATAAGAAGAAGATTGCAATTTTGATTAAAATCAAGATCAATATCATGATTATGAACAAAATCAATATTAAAATTAAGATTAAAAAAATGAGAAAGATCAAATAGAGATCAAAATCAAGATCAACTTTCTCATCATTATAGGATCAATATAAATATAAAAATTAATATCAATATTGAAAATTAATATTACCAACGAGAACAAAATCGAGTTTAAGATGAAGATTAGAAGCAAGATAATGATGAAGATTATAAGATTATTACCGAAATCGATATTAAAACTTAGATCAAAATGAGGATTATGATAATTATCAAGATCAAGATCAATTTTAAAATTAAGAATAAGAATAAGATGAATAACAAATAAAGATCATAATCAAAATCAAAATTATCATCCTGATTAGACCAATATCAATAACAATAACAATATCAAGATTGAAAACCAAGATTATAAACAAAATCAAAATCGAGTTTAAGATTAAGATTAAAAAGAAGATAAAGAAGAATATCATAAGATGAAGATTGCAATTTTGATTAAAATCAAGATCAATATCATAATTATGAACAAAATCAATATTAAAATTAAGATTAAAAAAATGAGAAAGATCAAATAGAGATAAAAATCAAGATCAACTTCCTCATCATTATAAGATCAATATAAATATAAAAATTAATATCAATATTGAAAATTAAAATTACCAACGAGATCAAAATCGAGTTTAAGATGAAGATTAGAAGCAAGATAAAGATGAAGACTATAAGATTATTACTGAAATCGATATTAAAACTGTGATCAAAATGAAGATTATGATAATTATCAAGAACAAGATCAATTTAAAATTAAGAATAAGAATAAGATGAATAACAAATAAAGATCATAATCAAGATCAAATTTATCATCCTGATTAGACCAATATCAATAACAATAACAATATCAAGATTGAAAACTAAGATTACAAACAAAATCAAAATCGAGTTTAAGATTAAGATTAAAAAGAAGATAAAGAAGAATATCATAAGATGAAGATTGCAATTTTGATTAAAATCAAGATCAATATCATGATTAAGAACAAAATCAATATTAAAATTAAGATTAAAAAAATGAGAAAGATCAAATAGAGATCAAAATCAAGATCAACTTTCTCATCATTATAGGATCAATATAAATATAAAAATTAATATCAATATTGAAAATTAAAATTACCAACGAGATCAAAATCGAGTTTAAGATGAAGATTAGAAGCAAGATAAAGATAACGATTATAAGATTATTACTAAAATCGAAATTAAAACTGAGATCAAAATGAAGATTATGATAATTATCAAGAACAAGATCAATTTTAAAATTAAGAATAAGAATAAGATGAGTAACAAATAAAGATCATAATCAAGATCAAATTTATCATCCTGGTTAGACCAATATCAATAACAATAACAATATCAAGATTGAAAACCAAGATTACAAACAAAATCAAAATCGAGTTTAAGATTAAAATTAAAAAGAAGATAAAGAAGAATATCATAAGATGAAGATTGCAATTTTGATTAAAATCAAGATCAATATCATGATTATGAACAAAATCAATATTAAAATTAAGATTAAAAAAATGAGAAAGATCAAATAGAGATCAAAATCAAGATCAACTTTCTCATCATTATAGGATCAATATAAATATAAAAATTAATATCAATATTGAAAATTAATATTACCAACGAGAACAAAATCGAGTTTAAGATGAAGATTAGAAGCAAGATAATGATGAAGACTATAAGATTATTACCGAAATCGATATTAAAGCTTAGATCAAAATGAAGATTATGATAATTATCAAGAACAAGATCAATTTTAAAATTAAGAATAAGAATAAGATGAATAACAAATAAAGATCATAATCAAGATCAAAATTATCATCCTGATTAGACCAATATCAATAACAATAACAATATCAAGATTGAAAACCAAGATTATAAACCAAATCAAAATCGAGTTTAAGATTAAGATTAAAAAGAAGATAAAGAAGAATATCATAAGATGAAGATTGCAATTTTGATTAAAATCAAGATCAATATCATAATTATGAACAAAATCAATATTAAAATTAAGATTAAAAAAATGAGAAAGATCAAATAGAGATCAAAATCAAGATCAACTTCCTCATCATTATAAGATCAATATAAATATAAAAATTAATATCAATATTGAAAATTAAAAATACCAACGAGATCAAAATTGAGTTTAAGATGAAGATTAGAAGCAAGATAATGATGAAGACTATAAGATTATTACTGAAATCGATATTAAAACTGTGATCAAAATGAAGATTATGATAATTATCAAGAACAAGATCAATTTAAAATTAAGAATAAGAATAAGATGAATAACAAATAAAGATCATAATCAAGATCAAATTTATCATCCTGATTAGACCAATATCAATAACAATAACAATATCAAGATTGAAAACCAAGATTACAAACAAAATCAAAATCGAGTTTAAGATTAAGATTAAAAAGAAGATAAAGAAGAATATCATAAGATGAAGATTGCAATTTTGATTAAAATCAAGATCAATATCATGATTAAGAACAAAATCAATATTAAAATTAAGAATAAAAAAATGGGAAAGATCAAATAGAGATCAAAATCAAGATCAACTTTCTCATCATTATAGGATCAATATAAATATAAAAATTAATATCAATATTGAAAATTAAAATTACCAACGAGATCAAAATCGAGTTTAAGATGAAGATTAGAAGCAAGATAAAGATGACGATTATAAGATTATTACTAAAATCGAAATTAAAACTGAGATCAAAATGAAGATTATGATAATTATCAAGAACAAGATCAATTTTAAAATTAAGAATAAGAATAAGATGAATAACAAATAAATATCATAATCAAGATCAAATTTATCATCCTGATTAGACCAATATCAATAGCAATAACAATATCAAGATTGAAAACCAAGATTACAAACAAAATCAAAATCGAGTTTAAGATTAAGATTAAAAAGAAGATAAAGAAGAATATCATAAGATGAAGATTGCAATTTTGATTAAAATCAAGATCAATATCATGATTAAGAACAAAATCAATATTAAAATTAAGATTAAAAAAATGAGAAAGATCAAATAGAGATCAAAATCAAGATCAACTTTCTCATCATTATAGGATCAATATAAATATAAAAATTAATATCAATATTGAAAATTAAAATTACCAACGAGATCAAAATCGAGTTTAAGATGAAGATTAGAAGCAAGATAAAGATGACGATTATAAGATTATTACTAAAATCGAAATTAAAACTGAGATCAAAATGAAGATTATGATAATTATCAAGAACAAGATCAATTTTAAAATTAAGAATAAGAATAAGATGAATAACAAATAAATATCATAATCAAGATCAAATTTATCATCCTGATTAGACCAATATCAATAACAATAACAATATCAAGATTGAAAACCAAGATTACAAACAAAATCAAAATCGAGTTTAAGATTAAGATTAAAAAGAAGATAAAGAAGAATATCATAAGATGAAGATTGCAATTTTGATTAAAATCAAGATCAATATCATGATTATGAACAAAATCAATATTAAAATTAAGATTAAAAAAATGAGAAAGATCAAATAGAGATCAAAATCAAGATCAACTTTCTCATCATTATAGGATCAATATAAATATAAAAATTAATATCAATATTGAAAATTAATATTACCAACGAGAACAAAATCGAGTTTAAGATGAAGATTAGAAGCAAGATAATGATGAAGATTATAAGATTATTACCGAAATCGATATTAAAACTTAGATCAAAATGAAGATTATGATAATTATCAAGAACAAGATCAATTTAAAATTAAGAATAAGAATAAGATGAATAACAAATAAAGATCATAATCAAGATCAAATTTATCATCCTGATTAGACCAATATCAATAACAATAACAATATCAAGATTGAAAACCAAGATTATAAACCAAATCAAAATCGAGTTTAAGATTAAGATTAAAAAGAAGATAAAGAAGAATATCATAAGATGAAGATTGCAATTTTGATTAAAATCAAGATCAATATCATAATTATGAACAAAATCAATATTAAAATTAAGATTAAAAAAATGAGAAAGATCAAATAGAGATAAAAATCAAGATCAACTTCCTCATCATTATAAGATCAATATAAATATAAAAATTAATATCAATATTGAAAATTAAAATTACCAACGTGATCAAAATCGAGTTTAAGATGAAGATTAGAAGCAAGATAAAGATGAAGACTATAAGATTATTACTGAAATCGATATTAAAACTGTGATCAAAATGAAGATTATGATAATTATCAAGAACAAGATCAATTTAAAATTAAGAATAAGAATAAGATGAATAACAAATAAAGATCATAATCAAGATCAAATTTATCATCCTGATTAGACCAATATCAATAGCAATAACAATATCAAGATTGAAAACCAAGATTACAAACAAAATCAAAATCGAGTTTAAGATTAAGATTAAAAAGAAGATAAAGAAGAATATCATAAGATGAAGATTGCAATTTTGATTAAAATCAAGATCAATATCATGATTAAGAACAAAATCAATATTAAAATTAAGATTAAAAAAATGAGAAAGATCAAATAGAGATCAAAATCAAGATCAACTTTCTCATCATTATAGGATCAATATAAATATAAAAATTAATATCAATATTTAAAATTAAAATTACCAACGAGATCAAAATCGAGTTTAAGATGAAGATTAGAAGCAAGATAAAGATGACGATTATAAGATTATTACTAAAATCGAAATTAAAACTGAGATCAAAATGAAGATTATGATAATTATCAAGAACAAGATCAATTTTAAAATTAAGAATAAGAATAAGATGAATAACAAATAAATATCATAATCAAGATCAAATTTATCATCCTGATTAGACCAATATCAATAACAATAACAATATCAAGATTGAAATCCAAGATTACAAACAAAATCAAAATCGAGTTTAAGATTAAGATTAAAAAGAAGATAAAGAAGAATATCATAAGAAGAAGATTGCAATTTTGATTAAAATCAAGATCAATATCATGATTATGAACAAAATCAATATTAAAATTAAGATTAAAAAAATGAGAAAGATCAAATAGAGATCAAAATCAAGATCAACTTTCTCATCATTATAGGATCAATATAAATATAAAAATTAATATCAATATTGAAAATTAATATTACCAACGAGAACAAAATCGAGTTTAAGATGAAGATTAGAAGCAAGATAATGATGAAGATTATAAGATTATTACCGAAATCGATATTAAAACTTAGATCAAAATGAGGATTATGATAATTATCAAGATCAAGATCAATTTTAAAATTAAGAATAAGAATAAGATGAATAACAAATAAAGATCATAATCAAAATCAAAATTATCATCCTGATTAGACCAATATCAATAACAATAACAATATCAAGATTGAAAACCAAGATTATAAACAAAATCAAAATCGAGTTTAAGATTAAGATTAAAAAGAAGATAAAGAAGAATATCATAAGATGAAGATTGCAATTTTGATTAAAATCAAGATCAATATCATAATTATGAACAAAATCAATATTAAAATTAAGATTAAAAAAATGAGAAAGATCAAATAGAGATAAAAATCAAGATCAACTTCCTCATCATTATAAGATCAATATAAATATAAAAATTAATATCAATATTGAAAATTAAAATTACCAACGAGATCAAAATCGAGTTTAAGATGAAGATTAGAAGCAAGATAAAGATGAAGACTATAAGATTATTACTGAAATCGATATTAAAACTGTGATCAAAATGAAGATTATGATAATTATCAAGAACAAGATCAATTTAAAATTAAGAATAAGAATAAGATGAATAACAAATAAAGATCATAATCAAGATCAAATTTATCATCCTGATTAGACCAATATCAATAACAATAACAATATCAAGATTGAAAACTAAGATTACAAACAAAATCAAAATCGAGTTTAAGATTAAGATTAAAAAGAAGATAAAGAAGAATATCATAAGATGAAGATTGCAATTTTGATTAAAATCAAGATCAATATCATGATTAAGAACAAAATCAATATTAAAATTAAGATTAAAAAAATGAGAAAGATCAAATAGAGATCAAAATCAAGATCAACTTTCTCATCATTATAGGATCAATATAAATATAAAAATTAATATCAATATTGAAAATTAAAATTACCAACGAGATCAAAATCGAGTTTAAGATGAAGATTAGAAGCAAGATAAAGATAACGATTATAAGATTATTACTAAAATCGAAATTAAAACTGAGATCAAAATGAAGATTATGATAATTATCAAGAACAAGATCAATTTTAAAATTAAGAATAAGAATAAGATGAGTAACAAATAAAGATCATAATCAAGATCAAATTTATCATCCTGGTTAGACCAATATCAATAACAATAACAATATCAAGATTGAAAACCAAGATTACAAACAAAATCAAAATCGAGTTTAAGATTAAAATTAAAAAGAAGATAAAGAAGAATATCATAAGATGAAGATTGCAATTTTGATTAAAATCAAGATCAATATCATGATTATGAACAAAATCAATATTAAAATTAAGATTAAAAAAATGAGAAAGATCAAATAGAGATCAAAATCAAGATCAACTTTCTCATCATTATAGGATCAATATAAATATAAAAATTAATATCAATATTGAAAATTAATATTACCAACGAGAACAAAATCGAGTTTAAGATGAAGATTAGAAGCAAGATAATGATGAAGACTATAAGATTATTACCGAAATCGATATTAAAGCTTAGATCAAAATGAAGATTATGATAATTATCAAGAACAAGATCAATTTTAAAATTAAGAATAAGAATAAGATGAATAACAAATAAAGATCATAATCAAGATCAAAATTATCATCCTGATTAGACCAATATCAATAACAATAACAATATCAAGATTGAAAACCAAGATTATAAACCAAATCAAAATCGAGTTTAAGATTAAGATTAAAAAGAAGATAAAGAAGAATATCATAAGATGAAGATTGCAATTTTGATTAAAATCAAGATCAATATCATAATTATGAACAAAATCAATATTAAAATTAAGATTAAAAAAATGAGAAAGATCAAATAGAGATCAAAATCAAGATCAACTTCCTCATCATTATAAGATCAATATAAATATAAAAATTAATATCAATATTGAAAATTAAAAATACCAACGAGATCAAAATTGAGTTTAAGATGAAGATTAGAAGCAAGATAATGATGAAGACTATAAGATTATTACTGAAATCGATATTAAAACTGTGATCAAAATGAAGATTATGATAATTATCAAGAACAAGATCAATTTAAAATTAAGAATAAGAATAAGATGAATAACAAATAAAGATCATAATCAAGATCAAATTTATCATCCTGATTAGACCAATATCAATAACAATAACAATATCAAGATTGAAAACCAAGATTACAAACAAAATCAAAATCGAGTTTAAGATTAAGATTAAAAAGAAGATAAAGAAGAATATCATAAGATGAAGATTGCAATTTTGATTAAAATCAAGATCAATATCATGATTAAGAACAAAATCAATATTAAAATTAAGAATAAAAAAATGGGAAAGATCAAATAGAGATCAAAATCAAGATCAACTTTCTCATCATTATAGGATCAATATAAATATAAAAATTAATATCAATATTGAAAATTAAAATTACCAACGAGATCAAAATCGAGTTTAAGATGAAGATTAGAAGCAAGATAAAGATGAAGATTAGAAGCAAGATAAAGATGACGATTATAAGATTATTACTAAAATCGAAATTAAAACTGAGATCAAAATGAAGATTATGATAATTATCAAGAACAAGATCAATTTTAAAATTAAGAATAAGAATAAGATGAATAACAAATAAATATCATAATCAAGATCAAATTTATCATCCTGATTAGACCAATATCAATAGCAATAACAATATCAAGATTGAAAACCAAGATTACAAACAAAATCAAAATCGAGTTTAAGATTAAGATTAAAAAGAAGATAAAGAAGAATATCATAAGATGAAGATTGCAATTTTGATTAAAATCAAGATCAATATCATGATTAAGAACAAAATCAATATTAAAATTAAGATTAAAAAAATGAGAAAGATCAAATAGAGATCAAAATCAAGATCAACTTTCTCATCATTATAGGATCAATATAAATATAAAAATTAATATCAATATTGAAAATTAAAATTACCAACGAGATCAAAATCGAGTTTAAGATGAAGATTAGAAGCAAGATAAAGATGACGATTATAAGATTATTACTAAAATCGAAATTAAAACTGAGATCAAAATGAAGATTATGATAATTATCAAGAACAAGATCAATTTTAAAATTAAGAATAAGAATAAGATGAATAACAAATAAATATCATAATCAAGATCAAATTTATCATCCTGATTAGACCAATATCAATAACAATAACAATATCAAGATTGAAAACCAAGATTACAAACAAAATCAAAATCGAGTTTAAGATTAAGATTAAAAAGAAGATAAAGAAGAATATCATAAGATGAAGATTGCAATTTTGATTAAAATCAAGATCAATATCATGATTATGAACAAAATCAATATTAAAATTAAGATTAAAAAAATGAGAAAGATCAAATAGAGATCAAAATCAAGATCAACTTTCTCATCATTATAGGATCAATATAAATATAAAAATTAATATCAATATTGAAAATTAATATTACCAACGAGAACAAAATCGAGTTTAAGATGAAGATTAGAAGCAAGATAATGATGAAGATTATAAGATTATTACCGAAATCGATATTAAAACTTAGATCAAAATGAAGATTATGATAATTATCAAGAACAAGATCAATTTTAAAATTAAGAATAAGAATAAGATGAATAACAAATAAAGATCATAATCAAGATCAAAATTATCATCCTGATTAGACCAATATCAATAACAATAACAATATCAAGATTGAAAACCAAGATTATAAACAAAATCAAAATCGAGTTTAAGATTAAGATTAAAAAGAAGATAAAGAAGAATATCATAAGATGAAGATTGCAATTTTGATTAAAATCAAGATCAATATCATAATTATGAACAAAATCAATATTAAAATTAAGATTAAAAAAATGAGAAAGATCAAATAGAGATCAAAATCAAGATCAACTTCCTCATCATTATAAGATCAATATAAATATAAAAATTAATATCAATATTGAAAATTAAAATTACCAACGAGATCAAAATCGAGTTTAAGATGAAGATTAGAAGCAAGATAAAGATGAAGACTATAAGATTATTACTGAAATCGATATTAAAACTGTGATCAAAATGAAGATTATGATAATTATCAAGAACAAGATCAATTTAAAATTAAGAATAAGAATAAGATGAATAACAAATAAAGATCATAATCAAGATCAAATTTATCATCCTGATTAGACCAATATCAATAACAATAACAATATCAAGATTGAAAACCAAGATTACAAACAAAATCAAAATCGAGTTTAAGATTAAGATTAAAAAGAAGATAAAGAAGAATATCATAAGATGAAGATTGCAATTTTGATTAAAATCAAGATCAATATCATGATTAAGAACAAAATCAATATTAAAATTAAGATTAAAAAAATGAGAAAGATCAAATAGAGATCAAAATCAAGATCAACTTTCTCATCATTATAGGATCAATATAAATATAAAAATTAATATCAATATTGAAAATTAAAATTACCAACGAGATCAAAATCGAGTTTAAGATGAAGATTAGAAGCAAGATAAAGATGACGATTATAAGATTATTACTAAAATCGAAATTAAAACTGAGATCAAAATGAAGATTATGATAATTATCAAGAACAAGATCAATTTTAAAATTAAGAATAAGAATAAAATGAATAACAAATAAATATCATAATCAAGATCAAATTTATCATCCTGATTAGACCAATATCAATAACAATAACAATATCAAGATTGAAAACCAAGATTACAAACAAAATCAAAATCGAGTTTAAGATTAAGATTAAAAAGAAGATAAAGAAGAATATCATAAGATGAAGATTGCAATTTTGATTAAAATCAAGATCAATATCATGATTATGAAGAAATCAATATTAAAATTAAGATTAAAAAAATGAGAAAGATCAAATAGAGATCAAAATCAAGATCAACTTTCTCATCATTATAGGATCAATATAAATATAAAAATTAATATCAATATTGAAAATTAATATTACCAACGAGAACAAAATCGAGTTTAAGATGAAGATTAGAAGCAAGATAATGATGAAGATTATAAGATTATTACCGAAATCGATATTAAAACTTAGATCAAAATGAAGATTATGATAATTATCAAGAACAAGATCAATTTTAAAATTAAGAATAAGAATAAGATGAATAACAAATAAAGATCATAATCAAGATCAAAATTATCATCCTGATTAGACCAATATCAATAACAATAACAATATCAAGATTGAAAACCAAGATTATAAACAAAATCAAAATCGAGTTTAAGATTAAGATTAAAAAGAAGATAAAGAAGAATATCATAAGATGAAGATTGCAATTTTGATTAAAATCAAGATCAATATCATAATTATGAACAAAATCAATATTAAAATTAAGATTAAAAAAATGAGAAAGATCAAATAGAGATCAAAATCAGATCAACTTCCTCATCATTATAAGATCAATATAAATATAAAAATTAATATCAATATTGAAAATTAAAATTACCAACGAGATCAAAATCGAGTTTAAGATGAAGATTAGAAGCAAGATAAAGATGAAGACTATAAGATTATTACTGAAATCGATATTAAAACTGTGATCAAAATGAAGATTATGATAATTATCAAGAACAAGATCAATTTAAAATTAAGAATAAGAATAAGATGAATAACAAATAAAGATCATAATCAAGATCAAATTTATCATCCTGATTAGACCAATATCAATAACAATAACAATATCAAGATTGAAAACCAAGATTACAAACAAAATCAAAATCGAGTTTAAGATTAAGATTAAAAAGAAGATAAAGAAGAATATTATAAGATGAAGATTGCAATTTTGATTAAAATCAAGATCAATATCATAATTATGAACAAAATCAATATTAAAATTAAGATTAAAAAAATGAGAAAGATCAAATAGAGATCAAAATCAAGATCAACTTCCTCATCATTATAAGATCAATATAAATATAAAAATTAATATCAATATTGAAAATTAAAATTACCAACGAGATCAAAATCGAGTTTAAGATGAAGATTAGAAGCAAGATAAAGATGAAGACTATAAGATTATTACTGAAATCGATATTAAAACTGTGATCAAAATGAAGATTATGATAATTATCAAGAACAAGATCAATTTAAAATTAAGAATAAGAATAAGATGAATAACAAATAAAGATCATAATCAAGATCAAATTTATCATCCTGATTAGACCAATATCAATAACAATAACAATATTAAGATTGAAAACCAAGATTACAAACAAAATCAAAATCGAGTTTAAGATTAAGATTAAAAAGAAGATAAAGAAGAATATCATAAGATGAAGATTGCAATTTTGATTAAAATCAAGATCAATATCATGATTAAGAACAAAATCAATATTAAAATTAAGATTAAAAAAATGAGAAAGATCAAATAGAGATCAAAATCAAGATCAACTTTCTCATCATTTTAGGATCAATATAAATATAAAAATTAATATCAATATTGAAAATTAAAATTATCAACGAGATCAAAATCGAGTTTAAGATGAAGATTAGAAGCAAGATAAAGATGACGATTATAAGATTATTACTAAAATCGAAATTAAAACTGAGATCAAAATGAAGATTATGATAATTATCAAGAACAAGATCAATTTTAAAATTAAGAATAAGAATAAGATGAATAACAAATAAATATCATAATCAAGATCAAATTTATCATCCTGATTAGACCAATATCAATAACAATAACAATATCAAGATTGAAAACCAAGATTACAAACAAAATCAAAATCGAGATTAAGATTAAGATTAAAAAGAAGATAAAGAAGAATATCATAAGAGGAAGATTGCAATTTTGATTAAAATCAAGATCAATATCATGATTATGAACAAAATCAATATTAAAATTAAGATTAAAAAAATGAGAAAGATCAAATAGAGATCAAAATCAAGATCAACTTTCTCATCATTATAGGATCAATATAAATATAAAAATTAATATCAATATTGAAAATTAATATTACCAACGAGAACAAAATCGAGTTTAAGATGAAGATTAGAAGCAAGATAATGATGAAGATTATAAGATTATTACCGAAATCGATATTAAAACTTAGATCAAAATGAAGATTATGATAATTATCAAGAACAAGATCAATTTTAAAATTAAGAATAAGAATAAGATGAATAACAAATAAAGATCATAATCAAGATCAAAATTATCATCCTGATTAGACCAATATCAATAACAATAACAATATCAAGATTGAAAACCAAGATTATAAACAAAATCAAAATCGAGTTTAAGATTAAGATTAAAAAGAAGATAAAGAAGAATATCATAAGATGAAGATTGCAATTTTGATTAAAATCAAGATCAATATCATAATTATGAACAAAATCAATATTAAAATTAAGATTAAAAAAATGAGAAAGATCAAATAGAGATCAAAATCAAGATCAACTTCCTCATCATTATAAGATCAATATAAATATAAAAATTAATATCAATATTGAAAATTAAAATTACCAACGAGATCAAAATCGAGTTTAAGATGAAGATTAGAAGCAAGATAAAGATGAAGACTATAAGATTATTACTGAAATCGATATTAAAACTGTGATCAAAATGAAGATTATGATAATTATCAAGAACAAGATCAATTTAAAATTAAGAATAAGAATAAGATGAATAACAAATAAAGATCATAATCAAGATCAAATTTATCATCCTGATTAGACCAATATCAATAACAATAACAATATCAAGATTGAAAACCAAGATTACAAACAAAATCAAAATCGAGTTTAAGATTAAGATTAAAAAGAAGATAAAGAAGAATATCATAAGATGAAGATTGAAATTTTGATTAAAATCATGATCAATATCATGATTATGAACAAAATCAATATTAAAATTAAGATTAAAAAAATGAGAAAGATCAAATAGAGATCAAAATCAAGATCAACTTTCTCATCATTATAGGATCAATATAAATATAAAAATTAATATCAATATTGAAAATTAAAATTACCAACGAGATCAAAATCGAGTTTAAGATGAAGATTAGAAGCAAGATAAAGATGACGATTATAAGATTATTACTGAAATCGAAATTAAAACTGAGATCAAAATGAAGATTATGATAATTATCAAGAACAAGATCAATTTTAAAATTAAGAATAAGAATAAGATGAATAACAAATAAATATCATAATCAAGATCAAATTTATCATCCTGATTAGACCAATATCAATAACAATAACAATATCAAGATTGAAAACCAAGATTACAAACAAAATCAAAATCGAGTTTAAGATTAAGATTAAAAAGAAGATAAAGAAGAATATCATAAGATGAAGATTGCAATTTTGATTAAAATCAAGATCAATATCATGATTAAGAACAAAATCAATATTAAAATTAAGATTAAAAAAATGAGAAAGATCAAATAGAGATCAAAATCAAGATCAACTTTCTCATTATTATAGGATCAATATAAATATAAAAATTAATATCAATATTGAAAATTAAAATTACCAACGAGATCAAAATCGAGTTTAAGATGAAGATTAGAAGCAAGATAAAGATGACGATTATAAGATTATTACTCAAATCGAAATTAAAACTGAGATCAAAATGAAGATTATGATAATTATCAAGAACAAGATCAATTTTAAAATTAAGAATAAGAATAAGATGAATAACAAATAAATATCATAATCAAGATCAAATTTATCATCCTGATTAGACCAATATCAATAACAATAACAATATCAAGATTGAAAACCAAGATTACAAACAAAATCAAAATCGAGTTTAAGATTAAGATTAAAAAGAAGATAAAGAAGAATATCATAAGATGAAGATTGCAATTTTGATTAAAATCAAGATCAATATCATGATTAAGAACAAAATCAATATTAAAATTAAGATTAAAAAAATGAGAAAGATCAAATAGAGATCAAAATCAAGATCAACTTTCTCATCATTATAGGATCAATATAAATATAAAAATTAATATCAATATTGAAAATTAAAATTACCAACGAGATCAAAATCGAGTTTAAGATGAAGATTAGAAGCAAGATAAAGATGACGATTATAAGATTATTACTGAAATCGAAATTAAAACTGAGATCAAAATGAAGATTATGATAATTATCAAGAACAAGATCAACGTTAAAATTAAGAATAAGAATAAGATAAATAACAAATAAAGATCATAATCAAGATCAAATTTATCATCCTGATTAGACCAATATCAATAACAATAACAATATCAAGATTGAAAACCAAGATTACAAACAAAATCAAAATCGAGATTAAGATTAAGATTAAAAAGAAGATAAAGAAGAATATCATAAGATGAAGATTGCAATTTTGATTAAAATCAAGATCAATATCATGATTATGAACAAAATCAATATTAAAATTAAGATTAAAAAAATGAGAAAGATCAAATAGAGATCAAAATCAAGATCAACTTCCTCATCATTATAGGATCAATATAAATATAAAAATTAATATCAATATTGAAAATTAATATTACCAACGAGATCAAAATCGAGTTTAAGATGAAGATTAGAAGCAAGATAAAGATGAAGACTATAAGATTATTACTGAAATCGATATTAAAACTTAGATCAAAATGAAGATTATGATAATTATCAAGAACAAGATCAATTTTAAAATTAAGAATAAGAATAAGATGAATAACAAATAAAGATCATAATCAAGATCAAATTTATCATCCTGATTAGACCAATATCAATAACAATAACAATATCAAGATTGAAAACCAAGATTACAAACAAAATCAAAATCGAGTTTAAGATTAAGATTAAAAAGAAGATAAAGAAGAATATCATAAGATGAAGATTGAAATTTTGATTAAAATCAAGATCAATATCATGATTAAGAACAAAATCAATATTAAAATTAAGATTAAAAAAATGAGAAAGATCAAATAGAGATCAAAATCAAGATCAACTTTCTCATCATTATAGGATCAATATAAATATAAAAATTAATATCAATATTGAAAATTAAAATTACCAACGAGATCAAAATCGAGTTTAAGATGAAGATTAGAAGCAAGATAAAGATGACGATTATAAGATTATTACTAAAATCGAAATTAAAACTGAGATCAAAATGAAGATTATGATAATTATCAAGAACAAGATCAATTTTAAAATTAAGAATAAGAATAAGATGAATAACAAATAAATATCATAATCAAGATCAAATTTATCATCCTGATTAGACCAATATCAATAACAATAACAATATCAAGATTGAAAACCAAGATTACAAACAAAATCAAAATCGAGTTTAAGATTAAGATTAAAAAGAAGATAAAGAAGAATATCATAAGATGAAGATTGCAATTTTGATTAAAATCAAGATCAATATCATGATTAAGAACAAAATCAATATTAAAATTAAGATTAAAAAAATGAGAAAGATCAAATAGAGATCAAAATCAAGATCAACTTTCTCATCATTATAGGATCAATATAAATATAAAAATTAATATCAATATTGAAAATTAAAATTACCAACGAGATCAAAATCGAGTTTAAGATGAAGATTAGAAGCAAGATAAAGATGACGATTATAAGATTATTACTGAAATCGAAATTAAAACTGAGATCAAAATGAAGATTATGATAATTATCAAGAACAAGATCAATTTTAAAATTAAGAATAAGAATAAGATAAATAACAAATAAAGATCATAATCAAGATCAAATTTATCATCCTGATTAGACCAATATCAATAACAATAACAATATCAAGATTGAAAACCAAGATTACAAACAAAATCAAAATCGAGATTAAGATTAAGATTAAAATGAAGATAAAGAAGAATATCATAAGATGAAGATTGCAATTTTGATTAAAATCAAGATCAATATCATGATTATGAACAAAATCAATATTAAAATTAAGATTAAAAAAATGAGAAAGATCAAATAGAGATCAAAATCAAGATCAACTTTCTCATCATTATAGGATCAATATAAATATAAAAATTAATATCAATATTGAAAATTAATATTACCAACGAGAACAAAATCGAGTTTAAGATGAAGATTAGAAGCAAGATAATGATGAAGATTATAAGATTATTACCGAAATCGATATTAAAACTTAGATCAAAAAGAAGATTATGATAATTATCAAGAACAAGATCAATTTTAAAATTAAGAATAAGAATAAGATGAATAACAAATAAAGATCATAATCAAGATCAAAATTATCATCCTGATTAGACCAATATCAATAACAATAACAATATCAAGATTGAAAACCAAGATTATAAACAAAATCAAAATCGAGTTTAAGATTAAGATTAAAAAGAAGATAAAGAAGAATATCATAAGATGAAGATTGCAATTTTGATTAAAATCAAGATCAATATCATAATTATGAACAAAATCAATATTAAAATTAAGATTAAAAAAATGAGAAAGATCAAATAGAGATCAAAATCAAGATCAACTTTCTCATCATTATAGGATCAATATAAATATAAAAATTAATATCAATATTGAAAATTAATATTACCAACGAGAACAAAATCGAGTTTAAGATGAAGATTAGAAGCAAGATAATGATGAAGATTATAAGATTATTACCGAAATCGATATTAAAACTTAGATCAAAAAGAAGATTATGATAATTATCAAGAACAAGATCAATTTTAAAATTAAGAATAAGAATAAGATGAATAACAAATAAAGATCATAATCAAGATCAAAATTATCATCCTGATTAGACCAATATCAATAACAATAACAATATCAAGATTGAAAACCAAGATTATAAACAAAATCAAAATCGAGTTTAAGATTAAGATTAAAAAGAAGATAAAGAAGAATATCATAAGATGAAGATTGCAATTTTGATTAAAATCAAGATCAATATCATAATTATGAACAAAATCAATATTAAAATTAAGATTAAAAAAATGAGAAAGATCAAATAGAGATCAAAATCAAGATCAACTACCTCATCATTATAGGATCAATATAAATATAAAAATTAATATCAATATTGAAAATTAAAATTACCAACGAGATCAAAATCGAGTTTAAGATGAAGATTAGAAGCAAGATAAAGATGACGATTATAAGATTATTACTAAAATCGAAATTAAAACTGAGATCAAAATGAAGATTATGATAATTATCAAGAACAAGATCAATTTTAAAATTAAGAATAAGAATAAGATGAATAACAAATAAAGATCATAATCAAGATCAAATTTATCATCCTGATTAGACCAATATCAATAACAATAACAATATCAAGATTGAAAACCAAGATTACAAACAAAATCAAAATCGAGATTAAGATTAAGATTAAAAAGAAGATAAAGAAGAATATCATAAGATGAAGATTGCAATTTTGATTAAAATCAAGATCAATATCATGATTATGAACAAAATCAATATTAAAATTAAGATTAAAAAAATGAGAAAGATCAAATAGAGATCAAAATCAAGATCAACTTTCTCATCATTATAGGATCAATATAAATATAAAAATTAATATCAATATTGAAAATTAAAATTACCAACAAGATCAAAATCGAGTTTAAGATGAAGATTAGAAGCAAGATAAAGATGACGATTATAAGATTATTACTGAAATCGAAATTAAAACTGAGATCAAAATGAAGATTATGATAATTATCAAGAACAAGATCAATTTTAAAATTAAGAATAAGAATAAGATGAATAACAAATAAAGATCATAATCAAGATCAAATTTATCATCCTGATTAGACCAATATTAATAACAATAACAATATCAAGATTGAAAACCAAGATTACAAACAAAATCAAAATCGAGTTTAAGATTAAGATTAAAAAGAAGATAAAGAAGAATATCATAAGATGAAGATTGCAATTTTGATTAAAATCAAGATCAATATCATGATTATGAACAAAATCAATATTAAAATAAAGATTAAAAAAATGAGAAAGATCAAATAGAGATCAAAATCAAGATCAACTACCTCATCATTATTGGATCAATATAAATATAAAAATTAATATCAATATTGAAAATTAAAATTACCAACGAGATCAAAATCGAGTTTAAGATGAAGATTAGAAGCAAGATAAAGATGACGATTATAAGATTATTACTAAAATCGAAATTAAAACTGAGATCAAAATGAAGATTATGATAATTATCAAGAACAAGATCAATTTTAAAATTAAGAATAAGAATAAGATGAATAACAAATAAAGATCATAATCAAGATCAAATTTATCATCCTGATTAGACCAATATCAATAACAATAACAATATCAAGATTGAAAACCAAGATTACAAACAAAATCAAAATCGAGTTTAAGATTAAGATTAAAAAGAAGATAAAGAAGAATATCATAAGATGAAGATTGCAATTTTGATTAAAATCAAGATCAATATCATGATTAAGAACAAAATCAATATTAAAATTAAGATTAAAAAAATGAGAAAGATCAAATACAGATCAAAATCAAGATCAACTTTCTCATCATTATAGGATCAATATAAATATAAAAATTAATATCAATATTGAAAATTAAAATTACCAACGAGATCAAAATCGAGTTTAAGATGAAGATTAGAAGCAAGATAAAGATGACGATTATAAGATTATTACTGAAATCGAAATTAAAACTGAGATCAAAATGAAGATTATGATAATTATCAGGAACAAGTTCAATTTTAAAATTAAGAATAAGAATAAGATAAATAACAAATAAAGATCATAATCAAGATCAAATTTATCATCCTGATTAGACCAATATCAATAACAATAACAATATCAAGATTGAAAACCAAGATTACAAACAAAATCAAAATCGAGATTAAGATTAAGATTAAAAAGAAGATAAAGAAGAATATCATAAGATGAAGATTGCAATTTTGATTAAAATCAAGATCAATATCATGATTATGAACAAAATCAATATTAAAATTAAGATTAAAAAAATGAGAAAGATCAAATAGAGATCAAAATCAAGATCAACTTTCTCATCATTATAGGATCAATATAAATATACAAATTAATATCAATATTGAAAATTAATATTACCAACGAGAACAAAATCGAGTTTAAGATGAAGATTAGAAGCAAGATAATGATGAACATTATAAGATTATTACCGAAATCGATATTAAAACTTAGATCAAAATGAAGATTATGATAATTATCAAGAACAAGATCAATTTTAAAATTAAGAATAAGAATAAGATGAATAACAAATAAAGATCATAATCAAGATCAAAATTATCATCCTGATTAGAGCAATATCAATAACAATAACAATATCAAGATTGAAAACCAAGATTACAAACAAAATCAAAATCGAGTTTAAGATTAAGATTAAAAAGAAGATAAAGAAGAATATCATAAGATGAAGATTGCAATTTTGATTAAAATCAAGATCAATATCATAATTATGAACAAAATCAATATTAAAATTAAGATTAAAAAAATGAGAAAGATCAAATAGAGATCAAAATCAAGATCAACTTCCTCATCATTATAAGATCAATATAAATATAAAAATTAATATCAATATTGAAAATTAAAATTACCAACGAGATCAAAATCGAGTTTAAGATGAAGATTAGAAGCAAGATAAAGATGAAGACTATAAGATTATTACTGAAATCGATATTAAAACTGTGATCAAAATGAAGATTATGATAATTATCAAGAACAAGATCAATTTAAAATTAAGAATAAGAATAAGATGAATAACAAATAAAGATCATAATCAAGATCAAATTTATCATCCTGATTAGACCAATATCAATAACAATAACAATATCAAGATTGAAAACCAAGATTACAAACAAAATCAAAATCGAGTTTAAGATTAAGATTAAAAAGAAGATAAAGAAGAATATCATAAGATGAAGATTGCAATTTTGATTAAAATCAAGATCAATATCATGATTAAGAACAAAATCAATATTAAAATTAAGATTAAAAAAATGAGAAAGATCAAATAGAGATCAAAATCAAGATCAACTTTCTCATCATTATAGGAACAATATAAATATAAAAATTAATATCAAAATTGAAAATTAAAATTACCAACGAGAACAAAATCGAGTTTAAGATGAAGATTAGAAGCAAGATAATGATGAAGATTATAAGATTATTACCGAAATCGATATTAAAACTTAGATCAAAATGAAGATTATGATAATTATCAAGAACAAGATCAATTTTAAAATTAAGAATAAGAATAAGATGAATAACAAATAAAGATCATAATCAAGATCAAAATTATCATCCTGATTAGACCAATATCAATAACAATAACAATATCAAGATTGAAAACCAAGATTATAAACAAAATCAAAATCGAGTTTAAGATTAAGATTAAAAAGAAGATAAAGAAGAATATCATAAGATGAAGATTGCAATTTTGATTAAAATCAAGATCAATATCATAATTATGAACAAAATCAATATTAAAATTAAGATTAAAAAAATGAGAAAGATCAAATAGAGATCAAAATCAAGATCAACTTTCTCATCATTATAGGATCAATATAAATATAAAAATTAATATCAATATTGAAAATTAAAATTACCAACGAGATCAAAATCGAGTTTAAGATGAAGATTAGAAGCAAGATAAAGATGACGATTATAAGATTATTACTAAAATCAAAATTAAAACTGAGATCAAAATGAAGATTATGATAATTATCAAGAACAAGATCAATTTTAAAATTAAAAATAAGAATAAGATGAATAACAAATAAAGATCATAATCAAGATCAAATTTATCATCCTGATTAGACCAATATCAATAACAATAACAATATCAAGATTGAAAACCAAGATTACAAACAAAATCAAAATCGAGTTTAAGATTAAGATTAAAAAGAAGATAAAGAAGAATATCATAAGATGAAGATTGCAATTTTGATTAAAATCAAGATCAATATCATAATTATGAACAAAATCAATATTAATATTAAGATTAAAAAAATGAGAAAGATCAAATAGAGATCAAAATCAAGATCAACTTTCTCATCATTATAGGATCAATATAAATATAAAAATTAATATCAATATTGAAAATTAATATTACCAACGAGAACAAAATCGAGTTTAAGATGAAGATTAGAAGCAAGATAATGATGAAGATTATAAGATTATTACCGAAATCGATATTAAAACTTAGATCAAAAAGAAGATTATGATAATTATCAAGAACAAGATCAATTTTAAAATTAAGAATAAGAATAAGATGAATAACAAATAAAGATCATAATCAAGATCAAAATTATCATCCTGATTAGACCAATATCAATAACAATAACAATATCAAGATTGAAAACCAAGATTATAAACAAAATCAAAATCGAGTTTAAGATTAAGATTAAAAAGAAGATAAAGAAGAATATCATAAGATGAAGATTGCAATTTTGATTAAAATCAAGATCAATATCATAATTATGAACAAAATCAATATTAAAATTAAGATTAAAAAAATGAGAAAGATCAAATAGAGATCAAAATCAAGATCAACTACCTCATCATTATAGGATCAATATAAATATAAAAATTAATATCAATATTGAAAATTAAAATTACCAACGAGATCAAAATCGAGTTTAAGATGAAGATTAGAAGCAAGATAAAGATGACGATTATAAGATTATTACTAAAATCGAAATTAAAACTGAGATCAAAATGAAGATTATGATAATTATCAAGAACAAGATCAATTTTAAAATTAAGAATAAGAATAAGATGTATAACAAATAAAGATCATAATCAAGATCAAATTTATCATCCTGATTAGACCAATATCAATAACAATAACAATATCAAGATTGAAAACCAAGATTACAAACAAAATCAAAATCGAGTTTAAGATTAAGATTAAAAAGAAGATAAAGAAGAATATCATAAGATGAAGATTGCAATTTTGATTAAAATCAAGATCAATATCATGATTAAGAACAAAATCAATATTAAAATTAAGATTAAAAAAATGAGAAAGATCAAATACAGATCAAAATCAAGATCAACTTTCTCATCATTATAGGATCAATATAAATATAAAAATTAATATCAATATTGAAAATTAAAATTACCAACAAGATCAAAATCGAGTTTAAGATGAAGATTAGAAGCAAGATAAAGATGACGATTATAAGATTATTACTGAAATCGAAATTAAAACTGAGATCAAAATGAAGATTATGATAATTATCAAGAACAAGATCAATTTTAAAATTAAGAATAAGAATAAGATGAATAACAAATAAAGATAATAATCAAGATCAAATTTATCATCCTGATTAGACCAATATTAATAACAATAACAATATCAAGATTGAAAACCAAGATTACAAACAAAATCAAAATCGAGTTTAAGATTAAGATTAAAAAGAAGATAAAGAAGAATATCATAAGATGAAGATTGCAATTTTGATTAAAATCAAGATCAATATCATGATTATGAACAAAATCAATATTAAAATAAAGATTAAAAAAATGAGAAAGATCAAATAGAGATCAAAATCAAGATCAACTACCTCATCATTATTGGATCAATATAAATATAAAAATTAATATCAATATTGAAAATTAAAATTACCAACGAGATCAAAATCGAGTTTAAGATGAAGATTAGAAGCAAGATAAAGATGACGATTATAAGATTATTACTAAAATCGAAATTAAAACTGAGATCAAAATGAAGATTATGATAATTATCAAGAACAAGATCAATTTTAAAATTAAGAATAAGAATAAGATGAATAACAAATAAAGATCATAATCAAGATCAAATTTATCATCCTGATTAGACCAATATCAATAACAATAACAATATCAAGATTGAAAACCAAGATTACAAACAAAATCAAAATCGAGTTTAAGATTAAGATTAAAAAGAAGATAAAGAAGAATATCATAAGATGAAGATTGCAATTTTGATTAAAATCAAGATCAATATCATGATTAAGAACAAAATCAATATTAAAATTAAGATTAAAAAAATGAGAAAGATCAAATACAGATCAAAATCAAGATCAACTTTCTCATCATTATAGGATCAATATAAATATAAAAATTAATATCAATATTGAAAATTAAAATTACCAACGAGATCAAAATCGAGTTTAAGATGAAGATTAGAAGCAAGATAAAGATGACGATTATAAGATTATTACTGAAATCGAAATTAAAACTGAGATCAAAATGAAGATTATGATAATTATCAGGAACAAGTTCAATTTTAAAATTAAGAATAAGAATAAGATAAATAACAAATAAAGATCATAATCAAGATCAAATTTATCATCCTGATTAGACCAATATCAATAACAATAACAATATCAAGATTGAAAACCAAGATTACAAACAAAATCAAAATCGAGATTAAGATTAAGATTAAAAAGAAGATAAAGAAGAATATCATAAGATGAAGATTGCAATTTTGATTAAAATCAAGATCAATATCATGATTATGAACAAAATCAAAATTAAAATTAAGATTAAAAAAATGAGAAAGATCAAATAGAGATCAAAATCAAGATCAACTTTCTCATCATTATAGGATCAATATAAATATAAAAATTAATATCAATATTGAAAATTAATATTACCAACGAGAACAAAATCGAGTTTAAGATGAAGATTAGAAGCAAGATAATGATGAACATTATAAGATTATTACCGAAATCGATATTAAAACTTAGATCAAAATGAAGATTATGATAATTATCAAGAACAAGATCAATTTTAAAATTAAGAATAAGAATAAGATGAATAACAAATAAAGATCATAATCAAGATCAAAATTATCATCCTGATTAGACCAATATCAATAACAATAACAATATCAAGATTGAAAACCAAGATTACAAACAAAATCAAAATCGAGTTTAAGATTAAGATTAAAAAGAAGATAAAGAAGAATATCATAAGATGAAGATTGCAATTTTGATTAAAATCAAGATCAATATCATAATTATGAACAAAATCAATATTAAAATTAAGATTAAAAAAATGAGAAAGATCAAATAGAGATCAAAATCAAGATCAACTTCCTCATCATTATAAGATCAATATAAATATAAAAATTAATATCAATATTGAAAATTAAAATTACCAACGAGATCAAAATCGAGTTTAAGATGAAGATTAGAAGCAAGATAAAGATGAAGACTATAAGATTATTACTGAAATCGATATTAAAACTGTGATCAAAATGAAGATTATGATAATTATCAAGAACAAGATCAATTTAAAATTAAGAATAAGAATAAGATGAATAACAAATAAAGATCATAATCAAGATCAAATTTATCATCCTGATTAGACCAATATCAATAGCAATAACAATATCAAGATTGAAAACCAAGATTACAAACAAAATCAAAATCGAGTTTAAGATTAAGATTAAAAAGAAGATAAAGAAGAATATCATAAGATGAAGATTGCAATTTTGATTAAAATCAAGATCAATATCATGATTAAGAACAAAATCAATATTAAAATTAAGATTAAAAAAATGAGAAAGATCAAATAGAGATCAAAATCAAGATCAACTTTCTCATCATTATAGGAACAATATAAATATAAAAATTAATATCAATATTGAAAATTAAAATTACCAACGAGAACAAAATCGAGTTTAAGATGAAGATTAGAAGCAAGATAATGATGAAGATTATAAGATTATTACCGAAATCGATATTAAAACTTAGATCAAAATGAAGATTATGATAATTATCAAGAACAAGATCAATTTTAAAATTAAGAATAAGAATAAGATGAATAACAAATAAAGATCATAATCAAGATCAAAATTATCATCCTGATTAGACCAATATCAATAACAATAACAATATCAAGATTGAAAACCAAGATTATAAACAAAATCAAAATCGAGTTTAAGATTAAGATTATAAAGAAGATAAAGAAGAATATCATAAGATGAAGATTGCAATTTTGATTAAAATCAAGATCAATATCATAATTATGAACAAAATCAATATTAAAATTAAGATTAAAAAAATGAGAAAGATCAAATAGAGATCAAAATCAAGATCAACTTTCTCATCATTATAGGATCAATATAAATATAAAAATTAATATCAATATTGAAAATTAAAATTACCAACAAGATCAAAATCGAGTTTAAGATGAAGATTAGAAGCAAGATAAAGATGACGATTATAAGATTATTACTGAAATCGAAATTAAAACTGAGATCAAAATGAAGATTATGATAATTATCAAGAACAAGATCAATTTTAAAATTAAGAATAAGAATAAGATGAATAACAAATAAAGATCATAATCAAGATCAAATTTATCATCCTGATTAGACCAATATCAATAACAATAACAATATCAAGATTGAAAACCAAGATTACAAACAAAATCAAAATCGAGTTTAAGATTAAGATTAAAAAGAAGATAAAGAAGAATATCATAAGATGAAGATTACAATTTTGATTAAAATCAAGATCAATATCATGATTATGAACAAAATCAATATTAAAATAAAGATTAAAAAAATGAGAAAGATCAAATAGAGATCAAAATCAAGATCAAATTTCTCATCATTATAAGATCAATATAAATATAAAAATTAATATCAATATTGAAAATTAAAATTACCAACGAGATCAAAATCGAGTTTAAGATGAAGATTAGAAGCAAGATAAAGATGAAGACTATAAGATTTTTACTGAAATCGAAATTAAAACTGTGATCAAAATGAAGATTATGATAATTATCAAGAACAAGATCAATTTAAAATTAAGAATAAGAATAAGATGAATAACAAATAAAGATCATAATCAAGATCAAATTTATCATCCTGATTAGACCAATATCAATAACAATAACAATATCAAGATTGAAAACCAAGATTACAAACAAAATCAAAATCGAGTTTAAGATTAAGATTAAAAAGAAGATAAAGAAGAATAGCATAAGATGAAGATTGCAATTTTGATTAAAATCAAGATCAATATCATGATTAAGAACAAAATCAATATTAAAATAAAGATTAAAAAAATGAGAAAGATCAAATAGAGATCAAAATCAAGATCAACTACCTCATCATTATAAGATCAATATAAATATAAAAATTAATATCAATATTGAAAATTAAAATTACCAACGAGATCAAAATCGAGTTTAAGATGAAGATTAGAAGCAAGATAAAGATGAAGACTATAAGATTATTACTGAAATCGATATTAAAACTGTGATCAAAATGAAGATTATGATAATTATCAAGAACAAGATCATTTTAAAATTAAGAATAAGAATAAGGTGAATAACAAATAAAGATCATAATCAAGATCAAATTTATCATCCTGATTAGACCAATATCAATAACAATAACAATATCAAGATTGAAAACCAAGATTACAAACAAAATCAAAATCGAGTTTAAGATTAAGATTAAAAAGAAGATAAAGAAGAATATCATAAGATGAAGATTGCAATTTTGATTAAAATCAAGATCAATATCATGATTAAGAACAAAATCAATATTAAAATTAAGATTAAAAAAATGAGAAAGATCAAATAGAGATCAAAATCAAGATCAACTTTCTCATCATTATAGGATCAATATAAATATAAAAATTAATATCAATATTGAAAATTAAAATTACCAACGAGATCAAAATCGAGTTTAAGATGAAGATTAGAAGCAAGATAAAGATGACGATTATAAGATTATTACTAAAATCGAAATTAAAACTGAGATCAAAATGAAGATTATGATAATTATCAAGAACAAGATCAATTTTAAAATTAAGAATAAGAATAAGATGAATAACAAATAAAGATCATAATCAAGATCAAATTTATCATCCTGATTAGACCAATATCAATAACAATAACAATATCAAGATTGAAAACCAAGATTACAAACAAAATCAAAATCGAGTTTAAGATTAAGATTAAAAAGAAGATAAAGAAGAATATCATAAGATGAAGATTGCAATTTTGATTAAAATCAAGATCAATATCATGATTAAGAACAAAATCAATATTAAAATTAAAATTAAAAAAATGAGAAAGATCAAATAGAGATCAAAATCAAGATCAACTTTCTCATCATTATAGGATCAATATAAATATAAAAATTAATATCAATATTGAAAATTAAAATTACCAACGAGATCAAAATCGAGTTTAAGATGAAGATTAGAAGCAAGATAAAGATGACGATTATAAGATTATTACCGAAATCGATATTAAAACTGAGATCAAAATGAAGATGATGATAATTATCAAGAACAAGATCAATTTTAAAATTAAGAATAAGAATAAGATGAATAACAAATAAAGATCATAATCAAGATCAAATTTATCATCCTGATTAGACCAATATCAATAACAATAACAATATCAAGATTGAAAACCAAGATTACAAACAAAATCAAAATCGAGATTAAGATTAAGATTAAAAAGAAGATAAAGAAGAATATCATAAGATGAAGATTGCAATTTTGATTAAAATCAAGATCAATATCATGATTATGAACAAAATCAATATTAAAATTAAGATTAAAAAAATGAGAAAGATCAAATAGAGATCAAAATCAAGATCAACTTTCTCATCATTATAGGATCAATATAAATATAAAAATTAATATCAATATTGAAAATTAATATTACCAACGAGAACAAAATCGAGTTTAAGATGAAGATTAGAAGCAAGATAATGATGAAGATTATAAGATTATTACCGAAATCGATATTAAAACTTAGATCAAAATGAAGATTATGATAATTATCAAGAACAAGATCAATTTTAAAATTAAGAATAAGAATAAGATGAATAACAAATAAAGATCATAATCAAGATCAAAATTATCATCCTGATTAGACCAATATCAATAACAATAACAATATCAAGATTGAAAACCAAGATTATAAACAAAATCAAAATCGAGTTTAAGATTAAGATTAAAAAGAAGATAAAGAAGAATATCATAAGATGAACATTGCAATTTTGATTAAAATCAAGATCAATATCATAATTATGAACAAAATCAATATTAAAATTAAGATTAAAAAGATGAGAAAGATCAAATAGAGATCAAAATCAAGATCAACTTCCTCATCATTATAAGATCAATATAAATATAAAAATTAATATCAATATTGAAAATTAAAATTACCAACGAGATCAAAATCGAGTTTAAGATGAAGATTAGAAGCAAGATAAAGATGAAGACTATAAGATTATTACTGAAATCGATATTAAAACTGTGATCAAAATGAAGATTATGATAATTATCAAGAACAAGATCAATTTAAAATTAAGAATAAGAATAAGATGAATAACAAATAAAGATCATAATCAAGATCAAATTTATCATCCTGATTAGACCAATATCAATAACAATAACAATATCAAGATTGAAAACCAAGATTACAAACAAAATCAAAATCGAGTTTAAGATTAAGATTAAAAAGAAGATAAAGAAGAATATCATAAGATGAAGATTGCAATTTTGATTAAAATCAAGATCAATATCATGATTAAGAACAAAATCAATATTAAAATTAAGATTAAAAAAATGAGAAAGATCAAATAGAGATCAAAATCAAGATCAACTTTCTCATCATTATAAGATCAATATAAATATAAAAATTAATATCAATATTGAAAATTAAAATTACCAACGAGATCAAAATCGAGTTTAAGATGAAGATTAGAAGCAAGATAAAGATGACGATTATAAGATTATTACTAAAATCGAAATTAAAACTGAGATCAAAATGAAGATTATGATAATTATCAAGAACAAGATCAATTTTAAAATTAAGAATAAGAATAAGATGAATAACAAATAAAGATCATAATCAAGATCAAATTTATCATCCTGATTAGACCAATATCAATAACAATAACAATATCAAGATTGAAAACCAAGATTACAAACAAAATCAAAATCGAGTTTAAGATTAAGATTAAAAAGAAGATAAAGAAGAATATCATAAGATGAAGATTGCAATTTTGATTAAAATCAAGATCAATATCATGATTATGAACAAAATCAATATTAAAATTAAGATTAAAAAAATGAGAAAGATCAAATAGAGATCAAAATCAAGATCAACTTTCTCATCATTATAGGATCAATATAAATATAAAAATTAATATCAATATTAAAAATTATAATTACCAACAAGATCAAAATCGAGTTTAAGATGAAGATTAGAAGCAAGATAAAGATGACGATTATAAGATTATTACTGAAATCGAAATTAAAACTGAGATCAAAATGAAGATTATGATAATTATCAAGAACAAGATCAATTTTAAAATTAAGAATAAGAATAAGATGAATAACAAATAAAGATCATAATCAAGATCAAATTTATCATCCTGATTAGACCAATATCAATAACAATAACAATATCAAGATTGAAAACCAAGATTACAAACAAAATCAAAATCGAGTTTAAGATTAAGATTAAAAAGAAGATAAAGAAGAATATCATAAGATGAAGATTGCAATTTTGATTAAAATCAAGATCAATATCATGATTATGAACAAAATCAATATTAAAATTAAGATTAAAAAAATGAGAAAGATCAAATAGAGATCAAAATCAAGATCAACTTTCTCATCATTATAGGATCAATATAAATATAAAAATTAATATCAATATTGAAAATTAAAATTACCAACAAGATCAAAATCGAGTTTAAGATGAAGATTAGAAGCAAGATAAAGATGAAGACTATAAGATTATTACTGAAATCTATATTAAAACTGAGATCAAAATGAAGATTTTGATAATTATTAATAACAAGATCAATTTTAAAATTAAGAATAAGAATAAGATCAATAACAAATAAAGATCATAATCAAGATAAAAGTTCTCATCATGATTAGATCAATATCAATAACAATAACAATATCAAGATTGAAGACCAAGATTGCAAACAAGATCAAAATCGAGTTTAAGATTAAGATTAAAAAGAAGATAAAGAAGAATATCATATGATGAAGATTGCAATTTTGATTAAAATCAAGATCAACTTCCTCATCATTATAAGATCAATATAAATATATAAATTAATATAAAAATTGAAAATTAATATTACCAATAAGATCAAAATCGATTTTTAGATGAAGATTAGAAGCAAGATAAAGATGAAGATTATAAGATTTTTCCTGAAATTAATATTAAAACTGAGATCAAAATGAAGATTAAGATAATTATCAAGAACAAGATCAATTTTGAAATTAAGAATAAGAATAAGATCAATAATAAATAAAGATTATAATCAAGATCAAAATTCTCATCATGATTAGATCAATATCAATAACAATAACAATATCAAGATTCAAGACCAAGATTACAAACAAAATCAAAATCGGGTTTAAGATTAAGATTAAAAAGAAGATAAAGAATAATTTCATAACATGAAGATTGCAATTTTGATTAAAATCAAGATCAATATCATGATTATGAACAAAATCAATATTAAAATTAAGATTAAAAAATGAGAAAGATCAAAATAGAGATCAAAATCAAGATCAACTTTCTCATCATTATAAGATCAATATAAATATAAAAATTAATATCAAGATTGAAAATTAATATTACCAACGAGATCAAAATCGAGTTTAAGATGAAGATTAGAAACAAGATAAAGATGACGATTATAAGATTATTACTGAAATCGAAATTAAAACTGAGATCAAAATGAAGATTATGATAATTATCAAGAACAAGATCAATTTTAAAATTAAGAATAAGAATAAGATCAATAACAAATAAAGATCATAATCAAGATCAAAATTCTCATCATGATTAGATCAGTATCAATAACAATAACAATATCAAGATTGAAGACCAAGATTGCAAACAAGATCAAAATCGAGTTTAAGATTAAGATTAAAAAGAAGATAAAGAAGAATATTATATGATGAAGATTGCAATTTTGATTAAAATCAAGATCAATGTCATGATTATGAACAAAATCAATATTAAAATTAAGATTAAAAAATGTAAAGATCAAATAGAGATCAAAATCAAGATCAACTTTCTCATCATTACAAGATCAATATAAATATAAAAATTAATATCAAAATTGAAAATTAATATTACCAATCAGATCAAAATTGAGTTTAAGATGAAGATTAGAAGGAAGATAAAGATGAAGATTATAAGAATGTTACTGAAATCGATATTAAAACTTAGATCAAAATGAAGATTATGATAATTATCAAGAACAAGATCAATTTTGAAATTAAGAATAAGAATAAAAATGAATAACAAATAAAGATCATAATCAAGATCAAAATTATCATCCTGATTAGACTAATATCAATAACAATTACAATATCAAGATTGAAGACCAAGATTACAAACAAAATCAAAATCTAGTTTAAGATTAAAAAGAAGATAAAGAATAATATCATAAGATGAAAATTGCAATTTTGATTAAAATCAAGATCAATATCATGATTATGAACAAAATCAATATTAAAATTAAGATTAAAAAATGAGAAAGATCAAATAGAGATCAGAATCAAAATCAACTTCCTCATCATTAGAAGATCAATGTAAATATATAAATTAATATCAAGATTGAAAATTAATATTACCAACGAGATCAAAATCGAGTTTAAGATGAAGATTAGAAGCAAGATAATGATGAAGATTATAAGATTGTTACTGAAATCGATATTAAAACTGAGATCAAAATGAAGATTATGATAATTATCAAGAACAAGATCAATTTTAAAATTAAGAATAAGAATAAGATGAATAACAAATAAAGATCATAATCAAGATCAAAATTATCATCCTGATTAGACCAATATCAATAACAATAACAATTTCAAGATTGAAAATCAAGATTACAAACAAAATCAAAATCGAGTTTAAGATTAAAATTAAAAAGAAGATAAAGAAGAATATCATAAGATGAAGATTGCAATTTCGATTAAAATCAAGATCAATATCATGATTATGAACAAAATCAATATTAAAATTAAGATTAAAATGTTGGGGTATGCCCTTAAGGCTAATGTTTGAGGCCTTGGGATTGTAACAGTATCATGTATAAACTTTTATGTTTATAAAGGCAATGGTTGTTATTCAGTTAGTTACATTGTCTGCTGCAATAATTGTACTTCTGAATAATGTCTCAATGGTGTTCAGCTAGGCTGACATGCAGTAAAGTCCTTAGTCGATATATCTTGGTGAACATTAGACAGTCTTGATATGATTGAGACTAATATGTGTTCTAATCTTATAGGGTGCTTCGAGCATGGAATAAGATGTAGACTCATGGGTACATTGGATGTACTGGACAGACCCTACTAGGTTATTCAATTGCTTGTCACAATGTGAATAATCCTTGATTGCAACAAGTGGCACATTTCCTCTGACTTGAGATCACTTGTGTTTCTAAATGATGATTGTCATTGTTTTAAGGTAGTTCAATATCATTTGAAACATAATGATTATAGACTATCTTGGATGGTGAGCTTGAGTCAGGTTAGGGCACTAGTGATAGACATAGGATTGCCGTCTCCTTGTTTAAGGAGTGTGATGTTCTAAAGGGGCCCCTGGATGAGATGATTGAGAAAAGAGTATGGCCATACCCAGGTGACTATGTTCATCTGATCTAATCATGCTCATCATATTGGAGCTACAGGCTTGACACGCTTGTCCAATAAGAACATCCAGTGGCAAAGGAATCATGTATGCCTAGTGAGTTGATTCACACTTGTGCTGTGGTTTGGGTGTAGTCTTGGAAGACTCTTTTCTTTATATCGGGAGACAGTGATGTGTTGCTAGATACCCCTCACTGATCGTGATAACGTGAGTTATCGTTACCGACATTTAAAGGAAACCCTCAGGGTCGCACAATTTGATGATATGGCTTACTTAAGTCAGATCATGTGGACTGAATTATTCAGGTTCAGTTTAAAGGGATTTAATCTCTGATTGTAAGTGAGATCTGGTCTGATCATGTTTGATTGATTAGGGCTTGAGATCGGTAAGCTTCGATTGAGAGAATGGATGCTGGATCGGTGTGATCAGGAGCATCAAGAGATCGACGGTCAGATCAAGAGCCTTAGGGTTTATTGTGGTCTAGACTGATTGCTTGGTTTATTTGGTTATTGAACCAAATCGATTTGAACTAGCTCATTGGTTGAGCGCATGGTTCAATCTAAGAGGAGTTTGCGATTGGGGTAAACCCATGATCGCATGTGAGTAAGTGGCTTTCTATTTTTAGAAAGCATGATCACTTACGTGACCACGCCTCATGAAACTTGCCTCTTCACGCCTTTGTCGCCAACTTGAGTATTCGGCGCTTGCATTCTCGTGTGGAGAAGTGTAGACGACAAGAGGAAGTATTCGGCCAAGCAAGGTGATCTCTCCCTTTTCCATTCGGCAAGACAATCTTGGAGCCTTGCTAGCACAAGGAGCACTAAGGAAGAGTAGGCGACATCAATTGTGTGCGTCACCTTAGGAGAAGGAGCATTTGCGCCTTTCCTTCCAAGACACCATCTAAGCGATGGCAATGGTAAGAATCGCTTCTCATTGAAAGTTGAATATATTACATGCTATGCGATCCTTTTAGAAACCCTAGATTCCGCTAGAGTTTTTGTTGCGCCTCCTATCAGGGTTTCGCCCCCCCTTCTTGGGGACTCCTTTCAATTGGTATCAGAGCAAAGTTATTACATGATAATATGTTTGCTTTCTTTGTGATCCTATGTCTAGATCTATAAGTTACATGCGATAGTTGTGGTTGGCGAATTTTACATGCTTGTTAGAGATGTTTTTCTCCTTGGCGCATGTTTCTTGTTGGCGCATATTGTATGTTTTCTCAAAAACTTATATTACATGCGCGACTCATTATAGATCTAAGGCCCTGCTTTAAACCCTTAGACGGGTTATTAGGGTTGAAGTCATCCCCTAGGTTAGATCCAGACAGTCTGATCAGACCATCTGACAGCCTTGATGGGTTGACCAGATAGCACCTGTGCATAAGCACCTGGTGGCTATAGGTCGACTGCAGACAGGCGTGTAGCGATGTCTGATTGAGACGACTAACGAACACACATGAGTTAGGCCCGGGGTCACACCCGCTAGCCAGATCTCATGAGGGTTGTTCGGCCCCTGGCGCATGCATGGTTGACCTTTTGGTCGACTCAAGTCAGTTAGGACTTGGTGCATGCAAGGGCAGTGGATCTGACTAGGTTGGATGAGTGGATCCCTAGTAATAGACCGTTGTAAGGTTGTAGGGCAAATAAGGAAATTAAAATTGATGCCTATGGGGTTTTCAAAATTTAATTTTCATGATTGGATCACATGTTGATTGATGCCTATGTTTGTTTATTTAATCTTGTGTGGGCTGCCCATGTTTAATGTGTGCTGTGCTGGGGCCTGCGTGCCTGGAATTTAAATGTAAATAAATATTTTTATTGTGATCTGCGCATCACTTTTCATTTAAATTATAAAGTGTAATTGACCTGCGAGTCAATCTTGTCTAGATAGATTAATTTGTAAATTAATGGGCTTTTACCACATAAGATCAGCATGCTTTCTATTTATTGCTTTTATAATTAGAATTGCATGAGTTTATCTTCTGCTATCACCATAGGAATTGCATGATAGTCAAGAAGATAATAGACCGTTAAAATCCAACGCTAAAATATCAAGCTCGTAAGCCTTCTGACGCGAAACCTCACTGTTCTGATTATCGTTGGAGCCGTGTTGTACCCACTCAATGGGCACGTCCATCTATCTTCAGACGGTGCGGGATTACACCTGCGTGTTACAGAGAAGGGATTTATCGCTTCTCGTTGCTCAGCATAGCACGTGGTGGTCCAGGGAGTAGGTCGGGTCAGCTTGACCATGTAGGCTACATATGTGGCGCATATGGTAGCACATGGAGGCAGCCATCTGTGGGGTCAGAGACTGTGTTGTACCAACTCAGTTGGCACAGTCTGCTGGATTGCCCAGATGAAGGGGAATCGCACGGGTTGGCGATTGGCTGGGACAGCCTACCAGAGACTAGTGCTTGTACTCTCTGTGTATCTTATCTCGCCCGAGCGGGACGCGGAGACCAAGTATGAAATCTGGATCCCATCTCACTAAAAGAGTTCTACTCTTTCGGGCTGTTTTAGCTGGATTTTTCAGCCAGATAAAATAGTGAGAAAAAGAATCATTCTTAAGTCCTGATTGATTCTTAACATTGATACTGACCTTGCTGTTCTTGCATTGTTGTAGATTCCTGCAGCAACGAACACCATGAGCTTCAATGTGCGATCCCTACTGGAAAGGGAGAAGTTTGCTGGGCCGAACTTCTCAGACTGGTACGGACACCTTAAGATTGTTCTTAAGGCAGAGAGGAAACTGTATGTCCTCGAGACGACTATACCGCCTCAGCCCGCTCCGAACGCCGCAAGGGCGGTTCGGGATGCCTATGAAAAGCATGTCAGTGATAGCATTGATGTCGCTTGCCTGATGCTAGCGTCTATGACGCCACCGCTGCAGCGTCAGCATGAGGATATGTCGGCTATAGAGATTATAGCGAACCTCAAGATGCTGTATGCTGCACAGGCGAGGACATAACGCTATAATCTGACAAAGCTGTTCTTTCAGAGCAAACTGGCTGAAGGGAGCCCAGTGGGAGCTCACGTGCTCAAGATGATTGGGCACAAGGAGGCTCTAGAGAAACTGGGGCATACCATCAATCAGGAGCTTGCTGTAGACATTATTCTGCAGTCTCTCCCGCCCTCTTTCGATGCGTTCATCATTAACTTTAATAAGAACAAAATCGACTGTACTCCGGCAGAGCTGCTGAATATGCTCTTGACCACTGAGGAGACTCTGAAGGGAAAGCCTTCGACCTCTGTCTTAATGGTTCCTTCAAGGAACAAGAAGAAGGGGAAGAAGGGCAAGACCCCTGTCAAGAGCTACAGCAAGGCTCTGAAGCAGAAGGTCAAGCGGTCGAAGGAATACAGATGTTTCCACTGTGGCCAGCTGGGTCACTGGAAAAAGGACTGTAAAGCGCTCCAAGGAGACAAGAAGGGAAGCATCGCTTCTGGCTCAGGTATATACGTGACGGAAGTCATGGTTTCATCTTCTTCTATTTCATGGGTGTTGGACACTGCATGTGGAGTTCACATTTGTTCAAATGTACAGGAACTCAAGAGAAGAAGACAGGTGGGACAGCATGAGGTGGACCTACGAGTTGGAAACGGGGCACGGGTTGCTGCTGTTGCTGTAGGAGACTATTTCATCTCTTTGCCATCTGGACTTGTATTGGAACTAGACAATTGTTACTTTGTTCCCAGCATTACTAAAAATATTATCTCCATTCCTGCTCTTGTCAGGAAGGGGTTTTCCTTTGAATGCAATATTTCAAAGTGTATTTTATCTTTAGATAATATTGTTTATGCTACTGGTTCAATTAACAATGGGTTATTCATGTTGGACATGGAATGTTCTATACACAATATTGATAATAAGAAAGCCAAATATGCTGATGACAGCACCTTGCTATGGCATAGTCGTTTAGGTCATATTAACAAGAAACGCATTAAGCGGTTGCATGATCATGGACTGCTGGGATCATTCTCCTGTGAGGAGATTGATACATGCAAAGCTTGTTTGATGGGCAAAATGACGAAGTCGCCTTTTCCTCATAAAGGTCAAAGGACTTCAGGTTTACTTGACCTTATACACAGCGATGTGTGTGGGCCTTTTAGTAAACATGCCAGAGGTGGCTATCAGTACTTCATTACCTTCACTGATGATTTCAGTAGATATGGGTATGTCTATCTTATGAGACATAAAAGTGAATCTTTTGACAAGTTCAAAGAGTTCAAGAATGAAGTACAGAATCAGCTTGGCCGAAATATCAAGGCACTTCGTTCTGATCGAGGTGGAGGATACCTAAGTCGAGAGTTTACTGACTATCTGAAGGAGTGTGGGATTATCTCACAGCTCACTCCGCCAGGAACACCGCAATGGAATGGTGTGTCCGAAAGGAGAAATAGAACGTTACTTGATATGGTTCGTTCTATGATGAGTCAGGCTATTCTACCTTACTCCTTTTGGGGATTTGCACTGGAGACAGCTGCAAAGGTACTAAACCGAGTGCCATCCAAGGCAGTTTCAAAGACGCCATATGAATTATGGTATGGGAAACAGCCTAGCTTGACATTTATCAGGATCTGGGGCTGCGAGGCTTATGTCAAAAAGCTCGCCTCTGGGAAACTAGAGAGCAGATCTGAGAAATGTATCTTTGTCGGTTACCCTAAGGAAACTAAGGGTTATTATTTCTACGATCCCAAAGAGAACAAAGTATTTGTTGCTCGGACGGCCATATTTCTTGAGAAGGAGTTTCTTCTGCAAGAGGCCAGTGGGAGAGAAATAAAACTGGATGAGAATTCAGAGGAAGGACAAAGTAGTCAAGCGCAGTTGGATGAGCCTGAGCCGGTAGAACAGGTTATTGAACAACCTGAGGCTCAGATATCACGGGAACCGCGAAGATCGGGAAGGATCCGTCGACAGCCTGAGCGCTATGACGGAGTCTACATCATTGATAATGATGAACCCCTTACTTATGCGGATGCGGTCAGTGGACCGGACTCAGCGAGATGGCTTGAAGCTATGCGCGCCGAGATGGACTCCATGTCAGATAACCAAGTCTGGGATTTGGTTGATCCGCCTCCGGGAGCAATCCCTATAGGCTGTAAATGGATCTTCAAGAAGAAGATTGACATGGATGGTAACGTGGTTACCTATAAAGGCAGGCTAGTTGCGAAAGGTTTCAAACAAATCTACGGGATAGATTATGATGAAACTTTCTCACCTGTAGCTATGTTTAAGTCTATTCGGATTCTTTTCGCGATAGCAGCATATTATGATTATGAGATCTGGCAAATGGATGTGAAGACAGCTTTCCTTAATGGAAATCTGGATGAGGATGTGTATATGACACAACCAGAAGGTTTCACTAATCCATCAGATCGTCATAAAATATGCAAGTTAAAGAAGTCTATTTATGGACTTAAACAAGCATCGAGAAGCTGGAATATTCGTTTTGATGAATCAGTCAGTGAATTTGGTTTCATCAAGAACGAGGATGACCCGTGTGTATATAAGAGGTTTAGTGGGAGCGTGATTACTTTCCTAGTCCTCTACGTCGATGATATCTTGATCATTGGAAACGATATTCCTGAAATGCATGCGGTTAAGGCATGGTTAAGGAAATGTTTTCAGATGAAAGATTTAGGAGAAGCAGCCTATGTATTAGGTGTGAAGATCTACAGGGATAGATCTAAGAGGCTTCTCGGGCTGTGCCAGAGTACTTACATCGATAAAGTCCTGGAGAGATTTCATTTAGAGAATTCTAAAAGAGGATATCTTCCAGTCAGACATGGTCTGAATCTTTCAAAGAGTCAGTGTCCACAAACACAGACTGAGAAAGATGAAATGGACAATACGCCTTATGCTTCGGCTATTGGGTCCATTATGTATGCGATGTTGTGTACTCGCCCAGACGTCGCTTACGGGTTAAGCGTGACCAGTCGGTTCCAAAGTAATCCAGGTATGGCGCACTGGATTGCAGTCAAGAACATTTTAAAATATCTGCGTAGGACCAAAGATATGTTCTTGGTGTATGGTGGTCAGGAAGACCTCAGTATAGAAGGATATACTGACGCTTCGTTCCAGTCTGACCAGGATGATTTCCGATCGCAATCAGGCTATGTTTTTAGCTTGAATGGAGGAGCGGTGGTGTGGAAGAGTTTCAAACAGTCAACTGTTGCTGATTCCACAACAGAAGCCGAGTATGTTGCAGCCTCGGAAGCATCCAAGGAGGCAGTGTGGATTCGTAAGTTCGTTCAGGAACTTGGTGTTGTTCCTTCGAGTGCAGATCCTTTGGTTATCTTCTGTGATAACACTGGAGCAATCGCACAAGCAAAGGAACCACGGTCGCACCAGAAGTCCAAGCACATACAGAGACGGTTTCATTTGATCAGGGAGATCATAGATCGTGGCGAGATCAAAGTCTGCAAGGTTCATACAGATGACAATCTGGCTGACCCGCTTACTAAGCCTCTGGCGCAGCAGAAGTATGTGAAGCACTGTAATAATATGGGTTTGAGATTTCTCAACCATTAGATTAAGTGCAAGTGGGAGATTGTTGGGGTATGCCCTTAAGGCTAATGTTTGAGGCCTTGGGATTGTAACAGTATCATGTATAAACTTTTATGTTTATAAAGGCAATGGTTGTTATTCAGTTAGTTACATTGTCTGCTGCAATAATTGTACTTCTGAATAATGTCTCAATGGTGTTCAGCTAGGCTGACATGCAGTAAAGTCCTTAGTCGATATATCTTGGTGAACATGAGACAGCCTTGATATGATTGAGACTAATATGTGTTCTAATCTTATAGGGTGCTTCGAGCATGGAATAAGATGTAGACTCATGGGTACATTGGATGTACTGGACAGACCCTACTAGGTTATTCAATTGCTTGTCACAATGTGAATAATCCTTGATTGCAACAAGTGGCACATTTCCTCTGACTTGAGATCACTTGTGTTTCTAAATGATGATTGTCATTGTTTTGAAGTAGTTCAATATCATTTGAAACATAATGATTATAGACTATCTTGGATGGTGAGCTTGAGTCAGGTTAGGGCACTAGTGATAGACATAGGATTGCCGTCTCCTTGTTTAAGGAGTGTGATGTTCTAAAGGGGCCCCCTGGATGAGATGATTGAGAAAAGAGTATGGCCATACCCAGGTGACTATGTTCATCTGATCTAATTATGCTCATCATATTGGAGCTACAGGCTTGACACGCTTGTCCAATAAGAACATCCAGTGGCAAAGGAATCATGTATGCCTAGTGAGTTGATTCACACTTGTGCTGTGGTTTGGGTGTAGTCTTGGAAGACTCTTTTCTTTATATCGGGAGACAGTGATGTGTTACTAGATACCCCTCACTGATCGTGATAACGTGAGTTATCGTTACCGACATTTAAAGGAAACCCTCAGGGTCGCACAATTTGATGATATGGCTTACTTAAGTCAGATCGTGTGGACTTAATTATTCAGGTTCAGTTTAAAGGGATTTAATCTCTGATTGTAAGTGAGATCTGGTCTGATCATGTTTGATTGATTAGGGCTTGAGATCGGTAAGCTTCGATTGAGAGAATGGATGCTGGATCGGTGTGATCAGGAGCATCAAGAGATCGACGGTCAGATCAAGAGCCTTAGGGTTTATTGTGGTCTGGACTGATTGCTTGGTTTATTTGGTTATTGAACCAAATCGATTTGAACCAGCTCATTGGTTGAGCGCATGGTTCAATCTAAGAGGAGTTTGCGATTGGGGTAAACCCATGATCGCATGTGAGTAAGTGGCTTTCTATTTTTAGAAAGCATGATCACTTACGTGACCACGCCTCATGAAACTTGCCTCTTCACGCCTTTGTCGCCAACTTGAGTATTCGGCGCTTGCATTCTCGTGTGGAGAAGTGTAGACGACAAGAGGAAGTATTCGGCCAAGCAAGGTGATCTCTCCCTTTTCCATTCGGCAAGACAATCTTGGAGCCTTGCTAGCACAAGGAGCACTAAGGAAGAGTAGGCGACATCAATTGTGTGCGTCACCTTAGGAGAAGGAGCATTTGCGCCTTTCCTTCCAAGACACCATCTAAGCGATGGCAATGGTAAGAATCGCTTCTCATTGAAAGTTGAATATATTACATGCTATGCGATCCTTTTAGAAACCCTAGATTCCGCTAGAGTTTTTATTGCGCCTCCTATCAGGGTTTCGCCCCCCCTTCTTGGGGACTCCTTTCATAAAAAATGAGAAAGATCAAATAGAGATCAAAATCAAGATCAACTTCCTCATCATTATAAGATCAATATAAATATAAAAATTAATATCAATATTGAAAATTAAAATTACCAACGAGATCAAAATCGGGTTTAAGATAAAGATTAGAAACAAGATAAAGATGAAGACTATAAGATTATTACTGAGATCGATATTAAAACTGAGATCAAAATGAAGATTTTGATAATTATTAATAACAAGATCAATTTTAAAATTAAGAATAAGAATAAGATCAATAACAAATAAAGATCATAATCAAGATCAAAATTATCATCCTGATTAGACCAATATCAATAACAATAACAATATCAAGATTGAAGACCAAGATTACAAACAAAATCAAAATCTAGTTTAAGATTAAAAAGAAGATAAAGAATAATATCATAAGATGAAGATTGCAATTTTGATTAAAATCAAGATCAATATCATGATTATGAACTAAATCAATATTAAAATTAAGATTAAAAAATGAGAAAGATCAAATAGAGATCAGAATCAAAATCAACTTCCTCATCATTAGAAGATCAATGTAAATATATAAATTAATATCAAGATTGAAAATTAATATTACCAATGAGATCAAAATCGAGTTTAAGATGAAGATTAGAAGCAAGATAAAGATGAAGATTATAAGATTGTTACTGAAATCGATATTAAAACTGAGATCAAAATGAAGATTATGATAATTATCAAGAACAAGATCAATTTTAAAATTAAGAATAAGAATAAGATGAATAACAAATAAATATCATAATCAAGATCAAAATTATCATCCTGATTAGACCAATATCAATAACAATAACAATCTTAATTACCGAAATCGATATTAAAACTTAGATCAAAATGAAGATTTTGATAATTATCAAGAACAAGATCAATTTTAAAATTAAGAATAAGAATAAGATGAATAACAAATAAAGATCATAATCAAGATCAAAATTATCATCCTGATTAGACCAATATCAATAACAATAACAATATCAAGATTGAAAATCAAGATTACAAACAAAATCAAAATCGAGTTTAAGATTAAGATTAAAAAGAAGATAAAGAAGAATAGAATAAGATGAAGATTGCAATTTTGATTAAAATCAAGATCAATATCATGATTATGAACAAAATCAATATTAAAATTAAGATTAAAAAAATGAGAAAGATCAAATAGAGATCAAAATCAAGATCAACTTCCTCATCATTATAAGAACAATATAAATATAAAAATTAATATCAATATTGAAAATTAAAATTACCAACTAGATCAAAATCGAGTTTAAGATGAAGATTTGAAGCAAGATAAAGATGAAGACTATAAGATTTTTACTGAAATCGATATTAAAACTGAGATCAAAATGAAGATTTTGATAATTATTAATAACAAGATCAATTTTAAAATTAAGAATAAGAATAAGATCAATAACAAATAAAGATCATAATCAAGATAAAAGTTCTCATCATGATTAGATCAATATCAATAACAATAACAATATCAAGATTGAAGAACAAGATTGCAAACAAGATCAAAATCGAGTTTAAGATTAAGATTAAAAAGAAAATAAAGAAGAATATTATATGATGAAGATTGCAATTTTGATTAAAATCAAGATCAACTTCCGCATCATTATAAGATCAATATAAATATAAAAATTAATATCAAAATTAAAAATTAATATTACCAACGAGATCAAAATCGATTTTAAGATGAAGATTAGAGGCAAGATAAAGATGAAGATTATAAGATTTTTCATGAAATTAATATTAAAACTGAGATCAAAATGAAATTAAGATAATTATCAAGAACAAGATCAATTTTGAAATTAAGAATAAGAATAAGATCAATAACAAATAAAGATCATAATCAAGATAAAAGTTCTCATCATGATTAGATCAATATCAATAACAATAACAATATCAAGATTGAAGATCAAGATTACAAACAAGATCAAAATCGAGTTTAAGATTAAGATTAAAAAGAAGATAAAGAAGAATATCATATGATGAAGATTGCAATTTTGATTAAAATCAAGATCAACTTCCTCATCATTATAAGATCAATATAAATATAAAAATTAATATCAAAATTGAAAATTAATATTACCAACGAGATCAAAATCGATTTTAAGATGAAGATTAGAAGCAAGATAAAGATAAAGATTATAAGATTTTTCATGAAATTAATATTAAAACTGAGATCAAAATAAAGATTAAGATAATTATCAAGAACAAGATCAATTTTGAAATTAAGAATAAGAATAAGATCAATAACAAATAAAGATTATAATCAAGATCAAAATTCTCATCATGATTAGATCAATATCAATAACAATAACAATATCAAGATTGAAGACCAAGATTACAAACAAAATCAAAATCGAGTTTAAGATTAAGATTAAAAAGAAGATAAAGAAGAATATCATAAGATGAAGATTGCAATTTTGATTAAAATCAAGATCAATATCATGATTATGAACAAAATCAATATTAATATTAAGATTAAAAAAATGAGAAATATCAAATAGAGATCAAAATCAAGATCAACTTCCTCATCATTATAAGAACAATATAAATATATAAATTAATATCAATATTGAAAATTAAAATTACCAACTAGATCAAAATCGAGTTTAAGATGAAGATTTGAAGCAAGATAAAGATGAAGACTATAAGATTTTTACTGAAATCGATATTAAAACTGAGATCAAAATGAAGATTTTGATAATTATTAATAACAAGATCAATTTTAAAATTAAGAATAAGAATAAGATCAATAACAAATAAAGATCATAATCAAGATAAAAGTTCTCATCATGATTAGATCAATATCAATAACAATAACAATATCTGTAGGAACCCCTAATTATAGGGGAGAAACCCTAAACTTGCAATTCTAACAAGCTTTGCGGAAAAAGGGTTTCAAGATCGCATATGAATCTATAAGATCAACTTATGTTATGAAAAGGAATCATACCAACGCCATGGATTTGGAAGTCGGTTTGGAAGAAGAGATCAAACTAGGTCTCCTCCACAAGCCCACACACAAGATGAAGATGCTCACTTCCTTGAGATCTCTTGTGCTAGCAAGACCCTCAAGCCTTCTTGTCGAATGGAAGGGGATGATGAATCTCCTTGTTGCCGAGAGCTTCACTTGCCTAGCCTCTCCTTCTCGTCGTCAATCACACCTCAACGAAATTGTCCAAGGCGTTCAAGAGAAGAGCACAAACGCTTATGCGTTTAGGCGTTTTTGTGAAACCGGCCATGATGACTTTCCATAAATGGAAGCTCATCATGCCATGCGCTCAAGCCAACCTCAAACGCATTTGAGCATTGAACCATGCGTTCACAATTGTGAACCGGTTCAAGCTAAACCGTTTCAATCGACTTTGGTTCATGAACCAAACCGAAATGGCTCAAGCCATGTGGTCTAGACCATATTGAACCCCAAGGCTCATGATCTAACCGTTCATCACCTGATGCCACTGATCTCTTCGATCTAGCATCATCTCTCTCGATCCAGGCTTACCGATCTCAAGCCCTAATCAATCAAACATGATCAGGCTAGATCTCACTTACAATCAGAGATTAAATCCCCTTAAACTGAACCCAAAGAATTCAGTCCACACGATCTGACTCAAGTAAGCCATATCATCATATTGTGCGACCCTGAGGGTTTCCTCTAAATGTCGGTAACGATAACTTACGTTATCACGATCAGTGAGGGGTATCTAGCAACACATCACTGTCTCCCGATATAAAGGAAAGAGTCTTCCAAGACTACTCCCAAACCAAGGCACAAGTGTGACTCTATTCACAAGGCATACATTTATCCTTTGCCACTGGATGTTCTTATTGGACAAGCATGTCAAGCTTGTAACTCCAACACGATGAGCATGATTAGATCAGATGAACATAGTCATCTGGGTATGGCCATACACTTCCTCAATCATCTCATATAAAGGGGGCCCTTTAGAACATCACACTCCTCAAACAAGGATACGGCAATCCTTTATCTATCACAAGTGCCCTAACCTGACTCAAGCTCACCATCCAAGATAGTCTATAATCATTATGTTTCAAATGATATTGAACTACCTCAAGACAATGACAATCATCATTTAGAAACACAAGTGATCTCAAGTCAGAGGACATGTGCCACTTGCTGCTTACAAGGATCATTCACATTGTGACAAGCAATGGAATATCCCAGTAGGGTCTGTCCAGTACATCCAATGTACCCATGAGTCTACATCTTATTCCATGCTCGAAGCATCCTATAAGATTAGCACTCATATTAGTCTCCATCATATCAAGGCTGTCTCATGTTCACCAAGATATCTCGACTAAGGACATACAGCCTGTCAGCCTAGCTGAACAGCTTTGAGACATTATTCAGAAGCACACTCATTGCAGCAGACAAGGTAACAACCTGAATAATAACCATGCCTTTCATAAACATAAGAGTTTATTACATAATACTTTTACAATCCCAAAGGCCTCAAACATTAGCCTTAAGGGCATACTCCAACAATCTCCCACTTGCACTTAATCTAATGGTTGAGAAATCTCAAACCCATATTATTACAGTGCTTCTCATGCTTCTGCTGCGCCAGAGGCTTGGTAAGCGGGTCTGCCAGATTGTCATCTGTATGAACCTTGCAAATCTTGATCTCGCCACGATCAATGATCTCCCGGATCAAGTGAAACCGTCTCTGTATGTGCTTGGACTTCTGGTGCGACCGCGGTTCCTTTGCTTGTGCTATAGCTCCAGTGTTATCACAAAAGATAACCAAAGGATCTGCACTCGAAGGAACGACACCAAGTTCTCTCACGAACTTACGAATCCACACTGCCTCCTTGGATGCTTCCGAGGCTGCAACATACTCGGCTTCTGTTGTGGAATCAGCAACAGTTGACTGTTTGAAACTTTTCCACACCACTGCTCCACCATTCAAGCTAAAAACATAGCCTGATTGCGATCGGAAATCATCCTGGTCCGACTGGAACGAAGCGTCAGTATATCCCTCTATACTGAGTTCTTCCTGACCACCATATATCAAGAACATATCTTTGGTCCTCCGCAGATATTTTAAAATGTTCTTGACTGCAATCCAGTGCGCCAAACCTGGATTACTTTGGAATCGACTGGTCACGCTTAACCCGTAAGCGACGTCTGGGCGAGTACACAACATCGCATACATAATGGACCCGATAGCCGAAGCATAAGGCGTATTGTCCATTTCATCTTTCTCAGTCTGTGTTTGTGGACACTGACTCTTCGAAAGATTCAGACCATGTCTGACTGGAAGATATCCACGTTTAGAATTCTCTAAATGGAATCTCTCCAGGACTTTATCGATGTAAGTACTCTGGCACAGCCCGAGAAGCCTCTTAGATCTATCCCGGTAGATCTTCACACCTAGTACATAGGCTGCTTCTCCTAGATCTTTCATCTGAAAACATTTTCCTAACCATGCCTTAACAGCATGCAGTTCAGGAATATCATTTCCAATGATCAAGATATCATCGACGTAGAGGATTAGGAATGTAATCACGCTCCCACTAAACCTCTTATATACACACGGGTCATCCTCGTTCTTGATGAAACCAAACTCAGAGATTGATTCATCAAAACGAATATTCCAGCTTCTTGATGCTTGTTTCAGTCCATAAATGGACTTCTTTAACTTGCATATTTTATGACGATCTGATGGATTAGTGAAACCTTCCGGTTGTGTCATATACACATCCTCATCCAGATTTCCATTAAGGAAAGCTGTTTTCACATCCATCTGCCAGATCTCATAATCGTAATATGCAGCTATCGCGAAAAGAATCCGAATAGACTTAAACATGGCTACAGGTGAGAAAGTTTCATCATAATCTATCCCGTAGATTTGTTTGAAACCTTTCGCAACTAGCCTGCCTTTATAGGTAACCACGTTACCATCCATGTCAATCTTCTTCTTGAAGATCCATTTACAGCCTATAGGGATTACTCCCGGAGGCGGATCAACCAAATCCCAGACTTGGTTATCTGACATGGAGTCCATCTCGGCTCGCATAGCATCAAGCCATCTAGCTGACTCCGGTCCACTGACCGCATCCGCATAAGTTAGGGGTTCATCATTATCAATGATGTAGACTCCGTCATAGCGCTCAGGCTGTCGACGGATCCTACCCGATCTTCGCGGTTCCCGTGATATCTGAGCCTCAGGTTGTCCAATAACCTGCTCTACCGGCTCAGGCACATCCAACTCTGCTTGACTACTTTGTCCTTCCTCTGGATTCTCATCCAGCTTTATTTCTCTCCCACTGGCCTCTTGCAGAATAAATTCCTTCTCAAGAAATACGGCCGTCCGAGCAACAAATACCTTGTTCTCCTTGGGATCGTAGAAATAATAACCCTTAGTTTCCTTAGGGTAACCGACAAAGATGCATTTGTCAGATCTGCTCTCTAGTTTCCCAGAGGCGAGCTTTTTGACATAAGCCTCGCAACCCCAGATCCTGATAAATGTCAAGCTAGGCTGTTTCCCATACCATAACTCATATGGCGTCTTTAAAACTGCCTTGGATGGCACTCGGTTTAGTACCTTTGCAGCTGTTTCCAGTGCAAAACCCCAAAAGGAGTATGGAAGAGTAGCCTGACTCATCATAGAACGAACCATATCAAGTAACGTTCTATTTCTCCTCTCGGACACACCATTCCATTGCGGTGTTCCTGGCGGAGTGAGCTGTGAGATAATCCCACACTCTTTCAGATAGTCAGTAAACGCATGACTCAGGTATTCACCACCTCGATCTGAACGAAGTGCCTTGATATTTCGGCCTAGCTGATTTTGTACTTCATTTTTGAACTCTTTGAACTTGTCAAAAGATTCACTTTTATGTCTCATTAAATAGACATATCCATACCTACTGAAATCATCAGTAAAGGTAATGAAGTACTGATAGCCACCTCTGGCATGTTTACCAAAAGGCCCACACACATCACTGTGTATTAGGTCCAGTAAACCTGAAGCCCTTTGACCTTTGTGAGGAAAAGGAGACTTCGTCATTTTACCCATCAAACAAGCTTTGCATGTATCAATCTCCTCATAGGAGAATGATCCCAGCAGTCCATGATCATGCAACCGCTTAATGCGCTTCTCGTTTATATGGCCTAAACGACTATGCCATAACAAGGTGCTGTCATCAGCATACTTGGCTTTCTTATTATCAATATTTTGTATAGAATTGTCCATGTCCAACATGTATAACCCATTGTTAATTGAACCAGTTGCATACACAATATTATCACGAGATAAAACACACTTTGAAATCTTGCATTCAAAGGCAAATCCTTTCCTGACAAGAGCAGGAATAGAGATAATATTCTTTGTGATACTTGGTACAAAATAACAATTGTTTAATTCTAATACAATGCCAGATGGTAAAGAAATGAAATAGTTTCCTACAGCAACAGCAGCAACCCGTGCCCCGTTTCCAACGCGTAGGTCTACCTCATGCTGTCCCACCTGCCTTCTTCTCTTGAGTTCCTGTACATTTGAACAAATGTGAACTCCACATGCAGTGTCCAACACCCATGATATAGAAGAAGATGAAAACATGACCTCAGTCACATATATACCTGAGCCAGAAGCGATGCTTCCCCTCTTATCTCCTTGGAGCGCTTTACAGTCCTTTTTCCAGTGACCCAGCTGGCCACAGTGGAAACACCTGTTGTCCTTCGACCGCTTCACCTTCTGTTTCAGGGCCTTGCTGTAATTCTTGACAGGGGCCTTGCCCTTCTTCCCCTTCTTCTTGTTCCTAAAAGGAACCATCAAGACAGAGGTTGAAGGCTTACCCTTCAGAGTTTCCTCAGTTGTCAAGAGCATATTCAGCAGCTCTGCCGGCGTACAATCGATCTTGTTCATATTAAAGTTAATGATGAACGCATCGAAAGAAGGCGGAAGAGACTGCAGAATAATGTCCACAGCAAGCTCCTGGTTGATGGTATGCCCCAGTTTCTCCAGAGCCTCCTTGTGCCCAATCATCTTGAGCACGTGAGCTCCCACTGGGCTCCCCTCAGCCAGTTTGCTCTGAAAGAAGAGCTTCGTCAGATTATAGCGTTCAGTCCTCGCCTGTGCAGCATACAGCATCTTGAGGTTCGCTATAATTTCTATAGCCGACATGTCCTCATGCTGACGCTGCAGCGGTGGCGTCATAGACGCTAGCATCAGGCAAGCGACATCAATGCTATCATTGACGTGCTTTTCGTAGGCATCCCGAACCGCCCTTGCGGCGTTCGGAGCGGGCTGCGGCGGTATCGCCGTCTCGAGGACATACAGTTTCCTCTCTGCCTTAAGAACAATCTTAAGGTGTCCGAACCAGTCAGAGAAGTTCGGCCCAGCAAACTTCTCCCTTTCCAGTAGGGATCGCACATTGAAGCTCATGGTGTTCGTTGCTGCAGGAATCTACAACAAGCAAGAACAGCAAGGTCAGTATCAATGTTCAGAATCAATCTAGGACTTAAGAAAGATTCTTTTTCTCACTATTTTGTCTGACTGAAAAATCCAGTAAACAGTCCGAAAGAGTAATACTCTTTTAGTGAGATGGGATCCAGATTTCATACTTGGTCTCCGCGTCCCGCTCAGGCGAGATAAGATGCACAGAGATGACAAGCACTAATTTCTGGTAGGCTGTCCCAGCCAATCGCCAACCCGTGCGATTCCCCTTCATCTTGGCAATCCAGCAGACTGTGCCAACTGAGTTGGTACAACACAGTCTCTGATCCCAGAAATGGCTGCCTCCATGTGCTACCATATGCGCCACATATGTAGTCTACATGGTCAAGCTGACCCGACCTACTCCCTGGACCACCACGTGCTATGCTGAGCAACGAGAGGGGATAAATCCCAACTCTGTAACACGCAGGTGAAATCCGGCACCGTCTGAAGATAGATGGACGTGCCCACTGAGTGGGTTCAACACGGCTCCAACGATAGTCAGAAAGGTGAGGTTTCGCGTCAGAAGGCTTACGAGCTTGATATGTTAGCGTTGGATTTTAGCGGTCTTTTATCTTCTTACTATCAGGCATATCCTATGGCTATAGCAGAAGATAAACATAAACATGCAACTCTAATTATTTGCAATAAGTAGAAAGCATGATCTTATGTGGTAAAAGCCCATGAACCCTAGTAAGACCTTAATTTTACTTAAGTCTTCACTTGAGCTCTTTGGCATCTCATCTGGTCCAACCTAGGGCCCTAGCGCCAAGAGCACCTCAGGTGCGCCACCAGCTGAATGCCCCTTTATGATGTGTGCATTTGTACTCTTGTCTAATCAAAGTACATTTGATCTATCTAGACAAGGTTGACACACAGGTCAACAACATTTCATAAATTAAAACAATGTGATTCGCAGATCACAAATTAATTTACAATTTAAACCCAGGCACGCAGGCCCCAGCACAGCACACAATAGGGCAACCCACATAAGACTAAATAGACAAGCATCATGGCATCAAATCATCTTGTGATCCAATCAAGAAATTAAATTTTGAAAAACCCCATGGCATCAATTTTAATTTCCTTACGAGCCCTACAACCTTACAATGGTCCATTGATAGGGATCCACTCATCCATCTAGTTAGATCCTTTGCCCTTGCATGCACCGAGTCCTAACTGACCCGAGTTGACCTAATGGTCAACCATGCATGCCCCAAGGGCTGAACTACCCCATGAGTTTTTGGCAAGCGGGTGTGACCCCGGGCCTAACTCAAGTGTGTTCAGTAGTTGTCTCAACCAGACCTCGCTACACGCCCTAGATGCAGTCAACCTATAGCCACCTTGTGCTTGCGCATAGGTGCCATTGGGTCAACCCATCTGAGCTGTCAGATGGTCTGATCAGACTTGGATCTAACCTAGTGGTGACTTCAACCCCATCAACCCATCTAAGGGTTTAATGTAGTGGCACCTTAGATCTAATTATGCGCGCAAGATGTAAGGTTTTAGAAAACATTTAGAACATGCGCAATGATACAAACAAACAACATGCTTGCATATAACCCTTAGATCTAAGGGGGTCCTCTTCAAGGAGGAGCGCATACTTTAGGGGGTCCCCTTCAAGGGGGAGCGCATACTTTATCAAAGCCATGATACAAGCGCAACTTAAAGCATGATATCATGCGCAACTTCATGAAAGCAAGATACATGCGCAACCTCATGAAAACAAGATACATGCGCAACCTCATGAAAACAAAGCATGCTTCAAGTAAAAGTAAGCGCAACTTGAATGTATGGATCACAAATAAGCAATCATATAGATCATATCAAGAGCCTACCTCTGATACCAATTGTAGGAACCCCTAATTATAGGGGAGAAACCCTAAACTTGCAATTCTAACAAGCTTTGCGGAAAAAGGGTTTCAAGATCGCATATGAATCTATAAGATCAACTTATGTTATGAAAAGGAATCATACCAACGCCATGGATTTGGAAGTCGGTTTGGAAGAAGAGATCAAACTAGGTCTCCTCCACAAGCCCACACACAAGATGAAGATGCTCACTTCCTTGAGATCTCTTGTGCTAGCAAGACCCTCAAGCCTTCTTGTCGAATGGAAGGGGATGATGAATCTCCTTGTTGCCGAGAGCTTCACTTGCCTAGCCTCTCCTTCTCGTCGTCAATCACACCTCAACGAAATTGTCCAAGGCGTTCAAGAGAAGAGCACAAACGCTTATGCGTTTAGGCGTTTTTGTGAAACCGGCCATGATGACTTTCCATAAATGGAAGCTCATCATGCCATGCGCTCAAGCCAACCTCAAACGCATTTGAGCATTGAACCATGCGTTCACAATTGTGAACCGGTTCAAGCTAAACCGTTTCAATCGACTTTGGTTCATGAACCAAACCGAAATGGCTCAAGCCATGTGGTCTAGACCATATTGAACCCCAAGGCTCATGATCTAACCGTTCATCACCTGATGCCACTGATCTCTTCGATCTAGCATCATCTCTCTCGATCCAGGCTTACCGATCTCAAGCCCTAATCAATCAAACATGATCAGGCTAGATCTCACTTACAATCAGAGATTAAATCCCCTTAAACTGAACCCAAAGAATTCAGTCCACACGATCTGACTCAAGTAAGCCATATCATCATATTGTGCGACCCTGAGGGTTTCCTCTAAATGTCGGTAACGATAACTTACGTTATCACGATCAGTGAGGGGTATCTAGCAACACATCACTGTCTCCCGATATAAAGGAAAGAGTCTTCCAAGACTACTCCCAAACCAAGGCACAAGTGTGACTCTATTCACAAGGCATACATTTATCCTTTGCCACTGGATGTTCTTATTGGACAAGCATGTCAAGCTTGTAACTCCAACACGATGAGCATGATTAGATCAGATGAACATAGTCATCTGGGTATGGCCATACACTTCCTCAATCATCTCATATAAAGGGGGCCCTTTAGAACATCACACTCCTCAAACAAGGATACGGCAATCCTTTATCTATCACAAGTGCCCTAACCTGACTCAAGCTCACCATCCAAGATAGTCTATAATCATTATGTTTCAAATGATATTGAACTACCTCAAGACAATGACAATCATCATTTAGAAACACAAGTGATCTCAAGTCAGAGGACATGTGCCACTTGCTGCTTACAAGGATCATTCACATTGTGACAAGCAATGGAATATCCCAGTAGGGTCTGTCCAGTACATCCAATGTACCCATGAGTCTACATCTTATTCCATGCTCGAAGCATCCTATAAGATTAGCACTCATATTAGTCTCCATCATATCAAGGCTGTCTCATGTTCACCAAGATATCTCGACTAAGGACATACAGCCTGTCAGCCTAGCTGAACAGCTTTGAGACATTATTCAGAAGCACACTCATTGCAGCAGACAAGGTAACAACCTGAATAATAACCATGCCTTTCATAAACATAAGAGTTTATTACATAATACTTTTACAATCCCAAAGGCCTCAAACATTAGCCTTAAGGGCATACTCCAACAATATCAAGATTGAAGAACAAGATTGCAAACAAGATCAAAATCGAGTTTAAGATTAAGATTAAAAAGAAAATAAAGAAGAATATTATATGATGAAGATTGCAATTTTGATTAAAATCAAGATCAACTTCCGCATCATTATAAGATCAATATAAATATAAAAATTAATATCAAAATTAAAAATTAATATTACCAACGAGATCAAAATCGATTTTAAGATGAAGATTAGAGGCAAGATAAAGATGAAGATTATAAGATTTTTCATGAAATTAATATTAAAACTGAGATCAAAATGAAGATTAAGATAATTATCAAGAACAAGATCAATTTTGAAATTAAGAATAAGAATAAGATCAATAACAAATAAAGATCATAATCAAGATAAAAGTTCTCATCATGATTAGATCAATATCAATAACAATAACAATATCAAGATTGAAGATCAAGATTACAAACAAGATCAAAATCGAGTTTAAGATTAAGATTAAAAAGAAGATAAAGAAGAATATCATATGATGAAGATTGCAATTTTGATTAAAATCAAGATCAACTTCCTCATCATTATAAGATCAATATAAATATAAAAATTAATATCAAAATTGAAAATTAATATTACCAACGAGATCAAAATCGATTTTAAGATGAAGATTAGAAGCAAGATAAAGATAAAGATTATAAGATTTTTCATGAAATTAATATTAAAACTGAGATCAAAATAAAGATTAAGATAATTATCAAGAACAAGATCAATTTTGAAATTAAGAATAAGAATAAGATCAATAACAAATAAAGATTATAATCAAGATCAAAATTCTCATCATGATTAGATCAATATCAATAACAATAACAATATCAAGATTGAAGACCAAGATTACAAACAAAATCAAAATCGAGTTTAAGATTAAGATTAAAAAGAAGATAAAGAAGAATATCATAAGATGAAGATTGCAATTTTGATTAAAATCAAGATCAATATCATGATTATGAACAAAATCAATATTAATATTAAGATTAAAAAAATGAGAAATATCAAATAGAGATCAAAATCAAGATCAACTTCCTCATCATTATAAGAACAATATAAATATAAAAATTAATATCAATATTGAAAATTAAAATTACCAACTAGATCAAAATCGAGTTTAAGATGAAGATTTGAAGCAAGATAAAGATGAAGACTATAAGATTTTTACTGAAATCGATATTAAAACTGAGATCAAAATGAAGATTTTGATAATTATTAATAACAAGATCAATTTTAAAATTAAGAATAAGAATAAGATCAATAACAAATAAAGATCATAATCAAGATCAAAATTATCATCCTGATTAGACCAATATCAATAACAATAACAATATCAAGATTGAAGATCAAGATTATAAACAAAATCAAAATCGAGTTTAAGATTAAGATTAAAAAGAAGATAAAGAAGAATATCATAAGATGAAGATTGCAATTTTGATTAAAATTAAAATCAATATCATGATTATGAACAAAATTAACATTAAAATTAAGATTAAAAAATGAGAAAGATCAAATAGAGATCAAAATCAAGATCAACTTCCTCATCATTATAATATCAATATAAATATGAAAATTAATATCAAGATTGAAAATTAATATTACCAACGAGAACAAAATCGAGTTTTAGTTTAAGATTAAAAAGAAGATAAAGAATAATATCATAAGATGAAGATTGCAATTTTGATTAAAACCAAGATCAATATCATGATTATGAACAAAATCAATATTAAAATTAAGATTAAAAAAGGAGAAAGATCAAATAGAGATTAGAATCAAGATCAACTTCCTCATCATTATAAGATCAATATAAATATATAAATTAATATCAAGTTTGAAAATTAATATTACCAACGAGATCAAAATCGAGTTTAAGATGAAGATTAGAAGCAAGATAAAGATGAAGATTATAAGATTGTTACTGAAATCGATATTAAAACTGAGATCAAAATGAAGATTATGATAATTATCAAGAACAAGATCAATTTTAAAATTAAGAATAAGAATAAGATCAATAACAAATAAAGATCATAATCAAGATCAAAATTATCATCCTGATTAGACCAATATCAATAACAATAACAATATCAAGATTGAAGACCAAGATTATAAACAAAATCAAAATCGAGTTTAAGATTAAGATTAAAAAGAAGATAAAGAAGAATATCATAAGATGAAGATTGCAATTTTGATTAAAATTAAAATCAATATCATGTTTATGAACAAAATCAACATTAAAATTAAGATTAAAAAATAAGAAAGATCAAATAGAGATCAAAATCAAGATCAACTTCCTCATCATTATAATATCAATATAAATATAAAAATTAATATCAAGATTGAAAATTAATATTACCAACGAGATCAAAATCGAGTTTAAGATGAAGATTAGAAGCAAGATAAAGATGAAGATTATAAGATTGTTACCGAAATCGATATTAAAACTTAGATCAAAATGAAGATTTTGATAATTATCAAGAACAAGATCAATTTTAAAATTAAGAATAAGAATAAGATGAATAACAAATAAAGATCATAATCAAGATCAAAATTATCATCCTGATTAGACCAATATCAATAACAATAACAATATCAAGATTGAAAATCAAGATTACAAACAAAATCAAAATCGAGTTTAAGATTAAGATTAAAAAGAAGATAAAGAAGAATAGAATAAGATGAAGATTGCAATTTTGATTAAAATCAAGATCAATATCATGATTATGAACAAAATCAATATTAAAATTAAGATTAAAAAAATGAGAAAGATCAAATAGAGATCAAAATCAAGATCAACTTCCTCATCATTATAAGAACAATATAAATATATAAATTAATATCAATATTGAAAATTAAAATTACCAACTAGATCAAAATCGAGTTTAAGATGAAGATTTGAAGCAAGATAAAGATGAAGACTATAAGATTTTTACTGAAATCGATATTAAAACTGAGATCAAAATGAAGATTTTGATAATTATTAATAACAAGATCAATTTTAAAATTAAGAATAAGAAAAAGATCAATAACAAATAAAGATCATAATCAAGATAAAAGTTCTCATCATGATTAGATCAATATCAATAACAATAACAATATCAAGATTGAAGAACAAGATTGCAAACAAGATCAAAATCGAGTTTAAGATTAAGATTAAAAAGAAAATAAAGAAGAATATTATATGATGAAGATTGCAATTTTGATTAAAATCAAGATCAACTTCCGCATCATTATAAGATCAATATAAATATAAAAATTAATATCAAAATTAAAAATTAATATTACCAACGAGATCAAAATCGATTTTAAGATGAAGATTAGAGTCAAGATAAAGATGAAGATTATAAGATTTTTCATGAAATTAATATTAAAACTGAGATCAAAATGAAGATTAAGATAATTATCAAGAACAAGATCAATTTTGAAATTAAGAATAAGAATAAGATCAATAACAAATAAAGATCATAATCAAGATAAAAGTTCTCATCATGATTAGATCAATATCAATAACAATAACAATATCAAGATTCAAGATCAAGATTACAAACAAGATCAAAATCGAGTTTAAGATTAAGATTAAAAAGAAGATAAAGAAGAATATCATATGATGAAGATTGCAATTTTGATTAAAATCAAGATCAACTTCCTCATCATTATAAGATCAATATAAATATAAAAATTAATATCAAAATTGAAAATTAATATTACCAAAGAGATCAAAATCGATTTTAAGATGAAGATTAGAAGCAAGATAAAGATAAAGATTATAAGATTTTTCATGAAATTAATATTAAAACTGAGATCAAAATAAAGATTAAGATAATTATCAAGAATAAGATCAATTTTGAAATTAAGAATAAGAATAAGATCAATAACAAATAAAGATTATAATCAAGATCAAAATTCTCATCATGATTAGATCAATATCAATAACAATAACAATATCAAGATTGAAGACCAAGATTACAAACAAAATCAAAATCGAGTTTAAGATTAAGATTAAAAAGAAGATAAAGAAGAATATCATAAGATGAAGATTGCAATTTTGATTAAAATCAAGATCAATATCATGATTATGAACAAAATCAATATTAATATTAAGATTAAAAAAATGAGAAATATCAAATAGAGATCAAAATCAAGATCAACTTCCTCATCATTATAAGAACAATATAAATATAAAAATTAATATCAATATTGAAAATTAAAATTACCAACTAGATCAAAATCGAGTTTAAGATGAAGATTTGAAGCAAGATAAAGATGAAGACTATAAGATTTTTACTGAAATCGATATTAAAACTGAGATCAAAATGAAGATTTTGATAATTATTAATAACAAGATCAATTTCAAAATTAAGAATAAGAATAAGATCAATAACAAATAAAGATCATAATCAAGATCAAAATTATCATCCTGATTAGACCAATATCAATAACAATAACAATATCAAGATTGAAGATCAAGATTATAAACAAAATCAAAATCGAGTTTAAGATTAAGATTAAAAAGAAGATAAAGAAGAATATCATAAGATGAAGATTGCAATTTTGATTAAAATTAAAATCAATATCATGATTATGAACAAAATCAACATTAAAATTAAGATTAAAAAATGAGAAAGATCAAATAGAGATCAAAATCAAGATCAACTTCCTCATCATTATAATATCAATATAAATATGAAAATTAATATCAAGATTGAAAATTAATATTACCAACGAGAACAAAATCGAGTTTTAGTTTAAGATTAAAAAGAAGATAAAGAATAATATCATAAGATGAAGATTGCAATTTTGATTAAAACCAAGATCAATATCATGATTATGAACAAAATCAATATTAAAATTAAGATTAAAAAAGGAGAAAGATCAAATAGAGATTAGAATCAAGATCAACTTCCTCATCATTATAAGATCAATATAAATATATAAATTAATATCAAGTTTGAAAATTAATATTACCAACGAGATCAAAATCGAGTTTAAGATGAAGATTAGAAGCAAGATAAAGATGAAGATTATAAGATTGTTACTGAAATCGATATTAAAACTGAGATCAAAATGAAGATTATGATAATTATCAAGAACAAGATCAATTTTAAAATTAAGAATAAGAATAAGATCAATAACAAATAAGATCATAATCAAGATCAAAATTATCATCCTGATTAGACCAATATCAATAACAATAACAATATCAAGATTGAAGACCAAGATTATAAACAAAATCAAAATCGAGTTTAAGATTAAGATTAAAAAGAAGATAAAGAAGAATATCATAAGATGAAGATTGAAATTTTGATTAAAATTAAAATCAATATCATGTTTATGAACAAAATCAACATTAAAATTAAGATTAAAAAATAAGAAAGATCAAATAGAGATCAAAATCAAGATCAACTTCCTCATCATTATAATATCAATATAAATATAAAAATTAATATCAAGATTGAAAATTAATATTACCAACGAGATCAAAATCGAGTTTAAGATGAAGATTAGAAGCAAGATAAAGATGAAGATTATAAGATTGTTACCGAAATCGATATTAAAACTTAGATCAAAATGAAGATTTTGATAATTATCAAGAACAAGATCAATTTTAAAATTAAGAATAAGAATAAGATGAATAACAAATAAATATCATAATCAAGATCAAAATTATCATCCTGATTAGACCAATATCAATAACAATAACAATATCAAGATTGAAAATCAAGATTACAAACAAAATCAAAATCGAGTTTAAGATTAAGATTAAAAAGAAGATAAAGAAGAATATCATAAGATGAAGATTGCAATTTTGATTAAAATCAAGATCAATATCATGATTATGAACAAAATCAATATTAAAATTAAGATTAAAAAAATAAGAAAGATCAAATAGAGATCAAAATCAAGATCAACTTCCTCATCATTATAAGAACAATATAAATATATAAATTAATATCAATATTGAAAATTAAAATTACCAACTAGATCAAAATCGAGTTTAAGATGAAGATTTGAAGCAAGATAAAGATGAAGACTATAAGATTTTTACTGAAATCGATATTAAAACTGAGATCAAAATGAAGATTTTGATAATTATTAATAACAAGATCAATTTTAAAATTAAGAATAAGAATAAGATCAATAACAAATAAAGATCATAATCAAGATAAAAGTTCTCATCATGATTAGATCAATATCAATAACAATAACAATACCAAGATTGAAGAACAAGATTGCAAACAAGATCAAAATCGAGTTTAAGATTAAGATTAAAAAGAAAATAAAGAAGAATATTATATGATGAAGATTGCAATTTTGATTAAAATCAAGATCAACTTCCGCATCATTATAAGATCAATATAAATATAAAAATTAATATCAAAATTGAAAATTAATATTACCAACGAGATCAAAATCGATTTTAAGATGAAGATTAGAGGCAAGATAAAGATGAAGATTATAAGATTTTTCATGAAATTAATATTAAAACTGAGATCAAAATAAAGATTAAGATAATTATCAAGAACAAGATCAATTTTGAAATTAAGAATAAGAATAAGATCAATAACAAATAAAGATTATAATCAAGATCAAAATTCTCATCATGATTAGATCAATATCAATAACAATAACAATATCAAGATTGAAGACCAAGATTACAAACAAAATCAAAATCGAGTTTAAGATTAAGATTAAAAAGAAGATAAAGAAGAATATCATAAGATGAAGATTGCAATTTTGATTAAAATCAAGATCAATATCATGATTATGAACAAAATCAATATTAATATTAAGATTAAAAAAATGAGAAATATCAAATAGAGATCAAAATCAAGATCAACTTCCTCATCATTATAAGAACAATATAAATATAAAAATTAATATCAATATTGAAAATTAAAATTACCAACTAGATCAAAATCGAGTTTAAGATGAAGATTTGAAGCAAGATAAAGATGAAGACTATAAGATTTTTACTGAAATCGATATTAAAACTGAGATCAAAATGAAGATTTTGATAATTATTAATAACAAGATCAATTTTAAAATTAAGAATAAGAATAAGATCAATAACAAATAAAGATCATAATCAAGATCAAAATTATCATCCTGATTAGACCAATATCAATAACAATAACAATATCAAGATTGAAGATCAAGATTATAAACAAAATCAAAATCGAGTTTAAGATTAAGATTAAAAAGAAGATAAAGAAGAATATCATAAGATGAAGATTGCAATTTTGATTAAAATTAAAATCAATATCATGATTATGAACAAAATCAACATTAAAATTAAGATTAAAAAATGAGAAAGATCAAATAGAGATCAAAATCAAGATCAACTTCCTCATCATTATAATATCAATATAAATATGAAAATTAATATCAAGATTGAAAATTAATATTACCAACGAGAACAAAATCGAGTTTTAGTTTAAGATTAAAAAGAAGATAAAGAATAATATCATAAGATGAAGATTGCAATTTTGATTAAAACCAAGATCAATATCATGATTATGAACAAAATCAATATTAAAATTAAGATTTAAAAAGGAGAAAGATCAAATAGAGATTAGAATCAAGATCAACTTCCTCATCATTATAAGATCAATATAAATATATAAATTAATATCAAGTTTGAAAATTAATATTACCAACGAGATCAAAATCGAGTTTAAGATGAAGATTAGAAGCAACATAAAGATGAAGATTATAAGATTGTTACTGAAATCGATATTAAAACTGAGATCAAAATGAAGATTATGATAATTATCAAGAACAAGATCAATTTTAAAATTAAGAATAAGAATAAGATCAATAACAAATAAAGATCATAATCAAGATCAAAATTATCATCCTGATTAGACCAATATCAATAACAATAACAATATCAAGATTGAAGACCAAGATTATAAACAAAATCAAAATCGAGTTTAAGATTAAGATTAAAAAGAAGATAAAGAAGAATATCATAAGATGAAGATTGCAATTTTGATTAAAATTAAAATCAATATCATGTTTATGAACAAAATCAACATTAAAATTAAGATTAAAAAATAAGAAAGATCAAATAGAGATCAAAATCAAGATCAACTTCCTCATCATTATAATATCAATATAAATATAAAAATTAATATCAAGATTGAAAATTAATATTACCAACGAGATCAAAATCGAGTTTAAGATGAAGATTAGAAGCAAGATAAAGATGAAGATTATAAGATTGTTACCGAAATCGATATTAAAACTTAGATCAAAATGAAGATTATGATAATTATCAAGAACAAGATCAATTTTAAAATTAAGAATAAGAATAAGATGAATAACAAATAAAGATCATAATCAAGATCAAAATTATCATCCTGATTAGACCAATATCAATAATAATAACAATATCAAGATTGAAAATCAAGATTACAAACAAAATCAAAATCGAGTTTAAGATTAAGATTAAAAAGAAGATAAAGAAGAATATCATAAGATGAAGATTGCAATTTTGATTAAAATCAAGATCAATATCATGATTATGAACAAAATCAATATTAAAATTAAGATTAAAAAAATAAGAAAGATCAAATAGAGATCAAAATCAAGATCAACTTCCTCATCATTATAAGAACAATATAAATATAAAAATTAATATCAATATTGAAAATTAAAATTACCAACTAGATCAAAATCGAGTTTAAGATGAAGATTTGAAGCAAGATAAAGATGAAGACTATAAGATTTTTACTGAAATCGATATTAAAACTGAGATCAAAATGAAGATTTTGATAATTATTAATAACAAGATCAATTTTAAAATTAAGAATAAGAATAAGATCAATAACAAATAAAGATCATAATCAAGATAAAAGTTCTCATCATGATTAGATCAATATCAATAACAATAACAATATCAAGATTGAAGAACAAGATTGCAAACAAGATCAAAATCGAGTTTAAGATTAAGATTAAAAAGAAAATAAAGAAGAATATTATATGATGAAGATTGCAATTTTGATTAAAATCAAGATCAACTTCCGCATCATTATAAGATCAATATAAATATAAAAATTAATATCAAAATTAAAAATTAATATTACCAACGAGATCAAAATCGATTTTAAGATGAAGATTAGAGGCAAGATAAAGATGAAGATTATAAGATTTTTCATGAAATTAATATTAAAACTGAGATCAAAATGAAGATTAAGATAATTATCAAGAACAAGATCAATTTTGAAATTAAGAATAAGAATAAGATCAATAACAAATAAAGATCATAATCAAGATAAAAGTTCTCATCATGATTAGATCAATATCAATAACAATAACAATATCAAGATTGAAGATCAAGATTACAAACAAGATCAAAATCGAGTTTAAGATTAAGATTAAAAAGAAGATAAAGAAGAATATCATATGATGAAGATTGCAATTTTGATTAAAATCAAGATCAACTTCCTCATCATTATAAGATCAATATAAATATAAAAATTAATATCAAAATTGAAAATTAATATTACCAACGAGATCAAAATCGATTTTAAGATGAAGATTAGAAGCAAGATAAAGATAAAGATTATAAGATTTTTCATGAAATTAATATTAAAACTGAGATCAAAATAAAGATTAAGATAATTATCAAGAACAAGATCAATTTTGAAATTAAGAATAAGAATAAGATCAATAACAAATAAAGATTATAATCAAGATCAAAATTCTCATCATGATTAGATCAATATCAATAACAATAACAATATCAAGATTGAAGACCAAGATTACAAACAAAATCAAAATCGAGTTTAAGATTAAGATTAAAAAGAAGATAAAGAAGAATATCATAAGATGAAGATTGCAATTTTGATTAAAATCAAGATCAATATCATGATTATGAACAAAATCAATATTAATATTAAGATTAAAAAAATGAGAAATATCAAATAGAGATCAAAATCAAGATCAACTTCCTCATCATTATAAGAACAATATAAATATAAAAATTAATATCAATATTGAAAATTAAAATTACCAACTAGATCAAAATCGAGTTTAAGATGAAGATTTGAAGCAAGATAAAGATGAAGACTATAAGATTTTTACTGAAATCGATATTAAAACTGAGATCAAAATGAAGATTTTGATAATTATTAATAACAAGATCAATTTTAAAATTAAGAATAAGAATAAGATCAATAACAAATAAAGATCATAATCAAGATAAAAGTTCTCATCATGATTAGATCAATATCAATAACAATAACAATATCAAGATTGAAGAACAAGATTGCAAACAAGATCAAAATCGAGTTTAAGATTAAGATTAAAAAGAAAATAAAGAAGAATATTATATGATGAAGATTGCAATTTTGATTAAAATCAAGATCAACTTCCGCATCATTATAAGATCAATATAAATATAAAAATTAATATCAAAATTAAAAATTAATATTACCAACGAGATCAAAATCGATTTTAAGATGAAGATTAGAGGCAAGATAAAGATGAAGATTATAAGATTTTTCATGAAATTAATATTAAAACTGAGATCAAAATGAAGATTAAGATAATTATCAAGAACAAGATCAATTTTGAAATTAAGAATAAGAATAAGATCAATAACAAATAAAGATCATAATCAAGATAAAAGTTCTCATCATGATTAGATCAATATCAATAACAATAACAATATCAAGATTGAAGATCAAGATTACAAACAAGATCAAAATCGAGTTTAAGATTAAGATTAAAAAGAAGATAAAGAAGAATATCATATGATGAAGATTGCAATTTTGATTAAAATCAAGATCAACTTCCTCATCATTATAAGATCAATATAAATATAAAAATTAATATCAAAATTGAAAATTAATATTACCAACGAGATCAAAATCGATTTTAAGATGAAGATTAGAAGCAAGATAAAGATAAAGATTATAAGATTTTTCATGAAATTAATATTAAAACTGAGATCAAAATAAAGATTAAGATAATTATCAAGAACAAGATCAATTTTGAAATTAAGAATAAGAATAAGATCAATAACAAATAAAGATTATAATCAAGATCAAAATTCTCATCATGATTAGATCAATATCAATAACAATAACAATATCAAGATTGAAGACCAAGATTACAAACAAAATCAAAATCGAGTTTAAGATTAAGATTAAAAAGAAGATAAAGAAGAATATCATAAGATGAAGATTGCAATTTTGATTAAAATCAAGATGAATATCATGATTATGAACAAAATCAATATTAATATTAAGATTAAAAAAATGAGAAATATCAAATAGAGATCAAAATCAAGATCAACTTCCTCATCATTATAAGAACAATATAAATATAAAAATTAATATCAATATTGAAAATTAAAATTACCAACTAGATCAAAATCGAGTTTAAGATGAAGATTTGAAGCAAGATAAAGATGAAGACTATAAGATTTTTACTGAAATCGATATTAAAACTGAGATCAAAATGAAGATTTTGATAATTATTAATAACAAGATCAATTTTAAAATTAAGAATAAGAATAAGATCAATAACAAATAAAGATCATAATCAAGATCAAAATTATCATCCTGATTAGACCAATATCAATAACAATAACAATATCAAGATTGAAGATCAAGATTATAAACAAAATCAAAATCGAGTTTAAGATTAAGATTAAAAAGAAGATAAAGAAGAATATCATAAGATGAAGATTGCAATTTTGATTAAAATTAAAATCAATATCATGATTATGAACAAAATCAACATTAAAATTAAGATTAAAAAATGAGAAAGATCAAATAGAGATCAAAATCAAGATCAACTTCCTCATCATTATAATATCAATATAAATATGAAAATTAATATCAAGATTGAAAATTAATATTACCAACGAGAACAAAATCGAGTTTTAGTTTAAGATTAAAAAGAAGATAAAGAATAATATCATAAGATGAAGATTGCAATTTTGATTAAAACCAAGATCAATATCATGATTATGAACAAAATCAATATTAAAATTAAGATTAAAAAAGGAGAAAGATCAAATAGAGATTAGAATCAAGATCAACTTCCTCATCATTATAAGATCAATATAAATATATAAATTAATATCAAGTTTGAAAATTAATATTACCAACGAGATCAAAATCGAGTTTAAGATGAAGATTAGAAGCAACATAAAGATGAAGATTATAAGATTGTTACTGAAATCGATATTAAAACTGAGATCAAAATGAAGATTATGATAATTATCAAGAACAAGATCAATTTTAAAATTAAGAATAAGAATAAGATCAATAACAAATAAAGATCATAATCAAGATCAAAATTATCATCCTGATTAGACCAATATCAATAACAATAACAATATCAAGATTGAAGACCAAGATTATAAACAAAATCAAAATCGAGTTTAAGATTAAGATTAAAAAGAAGATAAAGAAGAATATCATAAGATGAAGATTGCAATTTTGATTAAAATTAAAATCAATATCATGTTTATGAACAAAATCAACATTAAAATTAAGATTAAAAAATAAGAAAGATCAAATAGAGATCAAAATCAAGATCAACTTCCTCATCATTATAATATCAATATAAATATAAAAATTAATATCAAGATTGAAAATTAATATTACCAACGAGATCAAAATCGAGTTTAAGATGAAGATTAGAAGCAAGATAAAGATGAAGATTATAAGATTGTTACCGAAATCGATATTAAAACTTAGATCAAAATGAAGATTTTGATAATTATCAAGAACAAGATCAATTTTAAAATTAAGAATAAGAATAAGATGAATAACAAATAAAGATCATAATCAAGATCAAAATTATCATCCTGATTAGACCAATATCAATAACAATAACAATATCAAGATTGAAAATCAAGATTACAAACAAAATCAAAATCGAGTTTAAGATTAAGATTAAAAAGAAGATAAAGAAGAATAGAATAAGATGAAGATTGCAATTTTGATTAAAATCAAGATCAATATCATGATTATGAACAAAATCAATATTAAAATTAAGATTAAAAAAATGAGAAAGATCAAATAGAGATCAAAATCAAGATCAACTTCCTCATCATTATAAGAACAATATAAATATATAAATTAATATCAATATTGAAAATTAAAATTACCAACTAGATCAAAATCGAGTTTAAGATGAAGATTTGAAGCAAGATAAAGATGAAGACTATAAGATTTTTACTGAAATCGATATTAAAACTGAGATCAAAATGAAGATTTTGATAATTATTAATAACAAGATCAATTTTAAAATTAAGAATAAGAATAAGATCAATAACAAATAAAGATCATAATCAAGATAAAAGTTCTCATCATGATTAGATCAATATCAATAACAATAACAATATCAAGATTGAAGAACAAGATTGCAAACAAGATCAAAATCGAGTTTAAGATTAAGATTAAAAAGAAAATAAAGAAGAATATTATATGATGAAGATTGCAATTTTGATTAAAATCAAGATCAACTTCCGCATCATTATAAGATCAATATAAATATAAAAATTAATATCAAAATTAAAAATTAATATTACCAACGAGATCAAAATCGATTTTAAGATGAAGATTAGAGGCAAGATAAAGATGAAGATTATAAGATTTTTAATGAAATTAATATTAAAACTGAGATCAAAATGAAGATTAAGATAATTATCAAGAACAAGATCAATTTTGAAATTAAGAATAAGAATAAGATCAATAACAAATAAAGATCATAATCAAGATAAAAGTTCTCATCATGATTAGATCAATATCAATAACAATAACAATATCAAGATTGAAGAACAAGATTGCAAACAAGATCAAAATCGAGTTTAAGATTAAGATTAAAAAGAAAATAAAGAAGAATATTATATGATGAAGATTGCAATTTTGATTAAAATCAAGATCAACTTCCGCATCATTATAAGATCAATATAAATATAAAAATTAATATCAAAATTGAAAATTAATATTACCAACGAGATCAAAATCGATTTTAAGATGAAGATTAGAGGCAAGATAAAGATGAAGATTATAAGATTTTTCATGAAATTAATATTAAAACTGAGATCAAAATAAAGATTAAGATAATTATCAAGAACAAGATCAATTTTGAAATTAAGAATAAGAATAAGATCAATAACAAATAAAGATTATAATCAAGATCAAAATTCTCATCATGATTAGATCAATATCAATAACAATAACAATATCAAGATTGAAGACCAAGATTACAAACAAAATCAAAATCGAGTTTAAGATTAAGATTAAAAAGAAGATAAAGAAGAATATCATAAGATGAAGATTGCAATTTTGATTAAAATCAAGATCAATATCATGATTATGAACAAAATCAATATTAATATTAAGATTAAAAAAATGAGAAATATCAAATAGAGATCAAAATCAAGATCAACTTCCTCATCATTATAAGAACAATATAAATATAAAAATTAATATCAATATTGAAAATTAAAATTACCAACTAGATCAAAATCGAGTTTAAGATGAAGATTTGAAGCAAGATAAAGATGAAGACTATAAGATTTTTACTGAAATCGATATTAAAACTGAGATCAAAATGAAGATTTTGATAATTATTAATAACAAGATCAATTTTAAAATTAAGAATAAGAATAAGATCAATAACAAATAAAGATCATAATCAAGATCAAAATTATCATCCTGATTAGACCAATATCAATAACAATAACAATATCAAGATTGAAGATCAAGATTATAAACAAAATCAAAATCGAGTTTAAGATTAAGATTAAAAAGAAGATAAAGAAGAATATCATAAGATGAAGATTGCAATTTTGATTAAAATTAAAATCAATATCATGATTATGAACAAAATCAACATTAAAATTAAGATTAAAAAATGAGAAAGATCAAATAGAGATCAAAATCAAGATCAACTTCCTCATCATTATAATATCAATATAAATATGAAAATTAATATCAAGATTGAAAATTAATATTACCAACGAGAACAAAATCGAGTTTTAGTTTAAGATTAAAAAGAAGATAAAGAATAATATCATAAGATGAAGATTGCAATTTTGATTAAAACCAAGATCAATATCATGATTATGAACAAAATCAATATTAAAATTAAGATTAAAAAAGGAGAAAGATCAAATAGAGATTAGAATCAAGATCAACTTCCTCATCATTATAAGATCAATATAAATATATAAATTAATATCAAGTTTGAAAATTAATATTACCAACGAGATCAAAATCGAGTTTAAGATGAAGATTAGAAGCAACATAAAGATGAAGATTATAAGATTGTTACTGAAATCGATATTAAAACTGAGATCAAAATGAAGATTATGATAATTATCAAGAACAAGATCAATTTTAAAATTAAGAATAAGAATAAGATCAATAACAAATAAAGATCATAATCAAGATCAAAATTATCATCCTGATTAGACCAATATCAATAACAATAACAATATCAAGATTGAAGACCAAGATTATAAACAAAATCAAAATCGAGTTTAAGATTAAGATTAAAAAGAAGATAAAGAAGAATATCATAAGATGAAGATTGCAATTTTGATTAAAATTAAAATCAATATCATGTTTATGAACAAAATCAACATTAAAATTAAGATTAAAAAATAAGAAAGATCAAATAGAGATCAAAATCAAGATCAACTTCCTCATCATTATAATATCAATATAAATATAAAAATTAATATCAAGATTGAAAATTAATATTACCAACGAGATCAAAATCGAGTTTAAGATGAAGATTAGAAGCAAGATAAAGATGAAGATTATAAGATTGTTACCGAAATCGATATTAAAACTTAGATCAAAATGAAGATTTTGATAATTATCAAGAACAAGATCAATTTTAAAATTAAGAATAAGAATAAGATGAATAACAAATAAAGATCATAATCAAGATCAAAATTATCATCCTGATTAGACCAATATCAATAACAATAACAATATCAAGATTGAAAATCAAGATTACAAACAAAATCAAAATCGAGTTTAAGATTAAGATTAAAAAGAAGATAAAGAAGAATAGAATAAGATGAAGATTGCAATTTTGATTAAAATCAAGATCAATATCATGATTATGAACAAAATCAATATTAAAATTAAGATTAAAAAAATGAGAAAGATCAAATAGAGATCAAAATCAAGATCAACTTCCTCATCATTATAAGAACAATATAAATATATAAATTAATATCAATATTGAAAATTAAAATTACCAACTAGATCAAAATCGAGTTTAAGATGAAGATTTGAAGCAAGATAAAGATGAAGACTATAAGATTTTTACTGAAATCGATATTAAAACTGAGATCAAAATGAAGATTTTGATAATTATTAATAACAAGATCAATTTTAAAATTAAGAATAAGAATAAGATCAATAACAAATAAAGATCATAATCAAGATAAAAGTTCTCATCATGATTAGATCAATATCAATAACAATAACAATATCAAGATTGAAGAACAAGATTGCAAACAAGATCAAAATCGAGTTTAAGATTAAGATTAAAAAGAAAATAAAGAAGAATATTATATGATGAAGATTGCAATTTTGATTAAAATCAAGATCAACTTCCGCATCATTATAAGATCAATATAAATATAAAAATTAATATCAAAATTAAAAATTAATATTACCAACGAGATCAAAATCGATTTTAAGATGAAGATTAGAGGCAAGATAAAGATGAAGATTATAAGATTTTTAATGAAATTAATATTAAAACTGAGATCAAAATGAAGATTAAGATAATTATCAAGAACAAGATCAATTTTGAAATTAAGAATAAGAATAAGATCAATAACAAATAAAGATCATAATCAAGATAAAAGTTCTCATCATGATTAGATCAATATCAATAACAATAACAATATCAAGATTGAAGAACAAGATTGCAAACAAGATCAAAATCGAGTTTAAGATTAAGATTAAAAAGAAAATAAAGAAGAATATTATATGATGAAGATTGCAATTTTGATTAAAATCAAGATCAACTTCCGCATCATTATAAGATCAATATAAATATAAAAATTAATATCAAAATTGAAAATTAATATTACCAACGAGATCAAAATCGATTTTAAGATGAAGATTAGAGGCAAGATAAAGATGAAGATTATAAGATTTTTCATGAAATTAATATTAAAACTGAGATCAAAATAAAGATTAAGATAATTATCAAGAACAAGATCAATTTTGAAATTAAGAATAAGAATAAGATCAATAACAAATAAAGATTATAATCAAGATCAAAATTCTCATCATGATTAGATCAATATCAATAACAATAACAATATCAAGATTGAAGACCAAGATTACAAACAAAATCAAAATCGAGTTTAAGATTAAGATTAAAAAGAAGATAAAGAAGAATATCATAAGATGAAGATTGCAATTTTGATTAAAATCAAGATCAATATCATGATTATGAACAAAATCAATATTAATATTAAGATTAAAAAAATGAGAAATATCAAATAGAGATCAAAATCAAGATCAACTTCCTCATCATTATAAGAACAATATAAATATAAAAATTAATATCAATATTGAAAATTAAAATTACCAACTAGATCAAAATCGAGTTTAAGATGAAGATTTGAAGCAAGATAAAGATGAAGACTATAAGATTTTTACTGAAATCGATATTAAAACTGAGATCAAAATGAAGATTTTGATAATTATTAATAACAAGATCAATTTTAAAATTAAGAATAAGAATAAGATCAATAACAAATAAAGATCATAATCAAGATCAAAATTATCATCCTGATTAGACCAATATCAATAACAATAACAATATCAAGATTGAAGATCAAGATTATAAACAAAATCAAAATCGAGTTTAAGATTAAGATTAAAAAGAAGATAAAGAAGAATATCATAAGATGAAGATTGCAATTTTGATTAAAATTAAAATCAATATCATGATTATGAACAAAATCAACATTAAAATTAAGATTAAAAAATGAGAAAGATCAAATAGAGATCAAAATCAAGATCAACTTCCTCATCATTATAATATCAATATAAATATGAAAATTAATATCAAGATTGAAAATTAATATTACCAACGAGAACAAAATCGAGTTTTAGTTTAAGATTAAAAAGAAGATAAAGAATAATATCATAAGATGAAGATTGCAATTTTGATTAAAACCAAGATCAATATCATGATTATGAACAAAATCAATATTAAAATTAAGATTAAAAAAGGAGAAAGATCAAATAGAGATTAGAATCAAGATCAACTTCCTCATCATTATAAGATCAATATAAATATATAAATTAATATCAAGTTTGAAAATTAATATTACCAACGAGATCAAAATCGAGTTTAAGATGAAGATTAGAAGCAAGATAAAGATGAAGATTATAAGATTGTTACTGAAATCGATATTAAAACTGAGATCAAAATGAAGATTATGATAATTATCAAGAACAAGATCAATTTTAAAATTAAGAATAAGAATAAGATCAATAACAAATAAAGATCATAATCAAGATCAAAATTATCATCCTGATTAGACCAATATCAATAACAATAACAATATCAAGATTGAAGATCAAGATTATAAACAAAATCAAAATCGAGTTTAAGATTAAGATTAAAAAGAAGATAAAGAAGAATATCATAAGATGAAGATTGCAATTTTGATTAAAATTAAAATCAATATCATGATTATGAACAAAATCAACAAAAATTAAGATTAAAAAATGAGAAAGATCAAATAGAGATCAAAATCAAGATCAACTTCCTCATCATTATAATATCAATATAAATATGAAAATTAATATCAAGATTGAAAATTAATATTACCAACGAGAACAAAATCGAGTTTTAGTTTAAGATTAAAAAGAAGATAAAGAATAATATCATAAGATGAAGATTGCAATTTTGATTAAAACCAAGATCAATATCATGATTATGAACAAAATCAATATTAAAATTAAGATTAAAAAAGGAGAAAGATCAAATAGAGATTAGAATCAAGATCAACTTCCTCATCATTATAAGATCAATATAAATATATAAATTAATATCAAGTTTGAAAATTAATATTACCAACGAGATCAAAATCGAGTTTAAGATGAAGATTAGAAGCAACATAAAGATGAAGATTATAAGATTGTTACTGAAATCGATATTAAAACTGAGATCAAAATGAAGATTATGATAATTATCAAGAACAAGATCAATTTTAAAATTAAGAATAAGAATAAGATCAATAACAAATAAAGATCATAATCAAGATCAAAATTATCATCCTGATTAGACCAATATCAATAACAATAACAATATCAAGATTGAAGACCAAGATTATAAACAAAATCAAAATCGAGTTTAAGATTAAGATTAAAAAGAAGATAAAGAAGAATATCATAAGATGAAGATTGCAATTTTGATTAAAATTAAAATCAATATCATGTTTATGAACAAAATCAACATTAAAATTAAGATTAAAAAATAAGAAAGATCAAATAGAGATCAAAATCAAGATCAACTTCCTCATCATTATAATATCAATATAAATATAAAAATTAATATCAAGATTGAAAATTAATATTACCAACGAGATCAAAATCGAGTTTAAGATGAAGATTAGAAGCAAGATAAAGATGAAGATTATAAGATTGTTACCGAAATCGATATTAAAACTTAGATCAAAATGAAGATTATGATAATTATCAAGAACAAGATCAATTTTAAAATTAAGAATAAGAATAAGATGAATAACAAATAAAGATCATAATCAAGATCAAAATTATCATCCTGATTAGACCAATATCAATAATAATAACAATATCAAGATTGAAAATCAAGATTACAAACAAAATCAAAATCGAGTTTAAGATTAAGATTAAAAAGAAGATAAATAAGAATATCATAAGATGAAGATTGCAATTTTGATTAAAATCAAGATCAATATCATGATTATGAACAAAATCAATATTAAAATTAAGATTAAAAAAATAAGAAAGATCAAATAGAGATCAAAATCAAGATCAACTTCCTCATCATTATAAGAACAATATAAATATATAAATTAATATCAATATTGAAAATTAAAATTACCAACTAGATCAAAATCGAGTTTAAGATGAAGATTTGAAGCAAGATAAAGATGAAGACTATAAGATTTTTACTGAAATCGATATTAAAACTGAGATCCAAATGAAGATTTTGATAATTATTAATAACAAGATCAATTTTAAAATTAAGAATAAGAATAAGATCAATAACAAATAAAGATCATAATCAAGATAAAAGTTCTCATCATGATTAGATCAATATCAATAACAATAACAATATCAAGATTGAAGAACAAGATTGCAAACAAGATCAAAATCGAGTTTAAGATTAAGATTAAAAAGAAAATAAAGAAGAATATTATATGATGAAGATTGCAATTTTGATTAAAATCAAGATCAACTTCCGCATCATTATAAGATCAATATAAATATAAAAATTAATATCAAAATTAAAAATTAATATTACCAACGAGATCAAAATCGATTTTAAGATGAAGATTAGAGGCAAGATAAAGATGAAGATTATAAGATTTTTCATGAAATTAATATTAAAACTGAGATCAAAATGAAGATTAAGATAATTATCAAGAACAAGATCAATTTTGAAATTAAGAATAAGAATAAGATCAATAACAAATAAAGATCATAATCAAGATAAAAGTTCTCATCATGATTAGATCAATATCAATAACAATAACAATATCAAGATTGAAGATCAAGATTACAAACAAGATCAAAATCGAGTTTAAGATTAAGATTAAAAAGAAGATAAAGAAGAATATCATATGATGAAGATTGCAATTTTGATTAAAATCAAGATCAACTTCCTCATCATTATAAGATCAATATAAATATAAAAATTAATATCAAAATTGAAAATTAATATTACCAACGAGATCAAAATCGATTTTAAGATGAAGATTAGAAGCAAGATAAAGATAAAGATTATAAGATTTTTCATGAAATTAATATTAAAACTGAGATCAAAATAAAGATTAAGATAATTATCAAGAACAAGATCAATTTTGAAATTAAGAATAAGAATAAGATCAATAACAAATAAAGATTATAATCAAGATCAAAATTCTCATCATGATTAGATCAATATCAATAACAATAACAATATCAAGATTGAAGACCAAGATTACAAACAAAATCAAAATCGAGTTTAAGATTAAGATTAAAAAGAAGATAAAGAAGAATATCATAAGATGAAGATTGCAATTTTGATTAAAATCAAGATCAATATCATGATTATGAACAAAATCAATATTAATATTAAGATTAAAAAAATGAGAAATATCAAATAGATATCAAAATCAAGATCAACTTCCTCATCATTATAAGAACAATATAAATATAAAAATTAATATCAATATTGAAAATTAAAATTACCAAATAGATCAAAATCGAGTTTAAGATGAAGATTTGAAGCAAGATAAAGATGAAGACTATAAGATTTTTACTGAAATCGATATTAAAACTGAGATCAAAATGAAGATTTTGATAATTATTAATAACAAGATCAATTTTAAAATTAAGAATAAGAATAAGATCAATAACAAATAAAGATCATAATCAATATCAAAATTATCATCCTGATTAGACCAATATCAATAACAATAACAATATCAAGATTGAAGATCAAGATTATAAACAAAATCAAAATCGAGTTTAAGATTAAGATTAAAAAGAAGATAAAGAAGAATATCATAAGATGAAGATTGCAATTTTGATTAAAATTAAAATCAATATCATGATTATGAACAAAATCAACATTAAAATTAAGATTAAAAAATGAGAAAGATCAAATAGAGATCAAAATCAAGATCAACTTCCTCATCATTATAATATCAATATAAATATGAAAATTAAAATCAAGATTTAAAATTAATATTACCAACGAGAACAAAATCGAGTTTTAGTTTAAGATTAAAAAGAAGATAAAGAATAATATCATAAGATGAAGATTGCAATTTTGATTAAAACCAAGATCAATATCATGATTATGAACAAAATCAATATTAAAATTAAGATTAAAAAAGGAGAAAGATCAAATAGAGATTAGAATCAAGATCAACTTCCTCATCATTATAAGATCAATATAAATATATAAATTAATATATAGTTTGAAAATTAATATTACCAACGAGATCAAAATCGAGTTTAAGATGAAGATTACAAGCAAGATAAAGATGAAGATTATAAGATTGTTACTGAAATCGATATTAAAACTGAGATCAAAATGAAGATTATGATAATTATCAAGAACAAGATCAATTTTAAAATTAAGAATAAGAATAAGATCAATAACAAATAAAGATCATAATCAAGATCAAAATTATCATCCTGATTAGACCAATATCAATAACAATAACAATATCAAGATTGAAGACCAAGATTATAAACAAAATCAAAATCGAGTTAAGATTAAGATTAAAATGAAGATAAAGAAGAATATCATAAGATGAAGATTGCAATTTTGATTAAAATCAAGATCAATATCATGATTATGAACAAAATCAATATTAAAATTAAGATTAAAAAAATGAGAAAGATCAAATAGAGATCAAAATCAAGATCAACTTCCTCATCATTATAAGAACAATATAAATATAAAAATTCATATCAATATTGAAAATTAAAATTACCAACTAGATCAAAATCGAGTTTAAGATGAAGATTTGAAGCAAGATAAAGATGAAGACTATAAGATTTTTACTGAAATCGATATTAAAACTGAGATCAAAATGAAGATTTTGATAATTATTAATAACAACATCAATTTTAAAATTAAGAATAAGAATAAGATCAATAACAAATAAAGATGATAATCAAGATAAAAGTTCTCATCATGATTAGATCAATATCAATAACAATAACAATATCAAGATTGAAGAACAAGATTGCAAACAAGATCAAAATCGAGTTTAAGATTAAGATTAAAAAGAAGATAAAGAAGAATATTATATGATAAAAATTGCAATTTTGATTAAAATCAAGATCAACTTTCGCATCATTATAAGATCAATATAAATATAAAAATTAATATCAAAATTAAAAATTAATATTACCAACGAGATCAAAATCGCTTTTAAGATGAAGATTAGAAGCAAGATAAAGATGAAGATTATAAGATTTTTCCTGAAATTAATATTAAAACTGAGATCAAAATGAAGATTAAGATAATTATCAAGAACAAGATCAATTTTGAAATTAAGAATAAGAATAAGATCAATAACAAATAAAGATCATAATCAAGATTAAAGTTCTCATCATGATTAGATCAATATCAATAACAATAACAATATCAAGATTGAAGACAAGATTGCAAACAAGATCAAAATCGAGTTTAAGATTAAGATTAAAAAGAAGATAAAGAAGAATATCATATGATGAAGATTGCAATTTTGATTAAAATCAAGATCAACTTCCTCATCATTATAATATCAATATAAATATAAAAATTAATATCAAAATTGAAAATTAATATTACCAACGAGATCAAAATCGATTTTAAGATGAAGATTAGAAGCAAGATAAAGATGAAGATTATAAGATTGTTACTGAAATCGATATTAAAACTTAGATCAAAATGAAGATTATGATAATTATCAAGAACAAGATCAATTTTAAAATTAAGAATAAGAATAAGATGAATAACAAATAAAGATCATAATCATGATCAAAATTATCATCCTGATTAGACCAATATCAATAACAATAACAATATCAAGATTGAAAACCAAGATTACAAACAAAATCAAAATCGAGTTTAAGATTAAGATTAAAAATAAGATAAAGAAGAATATCATAAGATGAAGATTGCAATTTTGATTAAAATCAAGATCAATATCATGATTATGAACAAAATCAATATTAAAATTAAGATTAAAAAAATGAGAAAGATCAAATAGAGATCAAAATCAAGATCAACTTCCTCATCATTATAAGATCAATATAAATATAAAAATTAATATCAATATTGAAAATTAAAATTACCAACGAGATCAAAATCGAGGTTAAGATGAAGATTAGAAGCAAGATAAAGATGAAGACTATAGGATTATTACTGAAATCGATATTAAAACTGAGATCAAAATGAAGATTTTGATAATTATTAATAACAAGATCAATTTTAAAATTAAGAATAAGAATAAGATCAATAACAAATAAAGATCATAATCAAGATCAAAATTATCATCCTGATTAGACCAATATCAATAACAATAACAATATCAAGATTGAAGACCAAGATTATAAACAAAATCAAAATCGAGTTTAAGATTAAGATTAAAAAGAAGATAAAGAAGAATATCATAAGATGAAGATTGCAATTTTGATTAAAATTAAAATCAATATCATGATTATGAACAAAATCAACATTAAAATTAAGATTAAAAAATGAGAAAGATCAAATAGAGATCAAAATCAAGATCAACTTCCTCATCATTATAATATCAATATAAATATAAAAATTAATATCAAGATTGAAAATTAATATTACCAACGAGAACAAAATCGAGTTTTAGTTTAAGATTAAAAGGAAGATAAAGAATAATATCATAAGATGAAGATTGCAATTTTGATTAAAACCAAGATCAATATCATGATTATGAACAAAATCAATATTAAAATTAAGATTAAAAAAGGAGAAAGATCAAATAGAGATCAGAATCAAGATCAACTTCCTCATCATTATAAGATCAATATAAATATATAAATTAATATCAAGATTGAAAATTAATATTACCAACGAGATCAAAATCGAGTTTAAGATGAAGATTAGAAGCAAGATAAAGATGAAGATTATAAGATTGTTACTGAAATCGATGTTAAAACTGAGATCAAAATGAAGATTATGATAATTATCAAGAACAAGATCAATTTTAAAATTAAGAATAAGAATAAGATCAATAACAAATAAAGATCATAATCAAGATCAAAATTATCATCCTGATTAGACCAATATCAATAACAATAACAATATCAAGATTGAAGACCAAGATTATAAACAAAATCAAAATCGAGTTTAAGATTAAGATTAAAAAGAAGATAAAGAAGAATATCATAAGATGAAGATTGCAATTTTGATTAAAATTAAAATCAATATCATGTTTATGAACAAAATCAACATTAAAATTAAGATTAAAAAATAAGAAAGATCAAATAGAGATCAAAATCAAGATCAACTTCCTCATCATTATAATATCAATATAAATATAAAAATTAATATCAAGATTGAAAATTAATATTACCAACGAGATCAAAATCGAGTTTAAGATGAAGATTAGAAGCAAGATAAAGATGAAGATTATAAGATTGTTACCGAAATCGATATTAAAACTTAGATCAAAATGAAGATTATGATAATTATCAAGAACAAGATCAATTTTAAAATTAAGAATAAGAATAAGATGAATAACAAATAAAGATCATAATCAAGATCAAAATTATCATCCTGATTAGACCAATATCAATAATAATAACAATATCAAGATTGAAAATCAAGATTACAAACAAAATCAAAATCGAGTTTAAGATTAAGATTAAAAAGAAGATAAATAAGAATATCATAAGATGAAGATTGCAATTTTGATTAAAATCAAGATCAATATCATGATTATGAACAAAATCAATATTAAAATTAAGATTAAAAAAATAAGAAAGATCAAATAGAGATCAAAATCAAGATCAACTTCCTCATCATTATAAGAACAATATAAATATATAAATTAATATCAATATTGAAAATTAAAATTACCAACTAGATCAAAATCGAGTTTAAGATGAAGATTTGAAGCAAGATAAAGATGAAGACTATAAGATTTTTACTGAAATCGATATTAAAACTGAGATCCAAATGAAGATTTTGATAATTATTAATAACAAGATCAATTTTAAAATTAAGAATAAGAATAAGATCAATAACAAATAAAGATCATAATCAAGATAAAAGTTCTCATCATGATTAGATCAATATCAATAACAATAACAATATCAAGATTGAAGAACAAGATTGCAAACAAGATCAAAATCGAGTTTAAGATTAAGATTAAAAAGAAAATAAAGAAGAATATTATATGATGAAGATTGCAATTTTGATTAAAATCAAGATCAACTTCCGCATCATTATAAGATCAATATAAATATAAAAATTAATATCAAAATTAAAAATTAATATTACCAACGAGATCAAAATCGATTTTAAGATGAAGATTAGAGGCAAGATAAAGATGAAGATTATAAGATTTTTCATGAAATTAATATTAAAACTGAGATCAAAATGAAGATTAAGATAATTATCAAGAACAAGATCAATTTTGAAATTAAGAATAAGAATAAGATCAATAACAAATAAAGATCATAATCAAGATAAAAGTTCTCATCATGATTAGATCAATATCAATAACAATAACAATATCAAGATTGAAGATCAAGATTACAAACAAGATCAAAATCGAGTTTAAGATTAAGATTAAAAAGAAGATAAAGAAGAATATCATATGATGAAGATTGCAATTTTGATTAAAATCAAGATCAACTTCCTCATCATTATAAGATCAATATAAATATAAAAATTAATATCAAAATTGAAAATTAATATTACCAACGAGATCAAAATCGATTTTAAGATGAAGATTAGAAGCAAGATAAAGATAAAGATTATAAGATTTTTCATGAAATTAATATTAAAACTGAGATCAAAATAAAGATTAAGATAATTATCAAGAACAAGATCAATTTTGAAATTAAGAATAAGAATAAGATCAATAACAAATAAAGATTATAATCAAGATCAAAATTCTCATCATGATTAGATCAATATCAATAACAATAACAATATCAAGATTGAAGACCAAGATTACAAACAAAATCAAAATCGAGTTTAAGATTAAGATTAAAAAGAAGATAAAGAAGAATATCATAAGATGAAGATTGCAATTTTGATTAAAATCAAGATCAATATCATGATTATGAACAAAATCAATATTAATATTAAGATTAAAAAAATGAGAAATATCAAATAGATATCAAAATCAAGATCAACTTCCTCATCATTATAAGAACAATATAAATATAAAAATTAATATCAATATTGAAAATTAAAATTACCAAATAGATCAAAATCGAGTTTAAGATGAAGATTTGAAGCAAGATAAAGATGAAGACTATAAGATTTTTACTGAAATCGATATTAAAACTGAGATCAAAATGAAGATTTTGATAATTATTAATAACAAGATCAATTTTAAAATTAAGAATAAGAATAAGATCAATAACAAATAAAGATCATAATCAATATCAAAATTATCATCCTGATTAGACCAATATCAATAACAATAACAATATCAAGATTGAAGATCAAGATTATAAACAAAATCAAAATCGAGTTTAAGATTAAGATTAAAAAGAAGATAAAGAAGAATATCATAAGATGAAGATTGCAATTTTGATTAAAATTAAAATCAATATCATGATTATGAACAAAATCAACATTAAAATTAAGATTAAAAAATGAGAAAGATCAAATAGAGATCAAAATCAAGATCAACTTCCTCATCATTATAATATCAAAATAAATATGAAAATTAAAATCAAGATTTAAAATTAATATTACCAACGAGAACAAAATCGAGTTTTAGTTTAAGATTAAAAAGAAGATAAAGAATAATATCATAAGATGAAGATTGCAATTTTGATTAAAACCAAGATCAATATCATGATTATGAACAAAATCAATATTAAAATTAAGATTAAAAAAGGAGAAAGATCAAATAGAGATTAGAATCAAGATCAACTTCCTCATCATTATAAGATCAATATAAATATATAAATTAATATATAGTTTGAAAATTAATATTACCAACGAGATCAAAATCGAGTTTAAGATGAAGATTACAAGCAAGATAAAGATGAAGATTATAAGATTGTTACTGAAATCGATATTAAAACTGAGATCAAAATGAAGATTATGATAATTATCAAGAACAAGATCAATTTTAAAATTAAGAATAAGAATAAGATCAATAACAAATAAAGATCATAATCAAGATCAAAATTATCATCCTGATTAGACCAATATCAATAACAATAACAATATCAAGATTGAAGACCAAGATTATAAACAAAATCAAAATCGAGTTAAGATTAAGATTAAAATGAAGATAAAGAAGAATATCATAAGATGAAGATTGCAATTTTGATTAAAATCAAGATCAATATCATGATTATGAACAAAATCAATATTAAAATTAAGATTAAAAAAATGAGAAAGATCAAATAGAGATCAAAATCAAGATCAACTTCCTCATCATTATAAGAACAATATAAATATAAAAATTCATATCAATATTGAAAATTAAAATTACCAACTAGATCAAAATCGAGTTTAAGATGAAGATTTGAAGCAAGATAAAGATGAAGACTATAAGATTTTTACTGAAATCGATATTAAAACTGAGATCAAAATGAAGATTTTGATAATTATTAATAACAACATCAATTTTAAAATTAAGAATAAGAATAAGATCAATAACAAATAAAGATGATAATCAAGATAAAAGTTCTCATCATGATTAGATCAATATCAATAACAATAACAATATCAAGATTGAAGAACAAGATTGCAAACAAGATCAAAATCGAGTTTAAGATTAAGATTAAAAAGAAGATAAAGAAGAATATTATATGATAAAAATTGCAATTTTGATTAAAATCAAGATCAACTTTCGCATCATTATAAGATCAATATAAATATAAAAATTAATATCAAAATTAAAAATTAATATTACCAACGAGATCAAAATCGCTTTTAAGATGAAGATTAGAAGCAAGATAAAGATGAAGATTATAAGATTTTTCCTGAAATTAATATTAAAACTGAGATCAAAATGAAGATTAAGATAATTATCAAGAACAAGATCAATTTTGAAATTAAGAATAAGAATAAGATCAATAACAAATAAAGATCATAATCAAGATTAAAGTTCTCATCATGATTAGATCAATATCAATAACAATAACAATATCAAGATTGAAGACAAGATTGCAAACAAGATCAAAATCGAGTTTAAGATTAAGATTAAAAAGAAGATAAAGAAGAATATCATATGATGAAGATTGCAATTTTGATTAAAATCAAGATCAACTTCCTCATCATTATAATATCAATATAAATATAAAAATTAATATCAAAATTGAAAATTAATATTACCAACGAGATCAAAATCGATTTTAAGATGAAGATTAGAAGCAAGATAAAGATGAAGATTATAAGATTGTTACTGAAATCGATATTAAAACTTAGATCAAAATGAAGATTATGATAATTATCAAGAACAAGATCAATTTTAAAATTAAGAATAAGAATAAGATGAATAACAAATAAAGATCATAATCATGATCAAAATTATCATCCTGATTAGACCAATATCAATAACAATAACAATATCAAGATTGAAAACCAAGATTACAAACAAAATCAAAATCGAGTTTAAGATTAAGATTAAAAATAAGATAAAGAAGAATATCATAAGATGAAGATTGCAATTTTGATTAAAATCAAGATCAATATCATGATTATGAACAAAATCAATATTAAAATTAAGATTAAAAAAATGAGAAAGATCAAATAGAGATCAAAATCAAGATCAACTTCCTCATCATTATAAGATCAATATAAATATAAAAATTAATATCAATATTGAAAATTAAAATTACCAACGAGATCAAAATCGAGGTTAAGATGAAGATTAGAAGCAAGATAAAGATGAAGACTATAGGATTATTACTGAAATCGATATTAAAACTGAGATCAAAATGAAGATTTTGATAATTATTAATAACAAGATCAATTTTAAAATTAAGAATAAGAATAAGATCAATAACAAATAAAGATCATAATCAAGATCAAAATTATCATCCTGATTAGACCAATATCAATAACAATAACAATATCAAGATTGAAGACCAAGATTATAAACAAAATCAAAATCGAGTTTAAGATTAAGATTAAAAAGAAGATAAAGAAGAATATCATAAGATGAAGATTGCAATTTTGATTAAAATTAAAATCAATATCATGATTATGAACAAAATCAACATTAAAATTAAGATTAAAAAATGAGAAAGATCAAATAGAGATCAAAATCAAGATCAACTTCCTCATCATTATAATATCAATATAAATATAAAAATTAATATCAAGATTGAAAATTAATATTACCAACGAGAACAAAATCGAGTTTTAGTTTAAGATTAAAAGGAAGATAAAGAATAATATCATAAGATGAAGATTGCAATTTTGATTAAAACCAAGATCAATATCATGATTATGAACAAAATCAATATTAAAATTAAGATTAAAAAAGGAGAAAGATCAAATAGAGATCAGAATCAAGATCAACTTCCTCATCATTATAAGATCAATATAAATATATAAATTAATATCAAGATTGAAAATTAATATTACCAACGAGATCAAAATCGAGTTTAAGATGAAGATTAGAAGCAAGATAAAGATGAAGATTATAAGATTGTTACTGAAATCGATGTTAAAACTGACATCAAAATGAAGATTATGATAATTATCAAGAACAAGATCAATTTTAAAATTAAGAATAAGAATAAGATCAATAACAAATAAAGATCATAATCAAGATCAAAATTATCATCCTGATTAGACCAATATCAATAACAATAACAATATCAAGATTGAAGACCAAGATTATAAACAAAATCAAAATCGAGTTTAAGATTAAGATTAAAAAGAAGATAAAGAAGAATATCATAAGATGAAGATTGCAATTTTGATTAAAATTAAAATCAATATCATGATTATGAACAAAATCAACATTAAAATTAAGATTAAAAAATAAGAAAGATCAAATAGAGATCAAAATCAAGATCAACTTCCTCATCATTATAATATCAATATAAATATAAAAATTAATATCAAGATTGAAAATTAATATTACCAACGAGATCAAAATCGAGTTTAAGATGAAGATTAGAAGCAAGATAAAGATGAAGATTATAAGATTGTTACCGAAATCGATATTAAAACTTAGATCAAAATGAAGATTATGATAATTATCAAGAACAAGATCAATTTTAAAATTAAGAATAAGAATAAGATGAATAACAAATAAAGATCATAATCAAGATCAAAATTATCATCCTGATTCAATATCAATAACAATAACAATATCAAGATTGAAAATCAAGATTACAAACAAAATCAAAATCGAGTTTAAGATTAAGATTAAAAAGAAGATAAAGAAGAATATCATAAGATGAAGATTGCAATTTTGATTAAAATCAAGATCAATATCATGATTATGAATAAAATCAATATTAAAATTAAGATTAAAAAAATGAGAAAGATCAAAAAGAGATCAAAATCAAGATCAACTTCCTCATCATTATAAGAACAATATAAATACAAAAAATTAATATCAATATTGAAAATTAAAATTACCAACTAGATCAAAATCGAGTTTAAGATGAAGATTTGAAGCAAGATAAAGATGAAGACTATAAGATTATTACTGAAATCGATATTAAAACTGAGATCAAAATGAAGATTTTGATAATTATTAATAACAAGATCAATTTTAAAATTAACAATAAGAATAAGATCAATAACAAATAAAGATGATAATCAAGATAAAAGTTCTCATCATGATTAGATCAATATCAATAACAATAACAATATCAAGATTGAAGAACAAGATTGCAAACAAGATCAAAATCGAGTTTAAGATTAAGATTAAAAAGAAGATAAAGAAGAATATTATATGATGAAGATTGCAATTTTGATTAAAATCAAGATCAACTTCCGCATCATTATAAGATCAATATAAATATAAAAATTAATATCAAAATTAAAAATTAATATTACCAACGAGATCAAAATCGATTTTAAGATGAAGATTAGAGGCAAGATAAAGATGAAGATTATAAGATTTTTCATGAAATTAATATTAAAACTGAGATCAAAATGAAGATTAAGATAACTATCAAGAACAAGATCAATTTTGAAATTAAGAATAAGAATAAGATCAATAACAAATAAAGATCATAATCAAGATAAAAGTTCTCATCATGATTAGATCAATATAAATAACAATAACAATATCAAAATTGAAGACCAAGATTGCAAACAAGATCAAAATCGAGTTTAAGATTAAGATTAAAAAGAAGATAAAGAAGAATATCATATGATGAATATTGCAATTTTGATTAAAATCAAGATCAACTTCCTCATCATTATAAGATCAATATAAATATAAAAATTAATATCAAAATTGAAAATTAATATTACCAACGAGATCAAAATCGATTTTAAGATGAAAATTAGAAGCAAGATAAAGATGAAGATTATAAGATTTTTCCTGAAATTAATATTAAAACTGAGATCAAAATGAAGATTAAGATAATTATCAAGAACAAGATCAATTTTGAAATTAAGAATAAGAATAAGATCAATAACAAATAAAGATTATAATCAAGATCAAAATTCTCATCATGATTAGATCAATATCAATAACAATAACAATATCAAGATTGAAGACCAAGATTATAAACAAAATCAAAATCGAGTTTAAGATTAAGATTAAAAAGAAGATAAAGAATAATATCATAACATGAAGATTGCAATTTTGATTAAAATCAAGATCAATATCATGATTATGAACAAAATCAATATTAAAATTAAGATTAAAAAATGAGAAAGATCAAATAGAGATCAAAATCAAGATCAACTTCCTCATCATTATAAGATCAATATAAATATAAAAATTAATATCAAGATTAAAAATTAATATTACCAACGAGATCAAAATCGAGTTTAAGATGAAGATTAGAAGCAAGATAAAGATGAAGATTATAAGATTATTACTGAAATCGAAATTAAAACTGAGATCAAAATGAAGATTATGATAATTATCAAGAACAAGATCAATTTTAAAATTAAGAATAAGAATAAGATCAATAACAAATAAAGATCATAATCAAGATCAAAATTCTCATCATGATTAGATCAATATCAATAACAATAACAATATCAAGATTGAAGACCAAGATTGCAAACAAGATCAAAATCGAGTTTAAGATTAAGATTAAAAAGAAGATAAAGAAGAATATTATATGATGAAGATTGCAATTTTGATTAAAATCAAGATCAATATCATGATTATGAACAAAATCAATATTAAAATTAAGATTAAAAAATGTAAAGATCAAATAGAGATCAAAATCAAGATCAACTTTCTCATCATTACAAGATCAATAAAAATATAAAAATTAATATCAAGATTGAAAATTAATATTACCAATGAGATCAAAATTGAGTTTAAGATGAAGATTAGAAGGAAGATAAAGATGAAGATTATAAGATTGTTACTGAAATCGATATTAAAACTTAGATCAAAATGAAGATTATGATAATTATCAAGAACAAGATCAATTTTGAAATTAAGAATAAGAATAAAAATGAATAACAAATAAAGATCATAATCAAGATCAAAATTATCATCCTGATTAGACTAATATCAATAACAATTACAATATCAAGATTGAAGACCAAGATTACAAACAAAATCAAAATCTAGTTTAAGATTAAAAAGAAGATAAAGAATAATGTCATAAGATGAAGATTGCAATTTTGATTAAAATGAAGATCAATATTATGTTTATGAACAAAATCAATATTGAAATTAAGATTAAAAAATGAGAAAGATCAAATAGAGATTAGAATCAAAATCAACTTCCTCATCATTATAAGATCAATATAAATATATAAATTAATATCAAGATTGAAAATTAATATTACCAACGAGATCAAAATCTAGTTTAAGATGAAGATTAGAAGCAAGATAAAGATGAAGATTATAAGATTGTTACTGAGATCGATATTAAAACTGAGATCAAAATGAAGATTATGATAATTATCAAGAACAAGATCAATTTTAAAATTAAGAATAAGAATAAGATCAATAACAAATAAAGATCATAATCAAGATCAAAATTTTCATCATGATTAGATCAATATCAATAACAATAACAATATCAAGATTGAAGACCAAGATTGCAAACAAGATCAAAATCGAGTTTAAGATTAAAATTAAAAAGAAGATAAAGAAGAATATTATATGATGAAGATTGCAATTTTGATTAAAATCAAGATCAATATCATGATTATGAACAAAATCAATATTAAAATTAAGATTAAAAAATGTAAAGATCAAATAGAGATCAAAATCAAGATCAACTTTCTCATCATTACAAGATCAATAAAAATATAAAAATTAATATCAAGATTGAAAATTAATATTACCAATGAGATCAAAATTGAGTTTAAGATGAAGATTAGAAGGAAGATAAAGATGAAGATTATAAGATTGTTACTGAAATCGATATTAAAACTTAGATTAAAATGAAGATTATGATAATTATCAAGAACAAGATCAATTTTGAAATTAAGAATAAGAATAAAAATGAATAACAAATAAAGATCATAATCAAGATCAAAATTATCATCCTGATTAGACTAATATCAATAACAATAACAATTTCAAGATTAAAAACCAAAATTACAAACAAAATCAAAATCGAGTTTAAGATTAAGATTAAAATGAAGATAAAGAAGAATATCATAAGATGAAGATTGAAATTTTGATTAAAATCAAGATCAATATCATGATTATGAACAAAATCAATATTAAAATTAAGATTAAAAAAATGAGAAAGATCAAATAGAAATCAAAATCAAGATCAACTTCCTCATCATTATAAGATCAATATAAATATAAAAATTAATATCAATATTGAAAATTAAAATTACCAACGAGATCAAAATAGAGTTTAAGATGAAGATTAGAAGCAAGATAAAGATGAAGACTATAAGATTATTACTGAAATCGATATTAAAACTGAGATCAAAATGAAGATTTTGATAATTATTAATAACAAGATCAATTTTAAAATTAAGAATAAGAATAAGATCAATAACAAATAAAGATCATAATCAAGATCAAAATTATCATCCTAGTTGGACCAATATCAATAACAATAACAATATCAAGATTGAAGACCAAGATTATAAACAAAATCAAAATCGAGTTTAAGATTAAGATTAAAAAGAAGATAAAGAAGAATATCATAAGATGAAGATTGCAATTTTGATTAAAATTAAAATCAATATCATGATTATGAACAAAATCAACATTAAAATTAAGAATAAAAAATGAGAAAGATCAAATAGAGATCAAAATCAAGATCAACTTCATCATCATTATAGTATCAATATAAATATAAAAATTAATATCAAGATTGAAAATTAATATTACCAACGAGAACAAAATCGAGTTTTAGTTTAAGATTAAAAAGAAGATAAAGAATAATATCATAAGATGAAGATTGCAATTTTGATTAAAACCAAGATCAATATCATGATTATGAACAAAATCAATATTAAAATTAAGATTAAAAAAGGAGAAAGATCAAATAGATATCAGAATCAAGATCAACTTCCTCATCATTATAAGATCAATATAAATATATAAATTAATATCAAGATTGAAAATTAATATTACCAACGAGATCAAAATCGAGTTTAAGATGAAGATTAGAAGCAAGATAAAGATGAAGATTATAAGATTGTTACTGAAATCGATATTAAAACTGAGATCAAAATGAAGATTATGATAATTATCAAGAACAAGATCAATTTTAAAATTAAGAATAAGAATAAGATGAATAACAAATAAAGATCATAATCAAGATCAAAATTATCATCCTGATTAGACCAATATCAATAACAATAACAATATCAAGATTGAAGACCAAGATTATAAACAAAATCAAAATCGAGTTTAAGATTAAGATTAAAAAGAAGATAAAGAAGAATATCATAAGATGAAGATTGCAATTTTGATTAAAATTAAAATCAATATCATGATTATGAACAAAATCAACATTAAAATTAAGATTAAAAAATAAGAAAGATCAAATAGAGATCAAAATCAAGATCAACATTCTCATCATTATAATATCAATATAAATATAAAAATTAATATCAAGATTGAAAATTAATATTACCAACGAGATCAAAATCGAGCTTAAGATGAAGATTAGAAGCAAGATAAAGATGAAGATTATAAGATTGTTACCGAAATCGATATTAAAACTTAGATCAAAATGAAGATTATGATAATTATCAAGAACAAGATCAATTTTAAAATTAAGAATAAGAATAAGATGAATAACAAATAAAGATCATAATCAAGATCAAAATTATCATCCTGATTAGACCAATATCAATAACAATAACAATATCAAGATTGAAAATCAAGATTACAAACAAAATCAAAATTGAGTTTAAGATTAAGATTAAAAAGAAGATAAAGAAGAATATTATAAGATGAAGATTGCAATTTTGATTAAAATCAAGATCAATATCATGATTATGAACAAAATCAATATTAAAATTAATATTAAAAAAATGAGAAAGATCAAATAGAGATCAAAATCAAGATCAACCTCCTCATCATTATAAGAACAATATAAATATAAAAATTAATATCAATATTGAAAATTAAAATTACCAACTAGATCAAAATCGAGTTTAAGATGAAGATTTGAAGCAAGATAAAGATGAAGACTATAAGATTATTACTGAAATCGATATTAAAACTGAGATCAAAATGAAGATTTTGATAATTATTAATAACAAGATCAATTTTAAAATTAAGAATAAGAATAAGATCAATAACAAATAAAGATCATAATCAAGATCAAAATTATCATCCTGATTAGACCAATATCAATAACAATAACAATATCAAGATTGAAGACCAAGATTATAAACAAAATCAAAATCGAATTTAGGATTAAGATTAAAAAGAAGATAAAGAAGAATATCATAAGATGAAGATTGCAATTTTGATTAAAATTAAAATCAATATCATGTTTATGAACAAAATCAACATTAAAATTAAGATTAAAAAATGAGAAAGATCAAATAGAGATCAAAATCAAGATCAACTTCCTCATCATTATAACATCAATATAAATATAAAAATTAATATCAATATTGCAAATGAAAATTACCAACGAGATCAAAATCGATTTTAAGATGAAGATTAGAAACAAGATAAAGATGAAGTCTACAAGATTATTACTGAAATCGATATTAAAACTGAGATCAAAATGAAGATTTTGATAATTATTAATAACAAGATCAATTTTAAAATTAACAATAAGAATAAAATCAATAACAAATAAAGATCATAATCAAGATAAAAGTTCTCATCATGATTAGATCAATATCAATAACAATAACAATATCAAGATTGAAGATCAAGATTGCAAACAAGATCAAAATCGAGTTTAAGATTAAGATTAAAAAGAAGATAAAGAAGAATATTATATGATGAAGATTGCAATTTTGATTAAAATCAAGATCAATATCATGATTGTGAAAAAAATCAATATTAAAATTAAGATTAAAAAATGTAAAGATCAAATTGAGATCAAAATCAAGATCAACTTCCCCATCATTATAAGATCAATATAAATATAAAAATTAATATCAAAATTGAAAATTAATATTACCAACGAGATCAAAATCGATTTTAAGATGAAGATTAGAAGCAAGATAAAAATGAAGATTATAAGATTTTTCCTGAAATTAATATTAAATCTGAGATCAAAATGAAGATTAAGATAATTATCAAGAACAAGATCAATTTTGAAATTAAGAATAAGAATAAAATCAATAACAAATAAAGATTATAATCAAGATCAAAATTCTCATCATGATTAGATCAATATCAATTACAATAACAATATCAAAATTGAAGACCAAGATTACAAACAAAATCAAAATCGAGTTTAAGATTAAGATTAAAAAGAAGATAAAGAATAATATCATAACATGAAGATTGAAATTTTGATTAAAATCAAGATCAATATCATGAGTATGAACAAAATCAATATTAAAATTAAGATTAAAAAATGAGAAAGATCAAATAGAGATCAAAATCAAGATCAACTTCCTCATCATTATAAGATCAATATAAATATAAAAATTAATATCAAGATTGAAAATTAATATTACCAACGAGATCAAAATCGATTTTAAGATGAAGATTAGAAGCAAGATAAAGATGAAGATTATAAGATTATTACTAAAATCGAAATTAAAACTGAGATCAAAATGAAGATTATGATAATTATCAAGAACAAGATCAATTTTAAAATTAAGAATAAGAATAAGATCAATAACAAATAAAGATCATAATCAAGATCAAAATTCTCATCATGATTAGATCAATATCAATAACAATAACAATATCAAGATTGAAGACCAAGATTGCAAACAAGATCAAAATCGAGTTTAAGATTAAGATTAAAAAGAAGATAAAGAAGAATATTATATGATGAAGATTGCAATTTTGATTAAAATCAAGATCATTATCCTGATTATGAACAAAATCAATATTAAAATTAAGATTAAAAAATGTAAAGATCAAATAGAGATCAAAATCAAGATCAACTTTCTCATCATTATAAGATCAATATAAATATAAAAATTAATATCAATATTGAAAATTAATATTACCAACGAGATCAAAATCGAGTTTAAGATGAAGATTAGAAGCAAGATAAAGATGAAGATTATAAGATTATTACTGAAATCGATATTAAAACTGAGATCAAAATGAAGATCAAGATAATTATCAAGAACACGATCAATTTTAAAATTAAGAATAAGAATAACATGAATAACAAATAAAGATCATAATCAAGATCAAAATTCTCATCATGATTAAATGAATATTAATAACAATAACAATATCAAGATTGAAGACCAAGATTGCAAAGAAGATCAAAATCGAGATTAAGATTAAAATTAAAAAGAAGATCCAGATTATAAACAAGATCAAAATCGAGTTTAAGATTAAGATTAAAAAGAAGATAAAGAAGAATATCATAAGATGAAGAATGCAATTTTGATAAAAATCAAGATCAATATCATGATTATGAACAAAGTGAATATTAAAATTAATAAAAATTAATATCAAGATTGAAAATTAATTTTATCAACGAGATCAAAATCGAGTTTAAGATAAAGATTAGAAGCAATATAGAGATAAAGATTATAAGATTAAAATTGAAATCTATATTAAAACTCAGATCAAAATGAAAATTAAGATAATTATCAAGAACAAGATCAATTTTAAAATTAAGAAGAAGAATAAGATCAATAACAAATAAAGATCATAATCAAGATCAAAATTCTCATCATGATTGAATCAATAACAATAACAATATCAAGATTGAAGACCAAGATTGCAAACAAGATCAAAATCGAGTTTAAGATTAAGATTAAAAAGAAGATAAAGAAGAATATTATATGATGAAGATTGAAATTTTGATTAAAATCAAGATCAATATCATGATTATGAACAAAATCAATATTAAAATTAAGATTGAAAAATGATAAAGATCAAATATAGATCAAAATCAAGATCAACTTCCTCATCATTATAAGATCAATATAAATATAAAAATTAATATCAAAATTGATAATTAATATTACCAATGAGATCAAAATCGAGTTTAAGATAAAGATTAGATAGAAGCAAGATAAAGATGAAGATTATAAGATTAAAACTGAAATCGATATTAAAACTGAGATTAAAATGAAGATTAAGATAATTATCAAGAACAAGATCAATTTTAAAATTAAGAATAAGAATAAGATCAATAATAAATAAAGTTCATAATCAAGATCAAAATTCTCATCATGATTTGATCAATATCAATAACAATAACAATATCAAGATTGAAGGCCAAGATTGCAAACAAAATCAAAATCGAGTTTAAGATTAGGATTAAAAAGAAGATAAAGAAGAATATCATAAGATAACGATTGCAATTTTGATTAAAATCAAGATCAATATCATGATTATGAACAAAATCAATATTAAAATTTGAAGGAGCCCCTAAATGAAGGGGGCAAAAACCCTAAGCATGGCGCAAATGAAATGTATGCAAGCGGAAGCAAGGGTTTGAAGAACCGTTGCATGCCATATATTCAACTATCATGGATTGATAAGAAGAAGGGGAGATCCATACCAATGCCATAGGCTTGGAAATCGGCTTGGATGAAGAGAACAAGTTAGGTCTCCTCCACAAGTCCACACACAAGATGAGGGATGGCTACCCTTTAGGATCTTCCTTGTGCTAGCAAGAGATCCCCTTTCGGTCCTTGTCGTGTGGGATGATGAGATGTCCCTTTTCGAGAGCTTCTCTTGGATGATCCCACCTCTCTTCGTCAACCACACCAACGAAAGAGCTAGGCGTTGAAAAGAAAACCCTCAACGCATAAGCGTTTTAGCATTGAAGCAAAACCGGCCTTGATGACTTTCCATAAATGGAAGTCAATCAAGCCATGCGTTCAATCCAACCCAAAACGCATATGGCTTTGAACCAAGCGTTCACCCTTGTGAACCGGTTCAAGCCAAATCATCCAATCGGCTTTGGTTCATTAAACCAAACCAAAATAGCTCAAGCCATTTGGTCTAGACCAAATCGAACCCCAAGGCTCATGATCTAACCATTCATCTCCTGATGCCCCTGATCTCTCCGATCTAGCATCACCTCTCTCGATCGAAGCTTACCGATCTCAAGCCCTAATCAATCAAACATGATCAGACCAGATCTCACTTACAATCAGAGATTAAATCCCTTTAATCTGAACTCAAAGAATCCAGTCCACACGATCTGACTCAAGTAAGCCATATCATCAAATTGTGCGACCCTGAGGGTTTCCCTTAAATGTCGGTAACGATAACTTACGTTATCACGATCAGTGAGGGGTATCTAGCAACACATCACTGTCTCCCGATATAAAGGAAAGAGTCTTCCAAGACTACTCCCAAACCATTGCACAAGTGTGACTCCATTCACAAGGCATACATATGTCCTTTGCCACTGGATGTTCTTATTGGACAAGCGGGTCAAGCTTGTAACTCCAATACGATGAGCATGATTAGATCAGATGCCCATAGTCATCTGGGTATGGCCATACACTATCTCAATCATCTCATATAGGGGGCCCATTAGAACATCACACTCCTTAAACAAGGAGACGGCAATCCTGTGTCTATCACTAGTGCCCTAACCTGATTCAAGCCCACCATCCAAGATAGTCTATAATCATTATGTTTCAAATGATATTGAACTACCTCAAGACAATGACAATCATCATTTAGAAACACAAGCGATCTCAAGTCAGAGGACATGTGCCACTTGCTGCTTACAAGGATCATTCACATTGTGACAAGCAATGGAATATCCCAGTAGGGTCTGTCCAGTACATCCAATGTACCCATGAGTCTACATCTTATTTCATGCTCGAAGCATCCTATAAGATCAGCACTCATATTAGTCTCAATCATATCAAGGCTGTCTCATGTTCACCAAGATATCTCGACTAAGGACTTAGAGCCTGTCAGCCTAGCTGAACAGCTTTGAGACATTATCCAGAAGTACACTTATTACAGCAGACAAGGTAACAACCTGAATAATAACCATGCCTTTTATAAACTTACCAGTTTATTACATGATACACTTTATAATCCCAAGGCCTCAAACATTAGCCTTAAGGGCATACCCCAACAATCTCCCACTTGCACTTAATCTAATGGTTGAGAAATCTCAAACCCATATTATTACAGTGCTTTTCATGCTTCTGCTGCGCCAGAGGCTTGGTAAGCGGGTCTGCCAGATTGTCATCTGTATGAACCTTGCATATTTTGATCTCGCCTCGATCAATGATCTCCCGGATCAAGTGAAACCGTCTCTGTATGTGCTTGGACTTCTGGTGCGACCGTGGTTCCTTTGCTTGTGCAATTGCTCCAGTGTTATCACAGAAGATAACCAAAGGATCGGCACTCGAAGGAACGACACCAAGTTCTCTCACGAACTTACGAATCCACACTGCCTCCTTGGATGCTTCCGAGGCTGCAACATACTCGGCTTCTGTTGTGGAATCAGCAACAGTTGACTGTTTGAAACTCTTCCACACCACTGCTCCACCATTCAAGCTGAAAACATAGCCTGATTGCGATCGGAAATCATCCTGGTCCGACTGGAACGAAGCATCAGTATATCCCTCTATACTGAGTTCTTCCTGACCACCATATATCAAGAACATATCTTTGGTCCTCCGCAGATATTTTAAGATGTTCTTGACCGCAATCCAGTGCGCCAACCCTGGATTACTTTGGAATCGACTGGTCACGCTTAACCCGTAAGCGACGTCTGGGCGAGTACACAACATCGCATACATAATGGACCCAATAGCCGAAGCATAAGGTGTATTGTCCATTTCATCTTTCTCAGTCTGTGTTTGTGGACACTGACTCTTCGAAAGATTCAGACCATGTCTGACTGGAAGATATCCACGTTTAGAATTCTCTAAATGGAATCTCTCCAGGACCTTATCGATGTAAGTACTCTGGCACAACCCGAGAAGCCTCTTAGATCTATCCCGGTAGATCTTCACACCTAATACATAGGCTGCTTCTCCTAGATCTTTCATCTGGAAACATTTTCCTAACCATGCCTTAACAGCATGCAGTTCAGGAATATCATTTCCAATGATCAAGATATCATCGACGTAGAGGATTAGGAATGTAATTACGCTCCCACTAAACCTCTTATATACACACGGGTCATCCTCGTTCTTGATGAAACCAAACTCAGAGATTGATTTATCAAAACGAATATTCCAGCTTCTTGATGCTTGTTTAAGTCCATAAATGGACTTCTTTAACTTGCATATTTTATGACGATCTGATGGATTAGTGAAACCTTCCGGTTGTGTCATATACACATCCTCATCCAGATTTCCATTAAGGAAAGCTGTCTTCACATCCATCTGCCAGATCTCATAGTCGTAATATGCTGCTATCGCGAAAAGAATCCGAATAGACTTAAACATGGCTACAGGTGAGAAAGTTTCATCATAATCTATCCCGTAGATTTGTTTGAAACCTTTCGCAACTAGCCTGCCTTTATAGGTAACCACGTTACCATCCATGTCAATCTTCTTCTTGAAGATCCATTTACAGCCTATAGGGATTACACCCGGAGGCGGATCAACCAAATCCCAGACTTGGTTATCTGACATGGAGTCCATCTCGGCTCGCATAGCGTCAAGCCATCTAGCTGACTCCGGTCCACTGACCGCATCCGCATAAGTTAGGGGTTCATCATTATTAATGATGTAGACTCCGTCATAGCGCTCAGGCTGTCGACGGATCCTACCCGATCTTCGCGGTTCCCGTGATATCTGAGCCTCAGGTTGTTCAGTAACCTGATCTACCAGCTCAGGCACATCCAACTCTGCTTGACTACTTTGTCCTTCCTCTGGATTCTCATCCAGCTTTATTTCTCTCCCACTGGCCTCTTGCAGAAGAAACTCCTTCTCAAGAAATATGGCCGTCCGAGCAACAAATACCTTGTTCTCTTTGGGATCGTAGAAATAATAACCCTTAGTTTCCTTAGGGTAACCGACAAAGATACATTTGTCAGATCTGCTCTCTAGTTTCCCAGAGGCGAGCTTTTTGACATAAGCCTCGCAACCCCAGATCCTGATAAATGTCAAGCTAGGCTGTTTCCCATACCATAACTCATATGGTGTCTTTGAAACTGCCTTGGATGGCACTCGGTTTAGTACCTTTGCAGCTGTTTCCAGTGCAAAACCCCAAAAGGAATATGGAAGAGTAGCCTGACTCATCATAGAACGAACCATGTCTAGTAACGTTCTATTTCTCCTCTCGGACACACCATTCCATTGCGGTGTTCCTGGCGGAGTGAGCTGTGAGATAATCCCACACTCCTTCAGATAGTCAGTAAACGCATGACTCAGGTATTCTCCACCTCGATCAGAACGAAGTGCTTTGATATTTCGGCCTAGCTGATTTTGTACTTCATTTTTGAACTCTTTGAACTTGTCAAAAGATTCACTTTTATGTCTCATCAAATAGACATACACATACCTACTGAAATCATCAGTAAAGGTAATGAAGTACTGATAGCCACCTCTGGCATGTTTACTAAAAGGCCCACACACATCACTGTGTATAAGGTCCAGTAAACCTGAAGTCCTTTGACCTTTATTAGAAAAAGGAGACTTCGTCATTTTACCCATCAAACAAGCTTTGCATGTATCAATCTCCTCACAGGAGAATGATCCCAGCAGTCCATGTTCATGCAACCGCTTAATGCGCTTCTCATTTATATGGCCTAAACGACTATGCCATAGCAAGGTGCTGTCATCAGCATACTTGGCTTTCTTATTATCAATGTTTTGTATAGAATTTTCCATGTCCAACATGTATAACCCATTGTTAATTGAACCAGTTGCATACACAATATTATCAAAAGAAAGTACACACTTTGAAATCTTGCATTCAAAGGCAAATCCTTTCCTGACAAGAGCAGGAATAGAGATAATATTCTTGGTAATACTGGGTACAAAATAACAATTGTTTAATTCTAATACAATGCCAGATGGTAAGGAAATGAAATAGTCTCCTACAGCAACAGCAGCAACCCGTGCCCCGTTTCCAACGCGTAGGTCTACCTCATGCTGTCCCACCTGCCTTCTTCTCTTGAGTTCCTGCACATTTGAACAAATGTGAACTCCACATGCAGTGTCCAACACCCATGAAATAGAAGAAGAAGATAACATGACCTCAGTCACATATATACCTGAGCCAGAAGCGATGCTTCCCCTCTTATCTCCTTGGAGCGCTTTACAGTCCTTTTTCCAGTGACCCAGCTGGCCACAGTGGAAACACCTGTTGTCCTTCGACCGCTTAACCTTCTGTTTCAGGGCCTTGCTGTAATTCTTGACAGGGGCCTTGCCCTTCTTCCCCTTCTTCTTGTTCCTCGAAGGAACCATCAAGATAGAGGTTGAAGGCTTACCCTTCAGAGTTTCCTCAGTTGTCAAGAGCATATTCAGCAGCTCTGCCGGCGTACAATCGATCTTGTTCATATTAAAGTTAATAATGAACGCATCGAAAGAGGGCGGAAGAGACTGCAGAATAATGTCCACAGCAAGCTCCTGGTTGACGGTATGCCCCAGTTTCTCTAGAGCCTCCTTGTGCCCAATCATCTTGAGCACGTGAGCTCCCACCGGGCTCCCCTCAGCCAGTTTGCTCTGAAAGAAGAGCTTCGTCAGATTATAGCGTTCAGTCCTCGCCTGTGCAGCATACAGCATCTTGAGGTTCGCTATAATTTCTATAGCCGATATATCCTCATGCTGACGCTGCAGCGGTGGCGTCATAGACGCAAGCATCAGGCAAGCGACATCAATGCTATCATTGACGTGCTTTTCGTAGGCATCCCGAACCGCCCTTGCGGCGTTCGGAGCGGGCTGCGGCGGTATCGCCGTCTCGAGGACATACAGTTTCCTCTCTGCCTTAAGAACGATCTTAAGGTGTCCGAACCAGTCAGAGAAGTTCGGCCCAGCAAACTTCTCCCTTTCCAGTAGGGATCGCACATTGAAGCTCATGGTGTTCGTTGCTGCAGGAATCTACAACAAGCAAGAACAGCAAGGTCAGTATCAATGTTTCAGAATCAATCCAGGACTTAAGAAAGATTCTTTTTCTCACTATTTTGTCTGACTGAAAAATCCAGTAAACAGTCCGAAAGAGTAACACTCTTTTAGTGAGATGGGATCCAGATTTCATACTTGGTCTCCGCGTCCCGCTCAGGCGAGATAAGATGCACAGAGATGACAAGCACTAATTTCTGGTAGGCTGTCCCAGCCAATCGCCAACCCGTGCGATTCCCCTTCATCTTGGCGATCCAGCAGACTGTGCCAACTGAGTTGGTACAACACAGTCTCTGATCCCAGAGATGGCTGCCTCCATGTGCTACCATATGCGCCACATATGTAGCCTACATGGTCAAGCTGACCCGACCTACTCCCTGGACCACCACGTGCTATGCTGAGCAACGAGAGGGGATAAATCCCAACTCTGTAACACGCAGGTGTAATCCAGCACCGTCTGAAGATAGATGGACGTGCCCACTGAGTGGGTTCAACACGGCTCCAACGATAATCAGAAAGGTGAGGTTTCGCGTCAGAAGGCTTATCGAGCTTGATATGTTAGCGTTGGATTTTAACGGTCTTTTATCTTCTTACTATCAGGCATATCCTATGGCTATAGCAGAAGATAAACTTAAACATGCAATTCTAATTATTAGCAATAAGTAGAAAGCATGATCTTATGTGGTAAAAGCCCATGAACCCTAGTAAGACCTTAATTTACTTAAGTCTTCACTTGAGCTCCTTGGCATCTCATCTGGTCCAACCTAGGGCCCTAGCGCCAAGAGCACCTCAGGTGCGCCACCAGCTGAATGCCCCTGTGGGATGTGTGCATTTGTACTCTTGTCTAATCAAATACATTTGATCTATCTAGACAAGTTTGACTCACAGGTCAATTATACAATATCTAAATTAAAAATGTGATTCGCAGATCACAAATTAATTTACAAAATTGAATCCAGGCACGCAGGCCCCAGCACAGCACACATTTAACATGGGCAGCCCACATAAGACTAAATAGACAATCATCATGGCATCAATCAACATGTGATCCAATCATTTTGAAATTAAAAGTTTTGAAAACCCCATGGCATCAATTTTAATTTCCTTAGGTGTCCTACAACCTTACAATGGTCCATTGATAGGGATCCACTCATCCATCTAGTCAGATCCTTTGCCCTTGCATGCACCGAGTCCTAACTGACTCGAGTTGACCTAATGGTCAACCATGCATGCGCCAAGGGCTGAACCACCCTCATGAGTTTTTGGCAAGCGGGTGTGACCCCGGGCCTAACTCAAGTGTGTTCAGTAGTTGTCTCAACCAGACCTCGCTACACACCTTTGATGCAGTTAACCTATAGCCACCTTGTGCTTGCGCACAGGTGCTATCTGGTCAACCCATCTAGGCTGTCAGATGGTCTGATCAGACTAATGGATCTAACCTAGAGGTGACTTCAACCCCATCAACCCATCTAAGGGTTTATGGTAGGTGCCACTTAGGTCTAGTGAGGCGCGCAAGAGTTTTGTTTTGTCAAAAACAATATGTAAGAAGCGCCAATTAAACATGCGCCAACAATTACATTTGTAGAGTCCCCTTCAAGGGGGAGCGCAACTTTGTAGAGTCCCCTTCAAGGGGGAGCGCAACTTTGACAACAACAAACAACAAGCACCTATACATGCGGCTAAGAACAACAAACATCATGAATCTTTTATGAACTTGCGCATGTAACCAACCCTAGATCTAAGCATAACATGGATCACAACAGCAAACATAATAGCATGCAATGAGCCAAGCTCTGATACCAATTGAAGGAGCCCCTAAATGAAGGGGGCAAAAACCCTAAGCATGGCGCAAATGAAATGTATGCAAGCGGAAGCAAGGGTTTGAAGAACCGTTGCATGCCATATATTCAACTATCATGGATTGATAAGAAGAAGGGGAGATCCATACCAATGCCATAGGCTTGGAAATCGGCTTGGATGAAGAGAACAAGTTAGGTCTCCTCCACAAGTCCACACACAAGATGAGGGATGGCTACCCTTTAGGATCTTCCTTGTGCTAGCAAGAGATCCCCTTTCGGTCCTTGTCGTGTGGGATGATGAGATGTCCCTTTTCGAGAGCTTCTCTTGGATGATCCCACCTCTCTTCGTCAACCACACCAACGAAAGAGCTAGGCGTTGAAAAGAAAACCCTCAACGCATAAGCGTTTTAGCATTGAAGCAAAACCGGCCTTGATGACTTTCCATAAATGGAAGTCAATCAAGCCATGCGTTCAATCCAACCCAAAACGCATATGGCTTTGAACCAAGCGTTCACCCTTGTGAACCGGTTCAAGCCAAATCATCCAATCGGCTTTGGTTCATTAAACCAAACCAAAATAGCTCAAGCCATTTGGTCTAGACCAAATCGAACCCCAAGGCTCATGATCTAACCATTCATCTCCTGATGCCCCTGATCTCTCCGATCTAGCATCACCTCTCTCGATCGAAGCTTACCGATCTCAAGCCCTAATCAATCAAACATGATCAGACCAGATCTCACTTACAATCAGAGATTAAATCCCTTTAATCTGAACTCAAAGAATCCAGTCCACACGATCTGACTCAAGTAAGCCATATCATCAAATTGTGCGACCCTGAGGGTTTCCCTTAAATGTCGGTAACGATAACTTACGTTATCACGATCAGTGAGGGGTATCTAGCAACACATCACTGTCTCCCGATATAAAGGAAAGAGTCTTCCAAGACTACTCCCAAACCATTGCACAAGTGTGACTCCATTCACAAGGCATACATATGTCCTTTGCCACTGGATGTTCTTATTGGACAAGCGGGTCAAGCTTGTAACTCCAATACGATGAGCATGATTAGATCAGATGCCCATAGTCATCTGGGTATGGCCATACACTATCTCAATCATCTCATATAGGGGGCCCATTAGAACATCACACTCCTTAAACAAGGAGACGGCAATCCTGTGTCTATCACTAGTGCCCTAACCTGATTCAAGCCCACCATCCAAGATAGTCTATAATCATTATGTTTCAAATGATATTGAACTACCTCAAGACAATGACAATCATCATTTAGAAACACAAGCGATCTCAAGTCAGAGGACATGTGCCACTTGCTGCTTACAAGGATCATTCACATTGTGACAAGCAATGGAATATCCCAGTAGGGTCTGTCCAGTACATCCAATGTACCCATGAGTCTACATCTTATTTCATGCTCGAAGCATCCTATAAGATCAGCACTCATATTAGTCTCAATCATATCAAGGCTGTCTCATGTTCACCAAGATATCTCGACTAAGGACTTAGAGCCTGTCAGCCTAGCTGAACAGCTTTGAGACATTATCCAGAAGTACACTTATTACAGCAGACAAGGTAACAACCTGAATAATAACCATGCCTTTTATAAACTTACCAGTTTATTACATGATACACTTTATAATCCCAAGGCCTCAAACATTAGCCTTAAGGGCATACCCCAACAAAATTAAGATTGAAAAATGATAAAGATCAAATAGAGATCAAAATCAAGATTAACTTACTCTTCATTATAAGATCAATATAAATATAAAATTAATTTCAAGATTGAAAATTAATATTACCAACGAGATTAAAATCAATTTTAAGATGAATATTAGAAGCAAGATAAAGATAAAGATTATAAGATTAAAACTGAAATATATATTAAAACTGAGATCAAAATGAAGATCAAGATAATTAACCAGAACAAGATCAATTTTAGAATTAAGAATAAGAATAAGATTAATAACAAATAAAGATCATAATCAAGATCAAAATTATCATCTTGATTAGACCAATATCAATAACAATAACAATATCAAGATTGAAGACCAAGATTACAAACAAGATCAAAATCGAGTTTAAGATTAAGATTAAAAAGAAGATAAAGAAGAATATCATAAGATGAAGATTGCAATTTTGATTAAAATCAAGATCAATATCATGATTATGAACAAAATTTATATTAAAATTAAGATTAAAAAATGATAAAGATCAAAATCAATATCAACTTCATCATCATTATAAGATCAATATAAATATAAAAATTAATATCAAGATTTAAAATTAATATTAGCAACGAGATCAAAATCGAGTTTAAGATTAAGATTAGAATGATTTTTGTTGAAATCGATATTAAAACTTAGATCAAAATGAAGATTAAGATAATTATCAAGAACAAGATCAATTTTAAAATTAAGAATAAGAATAAGATCAATAACAAATAAAGTTAATAATCAAGATCAAAATTTTCATCATGATTAGATCAATATCAATAACAATAACAATATCAAGATTGAAGACCAAGATTGCAAACAAGATCAAAATCGATTTTTAGATTAAGATTAAAAAAAAGATAAAGAAGAATATCATAAGATGAAGATTGCAATTTTGATTAAAATCAAGATCAATATCATGATTATGAAAAAAATTAATATTAAAATTAAGATTAAAAAATGATAAAGTTTAAACAGATATCAAAATCAAGATCAACTTCCTCATCATTATAAGATCAATATAAATATAAAAATTAATAATATAAAGATTGAAAATTAATATTATCAACGAGATCAAAATCGCGTTTAAGATGAAGATTAGAAGCAAGATAAAGATGAAGATTATAAGATTATAACTGAAATATAAATTAAAACTGAGATCAAAATGAAGATCAAGATAATTATCAAGAACATGATCAATTTTAAAATTAAGAATAAGAATAAGATTAATAACAAATAAAGATCATAATCAAGATCAATATTATCATCATGATTAGACCAATATCAATAACAATAACAATATCAAGATTGAAGACCAAGATTACAAACAAAATCAAAATCGAGTTTAAGATTAAGATTAAAAAGAAGATAAAGAAGAATATCATAAGATGAAGATTGCAATTTTGATTAAATTCAAAATGAATATCATGATTATGAACAAAATCAATATTAAAATTAAGATTGAAAAATGATAAAGATCAAATAGAGATCAAAATCAAGATCAACTTACTCATCATTATAAGATTAATATAAATATAAAAATTAATATCAAGATTGAAAATTAATATTATCAACGAGATCAAAATCGAGCTTAAGATGAAGATTAGAAGCAAGATAGAGATGAAGATTATAAGATTAACACTGAAATCTATATTAAAACTCAGATCAAAAAAAAAATTAAGATAATTATCAAGAACAAGATCAATTTTAAAATTAAGAATATGATTAAGATCAATAACAAATAAAGATCATAATCAACATCAAAATTCTCATCATGATTAAATCAATATCAATCACAATAACAATATCAAGATTGAAGACCAAGATTATAAACAAGATCAAAATTGAATTTAAGATTAAGATTAAAAAAAAGATAACGAAGAATATCATAAGATGAAGATTGCAATTTTCATTAAAATCAAGATCAATATCATGATTATGAACAAAATCAATATTAAAATTTAGATTAAAAAATGATAAAGATCAAAATCAAGATCAACTTCTCATCATTATAAGATCAATATAAATGTAAAAATTAATATCAAGATTGAAAATTAATATTATCAAAGAGATCAAAATCGATTTTAAGATGAAGATTATAAGCAAGATAAAGATGAAGATTATAAGATTAAAACTGAAATCTATATTAAAATTGAGATCAAAATGATGATTAAGATAATTATCTAGAATAATATCAATTTTAAAATTAAGAATAAAAATAAGATCAATAACAAATAAAGATCATAATCAAGATCAAAATTCTCATCATGATTAAATCAATATCAATAACAATAACAATATCAAGATTGAAGACCCAGATTATAAACAAGATCAAAATCGAGTTTAAGATTAAGATTAAAAAGAAGATAAAGAAGAATATCATGAGATGAAGATTGCAATTTTCATTAAAATGAAGATCAATATCATGATTATGAACAAAATCAATATTAAAATCTAGATTAAAAAATGATAAAGATCAAACAGAGATCAAAATCAAGATCAACTTCTCATCATTATAAGATCAATATAAATATAAAAATTAATATCAAGATTTAAAATTAATATTAGCAACGAGATCAAAATCGAGTTTAAGATAAAGATTAGAAGCAAGAAAAAGATGAAGATTATAAGATTATTACTGAAATCGATATTAAAATCGAGATCAAGAACACGATCAATTTTAAAATTAAGAATAAGAATAAGATGAATAACAAATAAAGATCATAATCAAGATCAAAATTCTCATCATGATTAAATGAATATTAATAACAATAACAATATTAAGATTGAAGACCAAGATTGCAAACAAGATCAAAAGCGAGATTAAGATTAAGATTAAGATTAAAAAGAAGATAAAAAAAAATACCATAAGATGAAGATTGCAATTTTGATTAAAATCAAGATCAATATCATGATTATGAACAAAGTCAATATTAAAAGTAATAAAAATTAATATCAAGATTGAAAATTAATATTATCAACGAGATCAAAACCGAGTTTAAGATAAAGATTAGAAGCAAGATAGAGATGAAGATTATAAGATTAAAACTGAAATCTATATTAAAACTCAGATCAAAATGAAAATTAAGATAATTATCAAGAACAAGATCAATTTTAAAATTAAGAATAAGAATAAGATCAATAACAAATAAAGATCATAATCAAGATCAAAAATCTCATCATGATAAGATCAATATCAATAACAATATCAAGATTAAAGACCAAGATTGCAAACAAGATCAAAATCGAGTTTAAGATTAAGATTAAAAAGAAGATAAAAAGAATATTATATGATGAAGATAGCAATTTTGATAAAAATCAAGATCAATATCATGATTATGAAAAAAATCAATATTAAAATTAAGATAAAAATAACGATAAAGATCAAATAGAGATCAAAATCAAGATCAACTTCCTCATCATTATATGATCAATATAATTATAAAAATTAATATCAAGATTGAAAATTAGTATTACCAACGAGATCAAAATCGAGTTTAAGATGAAGATTAGAAGCAAGATAAAGATGAAGATTATAAGATTAAAACTGAAATACATATTAAAATGGAGATCAAAATGAAGATCAAGATAATTATCAAGAACAAGATCAATTTTAAAATTAAGAATAAGAATAAGATCAATAACAAAAAAAGATCATAATCAAGATCAAAATTCTCATCATGATTGAATCAATATCAATAACAATAACAATATCAAGATTGAAGACCAAGATTGCAAACAAGATCAAAATCGAGTTTAAGATTAAGATTAAAAATAAAATAAAGAAGAATATCATAAGATGAAAATTGTAATTTTGATTAAAATTAAGATCAATATCATGATTATGAACAAAATCAATATTAAAATTAAGATTGAAAGATGATAAAGATCAAATAGAGATCAAAATCAAGATCAACTTCCTCATCATTATAAGATCAATATAAATATAAAATTAATATTAAGATTGAAAATTAATATTACCAACGAGGTTAGAATCGAGTTTAAGATGAAGATTAGAAGCCAGATAAAGATGAAGATTATAAGATTAAAACTGAGATCAAAATGAAGATCAAGATAATTATCAAGAACAAGATCAATTTTGAAATTAAGAATAAGAATAAGATCAATAACAAATAAAGATCATAATCAAGATCAAAATTCTCATCATGATTGAATGAATATCAATAACAATAACAATATCAAAATTGAAGACCAAGATTGCAAACAAGATCAAAATCGAGTTTAAGATTAAGATTAAAAAGATGATAAAAAGGTATATGAAAAGATGAAAATTGTAATTTTGATTAAAATTAAGATCAATATCATGATTATGAACAAAATCAATATTAAAATTAAGATTAAAAGATGATAAAGATCAAATAGAGATCAAAATCAAGATCAACTTCCTCATCATTATAAGATCAACATAAATATAAAATTAATATTAAGATTGAAAATTAATATTATCAACGTGATCAAAATCGAGTTTAAGATGAAGATTAGAAGCAAGATAGAGATGAAGATTATAAGATTCAAACTGAAATCTATATTAAAACTCAGATCAAAATGAAGATTAAGATAATTATCAAGAACAAGATCAATTTTAAAATTAAGAATAAGAATAAGATCAATAACAAATAAAGATCATAATCAAGATCAAAATTCTCATCATGATTAAATCAATATCAATAACAATAACAATATCAAGATTGAAGATCAAGATTACAAACAAGATCAAAATCGAGTTTAAGATTAAGATTAAGAAGAAGATAAAGAAGAATATCATAAGATGAAGATTGCAATTTTGATTAAAATCAAGATCAATATCATGATTATGATCAAAATCAATATTGAAATTAAGATTAAAAGATGATAAAGATCAAATAGAGATCAAAATCAAGATCAACTTCCTCATCATTATAAGATCAATATATATATAAAATTAATATTAAGATTGAAAATTAATATTATCAACGAGATCAAAATCAAGTTTAAGATGAAGATTAGAAGCAAGATAGAGATGAAGATTATAAGATTCAAACTGAAATCTATATTAAAACTCAGATCAAAATGAAAATTAAGATAATTATCAAGAACACGATAAATTTTAAAATTAAGAATAAAAATAAGATCAATAACAAATAAAGATCATAATCAAGATCAAAATTCTCATCATGATTAAATCAATATCAATAACAATAACAATATCAAGATTGAAGACCAAGATTACAAACAACATGAAAATCGAGTTCAAGATTAAGATTAAAAAGAAGATAAAGAAGAATATCATAAGATGAAGATTGCAATTTTGATTAAAATCAAGATCAATATCATGATTATGAACAAAATCAATATTAAAATTAAGATTGAAAAATGATAAAGATCAAATAGAGATCAAAATCAAGATCAACTTACTCATCATTATAAGATCAATATAAATATAAAATTAATATCAAGATTGAAAATTAATATTACCAATGAGATTAGAATCGAATTTAAGATGAAGATTAGAAGCCAGATAAAGCTGAAGATTATAAGATTAAAACTGAAATACATATTAAAACTGAGATCAAAATGAAGATCAAGATAATTATCAAGAACAAGATCAATTTTAAAATTAAGAATAAGAATAAGATCAATAACAAATAAAGATCATAATCAAGATCAAAATTCTCATCATGATTGAATCAATATCAATAACAATAACAATATCAAGATTAAAAACCAAGATTACAAACAACATGAAAATCGAGTTTAAGATTAAGATTAAAAAGAAGATAAAGAAGAATATCATAAAATGAAGATTGCAATTTTGATTAAAATCAAGATCAATATCATGATTATGAACAAAATCAATATTAAAATTAAGATTGAAAAATGATAAAGATCAAATAGAGATCAAAATCAAGATCAACTTACTCATCATTATAAGATCAATATAAATATAAAATTAATATCAATATTGAAAATTAATATTACCAACGAGATTAGAATCGAGTTTTAGATGAAGATTAGAAGCCAGATAAAGCTGAAGATTATAAGATTAAAACTGAAATACATATTAAAACTGAGATCAAAATGAAGATCAAGATAATTATCAAGAACAAGATCAATTTTAAAATTAAGAATAAGAATAAGATCAATAACAAATAAAGATCATAATCAAGATCAAAATTCTCATCATGATTAAATCAATATCAATAACAATAACAATATCAAGATTGAAGATCAAGATTACAAACAAGATCAAAATCGAGTTTAAGATTAAGATTAAAAAGATGATAAAGAAGTATATCAAAAGATGAAAATTGTAATTTTGATTAAAATTAAGATCAATATCATGATTATGAACAAAACCAATATTAAAATTAAGATTAAAAGATGATAAAGATCAAATAGAGATCAAAATCAAGATCAACTTCCTCATCATTATAAGATCAATATAAATATAAAATTAATATTAAGATTGAAAATTAATATTATCAACGTGATCAAAATCGAGTTTAAGATGAAGATTAGAAGCAAGATAGAGATGAAGATTATAAGATTCAAACTGAAATCTATATTAAAACTCAGATCAAAATGAAGATTAAGATAATTATCAAGAACAAGATCAATTTTAAAATTAAGAATAAGAATAAGATCAATAATGATCGTTCCCTAAGGGGGAGGGAAACCCTAGACATGCGCATATAAAACTTGCATGGGCGCAAGCAAGGGTTTCTAAAAGAATCGCATGCATGTCATATGATCAACTTCTTAAAAACTTGTATACAGAAGAAAATTCATACCGATGCCATTTCTTGGATGTCGTCTTGGATGCAGAGAACAAAGTGGTTCTCCTCCAAAGCGTGCGCACACAATGTGATAGATCGCCTACTTTCTTGTTGCTCCTTGTGCTAGCAAGGATCTAAGATCTCCTGATCGAATGAAGGGAGAAGAGATGATCTTTCTTGCTTGGTCGAATCCTTCTCTTGTCGTCAACACTCACACACGAGAGTGAGTCGCCGTGAGCCAAAGGGGGGGGGCGAGAGGCGAGAATAGGGAGACCTATTCGAACGTGAGGCGTGGTCTCATTTTGAGATCATGGCTTCTAAAAATAGCAAGCCACCACATGCGATCATGTGTTCACACCAAGTGAACGATCGCAATTTCCTCTCCCCTTGAACCATGCGCTCACTTGATGAGCCGGTTCATTTCATTTGGTTCAAGGACCAAATTAAGCCAAGCCTTGATCCAGATCACATTAAACCAAAAGGCTCAAGATCTGACCATTCATCTCTTGATGCTCTTGATCTCACCGATCTAGCATCCAATCTCTCGATCGAAGCTTACCGATCTCAAGCCCTAATCAATCAAACATGATCAGACCAGATCTCACTTACAATCAGAGTTTAAATCCCATTAAACTGAACCAAAACAATTCAGTCCACACGATCTGACTCAAGTAAGCTATATCATCAAATTGTGCGACCCTAAGGGTTTCCTTTAAATGTCGGTAACGATAACTCACGTTATCACGATCAGTGAGGGGTATCTAGCAACACATCACTGTCTCCCGATATAAAGGAAAGAGTCTTCCAAGACTACACCCAAACCACAGCACAAGTGTGAACCCAAGTCACTTGACATATGTGTTTCCTTTGCCACTGGATGTTCTTATTGGACAAGCGTGTCAAGCCTGTAATTCCAATATGATGAGAATGATTAGATCAGATGAACATAGTCATCTGGGTATGGCCATACACTTTCTCAATCATCTCATCCATGGGGCCCCTATAGAACATCTCACTCCAATCAGGGAGACGGCAATCCTATATCTATCACTAGTGCCCTAATATGACTCATGCTCACTATCCAAGATAGTCTATAACCATTATGTTTCAAATGATATTGAACTACCTCAAAACAATGCCAATCATCATTTAGAAACACAAGTGATCTCAAGTCAGAGGAAATATGCCACTTGTTTGCATACAAGGATTATTCACATTGTGACAGGCAATTGAATATCCTAAGTAGGGTCTGTCCAGTACATCCAATGTACCCATGAGTCTACATCTTATTCCATGCTCGAAGCATCCTATAAGATTAGAACACATATTAGTCTCAATCATATCAAGGCTGTCTCATGTTTACCAAGATATCTCGACTAAGGACAAAACTGCATGTCAGCCAAGCTGAACAGCATTGAGACATTATTCAGAAGTATACATATTGCAGCAGATGATGTAACAACCTGAATAACAACCATTGCCTTTATAAACATAGAGTTTATACATGATACTGATATAATCCCAAGGCCTCAAACATTAGCATTAAGGGCATACCCCAACAAATAACAAATAAAGATCATAATCAAGATCAAAATTCTCATCATGAATAAATCAATATCAATAACAATATCAATATTAAGATTGAAGATCAAGATTACAAACAAGATCAAAATCGAGTTTAAGATTAAGATTAAAAAGAAGATAAAGAAGAATATCATAAGATGAAGATTGCAATTTTGATTAAAATCAAGATCAATATCATGATTATGAACAAATTCAATATTAAAATTAAGATTGAAAAATGATAAAGATCAAATAGAGATCAAAATCAAAATCAACTTACTCATCATTATCAGATTAATATAAATATAAAAATTAATATCAAGATTTAAAATTAATATTATCAACGAGATCAAAATCGAGTTTAAGATGAAGATTAGAAGCAAGATAGAGATGAAGATTATAAGATTCAAACTGAAATCTATATTAAAACTTAAATCAAAATGAAAATTAAGATAATTATCAAGAACAAGATCAATTTTAAAATTAAGAATAAGATTAAGATCAATAACAAATAAAGATCGTAATCCAGAACAAAATTCTCATCATGATTAAATCAATATCAATAACAGTAACAATATCAAGATGGAAGACCAAGATTACAAACAAGATCAAAATCGAGTTTAAGATTAAAATTAAAAAAAAAGATAACGAAAAATATCATATGATGAAGATTGCAATTTTGATTAAAATCAACATCAATATCATGATTATGAACAAAATCAATATTAAAATTAAGATTGAAAAATGATAACGATCAAATAGACATCAAAATCAAGATCAACTTCCTCATCATTATAAGATCAATATAAATATAAAAATTAATATCAAGATTTAAAATTAATATTACCAATGAGATCAAAATCGAGTTTAAGATGAAGATTAAAAGCAAGATAAAGATGAAGATTATAAGATTAAAACTGAAATCTATATTAATAATCAGATCAAAATGAAAATTAAGAAAATTATCAAGAACACGATCAATTTTAAAATTAAGAATAAAAATAAGATCAATAACAAATAAAAGTTCATAATCAAGATCAAAATTCTAATCATGATTAGATCAATATCAATAACAATAACAATATCAAGATTTAAGACCAAGAATGCCAAGAAGATCAAAATCGAGTTTAAGATTAAAATTAAAAAAAAGATAAAGAAGAATATCATAAGATGAAGATTGCAATTTTGATTAAAATAAAGATAAATATCATGATTATGAACAAAATCAATATTAAAATTAAGATTAAACAATGATAAAGATCAAATAGAGATCAAAATCAAGATCAACTTCCTCATCATTATAAGATCTATATAAATATAAAAATTAATATCAAGATTGAAAATTAATATTATCAACGAGATCAAAATCGAGTTTAACATGAAGATTAGAAGCAAGATAAGGATGAAGATTATAAGATTATTACTGAAATCGATATTAAAACTGAGAGCAAAATGAAGATCAAGATAATTATCAAGAACAAGATCAATTTTAAAATTAAGAATAAGAATAAGATGAATAACAAATAAAGATCATAATCAAGATCAAAATTCTCATCATGATTAAATCAGTATTAATAACAATAACAATATCAAGATTGAAGACAAAGATTGCAAACAAGATCAAAATCGAGATTAAGATTAAGATTAAATAGAAGATAAAAAAGAATATCATAAGATTAAGATTGCAATTTTGATTAAAATCAAGATCAATATCATGATTATGAATAAAATCAATATTAAAATTAAGATTAAAAATTGATAAAGATCAAATAGAGATCAAAATCAAGATCAACTTCCTCATCATTATAAAATCAATATAAATATAAAAATTAATATCAAGATTGAAAATTAATATTACCAATGAGATCAAAATCGAGTTTAAGATGCAGATTAGAAGCCAGATAAAGATGAAGATTATAAGATTAAAACTGAAATACATATTAAAACTGAGATCAAAATGAAGATTAAGATAATTATCAAGAACAAGATCAATTTTAAAATTAAGAATAAAAATAAGATCAACAAACAAATAAATATCATAATCAAGATCAAAATTCTCATCATGATTGAATCAATATCAATAACAATAACAATATCAAGATTGAAGACCAAGATTGCAAACAAGATCAAAATCGAGATTAAGATTAAGATTAAAAAGAAGATAAAGAAGAATATCATAAGATGAAAATTGTAATTTTGATTAAAATCAAGATCAATATCATGATTATAAACAAAATCAATATTAAAATTAAGATTAAAAGATGATAAAGATCAAAATCAAGATCAACTTCCTCATCATTATAAGATCAATATAAATATAAAATTAATATTAAGATTGAAAATTAATATTATCAACGAGATCAAAATCGAGTTTAAGATGAAGATTATAAGCAACATAGAGAAGAACATTATAAGATTCAAACTGAAATGTATATTAAAACTCAGATCAAAATGAAAATTAAGATAATTATCAAGAACAAGATCAATTTTAAAATTAAGAATAAGATTAAGATCAATAACAAATAAAGATCATAATCCAGATCAAAATTATCATCATGATTAGACCAATATCAATAACAATAACAATATCAAGATTGAAGACCAAGATTACAAACAAGATCAAAATCGAGTTTAAGATTAAGATTAAAAAGAAGATAAAAAAGAATATCATAAGATGAAGATTGCAATTTTGATTAAAATCAAGATCAATATCATGATTATAAACAAAATCAATATTAAAATTAAGATTGAAAAATGATAAAGGCCAAATAGAGATCAAAGTCAAGATCAACTTCCTCATCATTATAAGATCAACATAAATATAAAAATTAATATTAAGATTGAAAATTAATATTACCAACGAGATCAAAATCGAGTTTAAGATAAAGATTAGAAGAAGCAAGATAAAAATGAAGATTATAAGATTATTACAGAAATCGATATTAAAACTGAGATCAAAAAGAAGTTTAAGATAATTATCAAAAACAATATCAATTTTAAAATTAAGAATAATAATAAGATCAATAACAAATAAAGTTCATAATCAAGATTAAAATTCTCATCATGATTAGATCAATATCAATAACAATAACAATATCAAGATTAAAGACCAAGAATGCAAACAAGATCAAAATCGAGTTTAAGATTAAGATTAAAAAAAGATAAAGATGAATATCATATGATAAAGATTGCAATTTTGATTAAAATCAAGATCAATATCATGATTATGAACAAAATCAATATTAAAATTAAGATTGAAAAATGATAACGATCAAATAGAGATCAAAATCAAGATCAACTTCCTCATCATTATAAGATCAATATAAATATAAAAATTAATATCAAGATAGAAAATTAATATTACCAATGAGATCAAAATTGGGTTTAAGATGAAGATTAAAAGCAAGATAAAGATGAAGATTATAAGATTAAAACTGAAACCTATATTAATAATCAGATCAAAATGAAAATTAAGATAATTATCAAGAACACGATCAATTTTAAAATTAAGAATAAAAATAAGATCAATAACAAATAAAAATCATAATCAAGATCAAAATTTTCATCATGATTAAATCAATATCAATAACAATAACAATATCAAGATTGAAGACCAAAATTACAAACAAGATCAAAATTAAGTTTAAGATTAAGATTAAAAAGAAGATAAATAAGAATATCATAAGATGAAGATTGCAATTTTGATTAAAATCAAGATCAATATAAGGATTATGAACAAAATCAATATTAAAATTAAGATTGAAAAATGATAAAGATCAAATAGAGATCAAAATCAAGATCAACTTACTCATCATTATAAGATCAATATAAATATAAAATTAATATCAATATTGAAAATTAATATTACCAACGAGATTAGAATCGAGTTTAAGATGAAGATTAGAAGCCAGATAAAGCTGAAGATTATAAGATTAAAACTGAAATACATATTAAAACTGAGATCAAAATGAAGATCAAGATAATTATCAAGAACAAGATCAATTTTAAAATTAAGAATAAGAATAAGATCAATAACAAATAAAGATCATAATCAAGATCAAAATTCTCATCATGATTGAATCAATATCAATAACAATAACAATATCAAGATTGAAGACCAAGATTGCAAACAAGATCAAAATCGAGTTTAAGATTAAGATTAAAAAAAAGATAAAAAGAATATGATAACATGAAGATTGCAATTTTGATTAAAATCAAGATCAATATCATTATTATGAACAAAATCAATATTAAAATTAAGATTGAAAAATGATAAAGACCAAATAGAGATCAAAATCAAGATCAACTTCCTCATCATTGTAAGATCAATATAAATATAAAAATTAATATTAAAATTGAAAATTAATATTACCAACAAGATCAAAATCGAGTTTAAGATGAAGATTAGAAACAAGATAAAGATGAAGATTATAAGATTAAAACTGAAATCTATATTAAAACTTAGATCAAAATGAAAATTAAGATAATTATCATGAACAATCAATTTTAAAATTAAGAATAAGAATAAGATCAATAACAAATAAAAATCATAATCAAGATCAATATTATCATCATGATTAGATCAATATCAATAACAATAACAATATCAAGATTGAAGACCAAGAATGCAAACAAGATCAAAATTGACTTTAAGATTAAGATTAAAAAAAAGATAAAGAAGAATATTATATGATGAAGATTGCACTTTTGATTAAAATCAAGATCAATATCATGATTATGAATAAAATGAATATTAAAATTAAGATTGAAAACTAATAAAGACCAAATAGAGATCAAAATCAAGATCAACTTACTCATCATTATAAGATCAATATAAATATAAAAATTAATATCAAGATTGAAAATTAATATTACCAACGAGATCAAAATCGAGTTTAAGATGAAGATTAGAAACAAGATAAAGATGAAGATTATAAGATTATTATGGAAATCGATATTAAAACTGAGATCAAAATGAAAATTAAGATAATTATCAAGAACAAGTTCAATTTTAAAATGTATATTAAGAATAATATCAATAACAAATAAAGTTCATAATCAAAATCAAAATTCTCATCACGATTAGATCAATATCAATAACAATAACATTATCAAGATTGAAGACCAAGAATGCAAACAAGATCAAAATCGAGTTTAAGATTAAGATTAAAAAAAAAGATAAAGAAGAATATTATATGATGAAGATTGCACTTTTGATTAAAATCAAGATCAATATCATGATTATGAACAAAATGAATATTAAAATTAAGATTGAAAACTGATAATGACCAAATAGAGATGAAAATCAAGATCAACTTACTCATCATTATAAGATCAATATAAATATAAAAATTAATATCAAGATAGAAAATTAATATTACCAACGAGATCAAAATCGAGTTTAAGATGAAGATTAGAAACAAGATAAAGATGAAGATTATAAGATTATTATGGAAATCGATATTAAAACTGAGATCAAAACGAAAATTAAGATAATTATCATTAACAAGTTCAATTTTAAAATTAAGAATAAGAATAAGATCAATAACAAATAAAGTTCATAATCAAAATCAAAATTCTCATCATGATTAAATCAATATCAATAACAATAACAATATCAAGATTGAAGACCAAGAATGCAAACAAGATCAAAATCGAGTTTAAGATTAAGATTAAAAAGAAGATAAAAAAGAATATGATAACATGAAGATTGCAATTTTGATTAAAATCAAGATCAATATCATTATTATGAACAAAATCAATATTAAAATTAAGATTAAAAAATGATAAAGACAAAATAGAGATCAAAATCAAGATCAACTTCCTCATCATTATAAAATCAATATAAATATAAAAATTAATATTAAAATTGAAAATTAATATTACCAACGAGATCAAAATCGAGTTTAAGATGAAGATTAGAAGCAAGATAAAGATGAAGATTATAAGATTAAAACTGAAATCTATATTAAAACTTAGATCAAAATGAAAATTAAGATAATTATCATGAACAATCAATTTTAAAATTAAGAATAAGAATAAGATCAATAACAAATAAAAATCATAATCAAGATCAATATTATCATCATGATTAGATCAATATTAATAACAATAACAATATCAAGATTGAAGACCAAGAATGCAAACAAGATCAAAATTGACTTTAAGATTAAGATTAAAAAAAAGATAAAGAAGAATGTTATATGATGAAGATTGCACTTTTGATTAAAATCAAGATCAATATCATGATTATAAACAAAATCAATATTAAAATTAAGATTGAAAACTGATAAAGACCAAATAGAGATCAAAATCAAGATCAACTTACTCATCATTATAAGATCAATATAAATATAAAAATTAATATCATGATTGAAAATTATTATTACCAACGAGATCAAAATCGAATTTAAGATGAAGATTAGAAACAAGATAAAGATGAAGATTATAAGATTATTATGGAAATCGATATTAAAACTGAGTTCAAAATGAAAATTAAGATAATTATCAAGAACAAGTTCAATTTTAAAATTAAGAATAAGAATAAGATCAATAACAAATAAAGTTCATAGTCAAAATCAAAATTCTCATCATGATTAGATCAATATCAATAACAATAACAATATCAAGATTGAAGACCAAGAATGCAAACAAGATCAAAATCGAGTTTAAGATTAAGATTAAAAAAAAGATAAAGAAGAATATTATATGATGAAGATTGCACTTTTGATTAAAATCAAGATGAATATCAAGATTATGAACAAAATGAATATTAAAATTAAGACTGAAAACTTATAAAGACAAAATAGAGATCAAAATCAAGATCAACTTACTCATCATTATAAGATCAATATAAATATAAAAATTAATATCAAGATTGAAAATTAATATTACCAACGAGATCAAAATCGAGTTTAAGATGAAGATTAGAAACAAGATAAAGATGAAGATTATAAGATTATTATGGAAATCGATATTAAAACTGAGATCAAAATGAAAATTAAGATAATTATCATTAACAAGTTCAATTTTAAAATTAAGAATAAGAATAAGATCAATAACAAATAAAGTTCACAATATCAAGATTGAAGACCAAGAATGCAAACAAGATCAAAATCGAGTTTAAGATTAAGATTAAAAAAATATAAAGAAGAATATTATATGATGAAGATTGCAATTTTGATTAAAATCAAGATCAATATCATGATTATGAACAAAATGAATATTAAAATTAAGATTGAAAATGATAAAGATCAAATAGAGATCAAAATCAAGATCAACTTCCTCATCATTATAAGATCAATATAAATATAAAAATTAATATTAACATTGAAAATTAATATTACCAACGAGATCAAAATTGAGTTTAAGATAAAGATTAGAAGCAAGATAAGATGAAGATTATAAGATTATTACTAAAATCGTGATTAAAACTGAGATCAAAATGAAGATTAAGATAATTATCAAGAATTAGATCAATTTTAAAATTAAGAATAAAAATAAGAATAAGATCAATAACTAATAAAGTTCATAATCAAGATCAAAATTCTCATCATGATTAGATCAATATCAATAACAATAACAATATCAAGATTGAAGACGAAGAATGCAAACAAGATCAAAATCGAGTTTAAGATTAAGATTAAAAAAAAGATAAAGAAGAATATTATATGATGAAGATTGCAATTTTGATTAAAATCAAGATAAATATCAAGAATATGAACAAAATTAAGATTGAAAAATGATAAAGATCAAATAGAGATCAAAATCAAGATCAACTTCCTCATCATTATAAGATCAATATAAATATAAAAATTAATATCAAGATTGAAAATTAATATTACCAACGAGATCAAAATCGAGTTTTAGATAAAGATTTAAAGCAAGATAAAGATGAAGATTATAAGATTAAAACTGCAATCTATATTAAAACTTAGATCAAAATGAAAATTAAGATAATTATCAAGAACAAGATCAATTTTAAAATTAAGAATGAGAATAAGATCAATAACAAATAAAGATCATAATCAAGATCAAAATTATCATCATGATTAGATCAATATCAATAACAATAACAATATCAAGACTGAAGACCAAGATTACAAACAAGATCAAAATCAAGTTTAAGATTAAGATTAAAAAGTAGATAAAGAAGAATACTTCAAAGGAAGACTGGGGATGCCAAGAAGAACTGCATTAGAAAACTCTTTATCACAGGGGCTATTTATTATATAAGGAGGTATAGGAATGCAATGATTTTTGACTCTCATGATGCGGGCCTTATGGCATACTATAAGGCCATTTCTGATGTAAAGACAAAAGTGATGAGCCATTTCCGCTCCCTGGAGCTTGAGCTGAATACTATCGCCTACCTGCAGTTATGGGAGAACTTGGGTTGACATGCATATTGCAACTACTTTTGAACTAGTGCAGGCTGGATTTGCATGTTCTCATTGTTTGTGCTCTTTCTTTTCTCTTGGTGTTCCGGGTCTTCTTTATCTTGATACTTGCTGCTATTCGGTGCATTGGACTGGTAACATTTACTTATGTGGATATGACTGTTGAGCAGGTTGGCGGCGCTCTTCTTCTTTGAGCTTCCTCGGATGGCCACCCTGGATTCATGGGCAGCAAGAGTCTTATAGCTTGTGGTTTTGTATTGCAAATTTGTAAACGTGTTGTTTGGGGCTGTTATTGTATGTTGTGTGTTTTGGTATTTTGTGGGAGTGTCTTTTAGTGTTTGTAGCAGGATCCATGCGACTCTGTTTATAGGGGAAGCTTTGCCGAATTTTTTTCGGATCCTAGGGATGAAGGGTGGGTCACAGTGATTGTATATATCATGTAAAATACATCTTTTTGGATTATATAAAATCTCTTTCTTGCCTTTTGCAAAAAAAAAAATGAAGATCAAGATAATTATCAAGAACAAGATCAATGTTAAAATTATGAATAAGAATAAATCAGTAACAAAAAAAGATCATAATCAAGATCAAAATTCTCATCATGATTAGATCAATATCAATATCAATAACAATATCAATATTGAAGAACAAGATTACAAACAAGATCAAAATCGACTTTAAGATTAATATTAAAAAGAAGATAAAGATGAATATCATAAGATGAAGATTGAAATCTTGATTAAAATCAAGATCAATATCATGATCATGAACAAAATCAATATTAAAATTAAGATTAAAAAATGATAAAGATCAAATAGAGATCATAATGATTGGAAGTTACCGCACCCGAGATCTTTTGGGTTGATTGACATATATGAGGTCATCCCACAAGTCCCCAAAAAACCGAGCCAAAATGAGGACCGCATTTATTGGAAACTGACTACCCATGGGAAGTACGCTATAAAATCGGCCTACGAGGGGCAATTTCAGGACAATGAGGTGCCTTGGAGAGATGTAGTATGGTTTAAAGGGCATATTCCGCGTTACTCTTTTACTATGTGGCTTCTTTGTTTGAGAAGGCTGAGTACCCAGGCTAGGCTATATAGCTGGGGGATTATACAGGATCCGATATGCGTGCTATGCAAATCTGCGCCGGAAACCCATAACCACTTATTTTTCCAATGTACTGGCTTAGCTGAATTTTGGGGGCTGATCAAGAGGGGTTGTGGAATCATTAATGCTGAGAACACCTGGGAGGGCATGGAAGGACAGCTACTACTTCAATGGAAGATTGGGATGCCAAGAAGAACTGCATTAGAAAACTCTTTATCACAGGGGCTATTTATTATATATGGAGGTATAGGAATGCAATGATTTTCGACTCTCATGTTGCGGGCCTTATGGCATACTATAATATCTTGGTTTCCAATGTAAAGACAAAAGTGATGAGCCATTTCCGCCCCCTGGAGCTTGAGCTGAATACTATCGCCTACCTGCAGTTATGGGAGAACTTAGGTTGACATGCATATTGCATCTACTTTTGAACTAGTGCAGGCTGGATTTTCATGTTCTCATTGTTGCTATCTATCTATCTATCTTTTGTTTCTGTCTATCTATTTGTAAGTTATTTTTTTAACCTTAATTATGGTGCTATCTATCTATCTATGTATTTATCTATCATGGTGCTGTTTATCTATCTATCTGTTTGTTTGTTGTATCTGTCTATCTATCTTTCTATCTATCTATTTGTTTGTTTGTTTGTTTTAAACCTTTGTCATGATGCTATGTATCTATCTATCTATCTATTTGTTTGTTTTTTTTTAAACCTTAATCATGGTGCTAGCTATCTTTCTATCTATCTATTTATCTATCTATCTATTTGTTTGTTGTATCTATCTATCTATCTATCTTTCTATCTATCTAAGTTATTTTTTTAACCTTAATTATGGTGCTATCTATCTATCTATGTATTTATCTATCATGGTGCTGTTTATCTATCTATCTGTTTGTTTGTTGTATCTGTCTATCTATCTTTCTATCTATCTATTTGTTTGTTTGTTTGTTTTAAACCTTTGTCATGATGCTATCTATCTATCTATCTATCTATTTGTTTGTTTTTTTTAAACCTTAATCATGGTGCTAGCTAACTTTCTATCTATCTATTTATCTATCTATCTATTTGTTTGTTGTATCTATCTATCTATCTTTCTACCTACCTTTCTACCCACCCACCCACCCACCCACCCACCTACCTACCTACCTACCTACCTACCTCCCTACCTACCTACCTACCTACCTCCCTACCTACCTCCCTACCTACCTACCTCCCTACCTACCTCCCTACCTACCTCCCTACCTCCCTACCTCCCTACCTCCCTACCTACCTACCTACCTCCCTACCTCCCTCCCTCCCTCCCTCCCTCCCTCCCTACCTACCTACCTACCTCCCTACCTCCCTCCCTCCCTACCTCCCTCCCTCCCTCCCTACCTACCTACCTACCTACCTACCTACCTACCTACCTACCTACCTACCTCCCTCCCTACCTCCCTCCCTCCCTCCCTCCCTCCCTCCCTCCCTACCTCCCTACCTACCTCCCTACCTACCTACCTACCTACCTCCCTCCCTACCTCCCTACCTCCCTACCTACCTCCCTACCTACCTCCCTACCTACCTCCCTACCTACCTACCTACCTACCTCCCTACCTACCTCCCTACCTACCTCCCTACCTCCCTACCTACCTACCTCCCTACCTACCTACCTCCCTACCTACCTCCCTACCTACCTCCCTACCTACCTACCTACCTACCTACCTACCTACCTCCCTACCTACCTCCCTACCTACCTCCCTACCTACCTCCTTACCTCCCTACCTACCTCCCTCCCTGCCTGCCTCCCTGCCTGCCTCCCTGCCTCCCTCCCTGCCTGCCTCCCTCCCTCCCTGCCTGCCTGCCTGCCTGCCTGCCTGCCTGCCTGCCTGCCGGCCTGCCTGCCTGCCGGCCTGCCTGCCTGCCGGCCGGCCTGCCTGCCTGCCTGCCTGCCTGCCTGCCTGCCTCCCTGCCTCCCTGCCTCCCTGCCTGCCTGCCTGCCTGCCTGCCTGCCTGCCTGCCTGCCTGCCTGCCTGCCTGCCTGCCTGCCTGCCTATCTCTCTGCCTGCCTGCCTGCCTGCCTGCCTGCCTGCCTGCCTGCCTGCCTGCCTGCCTGCCTGCCTATCTCTCTGCCTGCCTGCCTGCCTGCCTGCCTGCCTGCCTGCCTGCCTGCCTGCCTGCCTGCCTGCCTGCCTGCCTGCCTGCCTGCCTGCCTATCTCTCTATCTATCTGTTTTTAAAATATCTATCTTTCTATCTAAATATCTATCTATCTATATGTTTGTTTGTTTCAACCTTAATCATGGTGCTGTGTATGTACCATGATTAAGAAATCATGTCTCTATATGTGTTTATTTTTTTAAACCTTAATCATGTATATTTTTATTTTTTTAGAGCTTAATCATAGTGCTGTGTATGTGTATGTGTTTATTTTTTTAAACCTTAATCATGTATGTGTTTCTTGTGTATGTGTTTGTTTTTTTAAACCTTAATCATGGTGCTGTGTGTATATGTATGTGTTTTTTTTAACCTTAATCATGGTGCTGTGTATGTACCATGATTAAAAAATCAAGTATGTGTTTCTATCTATCTATCTATTTTTGAAATATCTATCTATCTATCTATCCTTAATCATGGTGCGGTGTTTGTTTTTTTAAACCTTAATTATGCATGTGTTTGTTTTTTTTAAACCTTAATAATATATGTGTTTGTTTTTTTAAACTTTAATCATGGTGTTGTATGTATGTTTATGTGTTTGTTTTTTTAAACCTTAATCATGGTGCTGTGTATTTACCATGATTAAGAAATCATGTATGTGTTTCTATCTATCTATCTATCTGTCTATTTTTAAAATATCTACTTATCTATCTGTTTGTTTTTTTTAAACCTTAATCATGGTGCAGTGTATCTACCATGATTAAGAAATCATGTATGTGTATGTGTTTGTTTTTTTAACCCTTAATTATGTATGTGTTTGTTTTTCTAAACCTTAATCATGTATGTGTTTGTTGTGTACGTGTATGTGTTTGTTTTTTTAAACATTAATCATGTATGTGTTTGTTTTTTGAAACCTTAATCATGGTGCTATGTGTATGTGTTTGTGTTTGTTTTTTTAAACCTTAATAATGTATGCATTTGTTGTGTTTGTATATGTGTTTGTTTTTTTTAAACCTTAATAATATATGTGTTTGTTTTTTTAAACTTTAATCATGGTGCTATGTATGTACCATGATTAAGAAATTATGTAGGTGTTTCTATCTATCTATTTATCTAGCTATCTGTTTTTAAAATTTCTATTTATCTGTTTGTTTGTTTAAACCTTAATCATGGTGTTGTGTATGTATCATGATTATGAAATCATGTATGTTTATGTGTTTGTTTTTAGTGCTGTGTATGTGTATGTGTTTGTTTTAAACCTTAATCATGTATGTGTTTGTTGTGTATGTGTATGCGTTTGTTTTTTTTAACCTTAATTATGTACGTGTTTGTTTTTTTATACCTTAATCTTGGTGCTGTGTGTATGTGTATGTGTTTATTTTTTTAAATCTTAATCATGGTGCTGTGTTTGTACCATGATTAAGAAATAATGTATTTGTTTCTATGTATCTATGTATCTATCTATTTTTAAAATATCTATCTATCTATTTGTTTTTTTAAACCTTAATCATGGTGCAGTGTATATACCATGATTAAGAAATTATGTATGTGTATGTGTTTGTTTTTTTAACCCTTAATCATGTATGTGTTTGTTTTTTTAAACCTTAATCATGGTTCTGTGTATGAGTATTTATTTGTTTTTTAAAATCTTAATCATATTGCTGTGTATGTGTTTGTGTTTGTTTTTTTAAACCTTAATCATGGTGCTGTGTACGTACTGTGATTAAGAAATCATGTATGTGTATATGTTTGTTTTTTTAACCCTTAATCTTTTATATGTTTATTTTTTTAAACCTTAATCATGGTTCTGTGTATGCGTATGTGTTTCTTTTTTTAAACCTTAATCATAGTGCTCTGTATGCGTATGTGTATGCATTTGATTTTTTAAACCTTAATCATGTATGTGTTTGTTGTTTATGTGTATGTGTTTGTTTTTTTAAACATTAATCATGTATGTGTTTATTTTTTTAAACCTAAATCATGGTGCAGTGTGTATGTGTATGTGTTTGTATTTTTAACTTTAATCATGGTGCTGTGTATGTACCATGATTAAGAAATCATGTACGTGTTTTTATGTATCTATCTATTTTTAAAATATCTATCTATTTATCTATCTTTAATCATGGTGCTGTGTATGTTTATGTGTTTGTTTTTTTAAACTTTAATCATGTGTGCGTTTGTTGTGTATGTGCATGTGTTTGTTTTTTTTAAACCTTAATAATCTTTGTGTTTGTTTTTTTAAACCTTAATCTTGGTGCTATGTGTACGTGTATGTGATTGTTTTTTTAAACCTTAATCATGGTGTTGTGTATGTACCATGATTAAGAAATCATGTATGTATTTCTATCTATCTATCTATCTATCTATTTATCTGTTTTTAAAATATCTATATATCTATCTGTTCGTTTGTTTAAATCTTAATCATGGTGCTATGTATATACCATATTTAAGAAATCATGTATGTGCTATCTATCTATCTATCTATCTGTTTGTGTATGTGTTTGTTTTTTTAAACCTTAATCATCTATGTATGTGTTTATTTTCTTTAAACCTTAATCATGGTATTATCTATCTATCTATAGATATGTATTAATCATGTATGTGTTTTTTTAAACCTTAAAATCATGGTGTTATCTATCTGTCTGTTTGTTTTTTTAAACCTTCATCATGTATTAAACATGTATGTGTTTTTTTAAACCTTAATCATGGTGCTATCTATCTATCTATCTATTTTTAAACCTTAATTATGGTGTTGTGTATGTGTATGCGTTTGTTTTTTTAAACCTTGATCATGTTTGTGTTTGTTTTTTAAAAGCTTAATCATGGTGCTTTATATGTGTATGTGCTTGTTTTTTTAAATCTTATCTATGTGTTTTTTAAAACCTTAAAATCATGGTGCTATTTATCTATCTATCTATCTATCTATTTGTTTGTTGTTTTTGTAAACCTTAATCATGGTGCTATTTATCTATCTATCTATCTATCTATATCTCATGGTGCTATCTATTAATATATCTTTCTATTTATCTATCTCTCTATCTATCTATTTAAACCTTAATCATGGTGCTCTGTATGTGTATGTGTTTGTTTTTTTAAATCTTATCTATGTGTTTTTTAAAACCTTAAAATCATGGTGATATCTATCTATCAATTGTTGTTGCTCTACTTTCCAAATTTTATTGCGTTCTAGTATATTTGCTTCCTTTATAGATTTATATTGATTATTTGATTTTATTTGATAAAAACAGTTTTTCAACTTGATTCTTACTTCTATTGCTCCTCATCTTAAACATTGCAAGACAATGGAATGCTGATGTTTGAAACCAGTCATCAAGACTTCCTGGTCTATTGTATGACTTGAATGAGAGAGATTCCGAGGATCCTACTGCTCTTAGATGACAAGCAGCCTTCCAACTTATTGGTCAGTGCTTTCTTTTGCAGTTTATTTGCATGTCATCAATATTTTGCAATGTTTTTTTTCTTTTTATTAAAAATTCACTTTATTAATATTTGAAAACTAACTCTACCTTCAGTAAAGTATTCACATTTAGTTTATTTTAATCACTTGTTTACATCTGTGAAGCTAATTCTTAACAAGGTATTAAAGAGTCGCAAGTCTTTGAGCCAAAACTAGCTATTGTTTATAGATTTGACACTTCTTATTAACTGTTAAAATATCTGCAAATTTCATATCAGAATTACTAAAGTTGACTTGGTCAGCCTAGGATCAGTGAATTACATACACTAATCTTTGGATTAAGGTGGATCAAGGTATAGAAAATGAGAATCAAAATTCTATTTTTTGTGCATGGTAACACGGTAACACCATACTGTACCGCTCTAGTAAGTATGTTTAATTATGTTCCATTTAGGGTTTCAAATATTGGTTCAGATTAGTATGTACGTCAATACTAAATAAAACCAGAGTGAAAGAAAGAGCTTGCACGTGCCTCCTTTGCAGCAGAAGAAAAGCAGAAGCTCAAGCTGGTCTTCTCCTATTTCTTCTTCACTAGTACATATACCCCTTTTCTATTGAACTATAAATTTTCACCTCCTGTGTCAACCAAGAAAGTACATGAGGAACAATGTGATGCTAGAAAATAGGCTTTTCATGCAATTTCAGATGAAATGACAAATATAATAGTTTAGAGCTTGACATATTCAGATACTTGCCATGTTCCAAGAGAGGGTGGTTTTAACGTGTTCCAAATATTTAAGAAAAGAAAAGGAGTTCAGCTGCAAAATTTAGACCAAGTGTATAAACAAAAGGAGACAAAATTAGATCACTTATTTTCTAAATCTGGATTCAACTAACAAGGAAAGAAGTAAACCGGAGCATTTTGAGGAAAGAGGCAAACAATTAGCATGATACGATATTGCGTATTGTTACGCACTACAAAGAGTTTGTGCTCATTGCCTTGTTAAGAATAGGCGCAATCCAAGGAACAAAAACCATGAATGGCTTTTTTAGCCATGAGAAGAAAAAAATTGCCAAATTTTGTCAAAGATGTACCGAAAAGTTAAAACTCTATATTACTATTTCAATTAGCACAATCAATCCCCAAAATATTTTCAATTAGAAAGACAAATTTGTAATTTTAAGAAGTCACAACAAAAGTTAGGCGATTATGATCTACACACATTGCCTGTCCAAAATGGCTTCATGATCATGAACAAAATCAATATTAAAATTAAGATTGAAAAATGATAAAGATCAAATAGAGATCATAATCAAGATCAACATCCTCATCATTAAAAGATCAAGATAAATATAAATTTTAATATAAAGATTGAAAACTTTATCATCTTTTTAATATTAATCTTAAACTCAATTTTAATCTTTTTTGTAATATTGGTCTTCAATCATGATATTGTTATTAATATTGATGTTGATCTCATCATGATGAGAATTTTGGTTTTGATTATGATCTTTATTTATTATTGATCTTATTCACATTCTTAAATTTAAAATTAATCTTGTTCTAGATAATTATCTTGATCTTCATTTTAATCTCAGTTTTAATATAGATTTTAGTTTTAATCTTAAAATCTTCATCTTTATCTTGCCTTTAATGTTTGTAATCTTGATCATCAATCTTGATTTGATATTTTTAATCTTAATTTTAACATTGATCTTGTTCTTGATCATGATCTTGATGTTGATCTCGACTTTAATCTAGATTTCAATCTTAATCTTATGATCATCATCTTTATATTACTTTTAAATCTTTATCTTAAACTCGATTTTAATCTTGTTTGTAATTTTGATCTTCAATCTTATTAATATTTATATTGATATTGATCTTGATTATGATCTCTATTGATCTTTATCATTTTTTAATCTTAATTTTAATATTGATTTTGTTCATGATCATGATATTGATCTTGATTTTAATCAAGACTTCAATCTTCATCTTATGATATTTATCACAATCTTAAGATACAAAGTTAAAGTTTGCATACAAGAAACAAAGGGATTAATCAAAGAAAATTTATTATCCATCATTCAAATGTTCAAGAATTATGAATCTTCTCAAGTAAGAATGACAAGGACCAATCTTATAAACAAACCAGCTTGTTTAAATTAAACCTAAGATTCCTGTAAAGCCCAAATCAAGATGAAATGCACCCCCAAAAAGGTATACTAAATGATGATTAAACTTTGGAATGGAAGTTCAATAAAAGAAGCTTTCCTGTTTTTCTCATATAAACTTAATTAAATCTTTAATCATGTGGGCGATATAGAAAAAAAAAAGACATATATACATATATATACATATGTATATGCATATGTATATACATATGTACATGCATACATATATGTATATGCATATGTATATACATATATATGTATATATGTATACATACATATGTATATGCTATATGTATATGCATATGCATATATGTATATGCATCTATTATCTTAAATGTATTTATAAAACGAATATCTATTTAGCTATATATTTTCAAAATTATCTCATTGAAAAAAGCAAAAAAAAGTCATGAAAATAAAAAAAATAATTCTCAAATATAAATACTAAAACAACTAACCATATTCTCATTAAAATTATTTTAAATATTTATTGAATTTATAAAATGACACGCAACATTATTATCTTCTAACTCTAATTTCTTTAAAATTTTTAATCCAAATTTCTCCATTTTATAGGGATTCTGAATATTCTCTTGATTTTATATACTCCACAGTACGCTTAATTGCATTTATTTGTGCTTTGATATTACCACTGAGTTCAAAATTGGGTTTCAGATGAAGGTTAAAGCCAAGATAAAGATGAAGATTTTAAGATTAAAACTGAAATATATATTAAAACTGAGATTAAAATGAAGATCAAGATAATTATCAAGAACAAGATTAATGTTAAAATTAAAAATAAGAATAAGATCAATAACAAAAAAGATCATAATCAAAACCAAAATTCTCATCATGATTAAATCAATATCAATATTGAAGACCAAGATTACTAACAAGATCAAAATCGATTTTAAGATTAATATTAAAAAAAAAAAAGATAAAGATGAATATCATAAGATAAAGATTGAAATCTTGATTAAAATCAAGATCAACATCATGATCATGAACAAAATCAATATTAAAATTAAAATTTAAAAATGATAAAGATTAAAAAGTGATCAAAATCAAGACCAACATCCTTATTATTACAAGATCAATATAAATATAAATATTAATATCATTGAAAATAAATATTACCACCGAGATAAAATCGAGTTTAAGATGAAGATTAAAGACAATATAAAGATGAAGATTTGAAGATTAAAACGGTAATCTATATTATAACTGAGATTAAAATGAATATTAAGATAATTATAAAAAACAAGACCAATGTTAAAATTAAGAATAAGAATAATATTAGTAACAAAAAAAGATCATAATCAAGATCAAAATTCTCATCATGATTAGGTCAATATTAAGATCAATAACAATATCAATATTGAAGAACAAGATTACAAACAAGATCAATATAACAAACAAATAGATAGATAGGTAGATAGCACCATGATTAAGGTTTTAAAAAATAACTTACAAATAGATAGATAGATAGATAGCATCATGATTAAAGTTTAAAAAACAACAAACAAATAGATAGATAGATAGATAGATAGATAGCACCATGATTAAGGTTTAAAAAAGTAAAAAAAAAATAGATAGATAGATAGACAGATATAACAAACAAATAGATAGATAGCACCATGAGATATAGATAGATAGATAGATAGCACCATGATTAAGGTTTAAAAAAACAACAAACAAATAGATAGATAGATAGATAGATACATAGATAGATAGATAGATAGATAGATAGATAGATAGATAGCATCATGATTAAGATTTAAAAAAACAACAAACAAATAGATAGATAAGGTTAAAAAAACAACAATAGATAGATAGATAGGACCATAATTAAGGTATGAAAAACAACAATAGATAGATAGAAAGATAGAACCATGATTAAGGTAGATAGCACCACAATTAAGGTTTAAAAAAACAACAATAATTAGATAGATAACACCATGATTAAGGTTTAAAAAAACAACAAACAAATAGATAGATAGATAGATAAATAGATAGATAGATAGCACCAAGATTAATGTTTAAAAAAACAACAATAGATAGATAGATAGCACCATAATTAAGGTTTAAAAAAATAACAAATAGATAGATAGATAGATAGATAGATAGATAGATAGATAGATAGATAGATAGATAGCACTATGATTAAGGTTTAAAAAACAGCTTTAAATCTCTTTTCATCAGATTACTCATATGATGTATAATAAGATGAAGATTATAAGAGTAAAACTTCAAAATGAAGATCAAGATAAATATCAAGAATAAGATATATGTTAAAATTAAGAATGAGAATAAGATCAATAACAAATCAAGATCAAAATTCACATCATGATTAGATCAATAACAATATCAAGATTTCATGAATTGCAAGCATAGATAATCACTTTAGCACCGCAATAAGTAAAAGATCATTTAACTTTGAAAAATAGAATTTATTCTCCATATTTTTGTATGGCATGCTAATATGGCATTGTGGAATATGATGAATCTTTAAAAGGGATTAGAATAAACATCAGTTTGATGGGATTAGACTCCACTTTATAGATTAGAAAGTTATATATATAATTATTTAACTTGAACCACCACCCATAAAACACATCTCTGTGCTTTAATATCCATATTAAAGCTACACAAGTCCAAAAAAGTCAAAAACTACTGATACAAACTAAAACATGATATTTCTATTGTTTCAGTGCAAAACCAAAAGAACCATTCACTGTAGTATACAGTAAGAACTAAACAAATAAATAGGTACTTGGACCCACTAATCTATAAGAAAATAATCAGGGTATACAAAATACAAAACCGGGTAGGACTAAGAACCTTGTTAATCTATCCCTAAATTTGGTGGTGTGTTGATTTGTTTGTTAGTGACCTATGTTTTAAAACCCAAACCAAACCAATGTACCAAACCAATCCATTTACAAAAATAAAATTTATTATTAAATAACTTAGTACGTTATTATTTTAGGGGTAAATTGCTCAAAGCACAACTTATTCATTTTTGAGAAAGTACAACTAAAAGTTGAAATAGATCTTTCCCGCCTTCCTAGCCTACAGGTTTTCTACTTTCAAGGAAAGATGATACATCCATATGCATGAAAAGCATAACAGTCATATGAATGCAGAATTTGAATAAGTGCAAGTTTGAATTTAGCACCTCGTTTTAGTTTTACAAAAAAAAAAAAAAAAAAAAAATCTAAGTTTGAATAGTACTCTGTAGGATGACAAGAAATAAATAGATTATGTCAATGGATTGAGTATCTAGATAAAAATTACTGAAAGAAAAATCAAAAGTTCAATCATCAAAAAAGTAGAGCTGTAGTTTCAATATTAAGAATAGCAATAATATCATAACTGAAACTACAGTAATATCATATATTTGATTTTTTTTCCATAATTAAACAATTGTCTTATGCTTCATTTTAGATTGTTCATGATACAACCTATTAGGAATAAAAGATTGCAAAGAATATCTCAAAGCAATATAATGATAAACAAGTAAGAACACCAATAATAATTCATATATTCCACATTTGCAAAAAGAAATTCTAAGTTTGAAGGGTTCTCCGTAGGAGGACAAGAAATAAATAGAAGAACCACAAGTTTACTAACCAAGAAAAAGAAATATATGTTTACCTCCCTCACCAACACAATAATACAGTCATCAAGAAGAATTATTATAAATCAAAAAGTCCCCAAACATATCCTTGTTCAAACATAATAACTGAAATACATAAATAAGAATGGCCAGACTACTAAATAAATGGTGCATAGCCTACCATTTTGTGATTTCTACTTCCAAAGAAGAGAAGACCAAGTTGAGCTCTAGACTCCTTCAAAACCTACCATTCCGAGAAGTAGCAATACTAATATTAATAATTTCATCACCTCCAAAGGATATTTCAACCATGGAAGAATAAAAATGACTCTGCAAAGATTTTAAACCTATAAAAAACCCTGAATGGTGCCAGCCCAGTCTCAGGGCCAATCATGACAATTGGAAAAGTAGGATCAGCAGCAAGTTTGAATTTTGACTGCCTACCAATAGACTGGAGCCCACCTACATTCTTGGTTCTCTTCCATTTTAAAAGACAAAGTACGAGATAGAATATTAACTTAGTTACACCACAAATAATAAAAAAAGATATATCATATTATTTTATGCGAGGATCCGTGCCAAATGTAGTCACTATAAAAAAGTACTAGGACATATTAAGAAATTAAAAGCTTAAATGTATGTTGAATGTGAAAGATAAAAGGTATCACACAGACCCTCCTCATAAATCACAGCAACTCGAAGGAACGACATATTTTCATTTGTAGCAATGTGGCAAGTGCTAGTAATAACCTCACAACAATTTCCATTAGAAGAGCCATATAGTATAGCTGACAAAGAAAAGTGCTTGTAAGTGATACTTGTAGCAATGTGGCAAGTGCTAGTAATAACCTCACAACAATTTCCATTAGAAGAGCCATATAGTATAGCTGACAAAGAAAAGTGCTTGTAAGTGATACTTGCAATCGATCCTATTGGAAGCTTCTTTTACAGCAAGTAAATACATATATGTTTTACAATTTATCCATCTCATCCAATAACAAAAATAAAATTTATGAAGAAAACAACCAAATAGACAAACAGACTATGAGGACAAGAAAAAAACTTAACCATTAAGAAACCAATTAACAGACCATAAGACAATATCAAATTATATAACAACTAATATAACACAAAGATTTATTTCTCAACGTGGCTTTTAGGCATACCTTTATTCACAAGGAGAAGGGATGAGAAAATTCTTTTATTTGTAGATATATAATGCTTAGTGGGTAAGGAGAACAAGAAGTTCTAGATTTGTGCCAAGAGGTTTTACAGAAATTAGGGAGAAATAAGATGTCATAAGACTTTGCTCTTCAATCAAGGTTCAACCTGATGGCCTTTAATAAAATTCCTTCTACACTTAAAAACAAGCTTATTGTAATAATAAGAAAGTCTATATATGCGCCAAAAGATATTATAAATTTTGAGGAGAGAAGTCAAAAGATATCTTTTTGTGCGAGTGAGGTAGGGGCTAAGGTCTGGGAAAAAAGTGTACTTAAAATTCCTATATTTTCTAGTGTTTTAGTTCCATACAAATTAGACATAAAACCAAAAACACCCCTGCCCATCTAAAGTTTTTAGCCTTCCACAAAGAGTAACAGTTCATGATTTATGTACATTAGACAAAGCATTAATCTTAGATAATAGAGATTTAGTAGAAGCGTGTAAGAAAATGTGGGAGCTCTGATAAGAGCTTCCCTTTTCTCCATAGGGGTTGCAACAAAAAAGGATTGGAATGTCTCTCTAGAAAGTTGAACACAACAAATCCAAGTCACTTCCCTATTGATTCTCCATTTATTATTATTGTAAAAGAACAATAGTAGCTTCCATCGTAATCCTTTGACACTCAAGTGACCAAAGTTTAAATTACAAAGTAGCATCGCAGTTGCACGCTTAAAGCAGGCTATACGCTTTCACACCACCTTAAACCACATGCGAACCTCCATTAAGTCTACATAAAGCAGGTCATAGGCTTGAATTGAAGGTGGCAAGATGCTACATCTCCCTTCAGTGGGAATATTTTTTATAAATATATAAAGATACTATCTTGCAAGTGATAAATATTAGTCCAAACATATGGCTACCACAGCAAAAATTCTGACTTTGCATACTACTACGAGCCCTATCTCAAGGTAAATTGGAGCAACAAGTGATAAACATTGTATGGGAATAACCTTACATGTGATGAAAACTCAAATAATATAGTAGTATACAATCCCCATTATAAATCCAACTAGTATCAAAACAAACCAACAACCAAATAAATCATAATTGTATATAATATGCAATAAATTAACAATCATAAACCCAATAAATATGAGTATAAATTTGAAACTCCTCCGATATTAACATAAACTTCCAAGTAACAATATTTAATCATAATGTTTAATAATTTAAGGTTTTTCAATATTTTTCATGTTCAAAAGAATAAACTTGTCAAAACTACTTAATCATCTTCCCTAAACTCTCACCATCATTTTACAAAATTGCTATTTTAAAAATTAAATGATATATAAAATGATACTCTAATATTTTACATGATTATGTCTCAAGTTAGTATCTTGTGGTTGATCTTCCTTGTGCATTTGATCTTGTCAATTAACTTAACTCAATCAATAAAATCATTTGAGCTTTTATGTATAATGGCTTAAAGTGCAAAAAATTAGATATGATTCACAATTAATTTTCATCTTCTTCATTTTGCTTAATTCTTACAAAATCACATATCACTAAAGGAATATCAACATTTCAACATTGCTTCTCAATGCTCAACCAATAGCTAGGACATGCCATTAGCTATGATACTCTATTTACATAATCAAGATTTTAACCATTTAATTTATCGAAAAAATTCTCTAATATTAAGTGATTATTTTTCTCTAAAACCATACTATTACTATTACCTAAAAAAATAGAGCAGAGAAGGTTGATTAGTATTATTATGCTATGTATTTGACATGCAATAATAGCCGTAGTAAAGATGAAAGGAGTGGGCGACAGTGGTCAGATGGAAAGATGATAGTAACAAATTGATGTCTAATCTAATTGTTAATCTAATTTGCAAAACAAGTTGGTTTTGATTTGATTTCCAAACTGTTACTATGAGTAGCGACATAATAACTTAATTAAAACTGCAGGGTTTGTGTGCTTGATGACTTAAGGAAGAACACAACACAACATATTTAATAGATATTACCTTATATTTAAAAGGTATATAGAACATCTATATAGAACATTATGGTGAAAGTGAATACTACACTAGAGATCAAGAGAGTTGCTAGATTTCATCTAATGATATTTTTCAAAACTTGTCTCTATGCACTAAACATACCAAAAGTAGTCATTTGAATCGGCATTGTTTCACCATAAATAGTGTTTTGATTTTTCACTATTGCCTTTTTTAGCTTACCACACCCAATTCATGTAAAATAACATAAAATTGTCGTCACTAGCTTTTTCTAGAAAAAGCATCATATATAATTCAGATGCAAACAACAAATAAGATATTAATAAAAATCATACCTTTTTTCTTATTTAAAAAAAAGTTCTTGATACCTCCAATAAATAGTTGAATTTTCACAAGTAGAGAACCACAATCGAAATTAATTGACTTCTACACGGGCAACCATGGTGAGGATGGAAAACAATACTAAGTAGTTACATGACATTAACTAGATAAGCATTATACATATATTTGTTCTACTATAAGGGAATACAATCGAATGACTATCATTACAAAGCTCACATTCAAATGATCAAGTAAAATGATTCATAATAGGAAACAATAAGAAAAGTAAAATAAGCACATGTTCTAAAATAATAAACAGCAAACATAAAAGATAAAGATAATAATGTTTACTTCTAAAGTTGCTAGGTGTTTTGCAAGCATGATGGCGGTCAGGATGTCCCAAACATTAACTAATGGCAAAATGATAGAGAGAAATAAAACATATGTTAACCACTTGGATTGCATAATAGATAAGAAAAGTTATATGGAATATTATGATGAAGTTGAATGCTACACTAGAAGTCCATTACTATGATTCAATAAAATGGATATGAGAAAAGTAGAAGATCCAAACAATAAAATGATAAACAATAAGAAAGTTCCAAAGATAAAGAGACTAAAGTTGAGATCCAAACAAACCTCAATCTCACATGTTTTATACAATAGATTCTATAGCTTTACCAAAGTTGTCTTCTAAAGTTGTCTAAGTGTTTGATAAGCACGACATTGGTCATAATGTCACAAACCTTGAAAGAAAAAATAAATAAATAAAATAAAATAACCAAGAGATAATAAATGGCTACCACTTGGATTTATCCAACAATATTTTTATTTAATTGGTCACTATGTACTAAACATACCAAAAATAGTCATTTGAATCGGCATAGTTCATTGTTGATAGTGTTTTGATTTTTCACTATTGTTTCTTTAGCTTTTGCACCTAATTCAAGCAAAATAACATAAAAAATAAAAAATAAAGAATAAATTAAATTGAATTAACATCTTAACTAGCCAATCAAATAATTCAAATGCAAACAATAACGAAGATTTTTAAAAGATAACTTTATGAAGCATTTTTCGTAAAAAACAAGGCTTTCGTATTCATATAACCTCACATATTTAGAATATTAGAAATAACTTTTTGATAAGATTAAAACCAAATGTACAGTGACCAATGTATCTACAAAAATAATAATTTTATATTATCCAAATACCTACGCACAAATCATGTCTTAAACTATACTGCATCTAAACCAATTAGTGATCACCCAACACTGTTTGGATCAATGCTTGTCATTTGGGCTAGAAATAAACAGATAGATAAAAACACAAATATGATTTCTTAAACATGGTACATACACAGCACAATGATTAAGGTTAAAAAAAACAAACACATACATATACACATACACACAGCACCATGATTAAGGTTTAAAAAAATAAACACATACATAATTAATGTTTAAAAAAATAAACCCATACACATACACAACAAACACATACATGATTAAGGTTTAAAAAAATAAACACATACACATACACAGCACTATAAATAGGGTTTAAAAAACAAACACATACACGATTAAGGTTTAAAAAAATAAACATATACACATACATGATTTTTTAATCATGATACGTACACTGCACCATGATTAAGATTTAAACAAACAAACAGATAGATAGATAGATATTTAGATAGAAAGATAGATATTTTAACAACAAACAGATAGATTGATAGATATATAGATAGGAACACAAACATGATTTCTTAATCATGGTACATACACAGCACCATCATTAAGGTTTCAAAAAACAAACACATACATAGCTCCATGATTAAGGTTTAAAAAAACAAACACATGCACATACACCCAGCACCATGATTAAGGTTTCAAAAAACAAACACATGCATGATTATGATTTAAAAAAATAAACACATACACATACACAACAAACACATACATGATTAAGGTTTTAAAAAATAAACATATACACATACATAACACCATGATTAAGGATAGATAGATAGATAGCACCACACACATACATGATAAAGGTTTAAAAGAACAAACACATATACATACACAACACCATGATTATAGAGTAAAAAAAATACATACATGATTTCTTAATCATGGTACATACACAGCACGATGAATAAGGTTTAAAAAAAATAAACACATACATGATTAAGGTTTTAAAAAACAAACGGATAGATAGATACACAGCACCAGGATTAAGGTTTAAAAAAATAAACACATACATGATTAAGGTTTAAAGAAAAAAACACATATACGATTAAGATTTAAAAAAACAAACAAATACTCGTATACAACACCATAATTAAGGTTTAAAAAAACAAACACATACACATACGCAACACCATGATTAAGGTTTAAAAAATCAAACACATACATGATTAATGTTTAAAAAAATAAACACATACACATACATGATTTCTTAATCATGGTACATACGTAGCATCATGATTAAGGTTTAAAAAAACAAACAGATAGATAGATAGATAGATAGAAAGATAGATATTCTAAAAACAGATAGATAGATAAATAGATAGATAGATAGATAGATAGATAGAAACACAAACATGATTTCTTAATCATGGTACATATACAGCCCCATGATTAAGGTTTAAAAAAACAAACACATACACATACACAACACCATGTTTAAGGAAGGATTGATAAATAGATAAATAGATAGAAACACATAAATGATTTCTTAATCATGGTACATTCACAGCACCAAGATTAAGGTTTAAAAAAACAAACACATACACATACACAACAGCATGATTAAGGAAGGATAGATACATACATACATACATATGCACCAATATTAAAGTATAAAAAAACAACAAACAAATAGATAGATAGAAAGATACATAGCACCATGATATATGTTTAAAAAAACAACAAACAAAGGATAGATAAATAGATAGATAGATAGAAATACATATATGATTTCTTAATCATGGTACATTCACAGCACCAAGATTAAAGTTTAAAAAAACAAACACATACACATATACAACAGCATGATTAAGGAAGGATAGATAGATAGATAGAAAGATAGCACCAAGATTAAAGTTTAAAAAAACAACAAACAAATAGATAGATAGAAAGACATATAACACCATGATTAAGGTTTAAAAAACAACAAACTAATAGGCAGGCAGGCAGGCATAGATAAATAGATGGATAGATAGAAATACATACATGATTTCTTAATCATGGTACATTCACAGAACCAAGATTAAGGTTTAAAAAAATAAACACATACACATACACAACAACATGATTAAGGAAGGATAGATAGATACATAGAAAGATAGCACCAAGATTAAGGTTTAAAAAAACAACAAACAAATAGATAGAAAAATATATAGCACCATGATTAAGGTTTTAAAAAAATAACAAACAAATAGGCAGGCAGGCAAGATACATAGCACCATGATTAAGGTTTAAAAAAACAACAAATAAATAGGCAGGCAGGCATCATGCTTGATAGCACCATGTTTAAGGTTTTAAAAAATAACTTAGGCAGGCAGGCATCGTGCCGGATAGCACCATGACTAAGGTTTAAAAAAATAACTTATAAATAAATAGATAGATAAAAAGATAGACAGATAGATATATAGATATATAGCACCATGATTAAAGTTTAAAAAAACAACAATATAAATAAATAGATAGATAGATAAAAAGATAGACAGATAGATATATAGATATATAGCACCATGATTAAAGTTTAAAAAAACAACAAACAAATAGATAGATAGATAGATAGATAGATAGCACCATGATTAAGGTTTAAAAAAATAACAAAGAGATAGATAGATAGATAGATATAACAAGCAAATAGATAGATAGAGAAATAGATAGATAGCACCATGATTAAGGTTTAAAAAACAACAATAGATAGATAGAAAGATAGAACCATGATTAAGGTTTAAAAAAACAACAATAGATAGATAGATAGCACCATGATTAAGGTTTAAAAAAAGAACAAACAAATAGATAGATAGATAGCATCATGATTAAGGTTTAAAAAAACAACAAACAAATAGATATATAAGGTTAAAAAAACAACAATAGATAGATAGATAGGACCATAATTAAGGTTTAAAAAACAACAATAAATAGATAGAAAGATAGAATCATGATTAAGGTTTAAAAAAACAACAATAAATAGATAGATAGCACCATGATTAAGGTTTAAAAAAACAACAATAGTTAGATAGATAGCACCATGATTAAGGTTTAAAAACATAACAAACAAATAGATAGATAGAAAGAAAGAAAGAAAGAAAGAAAGATAGATAGATAGATAGCACCATGATTAAGGTTTAAAAAAACAACTATAGATAAATATATAGCACCATAAATAAGGTTTAAAAAAATAACAAATAGATAGATAGATAGATAGATAGATAGATAGATAGCACTATGATTAAGATTTAAAAAAACAGCAATTGAGAGATAGATAGCACCATGATTTAAGGTTTTAAAAAACACAAATAAGATTTTAAAAAACAAAGAGCACCATGATTAAGGTTTAAATAGATAGATAGAGAGATATATAAATAAAAAGATAGATAGATAGATAGCACCATGAGATATAGATAGATAGATAGATAGATAGCACCATGATTTCAAGGTTTTAAAAAACACATAGATAAGATTTAAAAAAAACAAACACATACACATACAGAGCACCATGATTAAGGTTTAAAAAACAAACACAAACATGATTAAAGTTTTAAAAAATAAACACGTACACATACACAACACCATGATTAAGGTTTAAAAATAGATAGATAGATAGATAGCACCATGATTAAGGTTTTAAAAAACAGATACATGTTTAATATATGATTAACGTTTAAAAAAACAAACAGACAGATAGATAACACCATGATTTTAAGGATTAAAAAAACACATACATGATTAATACATATCTATAGATAGATAGATAGTACCATGATTAAGATTTATTAAAAAAAATAAGCACATACACAGATGATTAAGGTTTTAAAAACCAAACACATACACAAACAGATAGATAGATAGATAGCACATACATGATTTCTTAATCATGGTACATACACAATCTTAAACCAACAAACAGATAGATTTATAGATATTTTAAAAACAGATAGATAGATAGATAGATAGATAGATAGATAGATAGATAGATAGATAGATAGAAACACATACATGATTTCTTAATCATGGTACACACACAGCACCATGATTAAGGTTTAAAAAAACAATCACATACATATACACATAGCACCAAGATTAAGGTTTAAAAAAACAAACACAAACATTATTAAGGTTTAAAAAAAACAAACACATGCACATACACAACAAACGCATACATCATTAAAGTTTTAAAAAATAAACACATAAACATACACAGCACCATGATTAAGGATAGATAAATAGATAGATATTTTTAAAAAAGAAAGATAGATAGAAACACATACATGATTTCTTAATCAAGGTACATACACAACACCATGATTAAAGTTAAAAAAACAAACACATACACATACACACAGCACCATGATTAAGGTTTAAAAAAATAAACACATACATGATTAAGGTTAAAAAAAACAAACACATACACATACACAGCATCAAGATCAAAGATAGAAAGATAGATAGATATTTTAAAAATAGATAGATAGATAGATAGAAACCCATATATGATTTCTTAATCATGATACATACACAGCACCATGATTAGTGAAAAAAAAAACACATACACATACACACAGGCCCATGATTAAGGTTATAAAAAAACAAACACATACATGATTAATGTTTAAAAAAACAAACACATACACGTACACAACAAACACATACATGATTAAGGTTTAATAAAGCAAACATATACATGATTAAGGGTTAAAAAAACAAACACAAACACATACATGATTTCTTAATCATGGTACATACACTGCACCATGATTAAGGTTTAATAAAACAAACAGATATATATTTTAAAAATAGATAGATAGATAGATAGATAAATAGAAACACATACATGATTTCTTAATCATGGTACATACACAGCACCATGATTAAAGTTTAAAAAAATAAACACATACAGATACACACAGCACCATGATTAAGGTTTAAAAAACAAACACATATTATTAAGGTTTAAAAAAAAAACACATACACAAACACAACAAACACATACATGATTAAGGTTTAAAAAAACAAACACATACACATACACAGCACCATGATTAAGGATAGATAGATGGAAAGATATTTTAAAAATAGATAGATAGATAGATAGAAACACATACATGATTTCTTAATCATGGTACATACACAGCACTATGATTAAGGTTAAAAAAAAACACATACACATACACACAGCACCATGACTAAGGTTTAAAAAAACACACACATGCATGATTAATGTTTAAAAACACAAACACATACACGCACACAACAAACACATACATGATTAAGGTTTAATAAAACAAACACATGCATGATTAAGGATAAAAAAAACAAACACATACACACAGATGATTTCTTAATCATGGTACATACACTGCACCATGATTATGGTATAAAAAAATAAACAGATAGATAGATAGATAGAAACACATACATGATTTCTTAATCATAGTACATACACAGCACCATGATTAAGGTTTAAAAAAATAAACACATACACACAGCACCATGATTAAGGTTTAAAAAAACAAACACATATATTATTAAGGTTTAAAAAAAATAAACACATACTCATACACAACAAATGCATACATGATTAAGGTTTAAAAAAACAAATACATATACATACACAGCACATTGATTAAGGATAGATGGATAGATAGATAGAAACACATATGATTTCTTAATCATGGTACATACGCAACACCATGATTAAGGTTAAAAAAATAAACAAATACACATACACGCAACACCTTGATTAAGGTTTAAAAAAAACACATACATGATTAATGTTTAAAAAAATAAACACATACATATACACAACAAACACATACATAATTAAGGATTAAAAAACAAACACAAACACACAAACAACACTATAAATAAGATTTAAAAAAATAAACACATACAAGATTAAGGTTTAAAGAAAGAAACACATACACATACACAGCGCTATGATTAAAGTTTAAAAAAACAAACACATATATGATTAAGGTTTTAAAAAATAAACACTTACACATACATCATTTCTTAATCATGGTATATACACAGCACTATGATTAAGGTTTAAACAAACAAACAAACAGATAGATAGATATTTAGATAGAAAGATATATATTTTAAAAACAGATAGATAGATAGAAACACAAACATGATTTCTTAATCATGGTACATCCACAGCATCATGATTAAGGTTAAAAAAATAAACACATAAACAGTATCATGAATAAGGTTTAAAAAAACGAACACATACACATACACACAACACCTTGATTAAGGTTTAAAAAAACAAACACATACATGATTAAAGTTTAAAAAAACAAACACATATACATACATGATTTCTTAATCATGGTACAGACACAACACCATGATTAAGGTTTAAAAAAACAAACAGATATATAGATAGATAGAAAGAAAGAAAGATAGATAGAAACACAAACATGATTTCTTAATCATGGTGCATAAACAACACCATGATTAATGTTTAAAAAATATACTCATACACATACACAGCAACATTATTAAGGATAGATAGATATATTGATATTTTAAAAATAGATATATAGATAGATAGAAAGAAACACGTACATGATTTCTTAATCTTGGTACATACACATATACAACAAACACATACATGATTAAGGTTTAAAACAAACACACACACATACACAGCATTATGATTAAGGTTTTAAAAAACAAACACATACATGATTAAGATATTAAAAAACAAACAGATACATACACATGATTTCTTAATCATGGTACATACACAGCATCATGATTAAGGTTTAAATAAACAAATGGATAGATAGATATTTTAAAAACAGATAGATAGTTAGATAGATAAAAACACATGTATGTATTCTTAATCATGGTACACACACAACACCATGATTAAGGTTTAAAAAAACAAACACATAACACCATGATTAAGGTTTAAAAAAATAAACACATACATCATTAAGCTTTAAAAAAATAAACATATACACATACACAACAAACGGATACATGATTAAAATTTATAAAAACAAACACACACACATACACAGCACTATGATTAAGGATAGATAGATAATTTAAAAATAGATATATAGAAAGATAGAAACACATACATGATTTCTTAATCATGGTACATACACAGCACATACACAACACCAGGATTAAGGTTAAAAAAAACAAACACACACATACACCCAGCACAATGATTAAGGTTTTAAAAAACAAACACATACAAGATTAATGTTTAAAAAAACAAACCCATGCACATACACAACAAACACATATAAGATTAAGGTTTAAAAAAACAAACGCATGCACATACACAGCGCTATGATTAAGGTTTAAAAAAACAAACACATATATGATTAAGGTTTAAAAAAATGAACACATACACATACATGATTTCTTAATCATGGTACATACACAGCACCATGATTAAGGTTTAAACAAACAAACAGAAAGATAGATATTTAGATAGAAAGATATATATTTTAAAAACAGATAGATAGATAGATAGATAGAAACACAAACATGATTTCTTAATCATGGTACATCCACAGCATCATGATTATTGTTAAAAAAACAAACACATAAACAGCACTATGAATAAGGTTTAAAAAAACAAACACATACACATACACACAGCACCATGATTAAGGTTTAAAAAAACAAACACATACATGATTAAGGTTTAAAAAAATAAACACATACACATACACAACAAACACAAACATGATTAAGGTTTAAAAAACAAACATATACACATACATAGCACCATGCTTAAGGATAGATAGATAGATAGCACTACACACATACATGATTAAGGTTTAAAAAAAACAAACACATACACATACACAGCACCATGATTAAGGTTTTAAAAAAAACACACATGATTTCTTAATCATGGTACGTACATAGCACCATGATTAAGGATAGATAGATAGCACCACACACATACATGATTAAGGTTTAAAAAAACAAACACATACACATACACAACACCATGATTAAGGTTTAAAAAAAACACACATGATTTCTTAATCATGGTACGTACATAGCACCATGATTAAGCTTTAAAAAAACAAACACATACATGATTAAGGTTTAAAAAAATAAACAAATAGATAGATACACAACACTTAGATTAAGGTTTAAAAAAATAAACACATATAGGTTTAAAGAAACAAGCACATACATGATTAAAATTTTAAAAAACAAACACAAACACATATACAACACAATGATTAAGGTTTAAAAAAACAAACAAATACACATACACAGCATCACGATTAAGGTTTAAAAAATCAAACATATACATGATTAAGATTTAAAAAAAGAAACACATACATAGACACAACCCCATGATTAAGGTTAAAAAAAACAAACACATACACATACACAACACCATGATTAAGGTTCAAAAAATCAAACACATACATGATTAAAGTTTAAAAAAACAAACACATACACATACACAACACCATGATTAAGGTTTAAAAAAACAAACACATACATAATTAAAATTTAAAATAAAGAAACACATACATGATTTCTTAATCATGATACACACACAGCACCATAAATAAGGTTTAAAAAAACAAACAGATAGATAGATAGATAAATATTTTAAAAATAGACAGATAGATAGAAACATATACATAATTTCTTAATCATGGTACATACACAGCACCATGAATGGTTTAAAAAAACAAACACAAACACATACACACATACATGATTTATTAATGATGGTACATACACAGCACTACGATTAAGGTTTAAGAAAACAAACACATACAAACACACAGCACCATGATTAAGGTTTAAAAAAACAAACACATACATGATTAAGATTTTAAAAAACAAACACATACGTATACATGACTAAGGTTTAAAACAAACACATATGCATACACAGCACTATGATTAAGGTTTAAAAAAACAAACACATACATGATTAAGATTTTAAAAAATAAACACAAACACATACATGATTTCTTAATCATGGTACATACATAGCACCATGATTAATGTCTAAACAAACAAATAGTTAGACAGATATTTTAAAAACAGATAGATAGATAGATAGAAACACATACAAGATTTCTTAATCTTGGTACATACACAGCATCATGATTAAAGTTTAAAAAAACAAACACATACACATACACACAGCACCATAATTAAGGTTTAAAAAATAAACACATACACATACACAACAAACGCATACATGATTAAGGTTAAAAAAAAATAAACAAATACACATACGCAGCACCATGATTAAGGATAGATAGATAGATAGATATTTTAAAAATAGATAAATAGATAGATAGAAAGAAACAAATATATGATTTCTTAATCATGGTACATGCACAGCACCATGATTAAGGTTTAAAAAAATAAACACATACATGATTAATGTTTAAAAAAACAAACACATACACATACACAACAAACGCATAAATGATTAACGTTTAAAAAAACAAACAAATACACATACATAGCACTATGATTAAGGTTTAAAAAAACAAACACATACACATACACAGAACCATAATTAAGGTTTAAAAAAAAAACACATACAAAGCACCATGATTAAGGTTTAAAAAAACAAACACATACACATACACAGAACCATGATTAAGGTTTAGAAAAACAAACACATACATGATTAAAGTTTAAAAAAATAAACACATACACATACATGATTTCTTAATCATGGTACATACATAGAACCACGATTAAGGTTTAAAAAACCAAACATATATACATAGACACAGTACCATGATTAAGGTTTAAAAAAACAAACACATACATGATTAAGGTTTAAAAAAAACACACACATACCCAACAAACACATACATGATTAAGGTTTAAAACAAACACATACACATACAGAGCACTATGATTAAGGTTTAAAAAAACAAATACATACATGATTAAGATTTTAAAAAACAAACACATACGTATACATGATTAAGGTTTAAAACAAACGCATATGCATACACAGCACTATGATTAAGGTTTAAAAAAACAAACACATACATGATTAAGATTTAAAAAATAAACACATATACATACATGATTTCTTAATCATGGTACATACATAGCACCATGATTAATGTCTAAACAAACAAATAGTTAGATAGATATTTTAAAAACAGATAGATAGATAGATAGATAGATAGATAGATAGAAACACATACAAGATTTCTTAATCTTGGTACATACACAGCACCATGATTAAGGTTTAAAAAAACAAACATATACACATACACACAGCACCATAATTGAGGTTTAAAAAAACAAACACATACACATACACAACAAACGCATACATGATTAAGGTTTAAAAAAACAAACAAATACACATACGCAGCACCATGATTAAGAATAGATAGATAGATAGATATTTTAAAAATAGATAAATAGATAGATAGATAGAAACAAATATATGATTTCTTAATCATGGTACATGCACAGCACCATGATTAAGGTTTAAAAAAATAAACACATACATGATTAATGTTTAAAAAAACAAACACATACACATACACAACAAACGCATAAATGATTAACGTTTAAAAAAACAAATACATACACATACATAGCACTATGATTAAGGTTTAAAAAAACAAACACATACACATACACAGAACCATAATTAAGGTTTAAAAAAAAATACATACAAAGCATCATGATTAAGGTTTAAAAAAACAAACACATACACATACACAGAACCATGATTATTAAAAAAACAAACACATACATGATTAAAGATTAAAAAAATAAACACATACACATACATGATTTCTTAATCATGGTACATACATAGAACCATGATTAAGGTTTAAAAAAACAAACAAATGGATAGATAGATATTTTAAATATAGATAGATAGATAGATAGAAACACATACATAATTTCTTAATCATGGTACATACACAGCACCATGATTAAGGTTTAAAAAAACAAACACATATGCATGCACACAGCACCATGATTAAGGTTTAAATAAACAAACACATACACATACATGATTAAGGTTTAAAAAAACAAACACATACACATTTATGATTAAGGTTTAAAACAAACACATACACATACACAACACTATGATTATGGTTTAAAAAAACAAACACATTCATGATTAAGATTTAAAAAAATAAATACATACATGATTAAGAATTAAAAAAACAAACACATACATATACATGATTTCTTAATCATGGTACATACACAGCACCATGATTAAGGTTTAAACAAACAAACAGATAGATAGATAGATATTTTAAAAACAGATAGATAGACAGATAGAGATATAAAAACACATACATGATTTCTTAATCATGGTACAAACACAGCACCATGATTAAGGTTTAAAAAAACAAACAGATAGATAGATATTTTAAAAATAGATAGATACATAGATACATAGAAACAAATACATGATTTCTTAATAATGGTACAAACACTGCACCATGATTAAGGTTTAAAAAAACAAACACACATACACACAGCACCAAGATTAAGGTATAAAAAAACAAACACATACATAATTAAGGTTAAAAAAAACAAACGCATACACATACACAACAAACACATACACATACACAACAAACACATACATGATTAAGGTTTAAAGCAAACATATACACATACACAACACTATGATTAAAGTTAAAAAAAAATAAACACATACATGATTAAGGTTTAAAAAAACAAACACATACACATATATGATTTAATAATCATGATACATACACAGCACCATGATTAAGGTTTAAACAAACAAACAGATAAATAGAAATTTTAAAAACAGATAGCTAGATAAATAGATAGATAGATAGATGGATAGCTAGAAACACCTACATAATTTCTTAATCATGGTACATACACAGCACCATGATTAAAGTTTAAAAAAACAAACACATATATTATTAAGGTTTAAAAAAAACAAACACATATACAAACACAACAAATGCATACATTATTAAGGTTTAAAAAAAACAAACACATACACATACACAGAGCACCATGATTAAGGTTTCAAAAAACAAACACATACATGATTAATGTTTAAAAAAATAAACACATACACGTACACAACAAACACATACATGATTAAGGTTTAGAAAAACAAACACATACATGATTAAGGGTTAAAAAAACAAACACATACACATACATGATTTCTTAATCATGGTAGATACACTGCACCATGATTAAGGTTTAAAAAAAACAAACAGATAGATAGATAGATAAATAGATAGATATTTTAAAAATAGACAGATAGATAGAAACACATACATGATTTCTTAATCATGGTAAATACACAGCACCATGATTAAGGTTTAAAAAAACAAACACATAAACATACATACAACACCATGATTAAGATTTAAAAAAACAAACACATATATTATTAACGTTTAAAAAAAACAAACACATACATAATTAAGGTTTAAAAAAACATACACAGCACCACGATTAAGGATAGATAGATAGATAGATATTTCAAAAATAGATAGATAGATAGATAGAAATACATACTTGATTTTTTAATCATGATACATACACAACACCATGATTAAGGTTAAAAAAAACACATACATATACACACAACACCATAATTAAGGTTTAAAAAAACAAACACATACACATACACAGCACTATTATTAAGCTCTAAAAAAATAAAAATATACATGATTAAGGTTTAAAAAAATAAACACATACAGAGACATGATTTCTTAATCATGGTACATACACAACACCATGATTAAGGTTTAAACAAACAAACATATAGATAGATAGATATTTAGATAGAAAGATAGATATTTTAAAAACAGATAGATAGATAGATAGATAGATAGATAGATAGATAGATAGATAGATAGATAGATAGATAGACACGTAGAAACAACAAACAAATAGATAGATAGATAAATAGATAGATAGAAAGATAGCTAGCACCATGATTAAGGTTTAAAAAAAAACAAACAAATAGATAGATAGATAGATACATAGCATCATGACAAAGGTTTAAAACAAACAAACAAACAAATAGATAGATAGAAAGATAGATAGACAGATACAACAAACAAACAGATAGATAAACAAATAGATAGATAGATAGATAGCACCATAATAAGGTTTTAAAAAATAACTTACAAATAGATAGATAGAAAAAAAAGATAGATAGATAGATAGCACTATGATTAAGGTTTAAAAAAACAACAAACAAATAGATAGATAGATATATAGATATATAGATAGATAGCACCATGATTAATGTTTTGTTTTAGATAAATAAATGATTAAGGTTTAAAAAAACAAATACATACATGATTAAGGTTCAAAAAAAATAAACATATATAAATACAAGGCACCATGAATAAGGTTTAAAAAAACAAACACATACATGATTAAGATTTAAAAAAACAAATAGATAGATAGATAGAAACACATACATGTTTTCTTAATCATAGTACATTCTAGCGCCATGATTAAGAATTAAAAATAGATTTCTTAGATAGATAGATAGATAAAAACAAACACACAATGATTAAGGATAGATAGACAGATAGATAAAAACAAACACACCATGATTAAAGTTTAAAAAAATAATTGTACACAGCACCATGATTAAGGTTTCAAAAAATAACTAGATAGATAAATAGATAGCTAGCTAGCTAGCTAGCACCATGATTAAGGTTTAAAAAACAATTAGATAGATAGATGAATAGATAAAAACAAACACACCATGATTAAGGATAGATAGATAGATAGATAGATAAAAACAAACACATCATCATTAAGGTTTAAAAAACAGATAGATAGATGAAAACAAACACACCATGATTAAGGTTTAAAAAAATAATTATACACAACACCTTAACTAAGGTTTAAACAAACACAACATTATTAAGGTTTACAAAAGCAATTATACACAGCACCATAATTAAGGTTTAAAAAAACAACTAAATACATAGATAGATACAGCACCATGATTAAGGTTTAAAAAAATAACTAAATAAATAGATAGAGAGTAGATAGATAGATAGATAGATAGATAGATAGATAGGTAGCACCATGATTAAGGTTTAAAAAAATAATTAGATAGATAGATAAAAACAAACACACCATGATTAAAGTTTAAAAAAACAGATAGATAGATAGATAAAAACAAATGCACCATGATAAAGGTTTAAAAAAATAATTATACACAGCATCATCATTAAGGTTTAAAAAAACTAGATAGATAGATAAATAGATAGCAAGATAGATAGATAGATAGATAGATAGCACCATGATTAAGGTTTAAAAAAACAATTAGATAGATAGATAGAAAAATAGATAAAAACAAACACATCATGATTAAGGTTTAAAAAAACAGATAGATAGATAGATAGATAAAAACAAACACACCATGATTAAAGTTTGAAAAAGCAAACACACCATGATTAAGGTTTAAAAAAACAATTAGATAGATAGATAGATGGATGGATAGATAGATAAAAACAAACACACCATGATTAAGGTTTAAGAAAACAGATAGATAGATAGATAGATAGATAGATAAAAACATACACACCATGATTAAGGATAGATAGATAGATAGATAAAAACAAACACACCATGATTAAGGTTTTAAGAAAATAGATAGATAGATAGATAGATAAAAACAAACACACCATGATACACGTTGCATAGGCATCCAAAAGTAAATAAAATCAGATACACGTTGAATAGGCATCCAAAAGTAAATTAGCTTTCTAGGGTTTGCAAAACATCAGTTAAGAAAAAATACAAGGAATTTAAGCTCATTATGATACCAATACTAGGACAAAAAGATCAAGATGAAATTGTCCTACAACCATGGACCACCAAGAAAAGCTATTCCTATAAATGAATATCTCTCAAAGGCAAATCTCAAACATCAAGATTAAATCAGAGTCCATTCATCCTTTCAGTAATCAATTTCAAACTATAGGAAAAATTTCTTAAAAATTATGATGGGAGAAGAACGGCAACATGAAATACATATGCAGCAAACCATATTGCATAGAAGACATCCACCAATGGTTATACAAAAAGCTTAAACAGGTTCAGAGACTAAATGAATGAATGATAAAATAAGCAACTCACCAACCCTGTAGAAAAATAAACGCAAAAGAATGCGTTTTTTGGATAAAAGTAACATAGGAATTGGACGAAGAAAAGCATAGAATATGGATGCAGAAATCCACTTGTATGTCATTCCTTGTGTAGTAATAATGATATAACAGGAATTGCACTAGTGATCATTTCATAGGTAGAAGCCTTTTCAGTTTAAACAAGTACAAAATAGATCTCAAAATAGTAAAACAATTATCATGATACGATATTGCTTATTGTTACGCACTACAAAGAGTTTGTGCTCATTGCCTTGTTAAGAATAGGCGCAATCCAAGGAACAAAAACCATGAATGGCTTTTTGAGCCATGAGAAGAAAAAAATTGCCAAATTTTGTCAAAGATGTACCGAAAAGTTAAAACTCTATATTACTATTTCAATTAGCACAATCAATCCCCAAAATATTTTCAATTAGAAAGACAAATTTGCAATTTAAGAAGTCACAACAAAGGTTAGGCGATTATGATCTACACACATTGCCTGTCCAAAATGGCATCACAATCTTAAGATACAAAGTTAAAGTTTGCATACAAGAAACAAAGGGATTAATCAAAGAAAATTTATTATCCATCATTCAAATGTTCAAGAATTATGAATCTTCTCAAGTAAGAATGACAAGGACCAATCTTATAAACAAACCAGCTTGTTTAAATTAAACCTAAGATTCCTGTAAAGCCCAAAACAAGATGAAATGCACCCCCAAAAAGGTATACTAAATGATGATTAAACTTTGGAATGGAAGTTCAATAAAATCAGCTTTCCTGTTTTTCTCATATAAACTTAATTAAATCTTTAATCATGTGGGCGATATAGAAAAAAAAAGACATATATACATATATATACATATGTATATGCATATACATATGTACATGCATACATATATGTATATGCATATGTATATACATATGTATGTATATATGTATACATACATATGTATATGCTATATGTATATACATATACATATATGTATATGCATATGCATATATGTATATATGTATGTATATGTATATGCATATGCATATGCATATATGTATATGGAGGAGATGCATATTTGCGGCAAAGTTTCCTCCAAAGCGAATTTGACAGGAAGGGTAGCAAAGTTTATGGGAATAAGAGCAAAAAGACTTTGGGCAATGCAAAGTCTGAGAGTAGTCAAAATTAATTTAGACTATGCATATATGATTCCTGGTTTAATTCATAATCAGCACATGTACACAGGATGATGTAGGCGAACCTATTTATGGTGTACGTGTTGGGACCTAAGAGTAGGTCAATGTGTAGGTTATGGTGCCTTTGTGCTCTTGCCTCTTTCCTCAAAATGCTCCAGTTTACTTCTTTCCTTGTTAGTTGAATCCAGATTTAGAAAATAAGTGATCTAATTTTGTCTCCTTTTGTTTATACACTTGGTCTAAATTTTGCAGCTGAACTCCTTTTCTTTTCTTAAATATTTGGAACACGTTAAAACCACCCTCTCTTGGAACATGGCAAGTATCTGAATATGTCAAGCTCTAAACTATTATATTTGTCATTTCATCTGAAATTGCATGAAAAGCCTATTTTCTAGCATCACATTGTTCCTCATGTACTTTCTTGGTTGACACAGGAGGTGAAAATTTATAGTTCAATAGAAAAGGGGTATACGTACTAGTGAAGAAGAAAGAGAAGACCAGCTTGAGCTTCTGCTTTTCTTCAGCTGCAAAAGAGGCACGTGCAAGCTCTTTCTTTCGCTCTGGTTTTATTTAGTATTGACGTACATACTAATCTGAACCAATATTTGAAACCCTGAATGGAACATGATTAAACATACTTACTAGAGCGGTACAGTATGGTGTTACCGTGTTACCATGCACAAAAAATAGAATTTTGATTCTCATTTTCTATACCTTGATCCACCTTAATCCAAAAGATTAGTGTATGAAATTCACTGATCCTAGGCTGACCAAGTCAACTTTAGTAATTCTGATATGAAATTTGCAGAAATTTTAACAGTTAATAAGAAGTGTCATATCTATAAACAATAGCTAGTTTTGGCTCAAAGAATTGCGACTCTTTAATACCTTGTTAAGAATTAGCTTCACAGATGTAAACAAGTGATTAAAATAAACTAAATGTGAATACTTTACTGAAGGTAGAGTTAGTTTTCAAATATTAATAAAGTGAATCTTTAATAAAAAGAAAAAAAACATTGCAAAATATTGATGACACAAATAAACTGCAAAAGAAAGCACTGACCAATAAGTTGGAAGGCTGCTTGTCATCTAAGAGCAGTAGGATCCTCGGAATCTCTCTCATTCAAGTCATACAATAGGCCAGGAAGTCTTGATGACTGGTTTCAAACATCAGCATTCCATTGTCTTGCAATGTTTAAGATGAGGAGCAATAGAAGTAAGAATCAAGTTGAAAAACTTTTTTTATCAAATAAAATCAAATAATCAATATAAATCTATAAAGGAAGCAAATATACTAGAACACAATAAAATTTGGAAAGTAGAGCAACTATAATTTGCAAATCAGAGCTTACCACAAAAGTAATTCTACTAATGCAGACACTAGACTCAACCTTGCATTCCTTGAAAGAAAAGGTAAAAGCCTGCAACCACATCAAGTAGTGTAAATGGACATTGTGTATGCTGTCAAGGTGAGAATATTTAGTTAACATTTTATAATAAGCATATTGACAAATGTAAACAAACCTCAAGAAGTCATGCCAAAAATATAAGATAGAAGTCTTGGAATAGTGGATAGCAGAGCACCAGTGTGCTTTTCAATATGTACCCATTTATGAGCTTTGTTTAACCCATCCTAAAAAAACACGCCAATTTGTAAGAATTGAGAAGTAATACCTCCTTCTAAAAGTATCTAAAAAGTACATTATATCAAATCATAGCAAATGAGTATTTCTTCAAATAGTCATAAAACTACCACCAATTGATTAATAGAAAGAGTAGAAAGAAACAACCAGGACACGTTAAAGTTTCTGGTATCTTAGTAGCAAAATATACAATATCAATGATAAGTACATACTATGGCTAATAGCCTGTCAAAGTTACCTTAAAATTTAGCTCTATTCAACTCATTCCACTGTTTTGTGTAAGCAAAACCAAACTGTCATCTACAGTGCAAAGATAATAGTAAAACCATTAATTAGAAACCAAAGGAAAATTCTGAACACTGATTTCTAGGACCTCCGACATAATTTAGAGAAATACCCATAAACCCCTTATGAGAAATAAGTTAGATTGGATCAGGTTTAACAAAAGAAATTTTGCAATAGAAAATAAACAGTGACCTATACATATGAATCCTACTTGGAGGTGTCAACGTGGGTACGCTATATCCAAATTCCTAGCACTTCTTGGTAATGAGTAACCAATTGTAGAACCACCAAAAAGGCATTAGAAATTCATGTCCTCATATAATAACGATAAACATAAAAATATTTTTTTTAACAAAATGGGAGGAAGCAAAGAAGAAAATTGACAACAAATTGACAACTTGCTAATTAGGCAATCAAACATTTACTTAGTTCATATAAAGAGTACTTGAATCCATATTGGACGTAAATTGACAACAAATAATATATAGAAAAGTAACATGGATTATATCCCCTACCTAATCAATTGTAATAACCAAATTGACAAACCTTAGATGAAAGTGATAAGAATGCTTGTGCTAGTACCCAGCTACTCAGACAGTCATTAACATTCTGGTTACTTTCTTGAATCCTCATAGTTAAAAGTTCAGGGCTGTCAAGCTACTGAGTTTTACCTCATTAGGCTCCACTATGTTTCAACATGAATTTATGAATGGCATATGGAATCATTTGAGTCTCGGATAACGTATACAAATGATATACTCTACTCAATATAAAGTAAATTTTGCCAGGTATTTCCTTTGGTGCAGGACATGAATACTTACAGATTAAATATGTTACTTAAAATCATAAATGCCTCTTTGGCTGTAACACCTCTGAAGCCATCCTATGCAAAAGAATTGAATTCATAGTTTATGTAATTTCTGCATAATATACGGATACAATATTCCATAATAAACTACTTGAAGTGTAAATGATATAAAAAATGTCATAACCAACCAGCATGGTGTTCCTACAAATGTGTTTCTTGAACCTTTATCAAACATGCATGCTAAAGTCGCCAAGCTTCGCAACTCCAGAACTATCCAGAAGAATATTCCCAGCCTGCAGACGAAAAACATTTTGGAGTAAGGAAAAGTACAATTTGTAATATACAAATAAAAGATTATGACAATATAATACACTAACCGTGATGTCCTGATGTATATGCCCATGTCTATGCAGATACTCTAAAACTTTAAGTGTTTCTTAAGTATTGAACATATAACAGGTTCTTCGAATCCATCTGGATGTGCAATCTCAATCAAGTGCAAGCATGAACCTTCGACCATAAATCGCATAACCACCCAAAGGTGCGCTGAACAACGACAAAGCAGTAAAGAGTAGTAAGCTCTTATCACATGCGGGTGTTGTCTTAGGTCTAAGGTTTGATTCTCATTTACACTGTCATATGAGCATGCATGACTCTTTGTAATCTTTAATATATTTTAATAAAAGAGTATGATGATGCGTACCATTTCCAATTGCAGCAACATCCCATCCAACACCTTTCATTGTCTGTGTTTGCCCATTGACGTCCTTCCGTTACCTGCACACTGCATAATTTTCAACAGTTAAAATAGCAAATATAACATCACATAAATGCAACTACGTGCAGCTAGGAGAATGTACCTGTAAAGTAGCAACAACATTGTACTTCAGAAGTTTCCTGTAAACCGTTTAACAATACCAGCTAGTTGTTTAACACTAAAGATAAACAGTGCGTTGATATATGCAAATACAAACATCACTTGCCCTTGAATTACCTAATTGCAGACCAAGATAGCTCTAAGGGATAGTTCACCAAACCACTAATTGAAACACGATATCTGCTTCAAAGTAAGGAAACAAGTATTACTCACTACACAGTATATAATATTTAGTGTGGAAGATAGAAACTGTCAAGAAAGAACCTTTCTATGTCATCAATAAATGGCAGTGGTCTCTGGTTTCTCTAATAGGTTTCTTGGCATCCTTTTATTAATAACTACCTTAAGATTGTGACAAGATGTAATAACTACTGGCTGAACTTCTGGTGCACAACGAGCAATTGCTTGTACTTGAATTTGGAATCAAATACATTATATATCAATTCAATTTTTTAATTCACAAATAAACAAATTGGATAAATAGAGAATCCGTATGGTTGCAAGTAACCATTATAGAGGGGCAAAAATCCAACAAATTAGAGGAATAACTAAACAAACAAGTACGCTAGTTCAAGAGAAGTTCATTGTCCTAAGGAAAGAAAAGAAAAACTTTGCCAAAAAGAGAAAAATAAGATTGTTGCCTCTTTTAAGTGGTCTTTTCAATTGTTAAGTGATGCAGCAAGCATTTGATGTGGAGGTAACTTCAACTTCATTAGCAACTCTCTACAGTAAATGATGAGAAGATTAAGATCTTGAATACAAAAAACTCAACAAAAAAAAACATGCTGTGCAACATGGACCTGAAACAATTTAGTAAAAGCAAAAAGAAACATGACATTAGCTAGTAAATTTTAAGATGGTAACATTGAGAATATCAGCTAGGAAGAACTGAAGTACATTGTCCAAGCAACTGTTTGGTCCTCATCTTCAATGTTACAAAGTAACCACATATGATTATCATAAGATGGTCTAAACAAAGAAGAGCAAAACAGTAAAGCAACAAATATAACATAGGCAGCTACAAAGTGGATGAATCCAATTACCGGCACAATGTCAAATGGGCACATGCCAGTATACCTAACAGTGCTATAAGCTATACACAAAACAAGAAGACTTTAAATATATACATATATGCATAGAATTTAGCATTTCATTAATAAATTCAATAAATATTTAAAATAATTTTAATTAGAATATGGTTAGTTGTTTTAGTATTTATATTTGAGAATTATTTTTTTTATTTTCATGGCTTTTTTTTTCTTTTTTCAATGAGATAATTTTGAAAATATATAGCTAAATAGATATTCGTTTTATAAATACATTTAAGATAATAGAAAACTATGTATAACCTCTAATATGTTATTTTTGAATGCTACTAAACAAATTTACAATAAATATTTAAATTAAATCAAAACATATTTCCAATATCAATAAATAGTAATTTTTATTGTACAGTAATTTTAAGTCATTGCTACTAAATTTTACAATTGTCTCAATAATTAAGTCAAACATTTCCCTTCCACATTCATGGATAGTTGTCCGCGTATGACGCACAAGTGCTAAAGGTCATCTTGAAACTACTACCATTTTTAGTAAAAAAAAAATACTATAATTACAAACTGTAATTTTAACATCATATACTTTGCAACAAGGTTCAAAGTCTCTAAGTGCATTTTGGTATATGGGTCTTGACCAACATACCAATACTAAATGATACCAGTATTGGATGCATTATGTAGGCTTCATTCATGATGCCAACTCACATGCTCAATCATACATAGGTTTCCTCTTTTATATTTCTACATCACCCTTTTTCTCTCTTTTCCACTACATTTTGGCAAGAAGACAAGTAGTGTAGTTACGAGCATAAGCACTCACCTAAACATAGATAATACACTAGCTCAACTCTTAAATAATCTATCCTAGAAAACAAAACAACTAGATGCTTTATCAAATAAAACAATAATGCAAAATCTTGACAAAGTAGCCCTGCATTAGTGTAGGTATCCAATCTCTTGGTTCTTACATTGACAGAAAGACACATTGAGATCTTTTTTTTCATATAAGTAACATTTAGCTAGCAATCATAACCAAAAACTTCAAAATGCACATTATGAAACACCAAAATATATAACAATTCTATTAAATGCAATACAAGTGAAATTATTCATTTCATACCTCCCCACTCCCCAGGATGTATAATTGTTTTCAACTTCTTCACAATGGAGAACCAGCTTCGTCATTGAATTGCAAGCATAGATAATCACTTTAGCACTGCGATAAGTAAAAGATCATTTAACTTTGAAAAATAGAATTTATTCTCCATATTTTTGTATGGCATGCTAATATGGCATTGTGGAATATGATGAATCTTTAAAAGGGATTAGAATAAACATCAGTTTGATGGGATTAGACTCCACTTTATAGATTAGAAAGTTATATATATAATTATTTAACTTGAACCACCACCCATAAAACACATCTCTATGCTTTAATATCCATATTAAAGCTACACAAGTCCAAAAAAGTCAAAAACTACTGATACAAACTAAAACATGATATTTCTATTGTTTCAGTGCAAAACCAAAAGAACCATTCACTGTAGTATACAGTAAGAACTAAACAAATAAATAGATACTTGGACCCACTAATCTATAAGAAAAGAATCAGGGTATACAAAATACAAAACCGGGTAGGACCAAGAACCTTGTTAATCTATCCCTAAATTTGGTGGTGTGTTGATTTGTTTGTTAGTGACCTATGTTTTAAAACCCAAACCAAACCAGTGTACCAAACCAATCCATTTACAAAAATAAAATTTATTATTAAATAACTTAGTACGCCACACTATTATTTTAGGGGTAAATTGCTCAAAGCACAACTTATTCATTTTTGAGAAAGTACAACTAAAAGTTGAAATAGATCTTTCCCGCCTTCCTAGCCTACAGGTTTTCACCCAACATAAACTATACTGCATCTAAACCAATTAGTGTTCACCCAACACTGTTTTGACCAATGCATGTCATTTGGGCTAGAAATAGACAGATAGATAGAAACATACACATGATTTCTTAATCATGGTACATACACAACACTATGATTAAGGTTAAAAAAAACAATACACATACGCACAGCACCATGATTAAGATTTAAAAAAAACACACACATGCATGATTAATGTTTAAAAAAACAAACACATACACGCACACAACAAACACATACATGATTAAGGTTTAATAAAACAAACACATACATGATTAAGGGTTAAAAAAACAAACACATACACATAGATGATTTCTTAATCATGGTACATACACTCCACCATGATTAAGGTTTAAAAAAATAAACAGATAGATATATAGATAAACAGATAGATATTTTCAAAATAGATAGATAGATAGATAGAAACAAATATATGATCTCTTAATCATGGTACATGCACAACACCATGATTAAGGTTAAAAAAACAAACACATACACATACACACAGCACCATGATTAAGGTTTAACAAAACAAACATATATTATTAAGGTTTAAAAAAATAAACACATACTCATACACAACAAACGCATACATGATTAAGGTTTAAAAAAACAAACACATATACATACACAGCACATTGATTAAGGATAGATAGATAGATAGATATTTTAAAAATAGATAGATAGATAGAAACACATATATGATTTCTTAATCATGGTACATACGCAGCACCATGATTAAGGTTAAAAAAACAAACAAATACACATACACACAACACCTTGATTAAGGTTGAAAAAAAAACACATACATGATTAATGTTTAAAAAAATAAACACATACATATACACAACAAACACATACATAATTAAGGATTAAAAAAACAAACACAAACACACAAACAACACTATAAATAGGGTTTAAAAAATTAAACACATACAAGATTAAGGTTTAAAAAAAGAAACACATACACATACACAGCGCTATGATTAAGGTTTAAAAAAACAAACACATATATGATTAAGGTTTAAAAAAATAAACACTTACACATACATGATTTCTTAATCATGGTATATACACAGCACCATGATTAAGGTTTAAACAAATAAACAGATAGATAGATATTTAGATAGAAAGATATATATTTTAAAAACAGATAGATAGATATATAGATAGATAGAAACACAAACATGATTTCTTAATCATGTACCACTATGATTAAAGTTTAAGAAAACAAACACATACATATACACACAGCACCATGATTAAAGTTTAAAAAAACAAACACATACATGATTATGATTTTAAAAAACAAACACATACATTTACATGATTAAGGTTTAAAACAAACACATATACATACACAACACTATGATTAAGGTTTAAAAAAACAAACACATACATGATTAAGATTTTAAAAAATAAACACATACACATACATAATTTCTTAATCATGGTACATACATAGCACCATGATTAATGTTTAAACAAACAGATAAATAGATAAATATTTTAAAAAACAGATAGATAGATAGATAGATAGATAGAAACACATATAAGATTTCTTAATCATGGTACATACACAGCATCATGATTAAGGTTTAAAAAAATAAACACATACACATACACACAGCACCATAATTAAGGTTTAAAAAAATAAACACATACATTATTAAGGTTAAAAAAAACAAACACATACACATACACAACAAACGCATACATGATTAAAGTTTAAAAAAACAAACACACACATACGCAGCACCATGATTAAGGATAGATAGATAGATAGATAGAAACAACACATACACAGTACCATTACTAAGGATAGATAGATAGATAGATAGAAACACAAACATGATTTCTTAATCATGGTACATACACAACACCATGATTAAGGTTTCAAAAAACAAACAAATACATAGCATCATGATTAAGGTTTCAAAAATAAACACATACATATACACATAGCACCATGATTAAGGTTTAAAAAAACAAACACATACAAGATTAATGTTTAAAAAAAACAAACACTTACACATACACAACAAACACATACATGATTAAGGTTTATAAAAACAAACACATACACATACACAACACTATAATTAAGGTTTAAAAAAATAAACACATATGATTAAGGTTTAAAAAAATAAACACATACATATACATGATTTCTTAATCATGGTACATACACAGCACCATGATTAAGGTTTAAATAAACAAACAGATAGATAGATAGATAGATAGATATTTAGATAGAAAGATATATATTTTAAAAACAGATAGATTGATAGTTAGATAGATAGATATATAGATAAAACATGATTTCTTAATCATGGTACATCCACAGCATCATGATTAATGTTAAAAAAACAAACACATAAACAGCACCATGAATAAGGTTTAAAAAAACAAACACATACACATCCACACAGCACCATAATTAAGGTTTAAAAATACAAACATATAAATGATTAAGGTTTAAAAAAATAAACATATACAAATACACAACAAACACAAACATGATTAAGGTTTAAAAAACAAACATATACACATACATAGCACCATGATTAAGGATAGATAGATAGATAGATAGATAGATAGATAGCACCACACACATAAATGATTTAGGTTTAAAAAAACAAACGCATACACATACACAGCATCATGATTAAGGTTTAAAAAAAAAACACATACATGATTTCTTAATCATGGTACATACACAGCTCCACGATTATGCTTTAAAAAAACAAACACATACATGATTAAGGTCTAAAAAAACAAAGAAATATATAAATACGCAGCACTAAGATTAAGGTTTAAAAAAATAAACACATACAGGTTTAAAGAAACAAACACATACATGATTAAGATTTTAAAAAACAAACACAAACACATATACAACACAATGATTAAGGTTTAAAAAAACAAACAAATACACATGCACATCACTATGATTAAGGTTTAAAAAATCAAACATATACATGATTAAGGTTTAAAACAAACACATACACATACACAGCACTATGAATAAGTTTAAAAAAACAAACACGTACATGATCAATATTTAAAAAAACAAACATATACACATACATGATTTCTAAATCATGGTAAATACACAGCACCATAATTAAAATTTAAACAGCACCATGATTAAGATTTAAACAAACAAACAAATAGATAGATATTTAAAAACAGATAGATAGATATAAACACATACATGATTTCTTAATCATAGTACATACACAGCACCATGATTAAGGTTTAAAAAAATAAACACATACACATACACAGCACCATGATTAAGGTTTAAAAAAACAATCACATATATTATTAAGGTTTAAAAAAAATAAACACATACACATACACAACAAACGCATACACGATTATAGTTTAAAAAAACAAACACATACAGATAAACAGCACTATGATTAAGGATAGATAGATAGATAGATATTTTAAAAATAGATAGATAGATAGAAATTTTAAAAAAAGATAGATAGAAACACGTACATGATTTCTTAATGATGGTACATACACAGCACCATGATTAAAGTTAAAAAAAATAAACACGCACATACACACAGCACCATGATTAAGGTTTAAAAAGATAAACACATACATGATTAATGTTTAAAAAAACAAACACATACACATAAAGAGCACAATGATTAATGATTTAAAAAATAAACACATACAAATACACGGAACCATGATTAAGGTTTAAAAAACAAACACATACATGACTAAGGGTTAAAAGAACAAACACATACACATATATGATTTCTTAATCACGGTACATACACATCACCATGATTAAGGTTTAAAAAAACAAACACATACACATACATAGCACCATGATTACGATTTAAAAAAAACAAACAAATAACTATACACAGAACCATAATTCAGGTTTAAAAAAACAAACACGTACATGAATACGGATTAAAAATACAAACACATACACATACATGATTTCTCAATCATGGTACATACACAGCACCATGATTAAGGTTTAAAAAGACAAACAGATAGATTGATAGATAGATTTTTTTTAAAATACATAAATAGATAGATAGAAACACATACATGATTTCTTAATCGTGGTACATACACAGCACCATAATTAAGGTTTAAAAAAACAAACACATATACATACACACAGTACCATGATTAAGGTTTAAAAAAATAAACACAAACATGATTAAGGTTTAAAAAAATAAAAACATACAGATACACAACAAACACATATATGATTAAGGTTTAAAACAAACACATACACATACACAACACTATGATTATAGTTTAAAAAAACAAACACATACATGATTAAGATTTTAAAAAACAAACACATACACATACATGATTTCTTAATCATGGTACATACACAGCACCATGATTAAGGTTTAAACAAACAAACAGATGGATAGATAGATATTTTAAAAACAGATAAATGAATAGATAGAAACACATACTTGATTTCTTAATCATGGTACATACACAGCACCATGATTATGATTTAAAAAAACAAACACATACACATACACACAGCAGCATGATTAAGGTTTAAAAAACAAACACATACATTATAAAGGTTTAAAAAAAACAAACACATACACATATACAACAAACGTATACATGATTAAGGTTTAAAAAATCAAACACATACACATACACAGTACCATTACTAAGAATACATAGATAGATAGATATTTTAAAAACAGACAGATAGATAGAAACACAAACATGATTTCTTAAACATGGTACATACACAGCACTATGATTAAGGTTAAAAAAAAATAAACACATACACATACACACAGCACCATGATTAAGGTTTAAAAAAACAAACACATACATATTCAATGTTTGAAAAAACAAACCCATACACATACACAACAAACACACATAATTTCTTAATCATGGTACATACACAACACCATGATTAAGGTTTAAAAAAACAAACACATGCATGCATACAGCACCATGATTAAGGTTTAAAAAAACAAACACATACAAGATTAAGGTTTAAAAAAACAAACACATACATATTTATGATTAAGGTTTAAAACAAACACATACACAACCACAACACTATGATTATGGTTTAAAAAAACAAATACATTCATGATTAAGATTTAAAAAAATAAACACATACATGATTAAGAATTAAAAAAACAAACACATACATATACATGATTTCTTAATCATGGTACATACACAGCACCATGATTAAGGTTTAAACAAACAAACAGATAGATAGATATTTTAAAAATAGATAGATAGACAGATAGAGATATAAAAACACTTACAAATAGATAGATAGATAGCACCATGATTAAAGTTTAAAAAAACAACAAACAAATAGATAGATAGATAGATAGATAGATAGATAGCACCATGATTAAGGTTTTAAAAAGTAACAAACAAATAGATAGATAGATAGACAGATATAACAAACAAATAGATAGATAGATAAATAGATAGATAGCACCATGAGATATAAATAGATAGATAGATAGCACCATGATTAAGGTTTTAAAAAACAACAAACAAATAGATAGATAGATAGATAGCATCATGATTAAGGTTTAAAAAAACAACAAACAAATAGATAGATAAGGTTAAAAAAACAACAATAGATAGATAGATAGATAGGACCATAATTAAGATTTAAAAAACAACAATAGAAAGATAGAAAGATAGAACGATGATTAAGGTTTAAAAAAACAACAATAGATAGATAGATAGCACCACAATTAAGGTTTAAAAAAATAACAATAATTAGATAGATAGCACCATGATTAAGGTTTAAAAAAATAACAAACAAATAGATAGATAGATAGATAAATAGATAGATAGATAGCACCATGATTAAGGTTTAAAAAAACAACAATAGATAGATAGATAGCACCATAATTAAGGTTTAAAAAAAATAACAAATAGATAGATAGATAGATAGATAGCACCATAATAAAGGTTTAAAAAAAATAACAAATAGATAGATAGATTGATAAATAGCACCATACATATGTATATATGTATGTATATGCATATGCATATATGTATGCATACATATATACATACATACATATATGCATATGCATATGCATATATGTATGCATACATATATGCATATGCATGTATGCATACATATATGCATATGCATATCCATATATGTATATGGAGGAGATGCATATTTGCGGCAAAGTTTCCTCCAAAGCGAATTTGTCAGGAAGGGTAGCAAAGTAAGAAGACTTTGGGCAATGCAAAGTCTGAGAGTAGTCAAAATTAATTTAGACTATGCATATATGCTTCCTGGTTTAATTCATAATCAGCACATGTACACAGGATGATGTAGGCGAACCTATTTATGGTGTACGTGTTGGGACCTAAGAGTAGGTCAATTTTGTGTAGGTTATGGTGCCTTTGTGCTCTTGCCTCTTTCCTCAAAATGCTCCAGTTTACTTCTTTCCTTGTTAGTTGAATCCAGATTTAGAAAATAAGTGATCTAATTTTGTCTCCTTTTGTTTATACACTTGGTCTAAATTTTGCAGCTGAACTCCTTTTCTTTTCTTAAATATTTGGAACACGTTAAAACCACCCTCTCTTGGAACATGGCAAGTATCTGAATATGTCAAGCTCTGAACTATTATATTTGTCATTTCATCTGAAATTGCATGAAAAGCATATTTTCTAGCATCACATTGTTCCTCATGTACTTTCTTGGTTGACACGGAGGTGAAAATTTATAGTTCAATAGAAAATGGGTATACGTACCAGTGAAGAAGAAAGAGGAGAAGACCAGCTTGAGCTTCTGCTTTTCTTCTGCTGCAAAAGAGGCACGTGCAAGCTCTTTCTTTCGCTCTGGTTTTATTTAGTATTGACGTACATACTAATCTGAACCAATATTTGAAACCCTGAATGGAACATGATTAAACATACTTACTAGAGCGGTACAGTATGGTGTTACCGTGTTACCATGCACAAAAAATAGAATTTTGATTCTCATTTTCTATACCTTGATCCACCTTAATCCAAAGATTAGTGTATGAAATTCACTGATCCTAGGCTGACCAAGTCAACTTTAGTAATTCTGATATAAAATTTGTAGAAATTTTAACAGTTAATAAGAAGTGTCATATCTATAAACAATAGCTAGTTTTGGCTCAAAGACTTGCGACTCTTTAATACCTTGTTAAGAATTAGCTTCACAGATGTAAACAAGTGATTAAAATAAACTAAATGTGAATACTTTACTGAACGTAGAGTTAGTTTTCAAATATTAATAAAGTGAATTTTTAATAAAAAGAAAAAAAACATTGCAAAATATTGATGACATGCAAATAAACTGCAAAAGAAAGCACTGACCAATAAGTTGGAAGGCTGCTTGTCATCTAAGAGCAATAGGATCCTCGGAATCTCTCTCATTCAAGTCATACAATAGGCCAGGAAGTCTTGATGACTGGTTTCAAACATCAGTATTCCATTGTCTTGCAATGTTTAAGATGAGCAACAGAAGTAAGAATCAAGTTGACAAACTTTTTTTATCAAATAAAATCAAATAATCAATATAAATCTATAAAGGAAGCAAATATACTAGAACACAATAAAATTTGGAAAGTAGAGCAACTATAATTTGCAAATCAGAGCTCACCACAAAAGTAATTCTACTAATGCAGACACTAGACTCAACCTTGCATTCCTTGAAAGAAAAGGTAAAAGCCTGCAACCACATCAAGCTGTGTAAATGGACATTGTGTATGCTGTCAAGGTGAGAATATTTAGTTAACATTTTATAATAAGCATATTGACAAATGTAAACAAACCTCAAGAAGTCATGCCAAAAATATAAGATAGAAGTCTTGGAATAGTGGATAGCAGAGCACCAGTGTGCTTTTCAATATGTACACATTTATGAGCTTTGTTTAACCCATCCTAAAAAAACACGCCAATTTGTAAGAATTGAGAAGTAATACCTCCTAAAAGTATCTAAAAAGTACATTATATCAAATCATAGCAAATGAGTATTTCTTCAAATAGTCATAAAACTACCACCAATTGATTAATAGAAAGAGTAGAAAGAAACAACCAGGACACGTTAAAGTTTCTGGTATCTTAGTAGCAAAATATACAATATCAATGATAAGTACATACTATGGCTAATAGCCTGTCAAAGTTACCTTAAAATTTAGCTCTATTCAACTCATTCCACTGTTTTGTGTAAGCAAAACCAAACTGTCATCTACAGTGCAAAGATAATAGTAAAACCATTAATTAGAAACCAAAGGAAAATTCTGAACACTGATTTCTAGGACCTCCGACATAATTTAGAGAAATACCCATAAACCCCTTGTGAGAAATAAGTTAGATTGGATGAGGTTTAACAAAAAAAATTTTGCAATAGAAAATAAACAGTGACCTATACATATGAATCCTACTTGGAGGTGTCAACGTGGGAACGCTATATCCAAATTCCTAGCACTTCTTGGTAATGAGTAACCAATTGTAGAACCACCAAAAAGGCATTAGAAATTCATGTCCTCATATAATAACGATAAACATAAAAATATTTTTTTTAACAAAATGGGAGGAAGCAAAGAAGAAAATTGACAACAAATTGACAACTTGCTAATTAGGCAATCAAACATTTACTTAGTTCATATAAAAAGTATTTGAATCCATATTGGACGTAAATTGACAACAAATAATCTATAGAAAAGTAACATGGAATATATCCCCTACCTAATCAATTGTAATAACCAAAATGACAAACCTTAGATGAAAGTGATAAGAATGCTTGTGCTAGTACCCAGCTACTCAGACAGTCATTAACATTCTGGTTACTTTCTTGAATCCTCATAGTTAAAAGTTCGGGGCTGTCAAGCTACTGAGTTTTACCTCATTAGGCTCCACTATGTTTCAACATGAATTTATGAATGGCTTATGGAATCATTTGAGTCTCGGATAACGTATACGAATCATATACTCTACTCAATATAAAGTAAATTTTGCCAGGTATTTCCTTTGGTGCAGGATATGAATACTTACAGATTAAATATGTTACTTAAAATCATAAATGCCCCCTTGGCTGTAACACCTCTGAAGCCATCCTATGCAAAAGAATTGAATTCATAGTTTATGTAATTTTTGCATAATATACGGATATAATATTTCATAATAAACTACTTCAAGTGTAAATGATATAAAGAAATGTCATAAGCAACCAGCATGGTGTTCCTACAAATGTGTTTCTTGAACCTTTATCAAACATGCATGCTAAAACACTAAAGTCGCCAAGCTTCGCAACTCCAGAACTATCCAGAAGAATATTCCCAGCCTGCAGACGAAAAACATTTTGGAGTAAGGAAAAGTACAATTAGTAATTTACAAATAAAAGATTATGACAATATAATACACTAACCGTGATGTCCTGATGTATATGCCCATGTCTATGCAGATACTCTAAAACTTTAAGGGTTTCTTAAGTATTGAACATATAACAGGTTCTTCGAATCCATCTGGATGTGCAATCTCAATCAAGTGCAAGCATGAACCTTCGACCATAAATCGCATGACCACCCAAAGGTGCACTGAACAACGACAAAGCAGTAAAGAGCAGTAAGCTCTTATCACATGTGGGTGTTGTCTTAGGTCTAAGGTTTGATTCTCATTTACACTGTCATATGAGCATGCATGACTCTTTGTAATCTTTAATATATTTTAATAAAAGAGTATGATGATGTGTACCATTTCCAATTGCAGCAACATCCCATCCAACACCTTTCATTGTCTGTGTTTGCCCATTGTCGTCCTTCCGTTACCTGCACACTGCATAATTTTCAACAGTTAAAATAGCAAATATGACATCACATAAATGCAACTATGTGCAGCTAGGAGAATGTACCTGTAAAGTAGCAACAACATTGTACTTCAGAAGTTTCCTGTAAACCGTTTAACAATACCAGCTAGTTGTTTAACACTAAAGATAAGCAGTGTGTTGATATATGCAAATACAAACATCACTTGCCCTTGAATTACCTAATTGCAGACCAAGATAGCTCTAAGGGATAGTTCACCAAACCACTAATTGAAACACGATATCTGCTTCAAAGTAAGGAAACAAGTATTACTCACTACACAGTATACAATATTCAGTGTGGAAGATAGAAACTGTTAAGAAAGAACCTTTCTATGTCATCAATAAATGGCAGTGGTCTCTAGTTTCTCTAATTGGTTTCTTGGCATCCTTTTATTAATGACTACCTTAAGATTGTGATAAGATGTAATAACTACTGGCTGAACTTCTGGTGCACAACGAGCAATTGCTTGTACTTGAATTTGGAATCAAATACATTATATATCAATTCAATTTTTTAATTCACAAATAAACAAATTGGATAAATAGAGAATCCGTATGGTTGCAAGTAACCATTATAGAGGGGCAAAAATCCAACAAATTAGAGAAATAACTAAACAAACAAGTACGCTAGTTCAAGAGAAGTTCATTGTCCTAAGGAAAGAAAAGAAAAACTTTGCCAAAAAGAGAAAAATAAGATTGTTGCCTCTCTTAAGTGGTCTCTCCAATTGTTAAGTGATGCAGCAGCATTTGACGTGGAGGTAACTTCAACTTCATTAGCAACTCTCTACAGTAAATGATGAGAAGATTAAGATCCTGAATACAAAAAACTCAACAAAAAAAAAACATGCTGTGCAACATGGACCTGAAACAATTTAGTAAAAGCAAAAAGAAACATGACATTAGCTAGTAAAATTTAAGATGGTAACATTGAGAATATCAGCTAGGAAGAACTGAAGTACATTGTCCAAGCAACTGTTTGGTCCTCATCTTGAATGTTACAAAGTAACCACATATGATTCATCATAAGATGGTCTAAACAATGAAGAGCAAAACAGTAAAGCAACAAATATAACATAGGCAGCTACAAAGTGGATGAATCCAATTACCGGCACAATGTCAAATGGGCATATGCCAGTATACCTAACCGTGCTACACAAAACAAGAATACTTTAAATATATACATATATGCATAGAATTTAGCATTTCATTAATAAATTCAACAAATATTTAAAATAATTTTAATGAGAATATGGTTAGTTGTTTTAGTATTTATATTTGAGAATTATTTTTTTATTTTCATGACTTTTTTTTGCTTTTTTCAATGAGATAATTTTGAAAATATATAGCTAAATAGATATTCGTTTTATAAATACATTTAAGATAATAGAAAACTATGTATAACCTCTAATATGTTATTTTTGAATGCTACTAAACAAATTTACAATAAATACTTAAATTAAATCAAAACATATTTCCAATATCAATAAATACTAAATTTTATTGTACAGTAACTTTAAGTCATTGCTACTAAATTTTACAATTGTCTCAATAATTAAGTCAAAGATTTCCCTTCCACATTCATGGATAGTTGTCCCTTATGGCGTATGGCGCACAAGTGCTAAAGGTCATCTTGAAACTACTACCATTTTTAGTTAAAAAAAATACTATAATTACAAACTGTAATTTTAACATCATATACTTTGCAACAAGGTTCAAAGTCTCTAAGTGCATTCTGGTATATGGGTCTTGTCTCTAAGTGCTTCATTCATGATGCCAACTCACATGCTCAATCAAACATAGGTTTCCTCTTTTATATTTCTACATCACCCTTTTTCTCTCTTTTCCACTACATTTTGGCAAGAAGACAAGTAGTGTAGTTACGAGCATAAGCACTCACCTAAACACAGATAATAAACTAGCTCAACTCTTAAATAATCTATCCTAGAAAACAAAACAACTAGATGCTTTATCAAATAAAACAATAATGCAAAATCTTGACAAAGTAGCCCTGCATTAGTGTAGGCATCCATTCTCTTGGTTCTTACATGACAGAAAGACACATTGAGATCTTTTTTTCATATAAGTAACATTTAGCTAGCAATCATAACCAAAAACTTCAAAATGCACATTATGAAACACAAAAATATATAACAATTCTATTAAATGCAATACAAGTGAAATTATTCATTTCATACCTCCCCACTCCCCAGGATGTATAATTGTTTTGAACTTCTTCACAATGGAGAACCAGCTTCTTCATTGAATTGCAAGCATAGATAATCACTTTAGCACCGCAATAAGTAAAAGATCATTTAACTTTGAAAAATAGAATTTATTCTCCATATTTTTGTATGGCATGCTAATATGGCATTGTGGAATATGATGAATCTTTAAAAGGGATTAGAATAAACATCAGTTTGATGGGATTAGACTCCACTTTATAGATTAGAAAGTTATATATATAATTATTTAACTTGAACCACCACCCATAAAACACATCTCTGTGCTTTAATATCCATATTAAAGCTACACAAGTTCAAAAAAGTCAAAAACTACTGATACAAACTAAAACATGATATTTCTATTGTTTCAGTGCAAAACCAAAAGAACCATTCACTGTAGTACACAGTAACAACTAAACAAATAAATAGGTACTTGGACCCACTAATCTATAAGAAAAGAATCAGGGTACACAAAATACAAAACCGGGTAGGACTAAGAACCTTGTTAATCTATCCCTAAATTTGGTGGTGTGTTGATTTGTTTGTTAGTGACCTATGTTTTAAAACCCAAACCAAACCAATGTACCAAACCAATCCATTTACAAGTGCAAGTTCGAATTTAGCACCTCGTATTAGTTTTGCAAAAAAAAAAAAAAAATCTAAGTTTGAAGAGTATTCTGTAGGAGGACAAGAAATAAATAGATTGTGTCAATGGATTGAGTATCTAGATAAAAATTACTGAAAGAAAAATCAAAAGTTCAGTCATCAAAAAAGTAGAGCTGTAGTTTCAATATTAAGAATAGCAATAATATCATAATTGAAACTACAGTAATATCATAAATTTGATTTGTTTTCCATAATTAAACAATTGTCTTATGCTTCATTTTAGATTGTTCATGATACAACCTATTAGGAATTTCAAAGAATATCTCAAAGCAATATAATGATAAACAAGTAAGAACACCAATAATAATTCATATATTCCACATTTGCAAAAAGAAATTCTAAGTTTGAAGGGTACTCCGTAGGAGGACAAGAAATAAATAGAAGAACCACAAGTTTACTAACCAAGAAAAAGAAATATATGTTTACCTCCCTCACCAACACAATAATACAGTCACCAAGAAGAATTATTATAAATCAAATAGTCCCCAAACATATCCTTGTTCAAACATAATAACTGAAATACATAAATAAGAATGGCCAGACTACTAAATAAATGGTGCATAGCCTACCATTTTGTGATTTCTACTTCCAAAGAAGAGAAGACCAAGTTGAGCTCTAGACTCCTTCAAAACCTACCATTCCGAGAAGTAGCAATACTAATATTAATAATTTCATCACCTCCAAAGGATATTTCAACCATGGAAGAATAAAAATGACTCTGCAAAGATTTTAAACCTGCAAAAAACCCCTGAATGGTGCCAGCCCAGTCCCAGGGCCAATCATGACAATTGGAAAAGTAGGATCAACAGCAAGTTTGAATTTTGACTGCCTACCAATAGACTGGAGCCCACCTACATTCTTGGTTCTCTTCCATTTTAAAAGACATAGTAGGAGATAGAATATTAACTTAGTTACACCACAAATAATAAAAAAATATATATATTATATTATTTTATGCGAGGATCCGTGCCAAATGTATTCACTATAAAAAAGTACTGGGACATATTAAGAAATTAAAAGCTTAAATGTATGTTGAATGTGAAAGATAAAAGGTATGATACAGACCCTCCTCATAAATCACAGCAACTCGAAGAAACGACATATTTTCATTTGTAGCAATGTGGCAAGGGCTAGTAATAACCTCACAACAATTTCCATTAGAAGAGCCATATAGTATAGCTGACAAAGAAAAGTGCTTGTAAGTGATACTTGCAATCGATCCTATTGGAAGCTTCTTTTACAGCAAGTAAATACATATATGTTTTACAATTTATCCATCTCATCCAATAACAAAAATAAAATTTATGAAGAAAACAACCAAATAGACAAACAGACTATGAGGACAAGAAAAAAACTTAACCATTAAGAAACCAATTAACAGACCATAAGACAATATCAAATTATATAACTACTAATATAACACAAAGATTTATTTCTCAACGTGGCTTTTAGGCATACCTTTATTCACAAGGAGAAGGGATGAGAAAATTCTTTTATTTGTAGATATATAATGCTTAGTGGGTAAGGAGAACAAGAAGTTCTAGATTTGTGCCAAGAGGTTTTACAGAAATTAGGGAGAAATAAGATGTCATAAGATTTTGCTCTTCAATCAAGGTTCAACCTGATGGCCTTTAATAAAATTCCTTCTACACTTAAAAACAAGCTTATTGTAATAATAAGAAAGTCTATATATGCGCCAAAAGATATTATAAATTTTGAGGAGAGAAGTCAAAAGATATCTTTTTGTGCGAGTAAGGTAGGGGCTAAGGTTTGGGAAAAAAGTGTACTTAAAATTCCTATATTTTCTAGTGTTTTAGTTCCATACAAATTAGACATAAAACCAAAAACACCCCTGCCCATCTAAAGTTTTTAGCCTTCCACAAAGAGTAACAGTTCATGATTTATGTACATTAGACAAAGCATTAATCTTAGATAATAGAGATTTAGTAGAAGCGTGTAAGAAAATGTGGGAGCTCTGATAAGAGCTTCCCTCTTCTCCATAGGGGTTGCAACAAAAAAGGATTGGAATCTCTCTCTAGAAAGTTGAACACAACAAATCCAAGTCACTTGCCTATTGATTCTCCATTTTTTATTATTGTAAAAGAACAATAGTAGCTTCCATCGTAATCCTTTGACACTCAAGTGACCAAAGTTTAAATTACAAAGTAGCATCGCAGTTGCACGCTTAAAGCAGGCTACTCGCTCTCACACCACCTTAAACCACATACGAACCTACATTAAGTCTACATAAAGCAGGTCATAGGCTTGAATTGAAGGTGGCAAGATGCTGCATCTCCCTTCAGTGCGTATATTTTTTATAAATATATAAAGATACTATCTTGCAAGTGATAAATATTAGTCCAAACATACGGCTACCACAGCAAAAATTCTGACTTTGCATACTACTACGAGCCCTATCTCAAGGTAAATTGGAGCAACAAGTGATAGACATTGTATGGGAATAACCTTACATGTGATGAAAACTCAAATAATATAGTAGTATACAATCCCCATTCTAAATCCAACTAGTATCAAAGCAAACCAACAACCAAATAAATCATAATTGTATATAATATGCAATAAATTAACAATCATAAACCCAATAAATATGAGTATAAATTTGAAACTCCTCCGATATTAACATAAACTTCCAAGTAACAATATTTAATCATAATGTTTAATAATTTAAGGTTTTTCAATATTTTTCATGTTCAAAAGAATAAACTTGTCAAAACTACTTAATCATCTTCCCTAAACTCCCACCATCATTTTACAAAATTGCTATTTTAAAAATTAAATGATATATAAAATGATAAGCTAATATTTTACATGATTATGTCTCAAGTTAGTATCTTGTGGTTGATCTTCCTTGTGCATTTGATCTTGTCAATTAACTTAACTCAATCAATAAAATCATTTGAGCTTTTATGTATAATGGCTTAAAGTGCAAAAAATTAGATATGATTCACAATTAATTTTCATCTTCTTCATTTTGCTTAATTCTTACAAAATCACATATCACTAAAGGAATATCAACATTTCAACATTGCTTCTCAATGCTCAACCAATAGCTAGGACATGCCATTAGCTATGATACTCTATTTACATAATCAAGATTTTAACCATTTAATTTATCGAAAAAATTCTCTAATATTAAGTGAGAGCATAATCCATTATTTTTCTCTAAAACCATATTATTACTATTACCTAAAAAAATAGAGCAGAGAAGGTTGATTAGTACTATTATGCTATGTATTTGACATGCATTAATAGCCGTAGTAAGGATGAAAGGAGTGGGCGACAGTGGTCAAATGGAAAGATGGTAGTAACAAATTGGTGTCTAATCTAATTGTTAATCTAATTTGCAAAACAAGTTGGTTTTGATTTGATTTCCAAACTGTTACTATGAGTAGCGACATTATGACTTAATTAAAACTGCAGGGTTTGTGTGTTGGATGACTTAAGGAAGAACACAACACAACATATTTAATAGATATTACCTTATATTTAAAAGCTATATAGAACATCTATATAGAACATTATGGTGAAAGTGAATACTACACTAGAGATCAAGAGAGTTGTTAGATTTCATCCAATGATATTTTTCAAAACTTGTCTCTACGCACTAAACATACCAAAAGTAGTCATTTGAATCGGCATTGTTTCACCATAAATAGTGTTTTGATTTTTCACTATTGCTTTTTTAGCTTACCACACCCAATTCATGTAAAATAACATAAAATTGTCATCACTAGCTTTTTCTAGAAAAAGCATCATATATAATTCAGATGCAAACAACAAAGAAGATATTAATAAAAATCATAGCTTTTTTCTTATTTAAAAAAAAGTACTTGATACCTCCAATAAATAGTTGAATTTTCACAAGTAGAGAACCACAATCGAAATTAATTGACATCTACACGGGCAACCAAGGTGAGGATGGAAAACAATACTAACTAGTTACATGACATTAACTAGATAAGCATTATACATATATTTGTTCTACTATAAGGGAATACAATCGAATGACTATCATTACAAAGCTCACATTCAAATGATCAAGTAAAATGATTCATAATAGAAAACAATACGAAAAGTAAAATAAGCACATGTTCTAAAATAATAAACAGCAAACATAAAAGATAAAGATAATAATGTTTACTTCCAAAGTTGCTAGGTGTTTTGCAAGCATGATGGCGGTCAGGATGTCCCAAACATTAACTAATGGCAAAATGATAGAGAGAGATAAAACATATGTTGACCACTTGGATTGCATAGTAGATAAGAAAAGCTATATGGAATATTATGATGAAGTTGAATGCTACACTAAAAGTCCATTACTATGATTCAATAAAATGGATATGAGAAAAGTAGACGATCCAAACAATAAAATAATAAACAATAAGGAAATTCGAAAGATAAAGAGAATAAAGTTGAGATTCAAACAAACCTCAATCTCACATGTTTTATACAATAGATTCTATAGCTTTACCAAAGTTTGTCTTCTACAGTTGTCTAAGTGTTTGATTAGCATGACAGTGGTCATAATGTCACAAACCTTGAAAGAAAAAATAAATAAATAAAATAAAATAACCAAGAGATAATAAATGGCTACCACTTGGATTTATCCAACAATATTTTTATTTAATTGGTCACTATGTACTAAACATACCAAAAATAGTCATTTGAATCGGCGTAGTTTCATTGTTGATAGTGTTTTGATTTTTCACTATTGTTTCTTTAGCTTTTGCACCAAATTCAAGCAAAATAACATAAAAAATAAAAAATAAAGAATAAATTATATTGAATTAACATCTTAACTAGCCAATCAAATAATTCAAATGCAAACAATAACGAAGATTTTTAAAGGATAACTTTATGAAGCATTTTTTGTAGAAAACAAGGCTTTTATGTTCATATAACCTCACACATTTAGAATATTAGAAATAATTTTTTGATAAGATTAAAACCAAATGTACAGTGACCAATGTATCTACAAAAATAAAAATTTTATATTATCCAAATACCTACGCTCAAATCATGTCTTAAACTATACTGCATCTAAACCAATTAGTGTTCACCCAACACTGTTTGGACCAATGCATGTCATTTGGGCTAGAAATTTGTGAATAATAGATTAGGTAAATGTCTGTAATCATCATGTCACTGTCTAGACAATTGACATGTTTTAAATTAATTAGAAAATTCTCAATCCTTTTTTTCATCGTAGTACTAGTTTATCATGATATTTTTATTGTTCACATAACATGAGTCTTATATTGAACCCTGCTATAATTCACATGTTAATTATATCTATCCGATACATGTACACCTAATATAATATATCATTGCTTCCACTATTATGTGCCATTGTCATGGGATTTTTCGTTCATTGTTTTATTTTAATCATATGTTATATCATATTGTATAGTCTATTGTCCAAATTGGTGTCATGTTACTATTATGATTGATTGAATGATCATATTATTGCCAAACATGGGATGGGCCAACTCCCTGTGATGGTTATGTCCACTATTTATATTGTTTTTAGATTAAAATCTGAGACCGATATATATATATTTATATGCTTCATATGGATATTACTCAAAAACAATGATTAATATTGTAAATTACTTAATTTAGTACTTATGTTCTATTATCAATCTAATACTATATTTGTTGATATCTTTAACTTATATACAAATTGTTATATTATAATTATACCTATCATCATATTTCATTGTTTCAAGATTATCATATTACTCAACTTATTCTCGAAAAAGACATACATGTGAGAAAATTATTGTTATTTTTTATATACTGAAGAAAGTCAACCTATATTATAGAGATTCAATTTTGATTAGAATTAGAATTAGTCTTATGTCAACTACATTATCACATGTAATAGTTTTAATAATGTTATTTATTTATAGTTTCAGTGGATAGGTATAAGAATAATGATGATGTAATTAGAAATATTTCATTTGTATATTGTTTTTTATATTCAGAATTATTATTATTCTTTAAGATTGAAATCAGGTTGTCACAAGTTCTCTAAGTATAAGGAATATTAAATTTCTATGACATTCACTTCCGTAATTTGAATTGTTTTCAATTCATGATACATACAGTCTTTCATACTCAAAAATACGAAAGAATTATCAGGAGCACAAATCTTCGAGATATTAAAGTCCAAGGCAACTAAAATTTAAACATTCATGTCATATACCCAAATTTCAGTTTATTAGTTAGTATTTTACTTTTGTTTAATACTCTCATGATCAACTTTCAAGTTTGAACTTCACTTCATGACTCCAAGGATTTTTATCTAGTAGGGAATTTTTAATGCAATTTGGTTTTTAGACCGTTATTAACCTTTTTAGATCTTTTAGATCGTTAATAACTTAGTCTAAAATGCACTAAACAAAGTTTAGTGTAATATAACTCATAGTTTCGATGCTATGTAGTCATTGGAGTTGTACACTTGACCTCCAGCCCCTTTTCTTTTTCTCCTTTTTTTTTAATTTTTTAATTTATATTTTTTTTCTAAAGAGAGCCGGCCAAGGTAATGGTTTTTAAATCCTTATCAATCTTTTGACGCGAAGGTCAAACATCTGTGATGAATGCCCCCGGCTAATCAATTGAAAACAGATTTAAAATGTACTATAATAGTACAATGAAACTCATAACTACTATGCACAAAACTAGCGGAGTTGGAGCAATCCCCATACTTTATTATTATCACATGTTATCACTTCATGAAATTTTCACCATTCAGTTAATATAGGCAAATCAAACTCAGTAAAATACAGACTTCTAAACATTCATTCAAGCACACAACACTTCATAAAAATTTTAATCACACCAGAACTAAAATTACTCAAAAATCCTTTTCCATTCAAAACCTTCTATATTCCGAGTAATCAAAACTATTTTATACATCAATTTTCAAAAACAATTTCAAAATACAATAAGATCTCGTCTAAGAAATAAAATATTCAAAATACATCAATATTTTGTCACTCATATGATAAAAGATTACAACTCTATTGTATTTTTTTTTAAATAAAACACATCAAAATATTACTTACCCACGAGTTAAAACTTTTTCATAATCTTTCCTAATTTGAATTCTTTGGTTTATACTATGTTTTCACATTTATAGTTTTAAAAAACTTGATTGTATATGATGATTAACATTATAGAACTTATTAGTTAAATTTCACTCATTGCTCTCTTCTTATAATTTTTATTACATTGTCATTTGTCTATCTTTATCTTTAATGAGTTAGACTTCTAATCAAAATAGATTGTAAAAACTAGAATCAAACTTCTACTGTGTATGCTAATATTAATTTTATTTCTATTATAGTTATGAAATATTTAAAATTATATATTTTAATTAATTTTAGAATTTTTATAGTACTTTATTTATAATTTGGTTATGATTATTTGTGTTTTTAGTAACTTGTATATTCAAGATAAGATTATGTTATTGTAAAAGATAAAATCAAATTTTATGTATTTTATACTAATGGTTAGTTAAAGTCATGATGTTAAAATTTATATTAATAAAACTAATGCAAAACTACACAATAAAGAGTACACTAAGTTAGTATTAGCAACATAAGTAATACCTCCACTCTTAAAAACATCACAATAAATGTTGACATTGGGATTTGTTTCCATTTAGTTTATGTTAGCACTCGAGTTCAACATTCATAGTGTATTTTCTTGGATGGAAAACTGAAAGGAAATGATGAAAAATACAATGAATCTAGATGCAAAATGCTACTAAATTCAATGTATTTTCTATCTTTTCCTTCCAGTTTTCCATCCAAGAAAACATAGCTTCAAAGTTACAAGGCCTAATAAATTTGATATTGAGAATTGAAATAATTTGAAGAGGGCATGAGAGTTTTAGAGAGTTAATGAGTTTGAGAAGATTTGATAAAATGATAAGTTATATGCTTGGAATAAGGGTAAATAAGGGTTTAAATAGATTAACTCTTCTCTAACCTAATTAAACACCCAAATAGTCTCAAAAATGGGTAGTAACAATTTAGAAAATATGTCCATGCCTACCAAAATAGCTATTAATAGTTTACTACCAAACAAGCATTCTCATGCAAATTAATAATCTTCGTTACTAGGCCTGTCCAATCGGTTCAACCCAAACCGAACCGAACCGATTGGACCAAAAACCGATTAAGCCTTTGTTAATTTTTTCAAACCGAACCGAACCGATATAAGTAAAAAACGGATTGGAACCGAACCGAATAAGTCCGGTTCGGTTCGGTTTAAACCGATTAAAACCGATTTGAATCATAATAAATTCGAACGTCGTCCGCCTCACTACCAAAACGAAATCGGAATTCAACTCCGCTCGCGATTCACCGATTTTGACTATGCGTTGACGCTGCCTGTTCGAACGCTCGCGTCCGCCTCGTCTTTTCAGCCACGCACAAACGAACGCAAGCAGCATTTGTCGGCGTCTGCAACGTCCATCACCTGAGAGGACGGGTTCGGGGCATGCCGCCATCGCCTCACTCCCTCATTGGCAGCGCTCGTCGTCGGCTCATCGTCGCTGGATCTTCTCCGAGCTTGTCACTGGCTGCCGTCTGGAGAAGAATGCACTCGCCCCTGCAAGCGTCGGGGAGGATGGGCAGCGTCGCACGCTGCACGCTCGCTAGAGGTCTCGCCGCCTGATCATCTTCGTCCCCATGGAAGCTTTGCGTCGCCTCCTACCTGCCCGGCTGCCCCTGTCATTCGTCCACTCTCGTTCATGAAAGGCATGTAGCTTGCCACCTATGGAAGGGGATCGGCTCGCCAGCCATCCCTTCCAAAGTTGGAATCGAGAAATCACGCCTCCGAGGGTGATTTCGTCGCCCAGTCCGCCGAGCTCGTCTGCCATCCGGTGGAGGCGCCCGTGCGTTCCGCCTTCGTCTGCGGGTTGATGCCACCGTGGTCCTCGCCGGAGTAGACGCCGTTGTCGGCGTCGAAGATGGTGCCGGGGAAGGCACTAGAGATGGCGCCAGGACGGTGTCTTCACCGAAGCTTGCGAAGCCGCTGCATCGCGTGCGTTACTCATTTAGGAAAATAGGGTTTAGGCGTTTAGCATTAGCCATTTAATCGTTTAGGAAAATAGAAAATATGTTTTTTTTATTATATTTGTTATTCGGTTCGGTTCGATTTTCCCCCTTTTTTTTCTCTAAACCCAAAACCGAACCGAATAACATTTATCAACTTTCCAACCCGAACCGAACCGAACCGATTAGTGAAAAAACCAAACCGAACCGGTTAATTCGGTTCGGTTCGGTTTCTCGGGTTGGACCGAATAGTGGATAGGCCTATTCGTTACCCCCAGTTTACACCGGTAACGACTAGCTTCATTTATTTTTGGGTTCCAAGGCTGGTCCGGTGCCGGCCTGCCGTCGAATCGGTACATACTAGATAAATCGGCAAATACATACCGGTTTTCAATACTTAAGATATAATACAAGATAAAGATAATAATCCTAACACTAACAATGTTAAGTATCATGTCCACAACTTAGGTACTTACATATTTAAATCAAGGTTTATAAAATTGGTCCATTCGAGACTATACGATTGGTTTGTACCGGTCCAATCATGTAGTGAAACCAATACATGGTTGGTATTAGTACATATAATATATATATACATATATATAGTACCATGTGAATACCAACCCACTGGTTCATGTTACAATAGATCTCTTTTTTACACCCTGATTTAACCACTAATTTTTTAAATCTTCATTAACAACTAAGTGCTAACATATTAATTTGTGTTCCATACCTTTTTTAAAAAAACAACACAATATTTCATGAATCAATTAAACACTTCAAAACTAGGGGCTCAATGTCATTAATAAAAAATAAGATCCCTATTATATAATGAGACTCCAATATTGGGAAATCTTCAATTGCTTAGCATGCCTATATGTGCACAGTATGTATATCTATACATATGAATAACAATAGTAAATAAAAAATATATGTGCACAGTATGTATATCTATACATATGAATAACAATAGTAAATAAAAAATGAATTTCAATTATATGGATCAGGATCCAATTTGAAATAGTTGGTAACATAAATGATGCAAAATGAAAAATTATTAACAATGTTACTTAGTACCTTCAATATATTTATTCTTTTACCTAGAGCAAAAACAGCATAACGGTACTTCAAAGGTTCCCTTCCTCTTAAGAGAAAACCAATGCTTCTAGTCTCCACTCCAATTAAGTCTGTTGCAGCTACAATGTCCAACTGAAGTTTTTCCAATGCTTGAATATATGCTCGAAAATGAGCACTCAAGACCTGGAATAATAAATTGCATAAAATCAAAGCCAACCGAAAACGAACTTGCTACAAAATGAGAAATAAGAAAAAAAAACTCATAAACCCTGATAGTTATGGTTTAATCCAAATCTAAATTCAACACATGGTTAGTAGTGGCAAAAGTAATTCTCATCTGCCAAGACAAATATCCACTATCTTCTCCTAAAACAGGACTAAAAGGGTAAATACTGACCTAAACATCGGTTGGCACAAGATCAAGACTTTCATCCATGATTTTGACAAGCTCACGCAAAAAAGATGCATGTATGTGAAGTAGTACTACTGCTAAAAAACCTAATTAAATGAAGTTTTGCTCAATATCATATGAAAACATCAAGCACCAAATGTGAGACGAGGTGTACAACATGTGTCTCATTCATAAAGAAATGAAAGGTAAACAAAAATCAAGAGAATAAGTTATGGTTTAAACCAAAACCGCAAATATGATGAACACTCTTCAAACCTAGTGCAGGAAGGATTGTGCATTGAAGTACCTTGTTCATTGTGTTGGCGTATATTGCTCTCAAACCTCATTATATATCTCTTTACCATGTTCTTTAAGAAAATGGATCACATACCTGCAGTTACAAGCAAAAAACATAGTTGATCAAGAAATAAATGAAAATGAAAAGGTTCAAATCTCCTAAAAATATCCAAAACTTTAAGGCTAAAATAAATTAAACAATTGCTTAATATTTTTAAAATGTGTTTCTAGACCTATACGTTATGTTGATCTATAATTTAGCATATTGTATTTGTACCAAGGTTTTAAGTTATGGTATACCAATGTATCAGTCGGTATCCATAGTATCCATGTAATATCCTAGTTTAGTCCCATAGAAAATAAAATAATAATAATAATATAGTAAATAAAACGTAGTGAGCTTACAACTATTAATATGGGCATAAGCATTTTAAGTTGTGTCACATTGTTTCATATTTACAAAGTTAATGAATTAGTTTGCTCTTGAGGCGGATCATAATAAATGGTATTGAAGCAAAATTAGCCTTAAGCAAAGGGAGAGGTCAATAGAAAAGGCCGCCAAGATGCTAGAGCTACTATTGGGCTAACCTCATATATTGTTGACTAAGAGATGATTCTTAGATATGTATTAAGACTTTAGGCAGATATCAAGTCTTAAGCGTAGGAGATTATAATACTCGAGTTTAGTCTTACATAGGAAGTAGGAGAATAATGATATGATATACAAGACTTAGTGTGTTTACTACTATTAACTTGGGATTACGCATTTCAAATTGGGTCACATTACTTTAAACTCACAAAATTAATAGGTCGTATTAATATCTTTAAACTCACAAAATCAATCTATACCGATATACATACTAGCTCGTATTAAATAAAAATGATTACTCTCACATATTTAGACTCCTTATATCACTTATTGCATTATTCAAATAAAGGATGGTGGGGAGATGAACAAGGTGAAAACATACTAGTTTATCTGCAATCACCACTAGGTCTATTCACAAATGCAACATTTTGTGGTAGGTGAGATACTATGGCCGATGCCTACGTGGCTTACTACACTCTTTAATGTTTTGAAATCTTCACTTACAAAGAAGGATGGGCTAAAAACAATGTTCATGAGCAAAGAATGGTGTGGCTCTCCTTGATCAACTTCATAGGAGGGCTAAGTAGAGTGCACACATATTTGTATATAATGGTTTTAAATATCCATGTATATTAGTGTACTGATTTATTATCATACTAGTATATACTACTCAATATGGGTTAGTACCTATCAATACCAATAGTACATGTGACCATATTGTACCAATCAATTTTATATATATATATATGTATATATATATATATATATATATATATATATATATATATAGCGACTATATACTAGTACCACTACATATACATATATTATGATGGTCAAACCTCTATGTATGATCTTTTGAGAAGTTGATACAACTAAGAAGTGTGATTGAAAATACCACATGATACATGATTGTTAAAGATAGAATACAGAAGCACTGGGTGATAAAGTTGCCCCTAACATCGATATTATTGAACACAAATGGTTAGCACCCTCAACACCTACTAACCTAGTGAATTACTATTCCCACATCAGGCTGATATTTAATTACTTACTTTATACCAAGCATCTTTGTGCTGTTCTTTTCTTTTCATTCAGCTATTTCCTTATATCTTGATTTTTTAAGTTTTCTTTTCTTAATCTATTGCATGAAAGTGCAAATGTCTTTCTTTCTGATTATGTTAAGAAAAAGAAATTGTGCACTATGATTTTTTTTGTTAAAACATTTTAATATATTGTCATTTGTATGACATGATAAAAAAAATTATAAGGACTACATATAGGTTTTGATGATGGGAGAGGTGCTAGGACTAAAATTTAAAAACTAGGACAGCTAATCATTCATTGTATATAAAAGTTGTTAATCATAGAAACAGCTTACTCATATTTTAGAAGAATGCTCTGTTGTAGAATCTGAATATTTGTCTTCGGCTTTCTCAATGCATAAAACTTCTGGGTGACAAACTCAAATACCTTCAAAAATTAAGGGAAATTAAATTCATATAATAAAAAAGGAATTGTAGCTGTAATAAGAATATTTTATATGATCATGTTTGGAACTATCAAGGAAATCCCCATGGGAAAGAAAAATGACCAGGTCCATTTTAACAGCAAAAGAAAAGTATATCAAAATATGGAATAAAAATTATATGCGGTGCCACCGCATCATCCACCACTCAAGCATGCATTGGGATGTGTATTTGCACACATCTCTAAGTGTTTGAGATGTAATGAGTGGTGGATGGTGCCACCACAATATCACTTTTTTCCCAAAATATGTACCCCAGTTTTTGAAGATTCAGAATGCATTTTATGCAGCATCTGAATGAGAAATAGTTTTCCTATAGAACCAAAGTTTTTTATTGTACATATAAAGCACAAGTTCTTTGCAGCACTTTTTAGAAGATTTCTGTAGTCTGTACCCCAATGGTTAGTTATTAGTAAACCAAATGGTGTTTGATTAGCACATTAAAGATTCAGTTTTATCCTCTTAATTTCAAAAAGGATTGAATTAGAAATCTCTAGATGCTACAAACACCATTTTTAGACAAGACAAAATTACATAATATTGTGCCACCTAATAATTAAAAATTCCACTCAGCTTCAGGTGGATTAACCAGATACTAAAGAATGTTATATTCTCGAGAAATGAAACTTTAAATAGTATAAAGAGAAACTGAAGCAAAAGCAAACTTGCTACTAGATGTCTCAATAATAACATGACAATCTTTGAACTACACAATAGATCAACTTCTAAATAGATGTCTTGCTTGTTTTCCCCACAGTACTATGTTAATAAAGCTATTTCATGCAAGAATTCAGTAATTGCAATCAATTATTAAGTGGCAAATACTGCCCTCTGAAAGCTTGTAGCTTGTGCCTCAGTAAGTATGAAGCAGTCAAGCAGCTCATCAACAGAATGTGCATACAGTACTTTCTTGGTGCATAATGTGCAAGTATCCACCAGGAAGCAGAGAAATTACTAGAAATATAAACCTACTAATGTCATGTACATCAAAACAGAGCGTAAGCTACTCAAAAGTTATCTATTCCTGAAGAAATCATAGGGATATATATAGATATTGCTACCAACTTGTATTGAACTTGAATGGTTTATTTTCAAGATGATGTCATTTTATAGTCGTCTGCAGTGTAAGATGAGACAGTTTATTGTAGCCTATTTTCTAGAATAGAGTTGTCTTATGCCATGTAAGCAAATAAACTTTGAAGTATTGTTGTAGAACAAAATTCAAACTCTTTTGCATCACTTATAGCATCATAATAATATGATAGAATCATCAATCTTGAATATCTACGATCATCCCCCTTGCTTAAAGGATACTCTTATGATCAAGACCACTATTATTCTTAGTTCCACAATTTGACTACAAAAATATTGTAGAGCTTCTGGAGTGTTACTGAGATTCCCTGGTTTAGTATCCCATAGGAAATGAAATCAGAATTATATGTATAGATGTTCACTGAGGTAGAGTTGATCACTCTATTTTTCAACATGGTACTCTAGTATTATTATCCTAGTTGTGTATGTCAATAATATTCAACTTCCTAGGAGTGACACAAAAGGCATCTTAGATTTTAAAGAGACATCAAAAATATAATTTATTATTAAATAACTTAGTAAGCCACTCCATTATTTTCAGACTAAAATTGCTCAAAACACAATTTATTCATCTTTGAGAAAGGATTGCTAAAACTTACTTGCATAAGCCAATTAATACTCTTATTCTTCCTAGACATAAATTATCTACTTATGATGCTCCGTTGTCTTATTAGGAAATGATCTATCTTACTATGACAAGGTCAACATTTCATTTGTTGTGGGTGTTGTTAGTCAACATAAACAAAAGTGATAAACTAAATTAATGGGAAGTAGTGTTAAAATTTCGATGCTATAGTAAGGGATCACCAAATAAGGGATTCAATTAAAAACAGGGACACCTTCAGCTGACTATGCAAAGAATTTAGATGATAGAAGATTCACATTTAGTTATTGTATTAATGTTAGAGGTAACTTAGTTGGGAAAAGTATAAAAAAAACATAAAGTCATCGACATTGTAGAGTATAGCACTTGGAGAAGTCAGCAATACTGCATTTAAAGCATCTTTTTTCATAAGCTGATTTTTTTATGCATATACAAGAGCAAATATAGCATTCTGTTAATGTCAACTCCAAAGTAAAAAAGGAGAAGCTTCAACCTCAGAATGGATAAGCATTTGGCATCTAAATGAATTGGAATATCTGGTCAACAATTATAAAGTACAATATAAATCATTTAGCTTACAGTTAGGAACTATCACTGTCTAAAATTATAGCAATTAAATTGGCACAAATATATAAATGCAGTATCTTGTTTTACATGGGAATTTGAGGCATTACTAACAAAAGAACACAGGAACTAATAATTTGAAAAAACTGGAAAATTTTAAGTGCTAGTTTCAAATAATTAATAAATATGTCAGTAAAAATGTTACCATTGCACCACCGTAGCTTTTTCCACAGTTGCTTATTTCAATTTATTTAAATAGAAATAAGTGTATCATTATAATTGAACACCAAGAGATAAAAGTTATGGCATCAAGATTAGGTCCAATTACCTCAGAAAATGTCTGAAATTCCATGCGGCATCATGAAAGGTCACGAGGAATGAGCTCCTACGCTGGTGGCTGCTGAGTGAAATCCTACAACCAACAAAGTAACAATAGTAGTAACTTCTATTTGTGCTGTTACCATCAAAATTCTGTGAGAAAATATATAAGATGGCCATGAACATCGCACTAGGGGAGGAGAGGCTTTTTTCTACCCGACGAGGTACAGATAACCCTCCATGGGTACTGGTATCGCTTACTGACAGAGTCTTGCAGAAATAGTTTGTTGGTTGCTTGCTCACAATGCTCATCTCAATAGGAAAATAAGTATATGTCTGCTCTACCTACAGAAAGAACAGAACATTCAAAGATATCAAAAGAAAAAAAGAATACAGCGGTGACCCAGCAATCACATTCGAGATCAAACTCACTAGGCTTAGTGGTTGCAAGGTCATCTGGGCATGAACTTTATCCATTTCCAACTCTACCTGCAATAAGTCTAGCACTTGAATCATACGTTGACCGCATCAAGTCCATAAAAGAAAAGGTAATCGAAGAACCAACATGCAACGTCACATTGTGGAGCTGACAATGCAACTGAGGCAGCAAGTTCGGGTAATTAGGGATATGGCCCCCCACTTCCTTGTTTGTAGACGCGGCCACCTTTAGCAAAAACCAAGGCATCATCAAGAAGAAAAGGCATCGAACACCCATGTCTCAAGGAAACATATTATTAGAAAATCAATCTGCTCGTTGTGGCCCTGCGGCAAGTCTACAACTCGGGTTCCGGATGTAGGGAATCATACAAGCCGCCTGGCGCAGGCATGCCACAGCTTCGAATCGAAGCATCTCTTACCCTCCCTTAGTTCAAGATTAAAGATTGAAAATAATAGCATAATTTTCCCAAGGCAGAAAATTAAACAACAGAATAAAAGATCACCTTGTGGTGCTTCTTGGCGGACACCAACCGTAGAAAGTTTCATTTTATCTTAGCAAATCCAATCATTTCTTCCCTGCATTTCCCTCCTACCCAAACCCTCAAGAGAAACCAAAAGACGAAGCTAAAGAAATAAAAAGAAAAAAGAAAAGTCAGTTATAGAAACCAATGAAACAAGAAACACTGGATCGAACCACGCTCCACAAGAATTCGTCGCCGATCGCAACTTACCCGAACCCACGAGCTCAAAAGAGTTCTGGGAAGCTGTCGTTCTTGGAGTTCGTCGCCATCGTCGGCCTTCCCCGAGATCGGCACGAACAAGCCAAGCCAAAACCCCCAAAGGAAGAGAGAGACGGTTGCCGGTGAAATCTTGAGCAGCAAGAAAAAACCCTCCATTAAACCCTCCATTGTCGTTCTTTTCCGCTTCGAGGTTGCAACTTAAGGCTATAAAGAAAGAACAATGTGCCCCTTTTTCGATGTTGTACAGTGCGCAAATAACGGAAAAGAAATAAAAACTCTTCTCAAAGTCGAAGTCCCGAAAAAAAAAAAAAAAAAATCGAAGTCCCGGCATCAAACTTTTGCTCACACCAAGCCACTTACTCGCTTCTTTATTGATCAACTCGACCCCCGTCCCAGCATTTTAAAGCCAGGATGCCGAGGGGCCGGCCCACTCTTCTGCAATTCTTACCAATCCCTAAACATTGATGGACCACGACGTGACCGGAAGCTTCATGATCGGAAGCAGGGTGTCACTCTCATCACCGAACGTCGGGCGCGTTTTCTAGTCTGCTTTAAATTATAAGAAGTTTCTTTTAATTTTTGATTAAGAAATTATTTTATAAAATAATAATTTACATGTTTTAAACTATCTAGTAGTATCAATATCATGATAAAAAAATTTATCTATAATAAAAAATTAATATTATAAAAAAACTTTGCTACATTAATTAATAATTTTTTATGATATTTAAAATGTTAATTTTTTTTATCGTAGATGAATTTTTTTTATTATGATATTGGTATCATTGGATAGCTTAAATATGTAGATTATTTCTTCATAAATTTTTAAAAAAAAATCTTCCTTAAACTAAAATTAATAAAGCTTCTTAAAAATTTAGGCACCGTGGCTGCCTAAAAAATTTCTCCCCAAACGTTAACCACCACGTTCGATGTGGACTCCGCTCATCACCACGGAATTACCTCTAAATTTCTTCCTAATTTTTTATTTTTTAAAATTTATTTTTTAATTTTTGAATTGATCTTTAACTTTTTATTTTTTTATTTTTTTTATTTTTAATATTTGATTTTTGAATTATGGTTCCAATATTCTAATTTATTATTTTTTTATTTTAAACTTTGATTACCGATGACTGATTATTATTTTATGATTTTTTATTTTTGATATTTGGTTTTTTTTTATTTTTGACATATTATTTCTAATTTTCAATGTTTGAATTTTTTGCTTTTTCTTTCTAAATTTCTAAATTCAATTTTTTTTTATTTTGCTTGCGAGTTTTTTTTTTAATTTTTGGAACTTAATTTTTTAAATTTTTAGTTCTCGTTGTTTTATTTTTGTTTTATTCTTTATTTTTTAGTATTCATTTTATAATTTTTAATTTTGTTATTTTTTTATTCTTATTTTATTATTTATTTTAATTTTTTTAATCTTGATATTCTTATTTGAATTTATTGAATTTTGATTTTTTTTTATTTCTAATTTACTTCTTTTATGTTTCAATTTTTCCTTTTTACATTTTATATTTTAATTTTTAATTTTTTTTAATATTTATTTAATGTTTAATTCTAATTTAATGTTTACTTTGATTTGTATATTAATTTATTGATTTTAGTTTCACATATTTTTTTTATTTTTATTGTTTCATTTTTCTTTATTTTCTTATTATTATTATTTAATTTCATATTTTTATTTTAGATTTTATATATAATTTCATTTTTTTGATTTTTTGATTTTAATATTTTATTCTTCACTGTTCACATTAGATTTTTTTTTTAGTTTATTTTTTATTATATTTGAATTTAATTTATTTTTCAGTCCTCATATTTTGATTTTAATTTATTATGTTTTTATTTTCTAATTCTAAATTTTAACTTCTTTTTTTTTTCTTTTACCTTTATTTTGATTTCTTATTTCTATTTTTCAATGTTCGAATTTTTATTTTTTCTTTTTAAATTTCTAAATTCTATTTTTTTTATTTTGATTTCGAGTTTAGTTTTCTTTTTAAACAGCACATACTTCCGATGTCCCTATCATTCTAGATATAAGTCGGCATACAAATGATATTTGTCTGTATTATTTATGACAGGTACTTTTCATTATTACTTACCATGCTAATTTCTTATTACCTAGAGTCCTAAAAATCATAATGTATTACTCTAATTATGGGTAATTAATTGATCACAAGAATTTCATATACACTCTTATTCAATGCTACTATAATCCTGTGAGTGCTTCGAAGGACAGAATAGTCTCATCTCCTACATAGCTCTAGAGTGCTTATACAAAAAAACTTAACTATCTATGTTATATAGTTTTTATAATGTTTTAGAACTCTATGGTAAATAGTTTTTACCAAGGCTGTTGTTTTAATTTTTAAAGGCTCCCTACTTGACATGAAACTCTTTAAGTGCTCTAAAGGTGATCTACTTTTGTCTTGTATGAACAAAAAACTAAGGAGACATGTAAATAATTTCTACCATGACCTACATTCCTATTTTATGAATTTGACACAAAGTCATAAATGCTCTAAATGTGATCTATTTCCTATTGTGTTTGAACTAAAAACTAAGAAGTCCTGTTAAAACCCATCAATGAATGAAATTTACTTTACTTTAAAATTAGTTTCCTTTCTAATGTAGAATCATGATAATGATTATGCCTTGTTCCATCAAGAGCACAACCTCCCTCTCTAAGACTATTCAATTGCATAGTTATATAACTTATATGAGAAATTATAGGACTATTCAAAATTGGCATTTATACTCTCGTTTAGTTACACTTAATTAAATCAGAAATTTATGAAATGAAAGGCAATATAGTATTTTTAAAATAGGATTTTATATAATTTTAAATACCCATAATTCTTTGGTAAATATCCCTTTACTAGTTTTATAGCTATGTGAATAATATTGTTTATAAAAAGTATTGAAGTTTCTAAGTTTTTTTTTTCAAGGATATTGGATTAAGGATGGAAAAGAAAGGATCCAAGATCATAGTTCGAGGATCATGGATAAGGATTATGGATAGGGAAGGTCATGGTTTAAAAATATCGGATAAAGGATTATGGATATAAATCAATGGTCAAGGATCAAGGAAAAAAGATCGATTATCAAACATCAAAGCACAAGATTAAAAAATCAATGATTAAGGATCAAAGATTAAAGATAAAAGGATAAAGGATTAAATATCCAAATCAAGGTTCAATGATCAAGAATAAATGATTAAGAATGACAGAGAAAGAATCCAAGATCAAAGTTCAAAGATAAATGGTCAATGTTCAGGGAAATTAGATGAACGATTAGGGATAAAGATGCAAGAGGAAGGATATTGGATGAAGGCTAAAGGATAAAGTGCTATGTTCAAAGATACTGGATGAAGGATGAAAGTAAAAGAATCCAAAATTAAGGTCAAGGATCAAGGGTCATGATTCAAGGATATTGGATAAAGGACTAAAGATTAGGGTTCAATGGCCTAGGATCAAGAATGAAAGATCAAATATCAAGTATAAGGCGAAAGGATTAAGTATCAAAGATCAAAGATAAAGAATAGAGCATCCAAATTAAGGCTCAATGATTAAGAATTAGAATCTAAGATAAAGGCTCAAGGATCAAAGCCCAATGTTCAAAGATAAATGATTAGTAATCAAGAATCAATGAACCAAGATGAACAAGGATGAAGGATTCACAGTCAAGGCTCAAGGATTAAGGATGAACTATGAAGGATTAGGGATATTGGAAGCATCAAAGATCAAGTTCTAAAGATCAATGGTCAAGGTTCAAGGCTATTGGACGGAGGATTAACGATTAGGGATCAAATTGTCAAGGATCAAGGATGAAAGATCAGTAAGTAAGCATCAACGATGATGGTTCAAGCAACAAAATCAAGGATAAAAAAAATCAAGTATCCAAATTAAGGCTAAGGATAAAGAATGTAGGATCAAGCATGAATGATTAAGGATAAAAAAGATGAGAAACAAACATAAATGATGAAAGATCAAGCTTCAAGAATCATTGATGAAGGATTAAGAATTAAAGAATCATGGATAAAAGAGGAAGGATATTGGATGAAGGTTCAAGGATCAAGGGTCAATGTTCAAAGTTATTGGATAAAGGATTTTGGATGAAGCAGAAAAGAAGAAGCATCCAAGATTAAGGTTCAAGGATCAAGGGTCAAGGGTCAAAATTCAAGAATAGTGGATGAAAGATTAAGGTTAGGGATCTATGGCCAAAGGATGAAGGATGAAAAATCAATGATCAAGCACCAAGGATGAGGGCTTGAGTATCAAAGATCAAGGATAAAAACATCAATTATCAAAATTAAAGCTTAAGGATCAAGGATGCCAGATCAGCCATGAAGGATTAAGGATGAAAGAACACGAAACAAATATAAACAATGAAAGATTAAGAATTAATAATCAAAGACCAATGGTCATTGATGAAGGATAAACGATTAAGACACAAAGATCAAGTATTTAGGTTCAAGGATTAAGGATTATGCATCAAAGATAAGTCATAAGGATCATTGATAGGATCAAAGCTCAAGGTTCAAGAATCAATGACTAAGGGTAAAGGATCAAGCATCTAATCAAGGTCCAAGTATCAAGGATAAAAGATCATGAAGGATGAAAGAGAAAGGATCCAAGATCAAGGTTCAAGGATCAAATGTCAATGTTCAAGGATATTGGATGAAGGATGAAAGAGGAATAATCCAAGTTCAAAGATCAAGGGTCAAGGTTCAATGATATTAGATGAAAGATTAAGGATTAGGAATCAATGGTCAAGGATCTAATATGAAAGATGAATGATCAAGCATCAAGGATGAAGGTTCGAGTATCAAAGATCAAAGATAAAGATGAAGGATCAAGGTTCGAGTATTGAAATTAAGGCTTAATGATGAAGGATTAAGGATTAAGGATACAGGATCAAGTAACCAAATCAAGGAGGATTATGGAGAAAGGATTAAGAAAGAAAAATCATGAAGGATGAAAGAGAAAGAATCCAAGATCAGGGTTCAAGGATCAAGGGTCAATGTTAATAGATATTGGATGATGCATTAAGAATAAGGATGAAACACGAAAAATATTGAATGAAGGTTCAAGGATCAAGGGTCAATGTTCAATGCTATCAGAAGAAAAATTAAGATAAAGGATGAAAGAGTAAGGATCCAAGATCAAGGGTCAAATGTTTAAGGATATTAGATAAAGGATTAAGGATTATGAATCAATGGTCAAGGATTAAGGATGAAAGATCAATGATTAAGTATCAAGGATGAAAGATCGAATATCAAAAATCAAAAGTAAAGAATCAAGTATCCAAATTAAGGCACAAGGATTAAGGAAGTAGAATCAAGCATGAAGGATTAAGGATGAAGTAACAAAGAATAAAGATGAATAATGAAAGATCAAGCATCAATGATCATGGATCAAGAATGATTAATAAAGGAAAAAGGATAAAGGGCAAGAAACAAAAATCAACAATTTTGGTTCAAGGATCAAGGATTATGTATCAAAGATAAGTCTTAATGATCAATGAAGAAAGATTAAGGGCCTGTTTGGCTCCACTGTTAATAATTTTATAACTGTGCTAAACTGTGTTGTACTGTACTGTGCTGCACTATTAAAATTTATAAGATGTTTGGTTAATAATTTTTAACTGCTGTCAAAATTTAAAATAATAAATAAATATATTATTTTAAATTATTTAAAATAATATTTTATTTTATTTTCCTTTAATGTAAAAATATTAAATTATTTAAAATAATAATACCTAAAATTTTAAATAAAATTATGTAAATGACTTTTTTAGAGAAGCAGAAGCTGTAAAAGCATTAAATTGTAGCTTTCATAAATTCTGTTTTTTACTGCTTCTGCTTTTCATTACCAAACAGTTTTTCTAACTGCTTTCTGCTAAAAAGCTGATTAAAATGAGCTTTATAGTGGGGCCAAACAGGCCCTAAGGCTTAAGATTGAAAAGTCAAAGATTAAGGATCAAGAATCAAGGATAAAAGATCAATATCAAAACCTAAGAATCAAGGATAAAGGATTAAGAATGAAAGATCATTAAAGATGAAAGAGGAAAGATCCAAGATCAAGGTTTAAGGATCAAGGGTAAATGTTTAAGGACATTAAATGAAGGATTAAAGATTAAGATGACAAAGAAAGGATATTGGACGAAAGTTTAAGGATCAAGGGTCAATGGTTAAGGATATTAGATGAAGTATTAAGGATGAAGGTTGAAAGAAGAAAGATGCAAGATAAAGGTTCAAGTATTAAGGGCCAAGCTTCAAATATATTGGATGAAGAATTAAGGATTAAGGATCAATGGTGAAGGATCAAGGGTCAAGCTTCAAATATATTGGATAAAGGATTAGGGATTAGGATGAAAGAGGGAGGATATTAGATGAAGGTTCAATGATCAAGGGTCAATGTGCAAGGATATTATATGAAGAATTAAGGATAAAAGGGTGAAAGAGGAAGGATCCAAGATCAAGGATCAAGGGTTACTGTTTAAAGATATTGGATGAAGGATTATGGATAAGGATCATTGGTCAAGGATAAGGATGAAAAGTGTTATTAGGTAAAATTTTATAATCATCATTGTCACCTTTTAGACAATTTACATGTGTCAAATTAACTAGCAAATCCCCGATCTTTCCTTTTTTTTTTGTCTTGCTTGTAGTATAGAGATTAGCTTATCATGATATTTTAATTATTCATATAACATGAGTATTATTATAATGATCACAGTCGTAATTCCCATGTTAATTATAACTATTTGATTCATGTCACAGTGTATTGTTTTCGGATTGCAATTTGAGGTCGATATATATGATATGTTTATCATGATATTTTTATTATTCATATAACATGAGTATTATTATATGGATTACTGTCGTAATTCCCATGTTAATTATAACTATTTGATTCATGTCACAGTGTATTATTTTCGGATTGAAATTCGAGACTGATATATATGATATGCTTTATACAGATATTACTAAAAATTATCCGCTATTATGTGATTAACATTGATTCACCTAATTTAGTACTTCTGTACTGTTATTGATGTAATATTATATTTATCAAAAGAGAAAGGATATTGGATAAAAGTTTAATAATCAAGGGTCAATGTTCAAGGATATAAGATGAAATATTAAGGATGAAGGATAAAGAATAAAAGAAGAAGGATCCAAGATCAAAGTTCAAGAATTAAGGATTAAGGGTCATGGTTCAAATATATTGGATGAAGGATTGAGGACTAGGGATTAATGATGAAAGATCAAGGATGAAAGATCCATAATCATGCATCAAGGATGAAGTTCGAGTATCAAAAATCAGTGATAAAGAATCAAGTATCCAAATTAAGGCTTAAGGATCAAAGATGTAGGAACAACCATGAAGGATTAAGGATGAATATTCAATGATCAAGGATTAGTGATCATGAATCAAGAATCATTGATAAAGGATTAAGAATAAATGATCAAAACACAAAAATCAAGGATTTAGGATTTAGGTTCTAGGATCAAGGATTATGTATCAAAGATAAGTCATAAAGATCAATAATGAAAGATCAAAGCTCAAGGTTCAAGAATCAAAGATTAAGGATCAAAGATTAAAAATAAAGGATCAAGTATCTAAATCAAGGTACAAGGATTAAAGGATAAAAGATTAAGAATGAAAGATCATGAAGAATAAAATAGGAAGGATCCAAGATCCAAAGATTAAGGGTTAATGTTCAAGGATATTGGATTAAGGATGAAAGAGGAAGGATCCAAGATCATAGTAGATCATGGATAAGGATTATGGATAGGGAGGGTCATGGTTTAAAAATATTGGATAAAGGATTATGGATAGAAATCAATGGTCAAGGATCAAGGAAAAAGATCAATTATCAAATATCAAAGCACAAGTTTAAAGAATCAATGATTAAGGATAAAGGATTAAGTCTCCAAATCAAGGTTCAAGGATCAAGAATAAATGATTAAGAATGAAAGAGAAAGGATCTAAGATCAAGGTTCAAAGATAAAAGGTCAATGTTCAGGGAAATTGGATGAAGGATTAGGGATTAGGATGCAAGAGGAAGGATATTGGATGAAGCCTGAAGGATCAAGTGTCATGTTCAAAGATACCAGATGAAGGATGAAAGTGGAAGAATGATAGGGCCTAAACAGGCTGCTACCGCAAGTGCACGGTCTATCGCGTAATACAATAAGTATCGATCCCACGAGGACTAGGGGTCAAGTACTAACTAATCAATCAATCAATAGCTAGGCGAGTAAATATGCGTAAGAGTATCACTAAATCCTAAGAAAATAAACTAATGCTAACGAAAAGCAAGCGAAGAATAGGCAGAACAGAGAACAAACAAATCGGGGTTTTAGGTTTCACCACACTGAAGCATGAAGATATTAACATTGATATTTTAAATAAGATTTCACCTAAGCTCTCAAGGTAATCCTTCCTAGGGTACAGACACGCTCCCTCTCAGGACACGGTCCGGTATCCAACTTAACCCAAGTCTCCTACTCTCGTGGCTTACCGGGTTAAGAGGACCCAATGGGTTCTGTGAAGGATTAGGGTTCCTCGAGTGATTTCGATAACTCTCCTGGCCGAAATCACCAGTCCAGTCTAAGGGGTTCCGAGGATTGCGGTTCACCTCTCAGTCCTTCCCGCAACATCTAAGACACAAATATGCATGGCCAGTACATAATCATGAGATAAAACATCCTAAACATGGATAAGAGCAAAGATAAATAAGAGAAATATATTACTCAAGCATTAATATTCAACATCTTACAGTGGGCTACGCCCAAACCCCGAAAAGAGGGTTTACGCTACAAGATTCATCGAAATACATGAAATCTCTCATACAAATTGATTCAAACCAGAGGGAGAGGTATATCCTTGATGGAAGAAGGTCCGACACGATGATCCACGTCAGAATGGAGGAAAAATCACGCCGGAACAGTGTTGTCGCCGAGAAATTACCCCAAAACTCTAGGTTTGCGCCGTTTTGCTTTGTTCTATCCAAAACCTTGATCAAATCCGATGATTCAAGTGCCAAAATGTTCGTCCCTAAGTTGGGAAGGTCTCCACCAATTATCCCCAAATTTCGCTTCGAAAATAGCAAGAATCAGGCAAAAAACCGGTCGCCTATCGAGACGATACATGGCCGTGCATGAATGCACGGGTGTGACCATGTACGGCTCGGTGAACTTAAATCTCTGGAAAAATAAATCTTCACGGCCGTGCATGAGTTCACGGGTGTGGCCGTGAACATTTCGTCAAAGTCCGGGATGGTCAGCTCATGCACGGCCGTGCATGGATACACACTCATGACCGTGAAGAGCGCAAAGAACTCCGACTGAGCTAAAATTTCACGTGTAGCTTCGTCTCATCATGAAGGGTCGTCCCATATCTTCAGATCTTCCAAATTCCACTAATTTTGAGGTAGAATACTTACATTTTAATAAAACAAAGGAAAAGTGAAGACTCTGAAGAATATGAAGCATTTAAGCAAATAAATGTGACGAAACATGCAATTTACTCCAAAATAATAATAAAATTAAGCCACAATATATCATATATTTGCATGTCATCAAAATACATCAGACATAAAGTTTTGCTTGTCCTCAAACAATTAAATTGTCTAGAACACAGTGATGAAATGAAATAGGGAATCTCAAGCAGCTTAAGTAGGTTTGGTAAGGTTATAAGTTAACCATAACAAGTCTTTAGGTTATAATGCAGTATGGAAAGCAAATTAAACCAAATATCATGAATACAATCTATTAGAGTATGCAAAGTTGACAGTACAAAAAACCTCTACAGCACATCTCGCAGAAATGATATAAATGATCAAGTATTCACATAGCAGAAAGTTGTACATTAAGTCATGGGAAAATAGCATCAGTACCACATAGTCCCTATGTGGTGCCTTTTTTTTAAATAAACAGTGCCAAGTGTCAAGCTTTGTTTCGGTACCACTTTCGGTACTACTGTTATTATTTTTAAAGTTTGGGGGTAGTGCCAAGTGGAAGTAACCATGAACTTAGGTACCATTATCCATTTTGCTGTTGGGATGCTATGAATAGTGCCAAGTGGAAATACAATGTGCAATGTATAAGAACACTTCGGTACCACTATTATTATTTCTGATTCCCAAGACAAAGTGTACAAATAAAGTAGAGTTATGAAGAAAGATACAATCAATCACTACACATGAGATGTACATCAAGGGCAAGGTAAAATAACCAGCACACACTTCAAGATCATATAGATAATGAATTGATTTAATTACATGATTCAACTACATTAAACTAAAGAGCCGTATGTGTAAACCATAACCATTTTAGACCATTGACAAATAAAAGTCAAGATTCCCATGACAATCAATCAAGTACTCATAGAATAATGCAATACCATAAGACAAAGCAAATAGCATAAAGAGAGGGGTTGGGTGATGCCATGCATTTTTATAGTATTTTTATTATTATTCCATGATGAATTTAGGCCTATTTGAATGTTTTTACACTCCTTTAGGGCTTATTTACTTAAAAACTTTAGAATCTTCACTTTTCGTCTGTCTTATTGAATTTCAGGTAAAATCACCCAATTTTGAAGGCCTTTTGAAGAATCTAAGAGCATGGGGTGATTCCTTATGAGAAGACGAAGCTGCCCGTAAAATTTGTGCTCAATTGGAGCTTTTTCTGGACTTCACGGCCAAGTGAACCCGGCGGGGTTCACCGATGATCTTGCCGAAGGACGAAACTCACAGCGCGTTTCACTGCTAGGTGAACTGATGTGTACTTTACTGTACTACTAACCGCAAGCATGACGGCTTTGTCGTAGTAGTACTTAAGATGTCGATCCCACAGGGACAGTGATCAAGTACCGAGTGATTACGAATCAATACCTAAACAATCGGGTGAATGTTTTGGGTTTTTAAAAAATAAATCAAACTACAACTAAATACAATTGCTAGCCGAATCAAGCAAGTGAAAGTTTGGATAGAAAATAAGGTTTAGAGACATCGGAACTTCGAGCGCATCTCGTTGATGGATCTTAAACTCAAACAAGATAAAATCATAACAACGCAATTTTAAAAGTGTTCAAGGAAATATCTAATGGTACAGATTACCCTCTTTCGATGGTGTAATCCGGTATCAATCTAGATCGGCGTCCTACTTTTGTGGCTCACCATACCTAGATTAATCCATTGGGTTCAAAGATATTATAAGTTTCCTCACACAAATCCTGCCCAATTTCTTGACAGGTCAGAGCATGATCGATAAGGCAGATCTAGCGTCACAATTCACCTTTCGGTCCTTCTTGCGGCGCCCAAGAAAAGTAATTGCGTGATCAAGGCAATACTAGCAATAAAACAGCACAGATCGAATAAACACAAGATAAAATTACATTAGCCACGAGAAAACACGTTCGAGAATAAGATCTAAACAACTCAACTACACCTTTGTTCCGATTAAAAAGATTATGCTATCATAGCATCGATTTAGTACAGATCTCTAAAGGAAAAGAAGAAATTAAAGAGAAGATAGAAGAAAGAGGTAGCAAACTCTCTGTAGAATCTTTGAAACATTCCTTCAAGTCTTCTAGCATGATGTACCATTCCTTCCTCCTCCGTTGTAATCTCCAAGAACTTCCCTTCGCAAAAACTCGCTAGCCCCCCATGAGCCCCAACTGGGCGCTGCGTTCTTCAGTGAATTTGGCCCCTTTTATCATTTCAGAGGTGCCCTTTGATATGTCAGCATTAAAGCCCTTTTAATTAGCTACATTTTGACACCTTAAACATCCAAAACGGAGCTATAATGACAAAGTTATGACCCTTTTAAGTTTGGATGCGCAGGGGGTAATTACGCCCGTAATTCATGCCTGTAATTTTTACTCTAATGCTCTTCGACTCTTGGAATCTTCATGAACTTATAGGCCTTTAAATACTCGTTGTTTTGACTCCAAGAATGCCCAATACGGAGTTAAAACGAGTGAGTTATGGCCAATTTAATGTGGCCCATTAATATGCATGTTGAAGATTACTGGTGTAATGAGATTATGGCCACGCCCGTAATGTTGTCTATCGAAGATTTTATCGTCCGAATGACTTCCGATGAGAAAATCGAAGGCACGTCTTTGGAGTATGATTAAGCTTGAGTGAAAACGAGCTTCTTGAGAATTCAAACAAGAAATTATGGCCATAATGCAGATTATGGCCTCGGCCGTAATTCTGGAAATCAGCTCCGTTTGAAGTGAAACTTCTCGTCAAGGTTCTTGATTCACTCGAGAACGTAAATATACCTCCAAATAGCTCCAGAAATGAGTGAATTATCTTGTATTTATCAACATAACAAGAAGTGAGGCTTCTGAAGAAAATCAATGAAATAAGCCGGAAAGAGATGAAAATACGCGAAAATAGGTCTCGATTCACTGGTAAATATTAGTCTAAAAGACTATAAAAATACGAGACAACATGAAACCGATGGGGTTCACCTATGATGTCAGGGTATCCAAAATTCGCCGCACGCTTCACTGGCAGGTGAACCCCATGGGGGTTCACCCGTAATTCTGTCTGATAAAACCTGCGCAGAAATATACCGTGGACTTCACTGGTAGGTGAACCCGGTGGGGTTCACCTGTGATTATTTCGCAACAGAACTACACAGAATACTTCACCACCTGGTGAACACGGCGGGGTTCACCTGTGACACTATCGGAACAGCCCCACCTTCACTCGGTTTTTCGTCGATTTCGGGCCCGATTCAAGTCCAAATTTAGCAAGTGAGGACTTTTTGGAAAGCTTACTCGAAGGCGAACATATAGAGTATAAAAGCCCCAATTTCTGTGACCAAATGAGAGGGAAATCTGGCGACGAAGTGGCTAGGGCGGACGAATACAGCGGAATAGGCGACTTCGTGGCGATTTCTGGAGATTCAACCATCGGAACTCAGTGATTCTTGTTTATTTCTTTCGGCTCATCGTCTCCTCCCTCTTAGAAACCTTTTTCTGTGATTTTACTATGTATAAAGAGAGAATTTTTAGCGATTCAACGATGGTTGTAGCGTAAACTTTATTTCAGGGCTATGTTGAAGCCATCTGACGATTTCTATTTTGCAATTCATGTGTTAACTTCATTATTTGGATCATATTCTGAGAATATTTCACTTGAAGTATTAGTTTCTTGATATTTACTCTTGCCAAGTATTATCATGTCATAGTTATTACAGTTCATAACGAAAGTAGGATTGTAACGACGGAACCTCTTAGTGAATCTTGCCAAGGCTCGACACGAAAGTGCTTGTTCTTCGCTCGAGGGTCCATAATCTACCATGGAACCCATTGGGTTTATCTAGAACGATCCATCGTGAAAGTAGGAGATGTTCTGGGTAAATACCGGGGTGTACACTCGAAAGAGGGCACCTTGTACCATAGGGTAGATTCCTTATGCATATTTGTAAATCTATGTAACAGATATTTATTTCTTAGCACAATTAAAATCGTCAGAATGGTGGAAACCAAAGCCCTGATATTCTCTCTCATATATTTTTTCTGCCATAGTTGTTTGATTTTCTGCTTACGATTTCGCTTAGTTTTAGTTTTTAAGTTCCAAAAACCATGATTTGATCAGCTTAGATTCCAAAAATTAAATTTTCTGGTACTCACCTTATTCCCTATGAGATTCGATATCTTTTGTATTACTTCGATAACACCGTGCACTTGCGGTGCGTATCAAGTTTTTGGCGCCATTGCCGAGGAACAACTGTTGATATCAGTATACTTCTAAGGATTAGTAGACTAAGCTTTAGTTAGTTTTCTTTTCTTTCTTTATTCTGTTCACGCTGCTTTCTGCTTGTGTTAATTGCTTTGAATTTCTTAATTGAATCTGACAAATTTTTATGCAAAGAAATTCCAGGGCAGGAGCACTCTTGGAAATCGATCTCGAAATAGAATGAATCTTCAGACAAAGAAGGAAGTTTAAGCAAGATCGGAAAAAGGAAAATCAAGAATAGATGGAACACCGTCACATTAACATGGAGAACGAACCAGCGCCTCAACCTGTGAACAACAACAATGCCAGAACACTGTGCGAATACACAACGCCTTTTACACATGGGTTTCAATCAGGAATCGTTAGATCTAGTGTCGAAGCCAATAATTTCGAAATTAAACCTGCTCTACTTTCCATGATACAACAAAATCAATTTGGTGGTTCTCCTCTTGAGGACCCTAATATGCATTTGTCTATATTTTTGGAATATTATGATAGGTTAAAGATTAATGGAGTTACTTCTGATGCTATCAGGTTGCGTTTGTTTCCCTTCTCCTTAAGGGATAGAGCAATGGCATGGCTCCACACGATCCCCTCAGCTTCAATACGGACATGGGATGAACTGTCTCAAGCTTTCCTCTCGAAGTATTTTCCTCATTCGAAAACAATCCACCTCAGAAACCAAATAACGAGCTTCATGCAAAAGGATGGAGAGTCTTTGTACGAAGCCTGGGAAAGGTTCAAAGAGCTTCAAAGATTATATCCGCACCATTGGATCGAGACTTGGGTTCTAGTACACACGTTCTATATGGGATTGGAATACAATACTAGACTCACAGTCGATGCAGCTACTGGAGGATCAGGACTGATGAGCAAAATACCCGAAGATGCGATCAACCTCCTGGAGGACATGACACTGAACTATCATCAATGGAATCCAGAGCGAGTTACATCTTCCAGGAAAGCAGGTAAATTCGATCTTGATTCATTAACTGCTATCACTGCAAAGGTAGACAATCTGACTAAGAAATTTGATTCATGGTCTGTTAACTCTTTAGACACTAATTCATTATCTTGTGAGTTGTGTGGCGTCACAGGACATGCAGGTGTTGAGTGCCGAGTGGGAGATGGATAAGTGGTCCAAGGTCAGCCTGAACATCTAAATGCAGTTGGAAATGCAAACCCCATGAACAACACTTATTCTAACTATTACAACTCTGGCTGGCGCAACCACCCGAACTTCTCCTATTGTACCACGCAGCCTATATAACCAGGGCAAGCACCACCACAAGTTCAACCACAACAAGGGGACTTCAGGCCACCACAACAAGAAAATTATAGGTAGCCACCTGGGTTCCAACAAAGAAACTATAATCCTCCCCCTCAACAAGCGAATTACAATCCACCCCCAAGACCAGCCCAAGAGTCTCAACTGAGTAAGCAGATAGAAGGGCTGACTGATATGATGAAACTGATGATGACAAGGATGGACTCTTTGGAGACGCACAATAAAATGTTGGAGAGCCGGCTTACGCAGTAGGCTAGCTCATCCTCTAGAGCGCCAGGGAAGCTTCCATCACAGCCAGAAGTTAACCCGAGGGAGCAGTGCAATGCAATCTCCACTCGGAGCGGCAAGCAACTTGAAGACCCTAAGATGCCGACCAATGAAACAAGGGATGAAGTGACACCGAATCCTTAGGAGCCACACGCAGATTCAACACCGGCGGAACCTGAGTGAACAGAGGAAGAGCGACCCTATGTTGGGCCGCCAGCTTACAAGCCGCCAATACCTTTCCCTCAAAGGCTTGTCAAAGCCAAGCTAGACAAGCAATTCTGTAAGTTCTTGGAAATATTAAAAAAACTATATATTAACATTCCCTTTGTTGATGCCCTTTCGCAGATGCCGACCTATGCAAAGTTCCTGAAGGACATCCTCTCAAATAAATGGAAGCTAGAAGACCAAGGAACCGTGGCACTCACTAAGGAGTGTGCAGTGCGATTTTGCAAAACAAGCTTCCACAAAAACTCAAGGACCCTGGCAGCTTTTCCATACCGTGCCAGATAGGAGAGATGACCTTTCAGAGAGCATTATGCAATTTAGGAGCGAGTGTCAGCATCATGCCGTTATCATGTGTAAAAAGCTGGATTTGGGTGACTTAAAATCTACTAATATTTCCTTGCAGCTTGCTGATAGATCAATTCGAAGTCTAGTGGGTATTTTAGAGGATGTACCTATTAAAGTAGGGGATTATTTTATTCCTGCTGACTTTGTTGTGTTAGACATTGATGAGGATGATAGACTTCCTATTATCTTAGGAAGACCTTTTCTTGCTACAGCTGGTGTTGTCATCGATGTTAAAAACAGGAAACTGGATTTAAACATAGGTGGCAATGTTATTCAATTTGACCTGTCTAATTCTCTTAAAAAACCTTCTCTTACAGGTATATGTTACAACATGGGTGTACTTAAACGCGCTAGAAGTTTGGAAGACAATGGACATCGCCTCGAACACCGTTTTGAAGATGAACTAATTAAATAAGGGGAAGTTCTCGCCCCTTTCGACCCCCCTTGATTAGATGACCTGATGACTCTATGGTCGAGCTATTGACCTTAAACTAGCGCTCTTGGGAGGCAACCCAAGTTTTCTCGTTATTTTTATTTTCTTTCTGTTACATTAGTTGTCGTTTAGTTTTTAGTTTACCATCATTGAATAGTTCACTCTCTTGTTTATCTAGTTTATTTTAGGAGATTTTAATCTTGTTATACACTAATTAGAGGTTTATTCTTGTGATGTAGATGGGCTATGTGAACAGGAGATTTTCGCTGGTCTTTCACTGAAGTTCAGTGCATTTCACGGCCGGTGAAACCCGGTGAGGTTCACCCGTGAAGTACACTGTGCAACCGGACTCGACATCGCCACCTTCTCCTCTCACGTATACGACGTTGCATAGAGGATTATGCAACATTTCAGAACGGGTGAGCTGTCTTTACTCCAGTTTCTATGGCTTTGATATTTTGGCATTGTACCCTATATGCCATTATTCGTGAGCCTGGTCCACATCTACAGGCCCCACCCTCTGCAGTGTATAACACATATTTAAACCACTTATTTTTCCGCTTTGGTATTATGCTACAAACCTCTTTACATGTTACATGTTGTGTGGATCTATGCATTTTCATGAAGTTGCTCTAAGACATATATTGCAAATTTTGTTATGATAAAAGATTCATTATTGACCTGTTGACCTGTCACGCTAGTTTTGTCCAATGATAGCTTTGCAAAATCCTTGAAGTTAAATGCATGATTGGTTGGAATTTATCAAGACATGTTGAATGTAGTACTTGTTAGAAATTTACTTAATAGTCATGTCCATATGTTCTATGAATTAGAAATTTTCTAATTGGATTGATTTTAGGTTGTTCATTAAGCGGGTCAAACATTTTCATGATTCTTCAATTGATTGCGGCTTGCAATTTACATTCGATACATATCAGGATATATAATCTCTTTTCAAACTTTGAATTCTTTTCTATTATTGGAGAGACACTGCATTTGTTAAAGGAAATGATATGTTGACCTCTAAAATATATGCATGTTAAAAAAAAAAATCTCACACTTAGATTCCTCTACTTGGCACTGCGAAAAATTGGCAGTGGTACCGAAGGACATGAGTTGAAATCTAAGAAATGTGAATTGAAATAAAAAGACTCCTCTACATGACATTGCGAAAAATTGGCAATGGTACCTAATGATAATATGAGTTGAAGTTTAATGCAATGATCAGTGTTTCATATCCTGAATAAAACATTTGAGTTTATCCCAATATTATGAATTGGAATGATAGGAATGGATTGAGTGTTGTGTATGCTTGATTGAATCCCATGTTTACTGCTTTCTGAATTTGTTGACATTTAAAAACTGTGGGACCAAACTGGTGATTGCTTAAGACATTCATTTTAGTTGATTTCTCTTGATTAGATCTTGGATTGCTAAAAAGTGTTTTTTTGAACTTGGGTGCGAACTTCAACACAAAAGATTATTCTAATACCAAGCATGTATTTCAACTTATATTATTGCTTGAGGACAAGCAAAGGTTTAAGTCTGGAGTATTTGATGTCATGCATTTTTATAGTGATTTTTATTATTATTCCATGATGAATTTAGGCCTATTTGAATGTTTTTACATTCCTTTAGGGCTTATTTACTTAAAAACTTCAGAATCTTCACTTTTCGTCTGTCTTATTGAATTTCAGGTAAAATCACCCAATTTTGAAGGCCTTTTGAAGAATCTAAGAGCATGAGATGATTCCTTATGAGAAGACAAAGCTGCCCATAAAATTTGGGCTCAATCGGAGCTTTTTCTGGACTTCAAGGCCAGGTGAACCCCGGGTTCACCGGTGATCTTGCCGAAGGACAAAACTCACCGCGCGTTTCACTGCCAGGTGAACCCGGCGGGGTTCACCGATGATGTCAGGGTATCCGAAATTCGCCGCACGCTTCACTGGCAGGTGAACCCCATGGGGTTCACCCGTGATTCTGTCTGATAAAACCTGTGCAGAAATATACCGTGGACTTCACTGGTAGGTGAACCCGGCGGGGTTCACCTATGATTATTTTGCAACAGAACTGCACAGAACACTTCACCACCTGGTGAATCCGGCGGGGTTCACCCATGACACTATCGGAACAGCCCGACCTTCACTCAGTTTTTTGTCGATTTCGGGCCCGATTCAAGTCCAAATTTAGCAAGTGATGACTTTTTGGAAAGCTTACTCAAAGGCGAACAGACAGAGTATAAAAGCCACAATTTTTGTGACCTAATGAGAGGGAAATCTGGCAATGAAGCGGCTAGGGCGGACGAACACGGTGGAACAGGTGACTTCGAGGCAATTTCTAGAGATTCAACCATCGGAACTCAGTGATTCTTGTTTATTTCTTTCGGTTCATCATTTTCTCCCTCTTAGAAACCTTTTCCTGTGATTTTCCTATGTACAAAGAGAGAATTTTTAGCGATTCAATGATGGTTGTAGCGTAAACTTTATTTCAGGGCTAGGTTGAAGCTCTCTAACGATTTCTATTTTGCAATTCATGTGTTAACTTCGTTATTTGGATCATATTCTGAGCATATTTCACTTAAAGTATTAATTTCTTAATATTTACTCTGGCCAAGTATTATCATGTCATAGTTATTACAGTTCATAACGAAAGTAGGATTGTAACGATGGAACCTCTTAGTGAATCTTGCGAAGGCTCGACACGAAAGTGCTTGTTCTTCGCTCGAGGGTCCATAATCTATCATGAAACCCATTGGGTTTATCTAGAATGATCCACCATGAAAGTAGGAGACGTTTTGGGTAAATACCGGGGTGTACACTCGAAAGAGGGCACCTTTGTACCATAGGGTAGATTCCTTATACATATTTGTAAATCAATGTAACATATATTTATTTCTTAGCACAATTAAAATCGTTAGAGTGGTGGAAACCAAAGCCCTGATATTCTCTCTCATATATTTTCTTTGTCGTAGTTGTTTGATTTCCTGCTTACGATTTCGCTTAGTTTTAGTTTTTAAGTTCCAAAAACCATGATTTGATCAGCTTAGATTCCAAAAATTTGATTTTCTGGTACTCACCTTGTTTCCTGTGGGATTCGATATCTTTTGTATTACTTCGATAACACCGTGCACTTGCGGTGCGTATCATGTTTTTGGCGCCATTGCCGGGGAACAACGGTCGATATTAGTATACTTCTAAGGATTGGTAAACTAAGCTTTAGTTAGTTTTCTTTTCTTTCTTTATTCTGTTCACGCTGCTTTCTGCTTGTGTTAATTGCTTTGAACTTCTTAATTGAATCTGACAAATTTTTATGCAAAGAAGTTATAGGGCAGGAGCACTCTTGGAAATCGATCTCGAAATAGAACGAACCTTTAGACAAAGATAGATGCCTGGACAAGACCATCAGACTCCCCGTGGCCAAAGATAGTATGTGCCATGACACGGTGCACATACTTCAAAACAGGGTTCCTGAGGCAGGTGGCCCTGGCCGTCCTGGTATCAAAAGGTCGGAAGCCAGTCAAGTCTCCCCAGAAGTCGCTTGCTTTAAATTCTGGTGGCGTGCGTCGCGTCCCATCTGTAGGAAAACTGTAGATCGAGTTCACCTCTGTCAACGTAAGCACAAATTCGGTATTGTTGAGCCGGAAGGATAGACTGTCGTCATCTTCATCGGTGTGGATGTTGGCATGAAACTCCATGGAAGATAGGAACTCCAACACGATGGGGATGTATGTGGGGTAGCAAATAGTAAAGAACTGGTCCCATCCCACACATTGAAAAAGCCATTGCACATCCTCGTGGAAACCCAGGGTGTTCAGAGTTGAGTGATCAAGGAACATGGTCGTGACCACTAGGCGGCGTGTGAGAGCAGTGAGCTTGGCAAGCTGCTTAGGATCTTGGCAAATAATCCCGTAAGGTGTTGGTGGCACTACAGGTGGCGGCTGTTGTACAGCGGTGGCAATGGAAGAAGAAGCTCTATGCTTGGAGGTGACCTGCTTCCGTCGAGACAATCTGGAGGAGTAGGAGGATGACGGGAAGGTAGCAACAGCTGTAGAGAAGGCTTCAGCGGTGCCGGAGACGAAGGAGGAAGGTTGGCGGCGGTGTAATCGTAGGCGGCGACCGGAATTAGGGCAGCGGCCGTTGGTGACGGCAGGCACAGATTGACTGCAGAAACTTGGGGGAAAGAGTCGCCGGAAGGTGGAGAGGACAGTGGAATGTCGCCGGCGGTCGATCGGGTACCGGAGGTGGCAGATCAGGACGGCGGCGGCGGCGCTAGGGTTTCATACACGGGTGTGTACGAAGGTGTGCAGGCAGCTCCTTTTATAAGAAAATCGTGCACGGGCGTGCATGCAGATAGGGCCCAGACAGGCTGCTACCGCAAGTGCACGGTCTATCGCGTAATATAATAAGATCGAACCCATAGGGACTAGGGTCAAGTACTAACTAATCAGTCAATCAATAGCTAGGTTAATGATTAATGGAGAAAATGTCTAAAATCCTAGTGCAAGTAATTAAACTAAAGCAGATTAAGGGCAAGCAGCGCAGAGAGCAAACCAAACAGGGTTTTATATCTATGAGAGAGATTCGGGGTTTTAGATTTCACCACACTGAAGCATGCAGAAATGTTAACGTTTGATATTTTAATTAGGTTTTATCCAAGTCCTCAAGGTAATCCTTCCTAGGGTACAGACGCGTTCCCTCTCAGGACACGGTCCGGTATCCAACTAACCCAAGTCTCCTACTCTCGTGGCTTATCGGGTTAAGTGAATCCAATGGGTTCTGTGAATGATTAGGGTTCCTCGGGTGATTTCTAGTGCTCTCGCTAAACGAAATCATCAGTCCAGTCTAAGGGATTCCGATGACTATGGTTCACCTCTCAGTCCTTCCCACAGCATCTAGGGCTTGCATGCGCATGGCCAGTATATAAACACGAGATAAAACATCCTAAACATGAATAAGAACAAGGATAAATAGAGAAATATATGAATCAAACATTAAAGATCAACATTCATACAATGGGCTACGCCCAAACCCCAAAAAGTAGGTTTACGCTACAAGATTCATCGTCATGAAATCTCTCATAATAATTAAATCAAACCAAAGGGAATGGTAGATCGTTGATGGAAGAAGGTCCAGAATGAAGATTCACGCCAGAACGACGAAGAAAATGAGCCGGAACAGAGTTGTCGCCCAGAAAATCACCCCAAACCCTAAGGTCTCGCCGTTTTGCTTCATTCTCTGCAACCGCTTGATCAAATCCAATGATCCTAGTCCCAAATCGTGCGTATCCAAGTTGGGAAGGTCTCCCTAAAAGTTCGTTCAATTCCGAGCCAGGAATAGAAAGTTATGGCCAAAATACCGGGCGCTTGTCAAAGCTGCGCGAGACGATGCACGGCCGTGTATCGGTGCACGGGCACACCCGTGCACGACTCGGTTAAGCAGATTCTGATGATTTACGATGCACAGCCGTGCATGAATGCACACCCATGACCGTGCACTCTGTAGAAGGCTCCGATTGGGCTGAAATTTGGTGTGTAGCTTCGTTTCATCATGAGAAATCGTCTCATACCTTCAGATTCTCTAAATTCCATTAGTTTTGAGGCAAAATACCTACATTTCAATAAAACAAGGGAAAAGTGAAGACTCTGAAGAATATAAAACATTTAAGCAAATAAATGAGACGAAGCATGCAATTTACTCCAAAATAATAATAGAATTAAGTCACGAAATATCATATATTTGCATGTCATCAAAATACATCGGACTTAAAGTTTTGTTTGTCCTCAAGCAATTGAATTGTCTAGAATGCAATGATGACATGGAACAGGGAATCTCAAATAGCTTAAGTAGGTCTAATAAGGTTATTGGTTAAACACAACAAGTTTTCAGGTTATAATGCAGTATGGAAAGCAAATTAAACTAATTATCATGGATACAATCTATAGAACATGCAAAGTTACATTACCAAAAACCTTTACTATACAGCTCACACAAATGATATAATTGATCAATGCATCCAAAAAGGCATATAATTGTGCAATAAGTCATGGAAAAATAGCATCAGTACCACATAATGCCTATGTGGTGCCTTTTTTTTTTAGAACAATGCTAAGTGCCAAGCTTTGCTTCGGTACCACTTAGGTTCCATTGTTGTTATTTGGAACTATGGGGTTAGTGGCAAGTATGATGGGCAATGAACTTAGGTATCACTAACCCTTTTTCTATGAGATGCTATGAATAGTGCCAAGTGGAAGTACAATGTGCAATGTACAAGAACACTTCAGTACCACTATTATTATTTCTGATTCCCATGACAAAGTACACAATGACAGTAGATGTATAGAGTTAGATGCAATCAATCACTACACATGAGATGATCATCCAGGGTAAGGTATAGTAACAAGCATGCTCTTCAAGATCATACAAATAATGAATTGGGTTAATTACATCATTCAACTACAGTAAACCAGAGAATCTTATGCGCACACTATAACCATCATAGACCATTGGTAAAGAAAAGTTAAAATTCTCATCCCAAGCAATCAAGCAGTCACAGAACAATGCAATACTAGAAGACAAAGCAAACAGCATAAAGAAAAGGTAGGGGTTGGGCAAGACACTAAAGATGTTGATAAAACTGACTAACAAAGCATGCAAGGAAATAGAAATGACAATCTGAAAACTAGCAAGAGTTAACTAAAGAAGACAAACAACCACAATAAAGTAAACTAATGGAAAAATAGAAAGCTGACCAAGTGACGGGTGAAACCAAAGATGCTCATCCCCAGCGCCAACGGAGTCTCGCTTGAAGCTTATGCACAGACTCTAAAATGGAGGATTGTGTTGGGGTATGCCCTTAAGGCTAATGTTTGAGGCCTTGGGATTATAAAATGTATCATGTTATAAACTGGTATGTTTATAAAAGGCATGGTTATTATTCAGGTTGTTACCTTGTCTGCTGTAATAAGTGTACTTCTGAATAATGTCTCAAAGCTGTTCAGCTAGGCTGACAGGCTATAAGTCCTTAGTCGAGATATCTTGGTGAACTTGAGACAGCCTTGATATGATTGAGACTAATATGAGTGCTAATCTTATAGGATGCTTCGAGCATGGAATAAGATGTAGACTCATGGGTACATTGGATGTACTGGACAGACCCTACTGGGATATTCCATTGCTTGTCACAATGTGAATGATCCTTGTATGCAGCAAGTGGCACATGTCCTCTGACTTGAGATCACTTGTGTTTCTGAATGATGATTGTCATTGTCTTGAGGTAGTTCAATATCATTTGAAACATAATGATTATAGACTATCTTGGATGGTGAGCTTGAATCAGGTTAGGGCACTAGTGATAGACATAGGATTGCCGTCTCCTTGTTTAAGGAGTGTGGTGTTCTAAAGGGCCCCCTATATGAGATGATTGAGATAGTGTATGGCCATACCCAGATGACTATGTGCATCTGATCTAATCATGCTCATCGTATTGGAGTTACAAGCTTGACCCGCTTGTCCAATAAGAACATCCAGTGGCAAAGGACACATGTATGCCTTGTGAATTGAGTCACACTTGTGCTATGGTTTGGGAGTAGTCTTGGAAGACTCTTTCCTTTATATCGGGAGACAGTGATGTGTTGCTAGATACCCCTCACTGATCGTGATAACGTAAGTTATCATTACCGACATTTAAAGGAAACCCTCAGGGTCGCACAATTTGATGATATGGCTTACTTAAGTCAGATCGTGTGGACTGGATTCTTTGAGTTCAGATTAAAGGGATTTAATCTCTGATTGTAAGTGAGATCTGGTCTGATCATGTTTGATTGATTAGGGCTTGAGATCGGTAAGCTTCGATCGAGAGAGATGATGCTAGATCGGAGAGATCAGGGGCATCAGGTGATGAATGGTTAGATCATGAGCCTTGCGGTTCAATATGGTCTAGACCACATGGCTTGAGCCATTTCGGTTTGGTTCATGAACCAAAGTCGATTGGAACGGTTTAGCTTGAACCGGTTCACAATTGTGAACGCATGGTTCAATGCTCAAATGCGTTTGGGTTGGCTTGAGCGCATGGCTTGATGAGCTTCCATTTATGGAAAGTCATCAAGGCCGGTTTCACAAAAACGCCTAAACGCATATGCGTTTGCTCTCTTCTCTTGAACGCCTTGGACTTTCGTTGAGGTGTGGTGGACGACGAGAAGGAGAGGTTGGGCAAGTGAAGCTCTCGGCAACAAGGAGGTTCATCATCCCCTTCCATTCGACAAGAAGGCTTGGGTGTCTTGCTAGCACAAGAGATCTCAAGGAAGTGAGCATCTTCATCTTGTGTGTGGACTTGTGGAGGAGACCTAAGTTGATCTCTTCTTCCAAACCGACTTCCAAGCATATGGCTATGGTATGATTTTCATCTCAACCTATTCAATCGGTTATAGTTGAACATATGGCATGCAAATGATTTTAAACCCTTGCTTCCGCTAGCATATTTTTCATTAGCGCCATGCTTAGGGTTTTTGCCCCCCAATTAGGGGTTCCTACAGATTGTACGCGCCCTTGCCGCTCAACTTCAGTCTCAAGGTGTTGAATCCTCTCATTTCCTGCATCGACGGACAGGTGAGTCTCTTGTTGGGCATCTCGGACAAACCGGATCATAGTCTCTATGCGGTCTAGCTGGGTAGAAGGGCGTTGCTGAGAAGGTTGTGGCGGTTTAGTTGCAAGAGGCACGTCCTCATCCTCAACTTCTTCTACTCTCCAGTTCCGCCGCTCACGAACTGTGGTGCGTGCAGGGTTTGGCAACGGCAGCTTCACATCGCTCCCAGGGAAGATCAAGCTATAAAGTTCACCTTCCTTCACTATCATCCGCATTGAGATGCAAGAATCAAGGTCTAGTCGGCAGTTGCCTTGGGCTTGCTCCATCTGGTAGGGATGAATCCCTACTGCATAAGCAAGTGGGGTAAGAAGTCCCCCAAGAGCTATTGCACCTTTTGGTGCCCTTGATACTTTCTGGAGTTGTCGGGCAAAGTGAAAAGCAGTGTTGAGGCGGACTCTATGCAGCATCGCCCATAAAAACTAAAGCTCAGATGTTCGCACAAGACCATCAGACTCCCCTCGACTGAAAATAGCATGTGCTAGGACACGGTGCACATATTTCACCACAGGGTTCCTCAGGCAGGTGGCTCTGGTTGTCCTAGTGTCAAAGGGTCGGAAGCCAGTCAGGTCGGCCCAGAAGTCACTCGGTTTGAATTCAGGAGGTGTGCGGCGCGTCCTATCAGTAGGAAAACCATAGATAGAATTCAGCTCTGTCAATGTAAGCACAAACTCTGTGTTGTTGAGCCGGAAGGAAAGACTGTCGTCGTCCTCGTCAGTGTGAATGCTGGCATGGAACTCCATGGATGATAAGAACTCCAGTACAATGGGAATGTAGGTAGGGTAGCATATGGTGAAGAATTGCTCCCAACCCATACGTTGAAAGAGCCACTGTACATCCTCATGGAAGCCTAGAGTGTTCAACGTTGCATGGTCAAGGAATCTCGTGGTCACCACTGGTCGGCGTGCAAGGGCAGTGAGCCTGGCAAGTTGCTCTGGATCTCTGCAGATGATCCCATATGGTGTAGGCGGCAAGGCTGGCGGCGGATGAGGGTTGGCGGCGACGTGGGAAGTGGGCGCGTGGTGCTTGGAAGTGACTTGCTTCCGTCTGGACATTCTGGGGGCGTAGGATGGTGACAGGAAATTAGCTGATGCTGTGGAAGGAGCTTTGGAAGCGTCGGAGGCGAAGGCCGAAGGTCGGCAGCGGCGGAACAACAGGCGGCGATAGAAACTAGGGCAGCGGCGGACGGTGTTGTGAGGCGTGGATCGGACGCGGAAAGTTGGGGGAAAGGGTCGCCTGAGGATGGGGAAGACGGTGGAAGGTCGCCGACGGTCGATCGAGGGCCAGAGGTGGTGCATCTGGATGGCGACGGCGGCGCTAAGGTTGCGTACATGGGTGTGTACGCGGGTGTGCAGGCGACGCTCCTCTTATAAAGTCCTGTGCACGGGTGTGTATGGACACACGGCCCAACCTGCGCAACGCTCGGTCTCTCCACGTATCTGAGTCCACTTACGATGCACGGCCGTGTATCAGTGCATGGGCACGCTCGTGCATGTCTCGGTCAAGCGCGGATGCGGGGCTCATTGCGTGTCACGGCCGTGCATCTCTTCACGCCCTTGCCCGTGCAGCGCTCGGTCATATGTGCAGAAGAGTTAACCGAGCCGTGCATGGCCGTGCATGGATGCACGGGTGCGACCATGCATGGCTTGGTAATGCTTGAAAAATCCAGAAAAATTCTCATCAGTGTGGTGCAGCTTAAAGAGCATAAATATGAAATAAAAACTAGAAAACAATAAAGCCTAAATGATGAAAATAAATGAGAAAGTAAATATAGCAAACAAGAGGTTGGGTTGCCTCCCAACAAGCGCTTCTTTAGGGTCACTAGCTTGACCATCATGATGTTCATGGTGGATCTAGTGGTAGAGAGGTTAAGTATGTGGCATGGAGCCTCTGCGCTCATTGTCGTCTGCGAAGTGTACCTATTAAAATGAGCATGAGATATAATAGTTCTTCTCTAAGCGCCCTGACATAACATGGATTAACAGAATGGTGAAACACATAGGCCGTCCCAATGTCAACTAAAATTTTATCTCTAAATGACTCCAACTTCTTCTTCTTTAAATTGGCTCCTGTGGCATCATCAGTGTGTGTCATTATAGCCACTATCTTGTCTCTTCCTAGACTAATTGGTTCGTAGGGTCTATCTCCAAAATGTTCAGGAAAGGTTTCTGGAAAAAGCTCCATCTTGCTTCTGGATCGTGCAGCACTTTCTTTCACTACCACTCTGCTCTCCCTGGAACCTGAAAAATAGAATTGGTCATCAGTAGCAGTAAAATCAAATGACATATTATTTCCATCAATGCGAATAGTCATCATTCTGTGTGGGACATCGATTATAGCTTTGATTGCGGTAAGGAATGGTCTGCCCAATATAAGAGGGAAAAATGTGTTCTCGGCTATCTCCAGAATTACAAAGTCTACCGGGATAAATATTCCTTTAAATTGCAGTGGTATATTCTTGGCGATCCCCAGCGGGTGAAGTCTAGAGCTGTTTCCAAACTGCAGTACTTTGAGATGTTGATGTGAGAGTTCCCAAGTTTAGCTTCTCATATGTTATGACAGACATTATGCTGACTCCAGAGTATAAATCCAAAAGTGCTCTATCGAATAGAGTATCGTCTATCTAACATGGTATATCAAAACTACCAGGGTCTTCAACTTTGAGAGGTAGAGCTGCTTGTGTATGGGATCTTTAGAGTTCTCAGCAACCACTATTACTGTTTCGGCATTGAACGCGTCAGGAGTCTTATGATGAGGCTCCTCTTCCTGGTTTTCAGATTTTCCTTCTTCATCCCCCATATGTTCAGCTTTAGATTTCTCCAATTGCTCAATGCCACTTCCAATGACGGCATTGCACTGATCTCTCGGATTTGCTTCAAGCTGAGCTGGGAGCATTCCTGGGTGTCTAGACAACGCACTGGTTCACTGGTCCAACTCTGTGATCCGGCTCTCTATCATTTTCTGGTGGGTTGATACAGAGTCCACTTTCATATTCAGCTGGTGAATCTATTCACTTATAGTATCGTTGTGCTTTATCTGACTTGCCATAAAATTTTCCAACATAGACTCCAGCCTGGATTTCTGAGGAGGCTCTTGTTGTCTTTGATTGGCAGATGGATGTTGTATACCAGGAGGCCTGAAATTGAAAGAGAAATTCTGATTAAAAAAAATTAGTAGGAGGAACTTGCCCTTGATTTAACCTGTAGGAGAAATTTGGATGATTCCTCCATCCCGGATTGTACGTGTTCGAGTAAGGGTCGTTCTGGTTCCTGAAATTCCCAACGGCGTTGACTTGTTCAGAAGGGGCGCTCAGGATTTGGCAGTTATCAGCAGAATGCCTTGTCACTCCACAAACATCACAAGTCAAAGGATTAGAAGTAGAAACATTAATAGAATCAAGTTTAGATGATAGTGAATCTACTTTTGCCATCAAAGAATCAATTGAGTTGACATCAAACTTCCCTGAATTTCGAGTGTGTTGGCTCCTCTCTCTTGACCACTGATAATGGTTGAGGGTCATGTCCTCAATCAACTCCATCGCATTATCATAGTTCTTATTCATTAATGCCTCACCAGCAGCAGCATTTACAGAAAGTCTAGTCCGGTATAGCAATCCATTGTAGAAGGTGTGGATAATCACCCATTTATGTAGACCATGACGGGCACATCCTCAACAATTCTTTGAACCTATCTCATGCTTCATACAGGGACTCTCATTCTCTTTGGGCAAAATTGGTTATCTGATTCCTGAGCTAGGCGGTTTTGCTTGGTGGGAAATACTTTGACAGAAAAGCTTGAGATAGCTGTTCCCACGTTGTGATTGATGCTTGTGGTAAAGACTGCAACCACACCCTAGCTCGATCCCTGAGAGAATAAGGGAAGAGTCTCAGTTTGATAGCATCAGGATGAACACCATTAATTTTTAAAGTGTCGCAGCATCCTAAAAAAATAGATAAATGAAGGTTAGGATCGTCAGTGGTTGCTCCACTAAATTGATTCTGTTGCACTATCTGTACTAGTGACGGCTTGATCTCGAAGTTGTTGGCTTCGATAGCCAGTCGCGATATGCTCGAGTGCACACCAGAGATAGTGGGTGTTGCAAAGTCTTTTAGAGAGCGGTTGGCATTGGCTTCCATCGTTTGGTTGTCAGAAAATTGTCCTTCAAGTTTCAATCTCTTCAAATTTCTTCTGACTAAATGAAAAGTACGCTCTATCTCTGGATCTCTAGGTACAAGTTCTCCTGTTCTGACAGTATTCCTGGGCATAAACAAGTACCTAGACAAAAGAGATTAGTAGCACCGCACCAAATAAATTACAACTAAAAACAAAAAGCAAATAAACAGAAAATAAACAAAGTAAGAAGGGAAATAAAATCTAACTAAACCTAGTCTACAAATTTCCTGATCGTGTTAATATTGACAACCTACTCCCCGGCAACGACGCCAAAAACTTGATAGGGCCCAGACAGGCTGTTACTGCAAGTGCACGGTCTATCGCGTAATATAATAAGATCGAACCCACAGGGAATAGGGTCAAGTACTAACTAATCAGTCAATCAGTAGCTAAGTTAATGATTAATGGAGAAAATGTCTAAAATCCTAGTGCAAGTAATTAAACTAAAGCAGATTAAGGGCAAGCAGCATAGAGAGTAAACCAAATGGGGTTTTAGATCTATGAGAGAGATTCGGGGTTTTAGGTTTCACCACACTAAAGCATCCAGAAATGTTAACGTTTGATATTTTAATTAGGTTTTATCCAAGTCCTCAAGGTAATCCTTCCTAGGTACAGACACGCTCCCTCTCAGGACACGGTCCGGTATCCGACTTAACCCAAGTCTCCTACTCTAGTGGCTTACCGGGTTAAGCGGATCCAATGGGTTCTGTGAAGGATTAGGGTTCCTCGGGTGATTTCGAGTGCTCTCGCTAAACGAAATCACCAGTCCAGTCTAAGGGATTTTGATGACTGTGGTTCACCTCTCAGTCCTTCCCACAGCATCTAGGGCATGCATACGTATGGACAGTACATAAACATGAGATAAAACATCCTAAACATGAATAAGAACAAGGACAAATAGAGAAATATATGAATCAAGCATTAAAGATCAACATTCATACAGTGGGCTACGCCCAAACCCCGAAAAGTAGGTTTACGCTACAAGATTCATCGTGTAATACATGAAATCTCATAATAATTAAATCAAACCAAAGGGAAGGGCAGATCGTTGATGGAAGAAGGTCCAGCACGAAGATCCACGCCGGAATGACGAAGAAAACGAGCCGGAATAGAGTTGTCGCCCAGAAAATCGCCCCAAACCCCAAGGTCTCATTGTTTCACTTCGTTCTCCGCAACCGCTTAATAAAATCCAATGATTCTGGTCCCAAATCGTGCGTATCCAAGTTGGAAAGGTCTCCCTATAATTTTGTTCAATTCTAAGCAAGGAATAGAAAGTTATGGCCAAAATACCGGGCGCCTGCAAAGCTGCACGAGACGATGCACGGCCGTGTATCGGTGCATGGGCACGCCCGTGCACGGCTCGGTTAAGCAGATTCTGATGACTTACGATGCACGGCCGTGCATGGATGCACACCCATGACCGTGCACTCTGTAGAAGGCTCCGATTGGGCTGAAATTTGGTGTGAAGCTTCGTTTCATCATGAGAAATCGTCTCATACCTTCAGATTCTCCAAATTCCATCAGTTTTGAGGCAAAATACCTACATTTCAATAAAACAAGGGAAAAGTGAAGACTCTGAAGAATATGAAGCATTTAAGTAAATAAATGAGACGAAGTATACAATTTACTCCAAAATAATAATAGAATTAAGTCACGAAATATCATATATTTGCATGTCATCACACGTGTACATGGCCCAGCCCGTGCAACTCTCGGTAGGAAAATGAACCAGACTTCACTTACGATGGACGGCCGTGCATGGATGCACGGGTGCGCCCGTGGATGTTTCGGCGAAGATTGTCAATCTTGTTCATGGCCGTGCGTCTCTTCACACCTCTGCCCATGATCGTATCGGCGCTGTTTGCAAAAAGTCTAACGAGCCATGCACGGCCGTGCATGGGTGCGACCGTGCATGACTCGTAGATACCTGAAAAATCCAAAGAAATTACCATCAGCAGTTAATAAGCATAAATATGAAAGAAACTCTGAAAAACAACAAAGTCTAAATGATGAAAATAAATAAGAAAGTAAAAGAGTAAACAAGAGGTTGGGTTGCCTCCCAATAAGCGCTTCTTTAGAGTGACTAGCTTGACCAGCATGATACTCATGGTGGGTCTGGTGCGGTAGAGGCGAAGTATGTGGCGTGGAGCCTCTGCTTTTGTCATCGTCCATGGATTGCACATATTAAAATAGACACAAGATATAGAAGTTCATTTCTAACTATTTTTGACGGAACGTGGAACAACAAAATTATATAATATATAGGCTTTCGCAAAGTCAATGAAAACTTCATCTCCAAACATCCCCGATGTCTTCTTCTTCAGATTGTTTTTTGTGGCGTCTTCAGTGTGAATCATTATAGCCACCATCTTGTCTTCTCTTAGATTAATCGAGTCGTTGGGTCTATCTCCATAGTGTTCAGGAAAAGCTTTTGGGAAGAGTTCCATCTTGCTCCTTGACTGCGTAGTGTCTTCCGTCACCACTGCTCTGCTCTTCCTGGAACCTAAAAAATAGAATACTTTATTATTAGCAAGAAGATTGAATGACATATTATTTCAATAAACGCAAAACTTCATCATTCTATGCGGGACATCAATTATGGCTTTGACAGCGGCAAGGAATGGCCTGCCCAATATAAGAGGGAAAGTGGAGTTTTCGTCCATATCCAAAATCATAAAGTCTACCGGGATAGAGAATCCTTTAAATCGTAATGGTACATTCTCAGCGATCCCGACCGAGTAAAGTCTAAGGCTGTTTGCGAACTGGAGAACCTGAGATGTTGATTTGAGGTTTCCCAAGTCCAGCTTCTTGAAGGTGACGAATGACGTGATACTGACCCCAGAACCCAAATCCAAGAGTGCTCTATCGAATAAAATGTTGCCAATCATGCATGGTATATCAAAACTACCAGGGTCTTCAAATTTGAGAGGTGGTTGTTTGCTCATGCAATATGTAGAGTTTTCAGTAACAGCCATTATCTTTTCATCGTTAAGTGTGTCAGGAATCTCATGATGAGGCTCCTCTTCCTGGCTTCCAGACTTTTCTTTTTCATCCCCCACACGCTCAGTTTCAGATTCCTTTGATCGCTCACTACCACTTGTCATGACGGTATTGCGCTGATCTCTTGGATTTGCTTCAGGTTGAGCTGGAAGCATTCCTGGGGTTCTAGACAATGAACTAGTTCGCTGGTCTAGTTCTGTGATCCGGCTCTCCATCATTTTCGAGGGGGTTGATACAGAGTCGACTTTCATGTTCAACTGGCGTCCAGCGGGGCAGCAAGCGTCGACATTGTGAGGTCGGCGGTAGCGAGCGACACATGTTCCAATCCGTCCAAATCGAGGGGATTGGAAACGAGGGATTTTTCCCTCTTTCATCTCTCCTATTTTCCCCCTATTTTAATCCATCCGTTCCGATAAATGAGGGTTTTTTCTCAACTCATCCCTTCCACCCTAAAATCCATCCTAAATCCATTCTAGTAAACAGGCTGTTAATGACAAGGGATGGCAAAAAAATTGGTTACCTTGTTTTTTACCCAATACCAAAATGCAACCTGATTACAATAACACAATATATGAACCCAACCCTAAACCAAGTCGAGTACCTTTGCATAAACTGAACTCGAGTCAAATATTTAAATGAGTGCCTACAGGCACCCAATTAAAAAAAAAATTACTTTTATTTTGTTTCTTAAATTATTTTATAAAAACATAGTTTTATAAATTAAACTAATGTTATATATGTATATAATAATTATTTTTATAATTAATATGTGGATATTTTTAGATAAAAAGTATTTTTATGTAATTTTTAATTCAGTTTATGATATTAAGTACTCAAAACTTTAAATTCGAACTTTAGGTATTATATCTTAACCCATTCCTTTTAGTTAATCAAATATCCAAACCCACTAAAGACATACCAAATCAAGTACCCAACTACTCCGAGTCTAATTTTCATCCATATCTATATTCTATAACAAAGGCTAATCTCAAATCATAGAGACATAAGAGACTAACTTAAATGATCTAAATTAGTTTGAGACTTGCAAAATATATTTTGTATGCACTAAATAGATTTGTTTTGGCAAAAGGAGCTCAATGAATGTCACTAAATACATAACAATTGATGTAGCCCTCCATGATGGCTAACCAATAAACAAAGGCATTTGGGTCTAACTAACTACAACCAGGGATTACAATCTTGTATCATGATATCACACAAATCACCTTTTAATATATGCTCTTACCTATCTATCCAAGGTATTTTCATTGCATATGTCAAAGTACAATCTTCATTCATCTAAAAGATGTTTGTTGCTTCTATAACTCTAAGGGGACCTTAAACACTACCATAGAGGCAACAAACAAAACATATGTAAGTAGTATAATAATCACTCAATTTTATTCTCTTTTCAAACTGTGGGGTAATTTTTGGTCATGTTTAAATGTAATTGACCTTTTGAAATTCACCTTAAATTAATAAGGCTTTTTGTTTAATGGGTTCTGGCTTCCAATGAGCGCAAGCACTCGTTGTTAATTACCCCTAAAATTAGGGCACCTTTGATTAAGAGATCTATATAACAAACAACATTCCACAAATTAGAGGGCACAAATATTTTATAAATGTCATATCAATACGTGGCTCATGAACAGCTTAAAATTTGAAACAATTTTCATCAGTCAAAGAAAGACTTGTGGATATTTGAATACTTGGCCCTGATGGCTTATAAGTATCTGGGATTTGGCATGCACTCAGCCTTGATGACTTGACAGCATGTGAGTAGTTGAACTTTATGTGCGCTCATCCTTAATAACTTATGAGTATTTGGATTCAGACATGTGCTCAGCCTTGATGGCTTATGAGTATTTGAGTTAGAAAGTACTCGGTCTTGATGACTTGTGAGTATTTGAACTTGAGATACTCAGTCTTGATGACTTATGAGTATTTAAACATTCACTCGACCTTAATGGCTTATGAGCGTTTGATTTGATTTGCACTCGGTTTCAATAGCTTGTGAGTATTTGAACTTAATAAGTACTCGGCTTCAATAGCTTGTGAGTATTTTGGACTTGATATGTACTCAGCCTTAGTGGCTTGTGAGTATGTGAGTTTGATTTATACTCGGCCTTGATGGCTTATGAGTATTCTATTTGATTTATGCTCGGCCTTAATGGCTTATGAGTATTTGAACTTGGAAAGTACTCGGTCTTGATGACTTGTGAGTATTTTTTAATTGGGATACTCGGTCTTGATGACTTGTGAGTATTTGGATTTGATTTATGCTCGACTTTAATGGCTTATGAGCATTTAGATTTGACATGTGCTCGGCCTTAATGGCTTATGAGCATTTGATTTGGGGAAATATCCAACCTTGACGGCTTGTTGGATATTTTAATTTGAGAAATATCCGGCCTCAACGGCTTATTGGGCATTTAAATTTGAGAAATATCCAGCCTTGATGGCTTATTGGATATTTTAATCTGAGAAATATCCGGCCTTGACGGCTTATTGAATATTTTAATTTGGAAAATACCCGGCCTCAACAGCTTAATGGATATCTTAATAAAACTTCAGCCTTACCAAGCATAACGACGTATTGAGGAACTATGCCCCGACGTCAAACGTCGACATACGCACCGTCCAAATAATATTTCATCACGGTGTGCTAAAGCCTTTAGTAATATTATTTTATTTTTTAGTCAAGAGAGCGTTTTAGAGTTTGGCACTTAATTAAGTGCGAGTGTTGAGTTAAGTTCGAATTATTAGAGAAGTGATTAAACCATTAGCTGTCGTGTAAATATGATTATTATTTTATTATATTTTTATTATATTTTTATTTTTTTTTAATTGAATTTCTCTTTCCTTTTGAAAAAGTAATTTACCCTTTCGTCAAAATCTATCCTGCCGTCCACGGCTAGCTTGCAACGTTGCCGAACTTCCGGCGGAAGGAGCACTGGTGAGAGCATCAGTGGAAGAGGGTGATGGCTCTGGCACTCCATGCTGCTCGGCGGTGCTGCTGAGCGAGCATGATTTTAGGGCAGCTGGGTTTGCGGTGGTGTCACCAAGCTTCCGATGGAGCTGCTTCCGCTGCTTGCCGAGGTGCGACGGGCTTCAGGTGCTATTTCCGCTGTTCGCCGAGATGCGACGTGCTTCAGGCAGCAGGGTTGCGGCGCTGCTACTTTCGGTGGAGGGAGCTCCCGGCGAGAGGCGTCGACGAGAAAGGGGGAGCAAGGCGACGCCGAGTTTTCTGTGGAGGAAACTCACGGCGCTGCTGCTTTCGCTTGGGCTTCCACCAGAGGAAGGGGAGATCCTGACGAGCTGGGCATAGGAGAGGCGTCCACCCTCGTCGGTAAAAAGGGGAGCAATAGCGCTACCATGTTTCGTTTGCTCTTGCTAGAAAAGAGGGGAAGAAGGAGTAGCGGCACTGCCATACTCCCGACGATGGCTTGCGGCGAGGATGCGACGGGCTTCGGGCTGAGCATAGGAGAGATGTCCGCCCTCGTTAGTAAAGAGGGGAGGCTGCAAATCCTCCCGAGCTTTCCAAGGAAGAGACCCGTAGCAAAGTTCGGTGAGGAGACAAGATTTGCCGGGGGTCACGGCATTGCCAATCTTTCTGTGGGGCTCGAACTGTTGGTGAAGGGGCGTCAACTGCCGATGAATTCGAGTGCAATGGAAAAGAGGTGATGGGGTTTGGCACTGCCAATCTTTATGGCGACGCTGAGCTTCCAGTGGATGGTGGCCCTGCTCTGCTCCCCGAGGTGTTATGATTTCCAGGTAACTGGTTAGGGGAAATTACATCGCTAGAAGTTGATTTTATTTCGCGAAGGAAGAAAGGACGATTATATCGGATCTTATTTCACTCAGACCCGAACTCCTCTTAATGTAGTCTGATAAGGAATCTTGCTGGATTAAAAGAATGATTTTTTTTACTTCTTTTCCACTCGTTCTCCAATTCGAAATAGTTCTGTTTTTCTATTTAGTTTCGTCGAATTTTGATTTTTTTACTTCTCACGTTCTTTGCCTTAACAGCGAGTACTACAGCGAATTTGACTAAGGTAGCAAATTACTTTTTTCGCAAAATTTGTTACCTTTATTTTTCTTTGACTTTCTCTTGTATTGCTGTGCTTTCCCTTAGGATTCAAGAATCCAATTTCCTCTATGTAATTTTACTGCGATTCCTCTCAGACAGCCGGCAGCCGGGTTTCGAAATTTTTTTACTTATATTAGCCTTCGTCACGGCAACGAGGCGATAATAGCAGCAATTTCGGAGAACCAAGTAAGTCAGTCTGAAATATCTTAACGTTTCCTTTTGGTAAAAACCTGGCATAAAAATTTTAGGATTTGTCATCGTCGCGAAGCCTCGGAAGGAGGGCTTTTTAGCAAATAGAGCTCTTAGGCTATGTTCGGTTGGGTGGAATTCATCTTGGAAAGGATGAAAAATGCAATGAATCTAAATGCTACGGTGGATTCCACCCAACCGAACATAGCCTTAAGATATATGATCCTGGCAAAATTTCTAGGATATAAAATCCTGAGAAGGTTTTAGGATATAAAATCTGCAAGAATTTAGGATATAAAATCTTGCAGAGTTTTTGTTATCAGGATACAAAAGGATCCTGGTAGAACTATAGGATATAAAATCCTGGCGATGCTTCTTCATCAGGATAGAATTCTGGTAATTTTTGATTTTTAGGATATAAAATTATGGCAATGCTTTTCATCATGATAGAATCCTAGTAAATTTTGATTTTTAGGATATAAAATCCTGGCTATGCTTTTCATCAGGATAGAATCCTAGTAAATTTTGATTTTTAGGATATAAAATCCTGGCTATGCTTTTCATGGATAGAATCCTGATAATTTTTGATTTTAGAATATAAAATCCTGGCAATGCTTTTCATTAGGATAGAATCTTGACAATTTTTGATTTTTAGGATATAAAATCCTGGCAATGCTTTTCATCAGGATAGAATCCTGGCAATTTTTGTGAGTAGATGCGAGTAGGAAAACACAAAAGAAAATTTTTGCTCACTTATTCCTTGCGCGAGTCTTCTTCTATCCTTATTGCGTGTGTCCAGGCACTACCCGTCGCGTTACTTTTTTTTGGACGCTAACTTGATTAATATTTATTTTTTTTACAGGTGCGAATCGTACAGTAGCCCATCTTCACCTTTCTTTTAAATCGATCCTGCTTAATTGGGTCAGACAAAGTAAGCTTCAACAGCTCGTCATGCCATTATATATTTTATCCTTAGGCCCTTTTCAGTTTTTCTTACCAGCTTCATATATGATAATTTTCCCAGCAATGCAATTTGAAGGCTTCTGCACTGTTTCATGAATAGGGATGATATTAGACTTTCTTTTGAGCATGTAGCGATATCTGCTTCGGCTTTGCTTTATTTTTTTTTTGAAAATAATTAGTTCAACACAAACATACATATATACATACAAGATAGAGTTGTTTTTCCTACGCTACCCCTCATCACTAGAGTTGACTTTACTATCAATTTAGTGAAGATTAAAGATCAAGTTATCATACATTTAACTGCAAATAGTTTTCCATATGTTTTCTTTTGTGCCCTGTACTGAATTCCATAAGTTAAGCGTGATAACTAAGAAATTGAAATGCTAAAAATGTGAACAGATGGTTTTAATTTTCTACCTAAACCTTCCTCCTCTATGATGAAAGATTCCAAGTTTGGTTGAGATTTGGACACCAATTGGTTCTAAACATCAATTACATATAATTAGGTAAGCAAACAATATTATTGAGACCAATAACAAAAAGACATATTAATATAATACATACTGAGCATTCTAAGATATTGACACCAAATTAACTTGCTTTAGGAGCCTTGGGCACTGGAATGGCTTTTTCTTTGATTACAACATCATTATTACAGATATTCACATTTTTCTTCTTAACCAAATATTTTGGATCCATTGTCTTGATTCTTCCTAATGGAGGAATCAATAGTTTGATGATTTGTGGGTGAATTGGAATCACTCAAACCCACAAACAAACTACGTAGTTGAGTAGAATGAGGTTTCATGAAGATTTTGCGTTGCTGATTATTCACAGGTTCAAAATCTACAGGTCCACATGCACCAGAAGGTTTCGGCTTTCCACTTGTTTGCTCTATCATCATGGATGATATCCAAAATGAATATACGCTTATGCACAAAATAAATTGACTGCTAAAATGCAAATGATGTTCTTTAAGAGAATTGCCTGCAGCGGAATGTTCCTTAGGACTTTTCTTAGAACAACCGATTCCTACTAAAGCTCCTCCTGATTGACAAATGAAAGTTTGAGTATCAGCTATTACTGGCCAAGGAATAGCAGGTAGCAATGCACTCGGCTGAGAATCTTTCTCTATCGGTATCTCAGTTTCATTTGCCAACTGAGCAGGCCTGTGCATTAAAAGATATCGCCAAGCCAACTGGAAATCTGTTTCGCCAACCAATGACTTGCTAACCAACATTCCTTTTGGAATTATTTCTTCAGAAATGCCAGCATTAACATCGATATCAAAACAGTTTCTCTTAAAGCTTTGAAAGCCAGGGAGAATTTCATCTACCCATCCTTTGGCACTTTGCTAAGGAACAAATTCACACAAGCATCCATCGTACAATCAACTCCCATAGACAAAAGGTTGGTTTTTGTTTAAGATCATCTGCGGATTTTCGTTCACAATTGAGCCAATAGTCAGCGTATTGTTTAGAACACCAAAAGGCATAAAATTTATCTGCAATGCCAGTTAAAAAGTCAAGCATAAATGAAGGAAACACCAAAAGACAACTATCTAGCAAAACAATTTGTAGATATATCAGTTGTCAGACTTCTGGCATTAGATATAAACTTAAATTTCATATTGTTTAATAAAAAGTTCATTTTTGGTTAACATTCTTACCTCAAATACAATATATTTCTAGTAATTCTACTACAAGTAAGCCAGCAAGTAATATGTCTACATGGGAACAAATCTATTGTATTTTCTGATAATAGATAAGTTGGATCACTAAAAAAAACAAATCTATTGTATTTTCTGATAATACACTAAAAAAAACTATTATAATACAGAGATTGCACTATAACTGAATAGTTTGATCAAACGAGGCGCTTGAGAATTGAAGATTACTTATTCCATTAAATTCGAATTTCCAGTTGTAGTTGGATAATTATGACAGTTTATTGAGCACAAGAGGAGACAGTAGACATCTAAAGTTTTCAATGCCAACATGACATCTCAACTATGTAGAAAATTACTAATCAAGGTTGAAAGAATGAAAGTAAGAAAAATAAGAAATGCTAGACATTAGAGTAGGCAATGTACCTCAGTGGAAAGATATTGCTTAACACTCAATGTAAAGTGAGTAACACTCAATGTAAAGTGAGTAGCAAGTGGTGTGCTAACTGTTTTAGACTTATCCATGATGAACCATTGAAGTACTTTCTCAATATATATTTCTTATGAAAGCGAATCATAATGAAGAGTACTCTAAAATATGGAGAACATCACGAATTTAAACAACAGAATCGCACCTCTATACTGGTTAGAATGCAATATAATTAATAATATGAAAGTTAATTTTCCTAATTCAAGGAATAACTTATACTAAATGAGTCTTAATTCAATTTTAAAGATGTAAAAGTGTTATGAATCATAATTTTTATTTGACAAATTTAGAATATCAAACCACAACTCTGAATTCAAAATAATAGGTGATACAATTCAAATCACCAAAATTAAAAGAATATATTGTTACTAAATTTATTATGGAACGACGAGTTTAGGAGATCTATCTATAACCCAAGTACAAGGTAATCTGATCGAATCTCAATGCAGTGAGATTTTACTAATAAAAACTCCATGCAATTAACCTTAAGTAGTACACTAAAGATAAAAGAAGCTATATGTGGCTATAAAGATCAAATCACCTTTATTGTGCTTAATAGACTATCTTATCTACTGAGAAGTAAAAAATATCATGAAGAAATTCGTTTCCATGCGTCATCAATGAAAAAAAAAATATAATTTAATCCATCATTGAACTATAAGCAGATAAAACAAAAGCAGTTTTTCTTTTGAAGAATGGTCCTTCAATTTGATTTTGTAACCTATACATGCTTGAGAAAACCTCTTGTGAGAAAGCGCTTCAAAAAGCTAAGCTGTACAGAGAACAGAGAATCAAATTGAGTTGTATTATTTTAAAAAATTGCAGTGCTCTTATTTTTTGCGTCCATGTTGAAGGCCTGAGAAAGCCATGTTTGCTCGATATCTTCAATGAAATTTCCGGAAATAGGCTAGTCGGCATAAGAGATACAATATCTGAACTTAATGTCTTACTTGATATGCCATTTGACAAAATAGACAACATCAGTGCAACAGAGAAGTAACCTGAACGTAGCCTAAGATTCTCTTAAACAAAGTCACGTTGATCATTGAGATTCTTTTTGTTAGTCCCTCCCTACCTCCAGCTTCAACAGAGAGTTCATTGGCATTGAACAATATCTTTGCCTTCAATGACTGCATATAAGTGACCACTGCATAGTTTGAATTCTCATGGTCACTAACTGATCTCTCCCACCAATGTAAGTTCAATATTCCCAACTCAAAGAAAAGTGCGATTGCTTCTCCAGCAGTAATCCGGACAAAGCGGTCATTATCTTCTAGTAAGGTGGAAAGGAATGATATTGATCCGAAGATATCGGCGCTATTTACAAAACATCCAAATTATCAATTACTTAAACAAAAAAAAAAGCCAGAGTCCACACACTCCTTCCAACTATCAGGATCGCTCCTCCAACAACAAAAAAAAAATGGTCATATTGCTGCAGCCAATATGTTGGGCGGCAGTTTTTTTCACGGACCCGACCTAAATTCAGAAGTGAGAAAATATAGAGAAATGTTTCCATATGGCAATTGCAGAAGTAATCAACAAAAAAAGAATCAAATAAAAGAAAGATTTGAGCCACAGTAGTTTGTAAAACATCAGCATGCTCACGTACATTAGGACCTCATTTTGGATTATATCACTTGCCACATGATTTTTAGGGGCAATTTATAGCAGAGATGGAATTCCTAGATCGTCGGGCTTTCATTAAATTATAGAAGTAAGCAGTGTTTGAGTCCCCCAGGGAGATATGGAGGTCCCTGGATTTTTGCTTTAATGCTGATTCTTCCTCATCCCAATACGCCTTGATGCCAGCTTGGTAATGTCTTTCCAAAGCGCATAATCCAGCATCAGTATGGTTAGTTTGGAGCTCATGCTGAATAATATCCAGCCTGCTATGTTTTTCTGTAAGTCTAGGGAAACTGCTCCCTCCACTCCTCGGTAGCCATAACACGATCTAGTTTGCAAGATATTCGGTTGTTACCGGTTTGAGAGTTGGACCAAGTGTAGAGGTCCCCACGATAATTGATATCAAAGATCCCCAAGGTTCCCCGCTTCTCAATATTCTCAACGATTTTCTGCTCATTATGAACAGAACACCCCCCCCCCCCCTCCCATTTTTCATCAATAGAGAATAGCATATTAAAGTCCCCAAGAATGACCAATGGCCCCTAGAAGCGCCATTGAGTGATGGTTCTCCAGATTTGCCGCCTTTCGCTTGGAGAATAAAGCCCATAAACAATACCCAGAAGGAATAGAAAAGAACCTCGAGAATCATAAACTTTACCAATTAACACTTGCTCATTGGAGTCTAGCTTTTCCATCTCGTAAGCGGCTGGGTCCCAGACCAACCAAATTCTACCCCCGGAATTAGTAGTACAATTGGTTGAGAAGCGCCAGCTAGGACATGTAGACTTGATGATATCATGGCTTTTTCCTGAACAGACTCGAGATTCCAAAATAGCAAGCATTTTGACTTGAAACTTATTGATTAAGAGAGTCACTACTTCCTCTTCGCTAGAGCATTGAAACCTCTCACGTTCCAACACAAAATAGGATCGGGTGTGAGATTCATGGGTCAACTGGAGGCAATGGACTCGGGCTCTTAGGGTCCACTTGGATCACAAGTGCAGGCTTCTGCTTTTTTTTATTTTTTATTTTTTCTAGACCCCATGACCACTAGGTTTTGAGCCTTCGTAAACTTGGCAGACTCAAGCCCTAAGTCAGGTGAGCCCAGATCTTCCTTGTGAGTTTCTTCAAGGTTTTCATCCGATTCTAACGAGTTTGGAAGAGACAGCGGGCAAGCAGCCATTTTCCCTTGCATCTGGTCTATGCTGCAGGGTCTTGGCTTGAGCCCAATGCTCCCAGAGCCTTCGCAACTATCAATGAGATCTGCATGACTACTCGCAGCTCTTTTCCCTTCTCCAGCTACATGGACAGGCTCGGCTAACCCGGTAGAGGAGTTCCCAGCCACTCCTTGTTGCGGACACTCCTCAGCTAATGAATTTCTAGATGATTCTGAGCTAGCATCAACCATCTTAACGGGATTTGTTTTCTCCTTCCAGACCTGGCTCGATTGGGCCCCCCTTGCCGCAGCACAGCCCTTGGTTTGGTGCCCAAAGAGATTGCATTTGGAGCACCTAGAAGGGATAGCCTCGTATTCAAAGCGGATGTGGGCTTCAGAGCCCCCATTGACCATGACAGAAAGAAACTCAGGGAACTCGGAATTAGCTTCCATTTCCACACAAACCCTTGTGAATCCGGTCTGGATCTCGAGGTCGTAGCCGAGTCCATAGAGATGGGTTTCCCAAGCGCACTTGCCAGCTGCCCAATAATGCCTGGAGACCACCACTTCAGGGGCAGATTATGCACATGCACCCAGATTGGGATCGATGATAAGTTTACCCGAGCCAGCTCATCTTCCGGGGTCCATGATTTGAGAATCAGGATCTTCCTAAAAACAAACCAAGGACCCCTCTCTAGAACATTTAGCTTGTCTTCAGCCAATCCGAAGCGAAAGAGGATAAACCCGGCTGGGAGAATATATATCTCCAGCTCCCCTTTAGGCTTCCACAACTGAACGACCTTCTGCTTCAGAGCATGAAAATTTGGCCTGAACCCGATGAAATGTCCCACCAAGGTGTTCTCCCAAAATATGCAGTTATCGGCAAGCTCCTCTTCAGGGACGGATAAATCAAGGAAGCCGCCCACAATTTTGACCTCCGACTGAAGCAGGGAGCAGTTTGTGCTGGACGAAGGAGGCTTGGCGAACAGCGCACTCCAGGAATTGAGGGGGGCAGGGCTACACTCCGGGAATGGGGTTGCTGCGGGAGCAGCTCCTGCAACAGGAACCCGAGAGGCCATCCCAACTTGGTTACCGGGCCTCGTGGGAGCCATAGAAACCAGCCCACGCAACTAGGGGACTGAAACCCGCCGATCGGAGCGACAAAAAACCCAGGCTCACGATAGCTTCTCCCCCTCCAAGAAAACACCCGGCGCCTTGGGAGAGAAACCAGCGGAGGGAATCCGAGATCCCTGGAGCCTCAAATTGAAAGCAAAAATACGAGAAACAGAAAACCAACAAGCTTCGCGGCAGGGAGATGAAAATCGGAAGCAGGAAAAACACACAAGTGCAAAGATAACAGAGAACCCAGCAGCGGAGGGCAAGAGGGTACCGGCAGGCGGGCGCGGAGGAGGTCCGGCAATCCCAAAAAGAAACCGCGTCAGGAAACCCACGCCTTCACAACCGAGCCCGGAACTTCAAGACAAGCCGCTACCACCTCGCCGCCGGCTGGACGGCCTGCGCCGGGGACAAGGGCCGAAGCCCTAGCATCGCCCTTCATCATTTTAAACAAAGTCACGTTGATCATTGAGATTCTTTTTGTCAGTCCCTCCCTACCATCAGCTTCAACAGAGAGTTCATTGGCATTGAACAATATCTTTGCCTTCATTGACTGCATATAGGTGACCACTGCATAGTTTGAATTCTCATGGTCACTAACTGATCTCTCACACCAATGTAAGTTCAATATTCCCAACTGAAAGAAAAGTGCGATTGCTTCTCCAGCAGTAATCCGGACAAAGCGGTCATTATCTTCTAGTAAGGTGGAAAGGAATGATATTGATCCGAAGATATCGGCGCTATTTACAAAACATCCAAATTCTCAATTACTTAAACAAAAAAAAAAATCCCAGAGTCCACACACTCCTTCCAACTATCAGGATCGCTCCTCCAACAACCAAAAAAAATGGTCATATTGCTGCAGCCAATATGTTGGGCGGCAGTTTTTTTCACGGACCCGACCTAAATTCAGAAGTGAGAAAATATAGAGAAATGTTTCCATATGGCAATTGCAGAAGTAATCAACAAAAAAAGAATCAAATAAAAGAAAGATTTGAGCCACAGTAGTTTGTAAAACATTAGCATGCTCACGTACATTAGGACCTCATTTTGGATTATATCACTAGCCACATGGTTTTTAGGGACAATTCAGTTTCAGCCAAATAATTTGCACCAGCGAAAGTTACAACAGCTAAGCAATCTAGTACATACAAGTACAAAAAATATAGAGAGATACAGTAAACATTAGCAAATAATTGATGAGAAACAGTTTCACGAGATAGACCATAACATTATTGATGATATCTTGAGGGCATCAGATCCAGATAGAAGGACCTGAGAGAGGTGGGATACTGATTCTTCCATTATCTCCTAGGCATTTTTTTCACCGCCAGTAGTAATGACAAGTAATCCTTGAAATAATAAAAATCAGTAAGTATACAGCTACACAAGTTAAATGCATAATTCAATAAGGATTGAAGGATAGCAAGTGTTAGGCCTGGACTTCCCGGTTCAGCCAGAGAAAAGTGGGCCTAAACTAAGCCCAAACCCACAAGAAGGAAAGGGAAGCGAATTCCCAAATCTGGACACGGGAATTCGATCAATGGATGCAAAATCGGAAGCCTCCGATTTTGACCCGAGAATGGCGGCTTCAGTGCACACAGTGACGCCTTCTTCTCCAAATCTCGCGGGTGACACGGCGATTTCAGCAGACGTCTTCTTCCCGAGCCGCGCGGACGCAAGACTCGGACGCAAAGGCGATGCAGCAGCGTCCTCTTCGCGCGGACAAGGTGGATGCAGCGGCGCTAAGAGGGGCATGGAAGAAGTGGACGACTTGGCAAGGGGTGGACGAAGCGGCTCATCCTTCCCCTTTAAAGCTTGAGCAGAGGAAGAGAGCAGGATGGATGAAGGGAGTCTTCTACCAGCGAGTGGCTTCAGCTAGGGGACTGCGAGCGAGGGATCGATCGGCGTGTGAAGAGCGTTGAGCAACGTGAGAGAACTGTAGCCGGCGAGTCGCCGGTGAGGGAGGGACGGGGGCGTCGCCGATAGGGGTTGGCGACGAGGAGAAGTTTTGTAGCTATTGAGATTGGAATCGAAGCTTTCTTCTCCACTTTCCTTCTTCCTCTATTCCTTACTGCGTCGGTGAAAACGTGTGCCCCGACGACGGCAGCAGCGCTGGTCGATAGTTGGAGAGGGCGGAGGGCGAAGCAACGTCTTTCGGCGGGCTCAACGTCTTCGACGACTCCTACGTTTCTAGGTGACGGACACCGAGCGCAGGCGAGCGATCGGAAATGACGAAGGAAGACGAACGCTTGGCTGGATTTTGACCGAGTCAAAATCCAGAATCCGGCAAATTCGTAGTGGTGAAATTAGGATTTGGGGCCGACGTCACTCTGACGTCAGCGACCCGAATTACATCAGGCGGCGAGCGATTTTGGGCTGGCGACGTCAGCAAGGTCACTGGTGACGTCAGCCAGACGGATTTAATTTCTAACGACGCGGCTTATTTTGACTTCGGTCAAAATTAAAAAGGTAATTGATTTAGGGTTCCATTTGATTTTCTGAATTTGGGGTTTAGGGTTTTCCTGTGTGAATTGTACGTTGGGGATTAATTTTGAGTGGGGAAGTTAGGGTTTTCGGATTTGGGGGAGTAAATTAGTCCGAAAACCCTAGCGTGTCGCGTATCTGGTATTCCGCCGGACGACCCTAAGACAAGGGTTAAGCATCGGTTTAGGGTCTCCGACCGGGGCCTGACAACTAGTATCAAAGCCTAAAGAGATCCAGCAGCATGGTGAATCAAGAAGATTGCATCGCGCGAATCGAGCAAGTGCTCGGTTTGACGGGGAATAGCAAAGATGCGATGGTTCCTCAGGTGGAGGACCTCCATCGCACGATAGAGGAGCAGAGGTTGCAGATCCTTGCTCTCCAACAGACTTTGGCTGGAGTAGTGGAGGCTCCCCAAACTTTTGAAGGCATGGCGGCCCTACAAGTGCAAGTAGGGGTCTTGCAAAGACAAGTGACGACTTTGGCAACGCAGGTAGCCAACACCACGGCAACTCAGCAGCAAATATTGGCGGACCTCGCGATGATGCGCATGGCACTGGTGCAGGCACAAGGCGGGGCCCCTACAGCAGCCATGGCGGAGCATGGGGCTCCCAACGGGAAGGTTCGCACCCCAGAACCTGCAGTGTTCAAGGGGGCCAGATCGGCCAAAGTATTGAGTAATTTTCTGTGGGATATGCAACAATACTTTGATGCTAACCATGTTGCAGACCATGAGAAGGTGAGGGTGTGCACCACATACCTCTCAGAGGATGTAAAACTCTGGTGGAGAACCAAAGTTGATTCGACATCAGAAGCAGCTGGCTGGACATGGGAGGTGTTCCGAGAGGAACTGCTGCCGCAGTTCCTTCCCAGAAACTCGGTGGACCAGGCGCGAGAGGCGATGGATCGGCTAAAGCACACGGGGACGATCCAGGAGTATGTCAGGGCGTTCTCCGCACTGATGTTGGAGCTACCTGAGATGGCGGAGGGAGACAGGAGGTACTTCTTCCTCCGGAGTCTCCAACCCTGGGTGGCGACAGAGGTCCGACGACATGTGCCGCAGGACTGGAGGACGGCTATAGCTATAGCCGAATCTCTCGTGGACCAGAGAACTTTAGGGATGACCTTTTAGAGAGCACCAAGGTCGCCCCCGAAGTGACCATCTCCACCCAGAGCAAGAGCGCCAGAGAGAGAGACTCTCTCCCCAGTGGAACGAAGGACAACCAACACGGCAGGAGCAGACCCGACCTGCAGAGAGAGGACAGGGTCAACTAAGACCAATTGCCTGCTTCTTGTGCAAAGGACCCCACAGGATATGCGAGTGTCCGGACCAGCAGCGGGTGAACGCAATTGCATCAATCGTGCATCGGGAGCTAGCTGATAAATCGGCGGTGGTGGACAACGAACCAGTTGAGGCACGCATAGGAGTTGTGCGCATTGCCTCAATGGTCACTGGCAGAACTTCACCGACCCCCGCAGATGCAGAACCGAAGGATGCGGTCAGCAAAGGTAATGCCGAGCCGAAGACAAGCTTTAAAGACGCGAAACCTCCACAGGAGGAGAAGACGTGGAAGCAAATGTTGGAGAAAAAGGCTTCACCGAAGTCTTTAGAGGAGATAGAAGCGGAAGAGAAAGCAACAATCCTTGCGAAACATGAGAAACTCCAACGCAAGAGGGAACAGATTTGGAAAGAGACCTACGAGGCTAACTATGCTGAGCAGGAGCGGTGGCTTACTTCAAGCAAGAGTCGCGGGATGAAAGAGTCAACGACGACAGGCAAGACTCTTCCCTACAAATCCTACTTGGAGCCAGCGCCCGAGCGCTCGTGACGGACATCGGGGACGATGTCCAAATTGGGCCGGGGAGAATTGTTAGGCAATGGACTTCCCGGTTCAGCCCAGAGAAAAGTGGGCCTAAACTAAGCCCAAACCCACAAGGAGGAAAGGGAAGCGAACTCCCAAATCTAGACGCGGGAATTCGGTCAATGGATGCAAAATAGGAAGCCTCCGATTTTGACCCGAGAACGGCGGCTTCAGTGCACACGGCGACACTTTCTTCTCCAAATCTCGCGGGTGACACGTTGATTTCAGCAGGCGTCTTCTTCCTGAGCTGCGCGAACGCAAGACTCGGACACAGAGGCGATGCAGCGGCGTCCTCTTCGCACAGACAAGGTGGATGCAGCGGCGCTAAGAGGGGCACAGAAGAAGCAGATGACTTGGCAAGGGGTGGATGAAGCGGCTCGTCCTTCCCCTTTAAAGCTCGAGCAGAGGAAGAGAGCAGGATGGATGAAGGGAGTCTTCTACCAACGAGTGGCTTCGGTTAGGGGACTGCGAGCAAGGGATCGATCAGCGTGTGAAGAGCGTTGAGCAACGTGAGAGAACTGTAGCCGGCGAGGGAGGGACGGGGGCGTGACCGACAGGGGTTGGTGATGAGGAGAAGTTTTGTAGCTATTGAGATTGGAATCGAAGCTTTCTTCTCCACTTTACTTCTTCCTCTGTTCCTTACTGCGTCGGTGAAAACGTGTGGCCCGGCGACGGCAGCAGCGTTGATCGATAGTTGGAGAGGGCGGAGGGCGAAGCGACGTCTTCCGGCGGGCTCAACGTCTTCGACGACTCCTGCGTTTCCAGGCGACGGACACCGAGTGCAGGCGAGTGATCGGAAACGACGAAGGAAGACGAATGCTTGGCGTGCGCTTCGAGGCAGATACTCGGCTGGAGTTTGACCGAATCCAGAATCCGGCAAATTCGTAGCGGCGAAATTAGGATTTGGGGCCAACGTCACTCTGACGTCAGCGACCTGAATTACATCAGGCAGCGAGCGATTTCGGGCTGGCGACGTCAGCAAGGTCACCGGTGACGTCAGCCAGACGGATTTAATTCGAACGACGCAGCTTATTTTAACTTCGGTCAAAATTAAAAAGGTAATTGATTTAGGGTTTCATATGATTTTCTGAATTTGGGGTTTAGGGTTTTCCCATGTGAATTGTACGTTGGGGATTAATGTTGGGGATTAATTTTGAGCCGGGAAGTTAGGGTTTTTGGATTTGGGGGAGTAAATTAGTCCGGAAGCCCTAGCATGTCGCGCATCTGGTATTCCGCCGGACGACCCTAAGACAGGGGTTAAGCACCGGTTTAGGGTCGATCCGACCGGGACCTGACACCAAGGGCCCGAGTAGCTAGACAAGCCTCCTTTGTGGAACCTTTTTTGATTGAATTAATGTATTGACTTAATAATGTAATGTTTCTGCCTCAAATCACAGGCAAGTTAGAAATTTTGGATCTACTAGAAAACTAACTTTTAAGGGTATGCAGTCGAAGAAGTCAAACAATCATATTAAAACAACCGAGTAGATACTATTGGTTTCATTATGAGTATGTAAATTACACTATTCGTAGATTAAAAAATTAAGAATGTGTGATAAACGCAAATTCAAAATTTCATGCATCTAGGAAATTTATTTCACATATTTAAGAGCTAAAGAGTTAAGCTAAGGTTATTCTCAAATATTGGAAAAAAATAAATCAATGCAGAATATTCCAACCAAATTGTACCGGAATCAGTAACAACCAAGTCCATAAAAGGACCAATAATTGCATATAACTGCATTTTGTACTAGAAGTAATCTTCCAAATGGTGAGGGACTTGAACAACATGTGACAACGGACAATCAATTGTGATTTCCCTTGTCCCAAATTGTTAGTAATGTGGCTACAATTCTGTCCTCGAGCTAATCGAGTACCAGAGAGCTAGTTGTAAGAGAACTCAATGTTCTCTACTGCCAAAGTGTTCAAACACTTAAAGTTAGATAGTAATTTTGAATCTCTGATATCTCCACCTTTCCTTCATTCATGCCCCTATAAAAAAGAGTTAGTTCGTCGCATGACAAAATGCATTGTTAAACATTATTTTTTTATGATACAACTGACAAAAGTACTAGTTCTACTAATTAAATTCCAACCACATGAGCCACAACTGCTCATTTGACTACTACCCGAAACCAATATAACTAAGACAAAAAAGCAACTCCCGACATTATGCACCACATTTGGGTTCACCACCCAAATATTACTCCGACAAGAACAAGCTTTTCCCAATAGCAAAGGATATTAATGGCAGAATTAAATCACAAAGTAAGGGAGGATCATTGATGTTGCAATCCTTCTACCTAGTGACCACCTCAAACATCCATCATGTTCTTGATATAGATAGCCACTCAAAGTGGTAGTGATGATCTTTGACGTGCACTATTTAATTTAATTGCTCCATGCATGCTGATGTGAATGGGGAAGATCAAGAACAAGGTGGCCACTGTTCTTAAAATCAGCAGGAAGAGGCGCCAATTTTTCTCTATCCAGTGGTATATTGTAGAAAAGCTAGTACATTTTTGGATAGTCCTCTATATCCTTGTGGATTGCTGCCTACATAAACTGTCGGTGATTACTTAACAAGGCTGCTTGTTGAACTCTAGTACATTCCAATTCTACTTCATCTTAGGCTCATCCAACAAAAGATTACCAGATGAAGGATTCAAACTAGAGTAATGAGCTACCCATGGTTGGCTCAGGCACTAAGTTGTCACAAAATCAGAGAGAGGGTCTCGTCCACGGTTGCACTCTAGAATGGGAAGGTTTGTGAATCCATTCTAAGAAATAATTCACCGATCTCTTATTCTAGAACTTTCAAACCATGATTTCAATCATCTATCCCTCTCCTAGTCTCCTTCATCCACACCCCATATAAATAGGAATTATTTCCTACATGATAAATTATATGACTGCACAATATTTTCTCTTTAATACAACTAAATCTACTAATTCAAATGCAATCACACACACTCAACTACCGAGTCAGCCACTGCTAAAAACCAACACAAATATTTCAATAACTACTATATCCTGGACTACACATTTGAGTTCACCTTGACCAATAACGGATACACCGACAGTTTAACTAGAACAGTAAGAAGCTTGTTAATTGAACTTACTTATTTTTAGCATATGCTTGAAGCACATGCCCCTCAAATGCTTGAACAAGCCTGGACAGTGCCATCTCTCTCGTAAAATCCCTGCATTAAGAAAAATAGAAGTCCAAATTATGTAGAGCTCTAAAATCTAGAAAGGAAAAGTTAATAACAGGATGAAACAAATGTTACCACATGCAAAGAGGAATATGGAGACCCCACCACAAATTAAGGATCATCATTTGCATCAAGTATTTCCACAAAAAACCGCATATAAACATGTATATTGAAATAGTCTATGCAAGGCAAACGAGCTAATTCAGTCATATTGAATGAACATAAACAAGTTTTTACTGAGAAATGCTCTGAGCCAGTTCACAAATGCTTTTTCATTTATCACCCTACAATGAAAAGAGCTATAAACGAGCCAAGGTGATTAGGAATTTTTATTTTTAGACTTGTTTGTTTATCAAATTAATCTTAGAATTTGTTCAAGCTTGTTCTTGAATGCCCATTTCATTTACAAACCCCGACTGAAAATTTTTTATTCCAAGCATATGCACGAGATTCACCAGAACCTGATCACGCTTTCAGAATTGCTAAGCTAAAGTCCACCTAATCACCAGCAACCTTGCTCCGATGATCAGCAATATCAAAATCTCTATCAAAAATCCCTTTAGACCACACATTCTATAATCAAGATTCAAGATATTCGCCGAATATAACAAAACTGGATAGGTGCAGGAGAAGCGACCATGGAATGCTCTCTTCCGCCCCAATCAGCACGCCGGGTTCGCTGCTAGCTATCCGGTTTTGTTGAATTCGGCGAATATATTTTAAATCTTGATTATATAATCTGTGGTGCAAAGCGCTTAAAAAGCGGGGATCCGAGCGGCGATCGGGCGTGAGCGAGGAAAATAGGCGCATCTTCGTCGGGATTCGAAACTCATGCGGATGCACTTGCGTTGGGTCGAAACGCTACGGCCGCCGCTGCTCTTCACATCATTCGTCCGAAGCCTCGCGGCCGCCGCTGCTCCGAAGCCCTAAGTGTGACACCCCAACTCCTCCAGGCCGGGCTAAGTAGGAAGGCTTGGCCCAAAGCCCAAGCCCACATGCGGCAGCTCACCCGAAGCCGATTTGAAGGAGTCAACATTTGGGTGTTGACCCAAATCGGAAGACGCGAGGCGGCGTCGTCAGCATCTTCTTCGCGGAGCTTTGTCAGCGACGCAACTTCCGGTAGCTTCGGCTGAGCTTTCCGGAGACGAGTGGGGTGCGGCGAGCTCCGGCGACGTCAAGTGAGTCGGTTCCTTCAGCAGGCGACACGGAACCCTCGGACGCGGGGGAGACGAACGTGGCTCGTGAAGGCGGCTCCCCGGCGGTTGAAGCACACAGACGACGTGGGGCACGCGGACGCCGAGGGCTGTAAGGTGAGTAGCGGTTCCGGACGGTTTCTCCAGCGGACGAGGCGGGCGGTTGCATCGCAGCGATCGTGGGCGGAGACGGGTCTTCAACGGGCTGGTGGCGAGCGTGGAGACGTGGTCCACGTATGGAAGGTGCGCAAGGGGTGAAGCGACATCTCCCCTTTCCTTAAATCACCAGGAGGGTGATTGTTGCAGGTGTGCGCAGGAGGCGTCACCACAAGGTGTGCGAGTGCTACGAGAGCACCCCACCGGAGGGGTGGGCGGAGAGCATCCCACCGGGGGCTGAGGAGTCCCCTCTTCAGTGAGTGCGGTGCGCGGCATCTGAGTTAGTTAGAGATGCCCTCATCGGGGCTGAGGAGCTTCTTTCTAGTGTATGTTGAGGGACGACACTAATGCCGATGGAGAGTAGGACGCCATCGAAGAGTTTTGTGAGGACTTTGTAATCTGGCAGTAAAGGTTGCTGTCAGGTGAGTGTTTGTAACCGGCAGCGTGTGTTTGCTGACCGGCGAGGGAGGGACAGGGGCACTGACGACGGGGGTCGTTGGCATAGAGAAAGGACTTTGTAATTATTTGTGTAGTAAAGAAGCAAATTTCCTTTAACTGTTCCTTGTTTCCAGCAATATTCTTGTATCATTCTGATGGGCTGACAGACGATGGTGAAGAGGCTGAGGGCGAGGCGCGAGGCCCTTTCCCTGCCGGCACATCCTTGTTCTTCAGGTGATGAGTTATGTGTGTACGCATGAAGATGATGGCGCGGTTGAAGGTGACTCAGCCGAGCTTGAGAGGAGCACGAGGCGAGAGAGCACCGGGTCAAAGTTCAACATGGGGTCAAAATTGAGGGTGAAAATTTTGACTATGACACACAAACTCATGTTCACCGGAGTAACGGTTCGCGGGGTGTGACAGTTTGGTATCAGAGCTGTGGTTTATTCAGTCAGATTGGTGATGCAAGAAGGAAGGTTGCTGATGGGAGTTGAGCACTGGAGGGCAGTGTTCGATCTTCAGAACATCGAGGGTGATGTTCAACACAGATGGGGGAGAATGTGACACCCCAACTCCTCCAGGCCGGGCTAAGTAGGAAGGCTTGGCCCAAAGCCCAAGCCCACATGCGGCAGCCCACCCGAAGCCGATTTGGAGGAGTCAATATTTGGGTGTTGACCCAAATCAGAAGACGCGAGGCTGCGTCGTCAGCATCTTCTTCGCAGAGCTTCGTCAGCGACACAGCTTCCAGTAGCTTCGGCCGAGCTTTCCGGAGACGAGTGGGGTGCGGCGAGCTCTGGCGACGTCAAGTGAGTCGGTTCCTTCAGCAGGCGACACGGAACCCTCGTCCACGGGGGAGACGAACGTGGCTCGTGAAGGCGGCTCCCTGGCGGTTGAAGCACGCAAACGACGTGGGGCACGCGGACGCCGAGGGCTGTAAGGTGAGTAGCGGTTCCGGACGGTTTCTCTAGCGGACGAGGCGGGCGGTTGCATCGCAGCGATCGTGGGCGGAGACGAGTCTTCAACGGGCTGGTGGCGAGCATGGAGACGTGGTCCACGTATGGAAGGTGCGCAAGGGGTGAAGCGACATCTCCCCTTTCCTTAAATCACCGGGAGGGTGATTGTTGCAGGTGTGCGCAGGCGGCGTCACCACAAGGTGTACGAGTGCTACGAGAGCACCCCACCGGAGGGGTGGGCGGAGAGCATCCCACCGGGGGCTGAGGAGTCCCCTCTTCGGTGAGTGCGGTGCGCGGCATCTAAGTTAGTTAGAGATGCCCTCATCGGGGCTGAGGAGCTTCTTTCTAGTGTACGTTGAGGGACGACACTAATGCCGATGGAGAGTAGGACGCCATCGAAGAGTTCCGTGAGGACTTTGTAATCTGGCAGTAGAGGTTGCTGTCAGGTGAGTGTTTGTAAACGGCAGCGTGTGTTTGCTGACCGGCGAGGGAGGGACAGGGGCACTGACGACGGGGGTCGTTGGCATAGAGAAAGGACTTTGTAATTATTTGTGTAGTAAAGAAGCAGATTTCCTTTAACTGTTCCTTGTTTCCAGCAATATTCTTGTAACATTCTGATGGGCTGACAGAAAGATAGATAGACAAATACAGCAAACAAATAGATAGATAGATAGATAGGTAGGTAGATAGCACCATGATTAAGGTTTAAAAAAATAAATTACAAATAGATAGATAGATAGATAGATAGCACCATGATTAAAGTTTAAAAAAACAACAAACAAATAGATAGATAGATAGATAGATAGATAGATAGATAGCACCATGATTAAGGTTTAAAAAAGTAACAAAAAAATAGATAGATAGATAGACAGATATAACAAACAAATAGATAGATAGCACCATGAGATATAGATAGATAGATAGATAGCACCATGATTAAGGTTTAAAAAAACAACAAACAAATAGATAGATAGATAGATAGATAGCATCATGATTAAGATTTAAAAAAACAACAAACAAATAGATAGATAAGGTTAAAAAAACAACAATAGATAGATAGATAGGACCATAATTAAGGTATAAAAAACAACAATAGATAGATAGAAAGATAGAACCATGATTAAGGTTTAAAAAAACAACAATAGATAGATAGATAGCACCACAATTAAGGTTTAAAAAAACAACAATAATTAGATAGATAACACCATGATTAAGGTTTAAAAAAACAACAAACAAATAGATAGATAGATAGATAGATAACACCAAGATTAAGGTTTAAAAAAACAACAATAGATAGATAGATAGCACCATAATTAAGGTTTAAAAAAATAACAAATAGATAGATAGATAGATAGATAGATAGATAGCACTATGATTAATGTTTAAAAAAACAACAATTGATAGATAGATATCACCATCATTTTAAGGTTTTAAAAAGCACATAGATAAGATTTAAAAAAACAAACACATACACATACAGAGCACCATGATTAAGGTTTAAATAGATAGATAGAGAGATAGATAAATAGAAAGATATATTAATAGATAGCACCATGAGATATAGATAGATAGATAGATAGATAAATAGCACCATGATTAAGGTTTACAAAAACAACAAACAAATAGATAGATAGATAGATAGATAGATAACACCATGATTTTAAGGTTTTAAAAAACACATAGATAAGATTTAAAAAAACAAACACATACACATATAAAGCACCATGATTAAGCTTTTAAAAAACAAACACAAACATGATCAAGGTTTAAAAAAACAAACACATACACATACACATACACAACACCATAATTAAGGTTTAAAAATAGATAGATAGATAGATAGCACCATGATTAAGGTTTAAAAAAACACATACATGTTTAATACATGATGAAGGTTTAAAAAAACAAACAGACAGATAGATAACACCATGATTTAAAGGTTTAAAAAAACACATACATGATTAATACATATCTATAGATAGATAGATAATACCATGATTAAGGTTTAAAGAAAATAAACACATACACAGATGATTAAGGTTTAAAAAAACAAACACATACACAAACAGATAGATAGATAGATAGATAGATAGATAGCACATACATGATTTCTTAATTATGGTACATACATAGCACCATGATTAAGATTTAAACAAACGAACAGATAGATATATAGATATTTTAAAAACAGATAAATAGATAGATAGAAATACATACATGATTTCTTAATCATGGTACATACACAGCACCATGATTAAGGTTTAAAAAAATAATCACATACACAAACACATAGCACCAAGATTAAGGTTTAAAAAAACAAACACAAAGATTATTAAGGTTTAAAAAAAACAAACACATAAACATACACAACAAACGCACACATGATTAAAGTTTTAAAAAACAAACACATAAACATACACAGCACCATGATTAAAGATAGATAAATAGATAGATATTTTAAAAATAGATAGATACATAAAAACACGTACATGATTTCTTAATCATGGTACATACACAGCACCATGATTAAAGTTAAAAATACAAACACATACACATACACACTGCACCATGATTTAGGTTTAAAAAAAATAAACACATACATGATTAATGTTTAAAAAAACAAACACATACACATAAACAACAAACACATATATGATTAAGGTTTAAAAAATCAAATGCATACACATACAGAGCACTATGATTAAGGTTTAAAAAAAGAAACACATACGCATACACAGAACCATGATTAAGGTTTAAAAAAATAAACACATAAAAGATTAAGGGTTAAAAAAACAAACATATACACATACATGATTTCTTAATCACAGTATGTACACAGCACCATGATTAAGGTTTAAAAAAACAAACACAAACACATACACAGCAACATGATTAAGATTTAAAAAACAAATAAATACCCATACACAGAACCATGATTAAGGTTCAAAAAAACAAACACATACATGATTAAGGGTTAAAAAAACAAACACATACACATACATAATTTCTTAATCATGGTATATACACTGCACCATGATTAAGGTTTAAAAAAACAAACAGATAGATAGATATTTTAAAAATAGATAGATACATAGATACATAGAAACAAATACATGATTTCTTAATCATGGTACAAACACAGCAACATGATTAAGGTTTAAAAAAACAAACACACACATACACATAGCACCAAGATTAAGGTATAAAAAAACAAACACATACATAATTAAGGTTAAAAAAACAAACGCATACACATACACAACAAACACATACATGATTAAGGTTTAAAACAAACACATACACATACACAACACTATGATTAAAGTTTAAAAAAACAAACACATACATGATTAAGGTTTAAAAAAACAAACACATACACATACATGATTTCATAATCATGATACATAGACAGCACCATGATTAAGGTTTAAACAAACAAACAGATAAATAAAAATTTTAAAAACAGATAGCTAGATAAATAGATAGATAGATAGATGGATAGATAGAAACACCTACATAATTTCTTAATCATGGTACATAGCACCATGATTAAAGTTTAAAAAAACTAACACATATATTATTAAGGTTTAAAAAAAACAAACACATATACAAACACAACAAATGCATACATTATTAAGGTTTAAAAAAAACAAACACATACACACACATAGCACCATGATTAAGGTTTCAAAAAACAAACACATACATGATTAATGTTTAAAAAAACAAACACATACACGTACACAACAAACACATACATGATTAAGGTTTAGAAAAACAAACACATACATGATTAAGGGTTAAAAAAACAAACACATACACATATATGATTTCTTAATCATGGTAGATACACTGCACCATGATTAAGGTTTTAAAAAAACAAACAGATAGATAGATAGATAAATAGATAGATATTTTAAAAATAGACAGATAGATAGATAGATAGATAGAAACACATACATGATTTCTTAATCATGGTAAATACATAGCACCATGATTAAGGTTTAAAAAAATAAACACATAAACATACATACAACACCATGATTAAGGTTTAAAAAAACAAACACATATATTATTAAGGTTTAAAAAAAACAAACACATACATAATTAAGGTTTAAAAAAACATACACAGCACCATAATTAAGGATAGATAGATAGATAGATATTTCAAAAATAGATAGATAGATAGATAGAAACACATACTTGATTTTTTAATCATGGTACATACACAGCACCATGATTAAGGTTAAAAAAAAAACACACATATACACACAGCACCATGATTAAGGTTTAAAAAAACAAACACATACACATACACGTACACAGCACTATTATTAAGCTCTAAAAAAAATAAAAATATACATGATTGAGGTTTAAAAAAATAAACACATACAGAGACATGATTTCTTAATCATGGTACATAGACAGCACCATAATTAAGGTTTAAACAAACAAACATATAGATAGATAGATATTTAGATAGAAAGATAGATATTTTAAAAACAGATAGATAGATAGATAGACACATAGAAACAACAAACAAATAGATAGATAGATAAATAGATAGATAGAAAGATAGCTAGCACCATGATTAAGGTTTAAAAAAAAAACAAACAAATAGATAGATAGATAGATACATAGCATCATGACAAAGGTTTAAAACAAACAAACAAACAAATAGATAGATAGACAGATACAACAAACAAACAGATAGATAGATAAACAACACCATGATAGATAAACAACACCATGATAGATAAATACATAGATAGATAGATAGCACCATAATTAAGGTTTAAAAAAATAACTTACAAATAGATAGATAGAAAAAAAAAGATAGATAGATAGATAGCACTATGATTAAGGTTTAAAAAAACAACAAACAAATAGATAGATAGATATATAGATATATAGATAGATAGCACCATGATTAATGTTTTGTTTTAGATAAATAAATGATTAAGGTTTAAAAAAACAAATACATACATGATTAAGGTTCAAAAAAAATAAACATATATAAATACACAGCACCATGATTAAGGTTTAAAAAAATAAACACGTGCATGATTAAGGTTTAAAAAAACAAATAGACAAATAGATAGAAAGACAGGTAGATAGTTAGATAGATAAATAAATAGATAGCACCATGATTAAGGTTTTGTTTTTTATACATAGATATATTATTAAGGTTTAAAAAAAACAAACATATATGCATACGTAGCACCATCATTAAGGTTTAAAAAGACAAACACATACATGATAGATAGATAGATAGATAGCACCAAGATTAAGGTTTAAAAAAACAAACACAAACATGATTAAGTTTTAAAAAAACAAACACATACACATACACATACACAGCACCATGATTAAGGTTTAAAAAAACAAACACAGAGATGATTTTTTAATCATGCTACATACACAGCACCATGAATAAGGTTTAAAAAAACAAACACATACATGATTAAGATTTAAAAAAACAAATAGATAGATAGATAGAAACACATACATGTTTTCTTAATCATGGTACATTCTAGCGCCATGATTAAGAATTAAAAATAGATTTCTTAGATAGATAGATAAAAACAAACACACAATGATTAAGGATAGATAGATAGATAGATAGATAAAAACAAACACACCATGATTAAGGTTTAAAAAAATAATTGTACACAGCATTATGATTAAGGTTTCAAAAAATAACTAGATAGATAGATAGATAGCTAGCTAGCTAGCTAGCACCATGATTAAGGTTTAAAAAACAATTAGATAGATAGATGAATAGATAAAAACAAACACACCATGATTAAGGATAGATAGATAGATAGATAAAAACAAACACATCATCATTAAGGTTTAAAAAACAGATAGATAGATGAAAACAAACACACCATGATTAAGGTTTAAAAAAATAATTATACACAACACCTTAATTAAGGTTTAAACAAACACAACATTATTAAGGTTTACAAAAGCAATTATACACAGCACCATAATTAAGGTTTAAAAAAACAACTAAATACATAGATAGATACAACACCATGATTAAGGTTTAAAAAAATAACTAAATAATTAGATAGATAGTAGATAGATAGATAGATAGATAGATAGGTAGCACCATGATTAAGGTTTAAAAAAATAATTAGATAGATAGATAAAAACAAACACACCATGATTAAAGTTTAAAAAAACAGATAGATAGATAGATAAAAACAAACGCACCATGATAAAGGTTTAAAAAAATAATTATACACAGCACCATCATTAAGGTTTAGAAAAACAACTAGATAGATAGATAAATAGATAGCAAGATAGATAGATAGATAGATAGATAGATAGCACCATGATTAAGGTTTAAAAAAACAATTAGATAGATAGATAGAAAAATAGATAAAAACAAACACGTCATGATTAAGGTTTAAAAAAACAGATAGATAGATAGATAGATAGATAGATAAAAACAAACACACCATGATTAAAGTTTGAAAAAGCAAACACACCATGATTAAGGTTTAAAAAAACAATTAGATAGATAGATAGATGGATGGATAGATAGATAAAAACAAACACACCATGATTAAGGTTTAAGAAAACAGATAGATAAATAGATAGATAGATAAAAACATACACACCATGATTAAGGATAGATAGATAGATAGATAAAAACAAACACACCATGATTAAGGTTTTAAGAAAATAGATAGATAGATAGATAGATAAAAACAAACACACCATGATACACGTTGCATAGGCATCCAAAAGTAAATAAAATCAGATACACGTTGAATAGGCATCCAAAAGTAAATTAGCTTTCTAGGGTTCGCAAAACATCAGTTAAGAAAAAATACAAGGAATTTAGGCTCATTATGATACCAATACTAGGACAAAAAGATCAAGATGAAATTGTCCTACAACCATGGACCACCAAGAAAAGCTATTCCTATAAATGAATATCTCTCAAAGGCAAATCTCAAACATCAAGATTAAATCAGAGTCCATTCATCCTTTCAGTAATCAATTTCAAACTATAGGAAAAATTTCTTAAAAATTCTGATGGGAGAAGAACGGCAACATGAAATACATATGCAGCAAACCATATTGCATAGAAGACATCCACCATGGTTATACAAAAAGCTTAAACAGGTTCAGAGACTAAATGAATGAATGATAAAATAAGCAACTCACCAACCCTGTAGAATAATAAACACAAAAGAATGCGTTTTTTGGATAAAAGTAACATAGGAATTGGACGAAGAAAAGCATAGAATATGGATGCAGAAATCCACTTGTATGTCATTCCTTGTGTAGTAACAATGATATAACAGGAATTGCACTGGTGATCATTTCATAGGTAGAAGCCTTTTCAGTTTAAACAAGTACAAAATAGATCTCAAAATAGTAAAACAATTATCATGATACGATATTGCGTATTGTTACGCACTACAAAGAGTTTGTGCTCATTGCCTTGTTAAGAATAGGCGCAATCCAAGGAACAAAAACCATGAATGGCTTTTTGAGCCATGAGAAGAAAAAAATTGCCAAATTTTGTCAAAGATGTACCGAAAAGTTAAAACTCTATATTACTATTTCAATTAGCACAATCAATCCCCAAAATATTTTCAATTAGAAAGACAAATTTGCAATTTTAAGAAGTCACAACAAAGGTTAGGCGATTATGATCTACACACATTGCCTGTCCAAAATGGCATCACAATCTTAAGATACAAAGTTAAAGCTTGCATACAAGAAACAAAGGGATTAATCAAAGAAAATTTATTATCCATCATTCAAATGTTCAAGAATTATGAATCTTCTCAAGTCAGAATGACAAGGACCAATCTTATAAACAAACCAGCTTGTTTAAATTAAACCTAAGATTCCTGTAAAGCCCAAAACAAGATGAAATGCACCCCCAAAAAGGTATACTAAATGATGATTAAACTTTGGAATGGAAGTTCAATAAAATCAGCTTTCCTGTTTTTCTCATATAAACTTAATTAAATCTTTAATCATGTGGGCGATATAGAAAAAAAAAGACATATATACATATGTACATGCATACATATATGTATATGCATATGTATATACATATGTATGTATATATGTATACATACATATGTATATGCATATGCATATGCATATATGTATATGGAGGAGATGCATATTTGCGGCAAAGTTTCCTCCAAAGCGAATTTGTCAGGAAGGGTAGCAAAGTTTATGGGAATAAGAGCAAGAAGACTTTGGGCAATGCAAAGTCTGAGAGTAGTCAAAATTAATTTAGACTATGCATATATGATTCCTGGTTTAATTCATAATCAGCACATGTACACGGGATGATGTAGGCGAACCTATTTATGGTGTACGTGTTGGGACCTAAGAGTAGGTCAATTTTGTGTAGGTTATGGTGCCTTTGTGCTCTTGCCTCTTTCCTCAAAATGCTCCGGTTTACTTCTTTCCTTGTTAGTTGAATCCTGATTTAGAAAATAAGTGATCTAATTTTGTCTCCTTTTGTTTATACACTTGGTCTAAATTTTGCAGCTGAACTCCTTTTCTTTTCTTAAATATTTGGAACACGTTAAAACCACCCTCTCTTGGAACATGGCAAGTATCTGAATATGTCAAGCTCTAAACTATTATATTTGTCATTTCATCTGAAATTGCATGAAAAGCCTATTTTCTAGCATCACATTGTTCCTCATGTACTTTCTTGGTTGACACAGGAGGTGAAAATTTATAGTTCAATAGAAAAAGGGTATACGTACTAGTGAAGAAGAAAGAGGAGAAGACCAGCTTGAGCTTCTGCTTTTCTTCTGCTGCAAAGGAGGCACGTGCAAGCTCTTTCTTTCACTCTGGTTTTATTTAGTATTGACGTACATACTAATCTGAACCAATATTTGAAACCCTAAATGGAACATAATTAAACATACTTACTAGAGCGGTACAGTATGGTGTTACCGTGTTACCATGCATAAAAAATAGAATTTTGATTCTCATTTTCTATACCTTGATCCACCTTAATCCAAAGATTAGTGTATGTAATTCACTGATCCTAGGCTGACCAAGTCAACTTTAGTAATTCTGATATGAAATTTGCAGAAATTTTAACAGTTAATAAGAAGTGTCAAATCTATAAACAATAGCTAGTTTTGGCTCAAAGACTTGCGACTCTTTAATACCTTGTTAAGAATTAGCTTCACATATGTAAACAAGTGATTAAAATAAACTAAATGTGAATACTTTACTGAAGGTAGAGTTAGTTTTCAAATATTAATAAAGTGAATTTTTAATAAAAAGAAAAAAAACATTGCAAAATATTGATGACATGCAAATAAACTGCAAAAGAAAGCACTGACCAATAAGTTGGAAGGCTTCTTGTCATCTAAGAGCAGTAGGATCCTCGGAATCTCTCTCATTCAAGTCATACAATAGGCCAGGAAGTCTTGATGACTGGTTTCAAACATCAGCATTCCATTGTCTTGCAATGTTTAAGGTGAGGAGCAATAGAAGTAAGAATCAAGTTGAAAAACTTTTTTTATCAAATAAAATCAAATAATCAATATAAATCTATAAAGGAAGCAAATATACTAGAACACAATAAAATTTGGAAAGTAGAGCAACTATAATTTGCAAATCAGAGCTTACCACAAAAGTAATTCTACTAATGCAGACACTAGACTCAACCTTGCATTCCTTGAAAGAAAAGGTAAAAGCCTGCAACCACATCAATCTGTGTAAATGGACATTGTGTATGCTGTCAAGGTGAGAATATTTAGTTAACATTTTATAATAAGCATATTGACAAATGTAAACAAACCTCAAGAAGTCATGCCAAAAATATAAGATAGAAGTCTTGGAATAGTGGATAGTAGAGCACCAGTGTGCTTTTCAATATGTACCCATTTATGAGCTTTGTTTAACCCATCCTAAAAAAACACGCCAATTTGTAAGAATTGAGAAGTAATACCTCCTTCTAAAAGTATCTAAAAAGTACATTATATCAAATCATAGCAAATGAGTATTTCTTCAAATAGTCATAAAACTACCACCAATTGATTAATAGAAAGAGTAGAAAGAAACAACCAGGACACGTTAAAGTTTCTGGTATCTTAGTAGCAAAATATACAATATCAATGATAAGTACATACTATGGCTAATAGCCTGTCAAAGTTACCTTAAAATTTAGCTCTATTCAACTCATTCCACTGTTTTGTGTAAGCAAAACCAAACTGTCATCTACAGTGCAAAGATAATAGTAAAACCATTAATTAGAAACCAAGGGAAAATTCTGAACACTGATTTCTAGGACCTTCGACATAATTTAGAGAAATACCCATAAACCCCTTGTGAGAAATAAGTTAGATTGGATCAGGTTTAACAAAAGAAATTTTGCAATAGAAAATAAACAGTGACCTATACATATGAATCCTACTTGGAGGTGTCAACGTGGGTACGCTATATCCAAATTCCTAGCACTTCTTGGTAATGAGTAACCAATTGTAGAACCACCAAAAAGGCATTAGAAATTGATGTCCTCATATAATAACGATAAACATAAAAATATTTTTTTTAACAAAATGGGAGGAAGCAAAGAAGAAAATTGACAACAAATTGACAACTTGCTAATTAGGCAATCAAACATTTACTTAGTTCATATAAAGAGTATTTGAATCCATATTGGACGTAAATTGACAACAAATAATCTATAGAAAAGTAACATGGATTATATCCCCTACCTAATCAATTGTAATAACCAAATTGACAAACCTTAGATGAAAGTGATAAGAATGCTTGTGCTAGTACCCAGCTACTCAGACAGTCATTAACATTCTGGTTACTTTCTTGAATCCTCATAGTTAAAAGTTCAGGGCTGTCAAGCTACTGAGTTTTAACTCATTAGGCTCCACTATGTTTCAACATGAATTTATGAATGGCATATGGAATCATTTGAGTCTCGGATAACGTATACGAATGATATACTCTACTCAATATAAAGTAAATTTTGCTAGGTATTTCCTTTGGTGCAGGACATGAATACTTACAGATTAAATATGTTACTTAAAATCATAAATGCCCCTTTGGCTGTAACACCTCTGAAGCCATCCTATGCAAAAGAATGCAAAAGAATTGAATTCATAGTTTATGTAATTTCTGCATAATATACGGTTACAATATTCCATAATAAACTAGTTGAAGTGTAAATGATATAAAGAAATGTCATAACCAACCAGCATGGTGTTCCTACAAATGTGTTTCTTGAACCTTTATCAAACATGCATGCTAAAACACTAAAGTCGCCAAGCTTCGCAACTCCAGAACTATCCAGAAGAATATTCCCAGCCTGCAGACGAAAAACATTTTGGAGTAAGGAAAAGTACAATTTGTAATATACAAATAAAAGATTATGACAATATAATACACTAACCGTGATGTCCTGATGTATATGCCCATGCCTATGCAGATACTCTAAAACTTTAAGTGTTTCTTAAGTATTGAACATATAACAGGTTCTTCGAATCCATCTGGATGTGCAATCTCAATCAAGTGCAAGCATGAACCTTCGACCATAAATCGCATAACCACCCAAAGGTGCGCTGAACAACGACAAAGTAGTAAAGAGTAGTAAGCTCTTATCACATGCTGGTGTTGTCTGAGGTCTAAGGTTTGATTCTCATTTACACTGTCATATGAGCATGCATGACTCTTTGTAATCTTTAATATATTTTAATAAAAGAGTATGATGATGCGTACCATTTCCAATTGGCAGCAACATCCCATCCAACACCTTTCATTGTCTGTGTTTGCCCATTGTCGTCCTTCCGTTACCTGCACACTGCATAATTTCCAACAGTTAAAATAGCAAATATGACATCACATAAATGCAATTATGTGCAGCTAGGAGAATGTACCTGTAAAGTAGCAACAACATTGTACTTCAGAAGTTTCCTGTAAACCGTTTAACAATACCAGCTAGTTGTTTAACACTAAAGATAAACAGTGTGTTGATATATGCAAATACAAACATCACTTGCCCTTGAATTACCTAATTGCAGACCAAGATAGCTCTAAGGGATAGTTCACCAAACCATTAATTGAAACACGATATCTGCTTCAAAGTAAGGAAACAAGTATTACTCACTACACAGTATATAATATTCAGTGTGGAAGATAGAAACTATCAAGAAAGAACCTTTCTATGTCATCAATAAATGGTGGTTTCTCTAATTGGTTTCTTGGCATCCTTTTATTAATAACTACCTTAAGATTGTGACAAGATGTAATAACTACTAGCTGAACTTCTGGTGCACAACGAGCAATTGCTTGTACTTGAATTTGGAATCAAATACATTATATATCAATTCAATTTTTTAATTCACAAATAAACAAATTGGATAAATAGAGAATCCGTATGGTTGCAAGTAACCATTATAGAGGGGCAAAAATCCAACAAATTAGAGGAATAACTAAACAAACAAGTACGCTAGTTCAAGAGAAGTTCATTGTCCTAAGGAAAGAAAAGAAAAACTTTGCCAAAAAGAGAAAAATAAGATTGTTGCCTCTTTTAAGTGGTCTTTTCAATTGTTAAGTGATGCCGCAAGCATTTGATGTGGAGGTAACTTCAACTTCATTAGCAACTCTCTACAGTAAATGATGAGAAGATTAAGATCTTGAATACAAAAAACTCAACAAAAAAAAACATGCTGTGCAACATGGACCTGAAACAATTTAGTAAAAGCAAAAAGAAACATGACATTAGCTAGTAAATTTTAAGATGGTAACATTGAGAATATCAGCTAGGAAGAACTGAAGTACATTGTCCAAGCAACTGTTTGGTCCTCATCTTCAATGTTACAAAGTAACCACATATGATTCATCATAAGATGGTCTAAACAATCAAGAGCAAAACAGTAAAGCAACAAATATAACATAGGCAGCTACAAAGTGGATGAATCCAATTACCGGGACAATGTCAAATGGGCACATGCCAGTATACCTAACTGTGCTATAAGCTATACACAAAACAAGAATACTTTAAATATATATATATATATGCATAGAATTTAGCATTTCATTAATAAATTCAATAAATATTTAAAATAATTTTAATGAGAATATGGTTAGTTGTTTTAGTATTTATATTTGAGAATTATTTTTTTATTTTCATGACTTTTTTTTGCTTTTTTCAATGAGATAATTTTGAAAATATATAGCTAAATAGATATTCGTTTTATAAATACATTTAAGATAATAGAAAACTATGTATAACCTCTAATATGTTATTTTTGAATGCTACTAAACAAATTTACAATAAATACTTAAATTAAATCAAAACATATTTCCAATATCAATAAATACTAAATTTTATTGTACAGTAACTTTAAGTCATTGCTACTAAATTTTACAATTGTCTCAATAATTAAGTCAAAGATTTCCCTTCCACATTCATGGATAGTTGTCCCTTATGGCGTATGGCGCACAAGTGCTAAAGGTCATCTTGAAACTACTACCATTTTTAGTTTAAAAAAAAATACTATAATTACAAACTGTAATTTTAACATCATATACTTTGCAACAAGGTTCAAAGTCTCTAAGTGCATTCTGGTATATGGGGCTTGTCTCTAAGTGCTTCATTCATGATGCCAACTCACATGCTCAATCATACATAGGTTTCCTCTTTTATATTTCTACATCACCCTTTTTCTCTCTTTTCCACTACATTTTGGCAAGAAGACAAGTAGTGTAGTTACGAGCATAAGCACTCACCTAAACATAGATAATAAACTAGCCCAACTCTTAAATAATCTATCCTAGAAAACAAAACAATTAGATGCTTTATCAAATAAAACAATAATGCAAAATCTTGACAAAGTAGCCCTGCATTAGTGTAGGTATCCAATCTCTTGGTTCTTACATGACAGAAAGACACATTGAGATCTTTTTTTTCATATAAGTAACATTTAGCTAGCAATCATAACCAAAAACTTCAAAATGCACATTATGAAACACCAAAATATATAACAATTCTATTAAATGCAATACAAGTGAAATTATTCATTTCATACCTCCCCACTCCGCAGGATGTATAATTGTTTTGAACTTCTTCACAATGGAGAACCAGCTTCTTCATTGAATTGCAAGCATAGATAATCACTTTAGCACCGCAATAAGTAAAAGATCATTTAACTTTGAAAAATAGAATTTATTCTCCATATTTTTGTATGGCATGCCAATATGGCATTGTGGAATATGATGAATCTTTAAAAGGGATTAGAATAAACATCAGTTTGATGGGATTAGACTCCACTTTATAGATTAGAAAGTTATATATATAATTATTTAACTTGAACCACCACCCATAAAACACATCTCTGTGCTTTAATATCCATATTAAAGCTACACAAGTCCAAAAAAGTCAAAAACTACTGATACAAACTAAAACATGATATTTCTATTGTTTCAGTGCAAAACCAAAAGAACCATTCACTGTAGTACACAGTAACAACTAAACAAATAAATAGGTACTTGGACCCACTAATCTATAAGAAAAGAATCAGGGTATACAAAATACAAAACCAGGTAGGACTAAGAACCTTGTTAATCTATCCCTAAATTTGGTGGTGTGTTGATTTGTTTGTTAGTGACCTATGTTTTAAAATCCAAACCAAACCAATGTACCAAACCAATCCATTTACAAAAATAAAATTTATTATTAAATAACTTAGTACGCCACACTATTATTTTAGGGGTAAATTACTCAAAGCACAACTTATTCATTTTTGAGAAAGTACAACTAAAAGTTGAAATAGTTCTTTCCCGCCTTCCTAGCCTACAGGTTTTCCACTTTCAAGGAAAGATGATACATCCATATGCATGAAAAGCATAACAGTCATATGAATGCAGAATTTGAATAAGCGCAAGTTTGAATTTAGCACCTCGTATTAGTTTTGCAAAAAAAAAAAAAAAAAAAATCTAAGTTTGAAGAGTACTCTGTAGGAGGACAAGAAATAAATAGATTATGTCAATGGATTGAGTATCTAGATAAAAATTACTGAAAGAAAAACCAAAAGTCCAGTAGAGCTGTAGTTTCAATATTAAGAATAGCAATAATATCATAATTTGAAACTACAGTAATATCATAAATTTGATTTTTTTTTTCCATAATTAAACAATTGTCTTATGCTTCATTTTAGATTGTTCATGATACAACCTATTAGGAATAAAAGATTGCAAAGAATATCTCAAAGCAATATAATGATAAACAAGTAAGAACACCAATAATAATTCATATATTCCACATTTGCAAAAAGAAATTCTAAGTTTGAAGGGTACTCCGTAGGAGGACAAGAAATAAATAGAAGAACCACAAGTTTACTAACCAAGAAAAAGAAATATATGTTTACCTCCCTCACCAACACAATAATACAGTCACCAAGAAGAATTATTATAAATCAAATAGTCCCCAAACATATCCTTGTTCAAACATAATAACTGAAATACATAAATAAGAATGGCCAGACTACTAAATAAATGGTGCATAGCCTACCATTTTGTGATTTCTACTTCCAAAGAAGAGAAGACCAAGTTGAGCTCTAGACTCCTTCAAAACCTACCATTCCGAGAAGTAGCAATACTAATATTAATAATTTCATCACCTCCAAAGGATATTTCAACCATGGAAGAATAAAAATGACTCTGCAAAGATTTTAAACCTGTAAAAAACCCCTGAATGGTGCCAGCCCAGTCCCAGGGCCAATCATGACAATTGGAAAAGTAGGATCAGCAGCAAGTTTGAATTTTGACTGCCTACCAATAGACTGGAGCCCACCTACATTCTTGGTTCTCTTCCATTTTAAAAGACACAGTAGGAGATAGAATATTAACTTAGTTACACCACAAATAATAAAAAAAGATATATCATATTATTTTATGCGAGGATCCGTTCCAAATGTAGTCACTATAAAAAAGTACTAGGACATATTAAGAAATTAAAAGCTTAAATGTATGTTGAATGTGAAGATAAAAGGTATGATACAGACCCTCCTCATAAATCACAGCAACTCGAAGAAACGACATATTTTCATTTGTAGCAATGTGGCAAGTGCTAGTAATAACCACACAACAATTTCCATTAGAAGAGCCATATAGTATAGCTGACAAAGAAAAGTGCTTGTAAGTGATACTTGTAGCAATGTGGCAAGTGCTAGTAATAACCTCACAACAATTTCCATTAGAAGAGCCATATAGTATAGCTGACAAAGAAAAGTGCTTGTAAGTGATACTTGCAATCGATCCTATTGGAAGCTTCTTTTACAGCAAGTAAATACATATATGTTTTACAATTTATCCATCTCATCCAATAGCAAAAATAAAATTTATGAAGAAAACAACCAAATAGACAAACATACTATGAGGACAAGAAAAAAACTTAACCATTAAGAAACCAATTAACAGACCATAAGACAATATCAATTATATAACAACTAATATAACACAAAGATTTATTTCTCAACGTGGCTTTTAGGCATACCTTTATTCACAAGGAGAAGGGATGAGCAAATTCTTTTATTTGTAGATATATAATGCTTAGTGGGTAAGGAGAACAAGAAGTTCTAGATTTGTGCCAAGAGGTTTTACAGAAATTAGGGAGAAATAAGATGTCATAAGATTTTGCTCTTCAATCAAGGTTCAACCAGATGGCCTTTAATAAAATTCTTTCTACACTTAAAAACAAGCTTATTGTAATAATAAGAAAGTCTATATATGCGCCAAAAGATATTATAAATTTTGAGGAGAGAAGTCAAAAGATATCTTTTTGTGCGAGTGAGGTAGGGGCTAAGGTCTGGGAAAAAAGTGTACTTAAAATTCCTATTTTTTCTAGTGTTTTAGTTCCATACAAATTAGACATAAAACCAAAAACACCCTGCCCATCTAAAGTTTTTAGCCTTCCACAAAGAGTAATAGTTCATGATTTATGTACATTAGACAAAGCATTAATCTTAGATAATAGAGATTTCAGATAATAGAGATTTAGTAGAAGCGTGTAAGATAATAGACAAAGCGTGTACATTAGACAAAGCATTTTCTCCATACCTTTTCTCCATACCTTTTCTCCATAGGGGTTGCAGGTTTAAAACAAACACATATGCATACACAACACTATGATTATGGTTTAAAAAATAAACACATACATGATTAAGATTTAAAAAAATAAACACATACACATACATGATTTCTTAATCATGGTACATACATAGCACCATGATTAATGTTTAAACAAACAGATAAATAGATAGATATTTTAAAAACAGACAGATAGATAGATAGAAACACATACAAGATTTCTTAATCATGGTACATACACAGCACCATGATTAAGGTTTAAAAAAAAACACATACACAAACACACAGCACCATAATTAAGGTTTAAAAAAACAAACACATACATTATTAAGGTTAAAAAAACAAATACATACACATACACAACAAACACATACATGATTAAGGTTTAAAAAAACAAACACATACACATACGCAGCACCATGATTAAGGATAGATAGATAGATAGATATTTTAAAAATAAATAGATAGATAGAAACAAATATATGATCTCTTAATCATGATACATGCACAGCACCATGATTAAGGTTAAAAAAACCAAACACATACACATACACACACCACCATGATTAAGGTTTAAAAAAATAAACACATACATGATTAATGTTTAAAAAGATAAACACATATATGATTAATGTTTAGAAAAAATAAACACATACATCTACACAACGAATGCATACATGATTAACATTTAAAAAAACAAACACATACATACACAGCACTATGATTAAGGTTTAAAAAAACAAACACATACACATACACAGAACCATAATTAAGGTTTAAAAAAAAACACATACACAGCACCATGATTAAGGTTTAAAAAAACAAACACATACACATACACAGAACCATGATTAAGGTTTAAAAAAAACAAACACATACATGATTAAAGATTAAAAAAATAAACACATACACATACATGATTTCTTAATCATGGTACATACACAGAACCATGATTAAGGTTTAAAAAAACAAACAGATAAATAGATAGATATTTTAAATATAGAAAGATAGATAGATAGAAACGCATACATAATTTCTTAATCATGGTACATACACAGCACCATGATTAAGGTTTAAAAAAACAAACACATATGCATGCACACAGCACCATGATTAAGATTTAAAAAAACAAACACATACATGATTAAGGTTTAAAAAAACAAACACATACATATTTATGATTTAGGTTTAAAACAAACACATAAACATCCACAGCACTAAAATTATGGTTTAAAAAAACAAATACATTCATGATTAAGATTTAAAAAAATAAACACATACATGATTAAGAATTAAAAAAACAAACACATACATATACATGATTTCTTAATCATGGTACATACACAACACCATGATTAAGGTTTAAACAAACAAACAGATAGATAGATAGATAGATATTTTAAAAACAGATAGATAGACAGATAGAGATATAAAAACACATACATGATTTCTTAATCATGGTACATACACAGCACCATGATTAAGGTTTAAAAAAACAAACAAATATATAGATAGATATTTTAAAAATAGATAAATACATAGATACATAGAAACACATACATGATATCTTAATCATGGTACAAACACAGCACCATGATTAAGGTTTAAAAAAACAAACACATACACATACAGCACCAAAATTAAGGTATAAAAAAACAAACACATACATAATTAAGGTTAAAAAAACCAAACGCATACACATACACAACAAACATATACATGATTATGGTTTAAATCAAACACATACACATACACAGCACTATGATTAAAGTTTAAACAAACAAACACATACATGATTTCTTAATCATGGTACATACACAGAACCATGATTAAGGTTTAAACAAACAAACAGATAGATAGATATTTAGATAGAAAGATATATATTTTAAAAACAGATAGATAGATATAGATAGATAGATAGAAACACAAACATGATTTCTTAATCATGGTACATCCACAACATCATGATTAAGGTTAAAAAAACATAGACATAAACAGTACCATGAATAAGGTTTAAAAAAACAAACACATACACATACACACAGCACCTTGATTAAGGTTTAAAAAAACAAACACATACATGATTAAGGTTTAAAAAAACAAACACATACACATACATGATTTCTTAATCATGGTACATACACAGCACTATGATTAAGGTTTAAAAAAACAAACAGATATATAGATAGATAGATAAATAGAAAGATAGATATTCTAAAAACAGATAGATAGATAGATAGATAGATAGATAGAAACACAAACATGCTTTCTTAATCATGGTACATAAATAACACCATGATTAAGGTTTAAAAAATATACCCGTACACATACACAGCAACATTATTAAGGAAGGATAGATAGATAGATTGATATTTTAAAAATAGATATATAGATAGATAGATAGAAACACGTACATGATTTATTAATCATGGTACATACACAGACACAACAAATACATACATGATTATGGTTTAAAACAAACACACACACATACACAATATTATAATTAAGGTTTTAAAAAACAAACACATACATGATTAAGATATAAAAAAACAAACACATACATATACATGAATTCTTAATCATGGTACATACACAGCATCGTGATTAAGGTTTAAATAAACAAACGGATAGATAGATATTTTAAAAACAGATATATAGTTAGATAAAAACACATATGAGTTCTTAATCATGGTACACACACAACACCATGATTAAGGTTTAAAAAAACAAACACATACCCACGGCACCATGAATAAGGTTTAAAAAAATAAACACATGCATCATTAAGCTTTAAAAAAAATAAACATATACACATACACAACAAACGGATACATGATTAAGGTTTAAAAAAACAAACATATACACATACACAGCACCATGATTAAAGATAGATAGATGTTTTAAAAATAGATAGATAGAAAGATAGAAACACATACATGATTTCTTAATCATGGTACATACACGGCACATACACAGCACCAGGATTAAGGTTAAAAAAAACAAACACACATACACACAGCACAATGATTAAGGTTTAAAAAAACAAACACATACAAGATTAATGTTCAAAAAAACAAACCCATGCACATACACAACAAACACATACAAGATTAAGGTTTAAAAAAACAAACACATGCACATATACAACGCTATGATTAAGTTTAAAAAAACAAACACATACATGATCAATATTTAAAAAAACAAACATATGCACATACATGATTTCTAAATCATGGTAAATACACAGCATCATGATTAATATTTAAACAGCACCATGATTAAGATTTAAACAAATAGCACCATGAATAAGGTTTAAAAAAACAAACAAATACATTATTAAGTTTTAAAAAAAACAAACACATACACATACACAACAAACGGATACACGATTATGGTTTAAAAAAACAAACACATGCGCATACACAACACTAGGATTAAGGATAGATAGATAGATAGATATTTTAAAAATAAATAGATAGATAGAAATTTTAAAAATAGATAGATAGAAACACGTGCATGATTTATTAATGATGGTACATACACAACACCATGATAAAAGTTAAAAAAAAATAAACACACACATACACACATCATCATGATTAAGGTTTAAAAAGATAAACACATATATGATTAATGTTTAAAAAAACAAACACATACACATACACATACACAATAAACACATACAAAATTAAGGTTTAAAAAAATAAACACATACACATAGAGCACTACGATTATTGATTTAAAAAATAAACACACACATATACGGAACGATGATTAAGGTTTTAAAAAACAAACGCATACATGATTAAGGGATAAAAGAGTAAACACATACACATACATGATTTCTTAATCAAGGTACATACACAACACCATGATTAAGGTCTAAAAAAACAAACACATACACATACACAACATCATGATTACGGTTTAAAAAAACAAACAAATACCTATACATAGAACCATGATTCAGGTTTATAAAAACAAACACATACATGAATACGGGTTAAAAATACAAACACATACACATACATGATTTCTTAATCATGGTACATACACAACACCATGTTTAAGTTTTTAAAAGACAAACAGATAGATAGATAGATAGATTTTTTTAAAAATAGATAGATAGATAGATAGATAGAAACACATAAATGATTTCTTAATCATGGTACATACACCGCACCATAATTAGGGTTTAAAAAAAAACACATATACATAGACACAGTACCATGATTAAGGTTTAAAAAAACAAACATATACATGATTAAAGTTTAAAAAACAAAAACATACACATACCCAACAAACACATACATGATTAAGGTTTAAAACAAACACATACACATACGGAGCACTATGATTAAGGTTTAAAAAAACAAACATATACATGATTAAGATTTAAAAAAACAAACACATACACATATATGATTTCTTAATCATGGTACATACACAACACCATGATTAAAGTTTAAACAAACAAACTGATGGATAGATAGATATTTTAAAAATAGATAGAAACACATACAAGATTTCTTAATCATGGTACATACACAGCACCATGATTAAGATTTAAAAAAACAAACACATACACATACACGTAGTAGCATGATTAAGGTTTAAAAAACAAACACATATATTATTAAGATTTAAAAAAAAACAAACACATACACGTACACAACAAACGTATACATGATTAAGGTTTAAAAAAGCAAACACATACACATACATAGTACCATTACTAAGGATAGATAGATAGATAGAAACACAAACATGATTTCTTAATCATGGTACATACACAGCACCATGATTAAGGTTTCAAAAAATAAACAAATACACAGCATCATGATTAAGGTTTCAAAAAATAAACACATACACATACACATAGCACCATGATTAAGGTTTAAAAAAACAAACACATACAAGATTAATGTTTAAAAAAAACAAACACATACACATACACAACAAACATATACAAGATTAAGGTTTATAAAAACAAACACATACCCATACACAACACTATGATTAAGGTTTAAAAAAACAAACACATATATGATTAAGGTTTAAAAAAATAAACACATACATATACATGATTTCTTAATCATGGTACATACACAGCAACATGATTAAGGTTTAAATAAACAAATAGATAGATAGATAGATATTTAGACAGAAAGATATATATTTTAAAAATAGATAGATTGATAGTTAGATAGATAGATAAATAGATATATAGATAGAAACACAAACATGTTTTCTTAATCATGGTACATCCACAGCATCATGATTAATGTTAAAAAAACAAACACATAAACAACACCATGAATAAGGTTTAAAAAAACAAACACATACACATACACACAGCACCATGATTAAGGTTTAAAAATACAAACACATAAATGATTAAGGTTTTAAAAAATAAACATATACACATATACAACAAACACAAACATGATTAAGGTTTAAAAAAACAACATATACACATACATAACACCATGATTAAGTTTAAAAAAATAAACACATACACATAAACAGCACTATGATTAAGGATAGATAGATAGATAGATATTTTAAAAAAAGATAGATAGATAGAAATTTTAAAAATAGATAGATAGAAACAAGTACATGATTTCTTAATGATGGTACATACACAGCACCATGATTAAAGTTAAAAAAAATAAACACGCACATACACACAGCACCATGATTAAGGTTTAAAAAGATAAACACATACATGATTAATGTTTAAAAAAACAAACACATACACATAAAGAGCACTATGATTAATGATTTAAAAAATAAACACATACACATACACGGAACCATGATTAAGGTTTAAAAAAACAAACACATACATGATTAAGGGTTAAAAGAACAAACACATACACATACATGATTTCTTAATCATGGTACATACACAACACCATGATTAAGGTTTAAAAAAACAAACACATACACATACACAACACCATGATTACGATTTAAAAAAAACAAACAAATAACTATACACAGAACCATAATTCAGGTTTAAAAAAACAAACACATACATGAATACGGGTTAAAAATACAAACACATACACATACATGATTTCTCAATCATGGTACATACACAGCACCATGATTAAGGTTTAAAAAGACAAATAGATAGATTGATAGATAGATTTTTTAAAAATAGATAAATAGATAGATAGAAACACATACATGATTTCTTAATCATGGTACATACACAATACCATACTTAAGGTTTAAAAAAACAAACACATATACATACACATAGTACCATGATTAAGGTTTAAAAAAATAAACACAAACATGATTAAGGTTTAAAAAAATAAAAACATACAGATACACAACAAACACATACATGATTAAGGTTTAAAACAAACACATACACATACAGAGCACTATGATTAAGGTTTAAAAAAACAAACACATACATGATTAAGATTTAAAAAAACAAACACATAACACATACATGATTTCTTAATCATGGTACATACACAACACCATGATTAAGGTTTAAACAAACAAACAGATGGATAGATAGATATTTTTAAAATAGATAGAAACACATACATGATTTCTTAATCATGGTACATACACACACCATGATTAAGATTTAAAAAAACAAACACATACACATACACGTAGCAGCATGATTAAGGTTTAAAAAACAAACACATATATTATTAAGATTTAAAAAAAACAAACACATACACACACAACAAACATATACATGATTAAGGTTTAAAAAAGCAAACACATACACATACATAATACCATTACTATAGATAGATAGATAGATAGAAACACAAACATGATTTCTTAATCATGGTACATACACAGCACCATGATTAAGGTTTCAAAAAACAAACAAATACACAGCATCATGATTAAGGTTTCAAAAAATAAACACATACATATACACATAGCACCATGATTAAGGTTTAAAAAAACAAACACATACAAGATTAATGTTTAAAAAAAAACAAACACATACACATACACAACAAACACATACAAGATTAAGGTTTTTAAAAACAAACACATACACATACACAACACTATGATTAAGGTTTAAAAAAATAAACACATATATGATTAAGGTTTAAAAAAATAAACACATACATATACATGATTTCTTAATCATGGTACATACACAGCAACATGATTAAGGTTTAAATAAACAAATAGATAGATAGATAGATATTTAGATAGAAAGATATATATTTTAAAAACAGATAGATTGATAGTTAGATAGATAGATAAATATATATATATAGATAGAAACACAAACATGATTTCTTAATCATGGTACATCCACAGCATCATGATTAATGTTAAAAAAACAAACACATAAACAGCACCATGAATAAGGTTTAAAAAAATAAACACATACACATACACACAGCACCATGATTAAGGTTTAAAAATACAAACACATAAATGATTAAGGTTTAAAAAAATAAACATATACACATACACAACAAACACAAACATGATTAAGGTTTAAAAAACAAACATATACACATACATGGCACCATGATTAAGGATAGATAGATAGATAGATAGATAGCACCACACACATACATGATTTAGGTTTAAAAAAACAAACACATACACATACACAACACCATGATTAAGGTTTAAAAAATCAAACATATACATGATTAAGGTTTAAAAAAAACGCATACACATACATAATTAAGGTTTAAAACAAACACATACACATACACAACACTATGATTAAGTTTAAAAAAACAAACACATACATGATTAATATTTAAAAAAACAAACATATACACATACATGATTTCTAAATCATGGTAAATACACAGCACCATGATTAAAATTTAAACAGCACCATGATTAAGATTTAAACAAACAAACAAATAGATAGATATTTAAAAACAGATAGATAGATATAAACACATACATGATTTCTTAATCATAGTATATACACAGTACCATGATTAAGGTTTAAAAAAACAAACACATACACATACACAGCACCATATACACAGCACCATGATTAAGGTTTAAAAAAACAAACACATATTTTATTAAGGTTTAAAAAAAAACAAACACATACACATACACAACAAACGCATACACGATTATAGTTTAAAAAAATAAACACATACACATAAACAACACTATGATTAAGGATAGATAGATAGATAGATATTTTAAATAAAGATAGATAGATAGAATTTTTAAAAATAGATAGATAGAAACACATATATGATTTCTTAATGATGGTACATACACAGCACCATGATTAAAGTTAAAAAAAATAAACACGCACATACACACAGCACCATGATTAAGGTTTAAAAAGATAAACACATACATGATTAATGTTTAAAAAAACAAACACATACACATAAAGAGCACTATGATTAATGATTTAAAAAATAAACACATACACATACACGGAACCATGATTAAGGTTTAAAAAAACAAACACATACATGATTAAGGGTTAAAAGAACAAACACTTACACACATGATTTCTTAATCATGGTACATACACAGCACCATGATTAAGGTTTAAAAAAACAAACACATACACATACACAACACCATGATTACGATTTAAAAAAAACAAACAAATAACTATACACAGAACCATAATTCAGGTTTAAAAAAACAAACACATACATGAATACGGGTTAAAAATACAAACACATACACATACATGATTTCTCAATCATGGTACATACACAGCACCATGATTAAGGTTTAAAAAGGCAAACAGATAGATTTTTTCAAAATAGATAAATAGATAGATAGAAACACATACATGATTTCTTAATCATGGTACATACACAATACCATAATTAAGGTTTAAAAAAACAAACACATATACATACACATAGTACCATGATTAAGGTTTAAAAAAATAAACACAAACATGATTAAGGTTTAAAAAAATAAAAACATACAGATACACAACAAACACATACATGATTAAGGTTTAAAACAAACACATACACATACACAACACTATGATTATGGTTTAAAAAAACAAACACATACATGATTAAGATTTTAAAAAACAAACACATACACATACATGATTTCATAATCATGGTACATACACAGCACCATGATTAAGGTTTAAACAAACAAACAAATGGATAGATATTTTAAAAACAGATAGATGAATAGATAGAAACACATACTTGATTTCTTAATCATGGAACATACACAGCACCATGATTAAGATTTTAAAAAACAAACACATACACATACACACAGTAGCATGATTAAGGTTTAAAAAACAAACACATACATTATTAAGGTTTAAAAAAAACAAACACATACACATACACAACAAACGTATACATGATTAAGGTTTAAAAAATCAAACACATACACATACACAGTACCATTACTAAGAATACATAGATAGATAGATATTTTAAAAATAGACAGATAGATAGAAACACATACATGATTTCTTAAACATGATACATAACCAGCACTATGATTAAGGTTAAAAAAAATAAACACATACACATACGCACAACACCATGATTAAGGTTTAAAAAAACAAACACATACATGTTCAATGTTTGAAAAAACAAACCCATACACATACACAACAAACACATACATGATTAAGGTTTAAAAAAACAAACACATACATGTACACAGCACTATAAATAGGGTTTAAAAAACAAACACATACATGATTAAGGTTTAAAAAAATAAACACATACACATACATGATTTCTTAATCATCATACGTACACAGCACCATGATTAAGATTTAAACAAACAAACAGATAGATAGATAAATATTTCGATAGAAAGATAGATATTTTAAAAACAGATAGATAGATACATAGATATATAGGTAGATAGAATTACAAACATAATTTCTTAATCATGGTACATACACAGCACCATGATTAAGGTTTCAAAAAACAAACACATACACAGCAACATGATTAGGGTTTAACAAAACAAACACATACACATACACACAGCACCATGATTAAGGTTTCAAAAAATAAACACATACAAGATTATGGTTAAAAAAAATAAACACATACACATACACAACAAACACATACATGATTAAGATTTAAAAAAACAAACATATACACATACATAGCACCACGATTAAGGATAGATAGATAGCACCACACACATACATGATTAAGGTTTAAAAAAACAAACACACACATACACAGCACCATGATTATAGTGTAAAAAAAAATACATACATGATTTTTTAATCATGGTACATACACAGCACCATGAATAAAGTTTAAAAAAAACAAACACATACATGATTAAGGTTTTAAAAAACAAACAGATAGATAGATACACAGCACCAAGATTAAGGTTTTAAAAATAAACACATACATGATTAAGGTTTAAAGAAAAAAACACATATACGATTAAGATTTAAAAAAAACAAACAAATATTCATACACAACACCATAATTAAGGTTTAAAAAAATAAACATATACACATACACAGCACCATGATTAAGGTTTAAAAAATCAAACACATACATGATTAATGTTTAAAAAAACAAACACATACACATACATGATTTCTTAATCATGGTACATACACAGCACCATGATTAAGGTTTAAAAAAACAAACAGATAGATAGATAGATAGATAGATAGATAGATAGATAGATAGAAAGATAGATAGAAACACAAACATGATTTCTTAATCATGGTACATAGACAGCCTCATGATTAAGGTTTAGAAAAACAAACACATACATATACACAACACCATGGTTAAGGAAGGATAGATAAATAGATAGATAGATAGAAATACATACATAATTTCTTAATCATGGTACATTCACAGCACCAAGATTAAGGTTTAAAAAAACAAACGCATACACATACGCAACAGCATGATTAAGGAAGGATAGATAGATAGATAGAAAGATACCATCATGATTAAGGTTTTAAAAAACAACAAATAAATAGATAGATAGATAGATACATAACACCATGATTAAGGTTGAAAAAAACAACAAACAAATAGATAGACAGATACAACAAACAAATAGATAGGTAGGTAGGTAGGTAGATAGACAGAAAGATAGATAGACAGATACAACAAACAAATAGATAGATAGGTAGATAGCACCATGATTAAGGTTTAAAAAAATAACTTACAAATAGATAGATAGATAGGTAGATAGATAGATAGATAGCACCATGATTAAAGTTTAAAAAAACAACAAACAAATAGATAGATAGATAGATAGATAGATAGATAGCACCATGATTAAGGTTTAAAAAAGTAACAAAACAATAGATAGATAGATAGACAGATATAACAAACAAATAGATAGATAGCACCATGAGATATAAATAGATAGATAGATAGCACCATGAAGGTTTAAAAAAACAACAAACAAATAGATAGATAGATAGATAGATAGATAGCATCTTGATTAAGGTTTAAAAAAACAACAAATAGATAGATAAGGTTAAAAAAAACAATAGATAGATAGAAAGGATCATAATTAAGGTTTAAAAAACAACAATAGATAGATAGATAGCACCACAATTAAGGTTTAAAAAAACAACAATAATTAGATAGATAGCACCATGATTAAGGTTTAAAAAAACAACAAACAAATAGATAGATAGATAGATAAATAGATAGATAGATAGCACCATGATTAAGGTTTAAAAAAACAACAATAGATAGATAGATAGCACCATAATTAAGGTTTAAAAAAATAACAAATAGATAGATAGATAGATAGCACTATGATTAAGGTTTAAAAAAACAACAATTGATAGATAGATAGCACCATGATTTTAAGGTTTTAAAAAACACATAGATAAGATTTAAAAAAACAAACACATACACATATAAAGCACCATGATTAAGGTTTAAATAGACAGATAGAGAGATAGATAAATAGAAAGATATATTAATAGATAGCACCATGAGATATAGATAGATAGATAAATAGATAAATAGCACCATGATTAAGGTTTATAAAAACAACAAACAAATAGATAGATAGATAGATAGATAGATAGCACCATGATTTTAAGGTTTTAAAAAACACATAGATAAGATTCAAAAAAACAAACAAATACACATATAGAGCACCATGATTAAGGTTTAAAAAAATAAACACAAACATGATTAAGGTTTAAAAAAACAAACACATACACATACACAACACCATAATTAAGGTTTAAAAATAGATAGATAGATAGATAGCACCATGATTAAGGTTTAAAAAAACACATACATGTTTAAGATTAAGGTTTTAAAAAACAAACAGACAGATAGATACATTATTTTTTCTCTAAAACCATACTATTACTATTACCTAAAAAAATAGAGCAGAGAAGGTTGATTAGTATTATTATGCTATGTATTTGGCATGCAGTAATAGCCGTAGTAAAGATGAAAGGAGTGGGCGACAATGGTCAGATGGAAAGATGATAGTAACAAATTGGTGTCTAATCTAATTTGCAAAACAAACATACATGTTTAAGATTAAGGTTTAAAAAAACAAACAGACAGATAGATACATTATTTTTCTCTAAAACCATACTATTACTATTACCTAAAAAAATAGAGCAGAGAAGGTTGATTAGTATTACTATGCTATGTATTTGACATGCATGAATAGCCGTAATAAAGATGAAAGGAGTGGGCGACAGTGGTCAGATGGAAAGATGATAGTAACAAATTGGTGTCTAATCTAATTTGCAAAACAAGTTGGTTTTGATTTGATTTCCAAACTGTTACTATGAGTAGCGACATTATGACTTAATTAAAACTGCAGGGTTTGTGTGCTTGATGACTTAAGGAAGAACACAACACAACATATTTAATAGATATTACCTTATATTTAAAAGCTATATAGAACATCTATATAGAACATTATGGTGAAAGTGAATACTACACTAGAGATCAAGAGAGTTGCTAGATTTCATCCAATGATATTTTTCAAAACTTGTCTCTATGCACTAAACATACAAAAAGTAGTCATTTGAATCGGCATTGGTTCACCATAAATAGTGTTTTGATTTTTCACTATTGCTTTTTTAGCTTACCACACCCAATTCATGTAAAATAACATAAAATTGTCATCACTAGCTTTTTCTAGAAAAAGCATCATATATAATTCAGATGCAAACATCAAAGAAGATATTAATAAAAATCATAGCTTTTTTCTTATTTTAAAAAAAGTACTTGATACCTCCAATAAATAGTTAAATTTTCACAAGTAGAGAACCACAATCGAAATTAATTGACATCTACACGGGCAACCAAGGTGAGGATGGAAAACAATACTAACTAGTTACATGACATTAACTAGATAAGCATTATACATATATTTGTTCTACTATAAGGGAATACAATCGAATGACTATCATTACAAAGCTCACATTCAAATGATCAAGTAAAATGATTCATAATAGGAAACAATAAGAAAAGTAAAATAAGCACATGTTCCAAAATAATAAATAGCAAACATAAAAGATAAAGATAATAATGTTTACTTCTAAAGTTGCTAGGTGTTTTGCAAGCATGATGGTGGTCAGGATGTCCCAAACATTAACTAATGGCAAAATGATAGAGAGAGATAAAACATATATTGACCACTTGGATTGCATAGTAGATAAGAAAAGCTATATGGAATATTATGATGAAGTTGAATGCTACACTAGAAGTCCATTACTATGATTCAATAAAATGGATATGAGAAAAGTAGAAGATCCAAACAATAAAATAATAAACAATAAGGAATTTCAAAAGATAAAGAGACTAAAGTTGAGATCCAAACAAACCTCAATCTCACATGTTTTATACAATAGATTCTATAGCTTCACCAAAGTTGTCTTCTAAAGTTGTCTAAGTGTTTGATAAGCACGACAGTGGTCATAATGTCACAAACCTTGAAAGAAAAAATAAATAAATAAAATAAAATAACCAAGAGATAATAAATGGCTTCTACTTGGATTTATCAAACAATATTTTTATTTAATTGGTCACTATGTACTAAACATACCAAAAATAGTCATTTGAATCGGCATAGTTTCATTGTTGATAGTGTTTTGATTTTTCACTATTGTTTCTTTAGCTTTTGCACCAAATTCAAGCAAAATAATATAAAAAATAAAAAATAAAGAATAAATTATATTGAATTAACATCTTAACTAGCCAATCAAATAATTCAAATGCAAACAATAACGAAGATTTTTAAAAGATAACTTTATGAAGCATTTTTCGTAAAAAACAAGGCTTTTGTGTTCATATAACCTCACATATTTAGAATATTAGAAATAACTTTTTGATAAGATTAAGTGACCAATGTATCTACAAAAATAAAAATTTTATATTATCCAAATACCTACGCACAAATCATGTCTTAAACTATACTGCATCTAAACCAATTATTGTTCACCCAACACAGTTTGGATCAATGCATGTCATTTGGGCTAGAAATAGACAGATAGAGAAAAACACATATATGATTTTTTAAACATGGTATATACACAACACTATGATTAAGGTTAAAAAAAACAAACACATACATATACACATACACAGCACCATGATTAAAGTTTAAAAAACAAGCACATACATGATTAATGTTTAAAAAAATAAACCCATACACATACATGATTAAGGTTTAAAAAAATAAACACATACACATACACAGCACTATAAATACGGTTTAAAAAACAAACACATACATGATTAAGGTTTAAAAAAATAAACATATACACATACATGATTTTTTAATCATGATACGTACACAGCACCATGATTAAGATTTAAACAAACAAACAGATAGATAGATATTTAGATAGAAAGATAGATATTTTAAAAACAAACAGATAGATTGATAGATATATAGATAGATAGAAACACAAACATGATTTCTTAATCATGGTACATACACAGCACCATGATTAAGGTTTCAAAAAACAAACACATACACAGCACCATGATTAAGGTTTAAAAAAACAAACACATACACATACACACAATACCATGATTAAGGTTTCAAAAAACAAACACATGCATGATTATGATTTAAAAAAATAAACACATACATATACACAACAAACACATACATGATTAAGGTTTAAAAAAACAAACATATACACATACATAACACCATGATTAAGGATAGATGGATAGATAGATAGATAGATAGATAGATAGATAGATAGATAGATAGCACCACACACATACATGATAAAGGTTTAAAAGAACAAACACATACACATACACAACACCATGATTATAGAGTAAAAAAAATACATACATGATTTCTTAATCATGGTACATACACAGCACCATGAATAAGGTTTAAAAAAAATAAACACATACATGATTAAGGTTTTAAAAAACAAACAGATAGATAGATACATAGCACCAGGATTAAGGTTTAAAAAAATAAACACATATATGATTAAGGTTTAAAGAAAAAAACACATATACGATTAAGATTTAAAAAAACAAACAAATACTCATACACAACACCATAGTTAAGGTTTAAAAAAACAAACACATACACATACACAACACCATGATTAAGGTTTAAAAAATCAAACACATACAAGATTAATGTTTAAAAAAATAAACACATACACATACATGATTTCTTAATCATGGTACATACATAGCATCATGATTAAGGTTTAAAAAAACAAACAAATAGATAGATAGATAGATAGAAAGATAGATATTCTAAAAACAGATAGATAGATAAATAGATAGATAGATAGATAGAAACACAAACATGATTTCTTAATCAATTAAGGTTTAAAAAAACAAATACATACACATACACAACACCATGTTTAAGGAAGGATTGATAAATAGATAGATAGATAGAAATTCATACATAGTTTCTTAATCATGGTACATTCACAGCACCAAGATTAAGGTTTAAAAAAACAAACACATACACATACACAACAGCATGATTAAGGAAGGATAGATAGATACATACATACATATGCACCAATATTAAAGTATAAAAAAACAACAAACAAATAGATAGATAGAAAGATACATAGCACCATGATTAAGGTTTAAAAAAACAACAAACAAAGGATAGATAAATAGATAGATAGATAGAAATACATACATAATTTCTTAATCATGGTACATTCACAGCACCAAGATTAAAGTTTAAAAAAACAAACACATACACATATACAACAGCATGATTAAGGAAGGATAGATAGATAGATAGAAAGATAGCACCAAGATTAAGGTTTAAAAAAACAAGAAACAAATAGATAGATAGAAAGACATATAACACCATGATTAAGGTTTAAAAAAACAACAAACTAATAGGCAGGCAGGCAGGCATAGATAAATAGATAGATAGATAGAAATACATACATGATTTCTTAATCATGTACATTCACAGAACCAAGATTAAGGTTTAAAAAAATAAACACATACACATACACAACAGCATGATTAAGGAAGGATAGATAGATAGATAGAAAGATAGCACCAAGATTAAGGTTTAAAAAAACAACAAACAAATAGATAGACAGAAAGATATATAACACCATGATTAAGGTTTTAAAAAAATAACAAACAAATAAGCAGGCAGGCAAGATACATAGCACCATGATTAAGGTTTAAAAAAACAACAAATAAATAGGCAGGCAGGCATCATGCTTGATAGCACCATGATGAAGGTTTTAAAAAATAACTTAGGCAGGCGGGCATCGTGCCTGATAGCACCATGAGTAAGGTTTAAAAAAATAACTTACAAATAGATAGATAGATAAAAAGATAGATAGATAGATATATAGCACCATGATTAAAGTTTAAAAAAACAACAAACAAATAGATAGATAGATAGATAGCACCATGATTAAGGATTAAAAAAATAACAAAGAGATAGATAGATAGATAGATAGATATTGATAGATAGATAGATAGATAGATAGCACCATGAGATATAGATAGATAGATAGATAGCACCATGATTAAGGTTTAAAAAAATAACAAACAAATAGATAGATAGATAACATCATGATTAAGGTTTAAAAAAATAACAAAGAAATAGATAGATAAGGTTAAAAAAACAACAATTGATAGATAGATAGATAGGACCATAATTAAGGTTTAAAAAACAACAATAGATAGATAGAAAGATAGAACCATGATTAAGGTTTAAAAAAACAACAATAGATAGATAGATAGCACCATGATTAAGGTTTAAAAAAACAACAAACAAATAGATAGATAGATAGCATCATGATTAAGGTTTAAAAAAACAACAAACAAATAGATATATAAGGTTAAAAAAACAACAATAGATAGATAGATAGGACCATAATTAAGGTTTAAAAAACAACAATAAATAGATAGAAAGATAGAATCATGATTAAGGTTTAAAAAAAAAACAATAGATAGATGGATAGCACCATGATTAAGGTTTAAAAAAACAACAATAGTTAGATAGATAGCACCATGATTAAGGTTTAAAAACATAACAAACAAATAGATAGATAGAAAGATAGATAGATAGATAGATAGCACCATGATTAAGGTTTAAAAAAACAACAATAGATAAATATATAGCACCATAAATAAGGTTTAAAAAAATAACAATAGATAGATAGATAGATAGATAGATAGATAGATAGATAGATAGATAGATAGATAGATAGATAGCACTATGATTAAGGTTTAAAAAAACAGCAATTGAGAGATAGATAGCACCATGATTTAAGGTTTTAAAAAACACAAATAAGATTTAAAAAAACAAACACATACACATACAGAGCACCATGATTAAGGTTTAAATAGATAGATAGAGAGATAGATAAATAGAAAGATAGATAGATAGATAGCACCATGAGATATAGATAGATAGATAGATAGATAACACCATGATTAAGGTTTAAAAAAACAACAAACAAATAGATAGATAGATAGCACCATGATTTCAAGGTTTTTAAAAACACATAGATAAGATTTAAAAAGAACAAACACATACACATACAGAGCACCATGATTAAGGTTTAAAAAACAAACACAAACATGATTAAAGTTTCAAAAAAATAAACACATACACATACACAACACCATGATTAAGGTTTAAAAATAGATAGATAGATAGATAGCACCATGATTAAGGTTTTAAAAAACACATACATGTTTAATACATGATTAAGGTTTAAAAAAACAAACAGACAGATAGATAACACCATGATTTTAAGGATTAAAAAAACACATACATGATTAATACATATCTATAGATAGATAGATAGTACCATGATTAAGATTTATTAAAAAAAATAAGCACATACACAGATGATTAAGGTTTAAAAAACCAAACACATACACAAACAGATAGATAGATAGATAGCACATACATGATTTCTTAATCATGGTACATACACAACACCATGATTAAGATTTAAACAAACAAACAGATAGATATATAGATATTTTAAAAACAGATAGATAGATAGATAGATAGATAGATAGATAGATAGAAACAAACACATAGCACCAAGATTAAGGTTTAAAAAACCAAACACAAACATTATTAAGGTTTAAAAAAAACAAACACATGCACATACACAACAAACGCACACATGATTAAAGTTTAAAAAAACAAACACATAAACATACACAGCACCATGATTAAGGATAGATAAATAGATAGATATTTTTAAAAAAGATAGATAGATAGTAACACGTACATGATTTCTTAATCAAGGTACATACACAACACCATGATTAAAGTTAAAAAAACAAACACATACACATACACACAGCACCATGATTAAAGTTTAAAAAAATAAACACATACATGATTAAGGTTAAAAAAAACAAACACATACACATACACAGCACCATGATTAAAGATAGATAGATAGATAGATATTTTAAAAATACATAGATAGATAGATAGAAACTCATACATGATTTCTTAATCATGGTACATACACAGCACCATGATTAATGATAAAAAAAAACACATACACATACACACAGCCCCATGATTAAGGTTATAAAAAAACAAACACATACATGATTAATGTTTAAAAAAACAAACACATACACGTACACAACAAACACATACATGATTAAGGTTTAATAAAGCAAACACATACATGATTAAGGGTTAAAAAAAAAACACAAACACATACATGATTTCTTAATCATGGTACATACACTGCACCATGATTAAGGTTTAATAAAACAAACAGATAGATATTTTAAAAATAGATAGATAGATAGTAATTTATTTCTTAATCATGGTACATACACAGCACCATGATTAAAGTTTAAAAAAATAAACACATACAGATACACACAGCACCATGATTAAGGTTTAAAAAAACAAACACATATTATTAAGGTTTAAAAAAAAACACATACACAAACACAACAAACACATATATGATTAAGGTTTAAAAAAACAAACACATACACATACACAGCACCATGATTAAGGATAGATAGATAGAGAGATATTTTAAAAATAGATAGATAGATAGATAGAAACACATACATGATTTCTTAATCATGGTACATACACAACACTATGATTAAGGTTAAAGAAAAACACATACACATACACACAGCACCATGATTAAGGTTTAAAAAAAAACACACATGCATGATTAATGTTTAAAAAAACAAACACATACACGCACACAACAAACACATACATGATTAAGGTCTAATAAAACAAACACATGCATGATTAAGGGTTAAAAAAACAAACACATACACATAGATGATTTCTTAATCATAGTACATACACTGCACCATGATTATGGTATAAAAAAATAAACAGATAGATAGATAGATAAATAGATAGATATTTTCAAAATAGATAGATAGATAGATAGAAACACATACATGATTTCTAAATCATAGTACATACACAGCACCATGATTAAGGTTTAAAAAAATAAACACATACACATACACACAGCACAATGATTAAGGTTTAAAAAAACAAACACATATATTATTAAGGTTTAAAAAAAATAAACACATACTCATACACAACAAATGCATACATGATTAAGGTTTAAAAAAACAAACACATATACATGCACAACACATTGATTAAGGATAGATGGATAAATAGATATTTTAAAAATAGATAGATAGATAGAAACACATATATGATTTCTTAATCATGGTACATACGCAACACCATGATTAAGGTTAAAAAAACAAACAAATACACATACACGCAACACCTTGATTAAGGTTTTAAAAAAAACACATACATGATTAATGTTTTAAAAAATAAACACATACATATACACAACAAACACATACATAATTAAGGATTAAAAAAACAAACACAAACACACAAACAACACTATAAATAAGGTTTTAAAAAATAAACACATACAAGATTAAGGTTTAAAAAAAGAAACACATACACATACACAGCGCTATGATTAAAGTTTAAAAAAACAAACACATATATGATTAAGGTTTTAAAAAATAAACACTTACACATACATGATTTCTTAATTATGGTATATACACAGCACCATGATTAAGGTTTAAACAAACAAACAGATAGATAGATATTTAGATAGAAAGATATATATTTTAAAAACAGATTGAAAGATACATAGATAGATAGATAGATAGATAGAAACACAAACATGATTTCTTAATCATGGTACATCCACAGCATCATAATTAAGGTTAAAAAAATAAACACATAAACAGTACCATGAATAAGGTTTAAAAAAACAAACATATACACATACACACAGCACCTTGATTAAGGTTTAAAAAAACAAACACATACATGATTAAGATTTAAAAAAACAAACACATACACATACATGATTTCTTAATCATGGTACATACACAACACCATGATTAAGTTTAAAAAAACAAACAGATATATAGATAGATAGAAAGAAAGAAAGATAGATAAATAGAAACACAAACATGATTTCTTAATCATGGTACATAAACAGCACCATGATTAAGGTTTAAAAAATATACCCATACACATACACAGCAACATTATTAAGGATAGATATATTGATATTTTAAAAATAGATATATAGATAGATAGAAAGAAACACGTACATGATTTCTTAATCATGGTACATACACATACACAACAAACACATACATGATTAAGGTTTAAAACAAACACACACATACACAACATTATGATTAAGGTTTTAAAAAACAAACACATACATGATTAAGATATAAAAAAACAAACATATACATATACATGATTTCATAATCATGGTACATACACAGCATCATGATTAAGGTTTAAATAAACAAACGGATAGATAGATATTTTAAAAACAGATAGATAGTTAGATAGATAAAAACACATGTATGTATTCTTAATCATGGTACACACATAACACCATGATTAAGGTTTAAAAAAATAAACACATACATCATTAAGCTTTAAAAAAATAAACATATACACATACACAACAAACGGATACATGATTAAAATTTAAAAAAACAAACACACACACATACACAGCACCATGATTAAGGATAGATAGATAATCTAAAAATAGATATATAGAAAGATAGAAACACATACATGATTTCTTAATCATGGTACATACACAGCACATACACAGCACCAGGATTAAGGTTAAAAAAAACAAACACACACATACACCCAGCACAATGATTAAGGTTTTAAAAAACAAACACATACAAGATTAATGTTTAAAAAAACAAACCCATGCACATACACAACAAACACATACAAGATTAAGGTTTAAAAAAACAAACACATGCACATACACAGCGCTATGATTAAGGTTTAAAAAAACAAACACATATATGATTAAGGTTTAAAAAAATGAACACATACACATACATGATTTCCTAATCATGGTACATACACAGCACCATGATTAAGGTTTAAACAAACAAACAGAAAGATAGATATTTAGATAGAAAGATATATATTTTAAAAACAGATAGATATATAGATAGATAGATAGATAGAGAGATAGATAGATAGAAACACAAACATGATTTCTTAATCATGGTACATCCATAGCATCATGATTAATGTTAAAAAAACAAACACATAAACAGCACTATGAATAGGGTTTAAAAAAACAAACACATACACATACACACAGCACCATGATTAAGGTTTAAAAAAACAAACACATACATGATTAAGGTTTAAAAAAATAAACACATACACATACACAATAAACACAAACATGATTAAGGTTTAAAAAACAAACATATATACATACATAGCACCATGATTAAGGATAGATAGATAGATAGCACCACACACACACATGATTAAGGTTTTAAAAAAAAACACATGATTTCTTAATCATGGTACGTACATAGCACCAAGATTAAGTTTTAAAAAAACAAACACACACATGATTAAGGTTTAAAAAAACAAACAAATAGATAGATACACAACACTTAGATTAAAGTTTAAAAACATAAACACATATAGGTTTAAAGGAACAAGCACATACATGATTAAGATTTTAAAAAACAAACACAAACACATATACAACACAATGATTAAGATTTAAAAAAACAAACAAATACACATACACAGCATCACGATTAAGGTTTAAAAAATCAAACATATACATGATTAAGACTTTAAAAAAGAAACACATACATAGACACAACCCCATGATTAAGGTTAAAAAAAACAAACACATACACATACACAACACCATGATTAAGGTTTAAAAAAACAAACACACACATGATTAAAGTTTAAAAAAACAAACACATACACATACACAACACCATGATTAAAGTTTAAAAAATCAAACACATACATGATTAAGGTTAAAAATAACAAACACATACATAATTAAGATTTTAAAAAAGAAACACATACATGATTTCTTAATCATGATACACACACAGCACCATGAATAAGGTTTAAAAAAACAAACAGATAGATAGATAGATAAAAATTTTAAAAATAGATAGATAGATAGAAACATATACATAATTTCTTAATCATGGTACATGCACAGCACCATGAATGGTTTAAAAAAAAAACCCAAACACATACACACATACATGATTTCTTAATGATGGTACATACACAGCACTACGATTAAGGTTTAAGAAAACAAACACATACACAAACACACAGCACCATAATTAAGGTTTAAAAAAACAAACACATACTACAGGTTTTCCACTTTCAAGGAAAGATGATACATCCATATGCATGAAAAGCATAACAGTCATATGAACGTAGAATTTGAATAAGTGCAAGTTTGAATTTAGCACCTCATATTAGTTTTGCAAAAAAAAAAAAAAAATCTAAGTTTGAATAGTACTCTGTAGGAGGACAAGAAATAAATAGATTATGTCAATGGATTGAGTATCTAGATAAAAATTACTGAATGAAAAATCAAAAGTTCAGTAATCAAAAAAGTAGAGCTGTAGTTTCAATATTAAGAAGGTTGATTAGTATTATTATGCTATGTATTTGACATGCATTAATAGCCGTAGTAAAGATGAAAGGAGTGGGCGACAGTGGTCAGATGGAAAGATGATAGTAACAAATTGGTGTCTAATCTAATTTGCAAAACAAGTTGGTTTTGATTTGATTTCCAAACTGTTACTATGAGTAGCGACATTATGACTTAATTAAAACTGCAGGGTTTGTGTGCTTGATGACTTAAGGAAGAACACAACACAACATATTTAATAGATATTACCTTATATTTAAAAGCTATATAGAACATCTATATAGAACATTATGGTGAAAGTGAATACTACACTAGAGATAAAGAGAGTTGCTAGATTTCATCCAATGATATTTTTCAAAACTTGTCTCTATGCACTAAACATACCAAAAGTAGTCATTTGAATCGGCATTGTTTCACCATAAATAGTGTTTTGATTTTTCACTATTGCTTTTTTAGCTTACCACCCCCAATTCATGTAAAATAACATAAAATTGTCATCACTAACTTTTTCTAGAAAAAGCATCATATATAATTCAGATGCAAACATCAAAGAAGATATTAATAAAAATCATAGCTTTTTTCTTATTTTAAAAAAAGTACTTGATACCTCCAATAAATAGTTGAATTTTCACAAGTAGAGAACCACAATCGAAATTAATTGACATCTACACGGGCAACCAAGGTGAGGATGGAAAACAATACTAACTAGTTACATGACATTAACTAGATAAGCATTATACATATATTTGTTCTACTATAAGGGAATACAATCGAATGACTATCATTACAAAGCTCACATTCAAATGATCAAGTAAAATGATTCATAATAGGAAACAATAAGAAAAGTAAAATAAGCACATGTTCTAAAATAATAAACAGCAAACATAAAAGATAAAGATAATAATGTTTACTTCTAAAGTTGCTAGGTGTTTTGCAAGCATGATGGCGATCAGGATGTCCCAAACATTAACTAATGGCAAAATGATAGAGAGAGATAAAACATATATTGACCACTTGGATTGCATAGTAGATAAGAAAAGCTATATGGAATATTATGATGAAGTTGAATGCTACACTAGAAGTCCATTACTATGATTCAATAAAATGGATATGAGAAAAGTAGAAGATCCAAACAATAAAATAATAAACAATAAGGAATTTCAAAAGATAAAGAGACTAAAGTTGAGATCCAAACAAACCTCAATCTCACATGTTTTATACAATAGATTCTATAGCTTCACCAAAGTTGTCTTCTAAAGTTGTCTAAGTGTTTGATAAGCACGACAGTGGTCATAATGTCACAAACCTTGAAAGAAAAAATAAATAAATAAAATAAAATAACCAAGAGATAATAAATGGCTACCACTTGAATTTATCAAATAATATTTTTATTTAATTGGTCACTATGTACATAAACATACCAAAAATAGTCATTTGAATCGGCATAGTTTCATTGTTGATAGTGTTTTGATTTTTCACTATTGTTTCTTTAGCTTTTGCACCAAATTCAAGCAAAATAACATAAAAAATAAAAAATAAAGAATAAATTATATTGAATTAACATCTTAACTAGCCAATCAAATAATTCAAATGCAAACAATAACGAAGATTTTTAAAAGATAACTTTATGAAGCATTTTTCGTAAAAAACAAGGCTTTTGTGTTCATATAACCTCACATATTTAGAATATTAGAAATAACTTTTTGATAAGATTAAGTGACCAATGTATCTACAAAAATAAAAATTTTATATTATCCAAATACCTACGCACAAATCATGTCTTAAACTATACTGCATCTAAACCAATTAGTGTTCACCCAACACTGTTTGGACCAATGCATGTCATTTGGGCTAGAAATAGACAGATAGATAGAAATACACACATGATTTCTTAATCATGGTACATACACAACACTATGATTAAGGTTAAAAAAAACACATACACATACACACAGCACCATGATTAAGGTTTAAAAAAAACACACACATGCATGATTAATGTTTAAAAGAACAAACACATACACGCACACAACAAACACATACATGATTAAGGTTTAATAAAACAAATACATACATGATTAAGGGTTAAAAAAACAAACACATACACATAGATGATTTCTTAATCATGGTACATACACTGTACCATGATTAAGGTTTTAAAAAATAAACAGATAGATAGATAAATAAATAGATAGATATTTTCAAAATAGATAGATAGATAGATAGAAACACATACATGATTTCTTAATCATAGTACATACACAGCACCATGATTAAGGTTTAAAAAAATGAACACATACATATACATACAGCATCATGATTAAGGTTTAAAAAAACAAACACATATATTATTAAGGTTTTAAAAAATAAACACATACTCATACACAACAAACGCATACATGATTAAGGTTTAAAAAAACAAACACATATACATACACAGCACATCGATTAAGGATAGATAGATACATAGATATTTTAAAAATAGATAGATAGATAGAAACACATATATGATTTCTTAATCATGGTACATACGCAGCACCATGATTAAGGTTAAAAAAACAAACAAATACACATACACGCAACACCTTGATTAAGGTTTAAAAAAAACACATACATGATTATTGTTTAAAAAAATAAACACATACATATACACAACAAACACATACATAATTAAGGATTAAAAAAACAAACACAAACACACAAACAACACGATAAATAAGGTTTAGAAAAATAAACACATACAAGATTAAGGTTTAAAAAAAGAAACACATACACATACACAGCGCTATGATTAACGTTTAAAAAAACAAACACATATATGATTAAGGTTTAAAAAAATAAACACTTACACATACATGATTTCTTAATCATGGTATATACACAGCACCATGATTAAGGTTTAAACAAACAAACAAATAGATAGATATTTAGATAGAAAGATATATATTTTAAAAATAGATAGATAGATATATAGATAGATAGATATATAGATAGATAGAAACACAAACATGATTTCTTAATCATGTAACACTATGATTAAAGTTTAAGAAAACAAACACATACATATACACACAGCACCATGATTAAGGTTTAAAAAAACAAACACATACATGATTATTATTTTAAAAAACAAACACATACATGTTAGCACTTTGGGTTAATGGGTTTAGGGTTTTAGTTTATCCTTACCCGTTAACCCTATACTTCATTGTAAAAGGGTTTGTTACCCTAATTGAATCAAGTAATCTGTTTCTTTTGCTTCAACTTGGTATCAGAGCCAAGTTCTTCGTTTCGCCGCCGCCACCGCGTCTTCTCTTCCTCTCCACTCCTGCGTTTCCGCCTCACCACCCTTCCGGTCGCCTTCTTTCTCTTCTCCTCTTTACTCGGTATCACTTCCGTCGCCAGCCGTTGATCAAGCTCGGCGGTTGGGCGGAGCGCTTCGTGCGCTTGGCGCCGTCTCTCACCGGCTGGGGCATGGCCGCGTGATGCGCCAAGCTGCAGATGCCCATCGCCTTTGTTTTTGACTCCTGAAGGCAGAGGACCGCGGCGGACTCACCGGCGAGCGTGGAGTAAAGGCTGAAATTGTGACCGCTACCGCCTTCGTATCGCTGCCGCCCGTGGATCCTTCCGCCAAGTCGACGTCGCTGCTGCCTTCATCTCGCTCGTGGGGGCGTCTTCACCGCTGGGGCCTTCTCCGCGGAAGCCTTTCTCCTCTTCTTCTCCGCTAGCTTCTTATCGGCAGCATTGGATGCCTTCACGCCTCAGTGAGTGCAAGACAAATTGATGCACATGAGGGAGCTTATCTACGAGTCCAACCGCCCGCCTTCAGTGAGTGCCTCTGCAAGTCTCTAATATGCGTTAAATCCTTTTTTGTTTTACCTACGGGGGAAGGTTCTCGTGAGCTGCAGTCTACAATTTCTCCATAATCTCTTTGGTGCTGATACCGTGATTGTGTATTTCTGTCACAAAGGAAATATGTCTTAGATCTTCTAGATGAGATTGGTATGAGTGACTGCAAGCCAGTTGATTCCCCATTAATTCCAAACCAGAAGCATAGCGATAATGAAGAATCTGAATATGTTGATGCAACTCGGTATCGTCGCCTGGTAGGCAAACTTAACTATCTCACTGTTACACGACCCGACATTTCTCATGCTGTGGGCATCATTAGCCAGTTTATGCAAAATCCCAAGCAGTGTCACTGGGACGCAGCTACGCGTGTAGTTCAGTATATCAAAGGTGCTCCTGGTCAAGGATTGAAGTATTGTAAAAGTGGGCACACTCGAATTGAGGCTTATTCTGATGCTGATTATGCTGGCAATATTGATGATAGGAAATCCATTTCTGGTTACTGCACCTACCTGGGTGGTAACTTGGTCACGTGGCGAAGCAAGAAACAAAGTGTTGTGGCGAGATCAAGTTGCGAAGCAGAATATAGAGCCATGGCTCACACCGTTTGTGAAATGCTTTGGCTAAAAAATTTCTTACAAGAATGTGGGATAAATTGTCCTAGCCCAATGAATATGTTCTGCGATAATCAGGCTGCTATTTTCATAGCCAACAATCCAGTTTTCCATGAACGAACTAAGCACATAGAAGTGGATTGTCATTTCATCAAGGAAGCTGTCAACAACAAACTCGTTACTACTCCATTTCTGAAATCTGAAGACCAGATTGCTGATATTTTTACCAAAGCTTTGGGACCAACTAGACTTAAGAATTTGTGTAACAAGCTGGGTCTAATTAATATCTTCTCTCCAGCTTGAGGGGGAGTGTTAGCACTTTGGGTTAATGGGTTTAGGGTTTTAGTTTATCCTTACCCGTTAACCCTATACTTCATTGTAAAAGGGTTTGTTACCCTAATTGAATCAAGTAATCTGTTTCTTTTGCTTCAACTATACATTTACATGATTAAGGTTTAAAACAAACACATATGCATACACAACACTATAATTAAGATTTAAAAAAACAAACACATACATGATTAAGATTTTAAAAAATAAACACATACACATACATGATTTCTTAATCATGGTACATACATAGCACCATTATTAATGTTTAAACAAACAGATAAATAGAAAGATATTTTAAATACAGATAGATAGATAGATAGAAACACATACAAGATTTCTTAATCATGGTACATACACAGCATCATCATTAAGGTTTTAAAAAATAAACACATACACATACACACAGCACCATAATTAAGGTTTAAAAAAACAAACACATACATTATTAAGGTTAAAAAAAACAAACACATACACATACACAACAAACGCATACATGATTAAGGTTTAAAAAAACAAACACACACATACGCAGCACCATGATTAAGGATAGATAGATAGATAGATAGAAACAAATATATGATCTCTTAATCATGGTACATGCACAACACCATGATTAAGGTTAAAAAAACAAACACATACACATACACACAGCACCATGATTAAGGTTTAAAAAAATAAACACATACATGATTAATATTTAAAAAAATGAACATATACACATACACAACAAACGCATACATGATTAACATTTAAAAAAACAAACACATGTACATACACAGCACTATGATTAAGGTTTAAAAAAATAAACACATACACATACACAGAACCATAATTAAGGTTTAAAAAAAAACACATACACAGCACCATGATTAAGGTTTAAAAAAGCAAACACATACATATACACAGAACCATGATTAAGGTTTAAAAAAACAAACAAATACATGATTAAAGATTAAAAAAATAAACACATACACATATATGATTTCTTAATCATGGTACATACACAGAACCATGATTAAGGTTTAAAAAAACAAACAGATAGATAAATAGATATTTTAAATATAGGAAGATAGATAGATAGAAACGCATACATAATTTCTTAATCATGGTACATACACAGCACCATGATTAAGGTTTAAAAAAACAAACACATATGCATGCACACAGCACCATGATTAACGTTTAAAAAAATAAACACATACATGATTAAGGTTTAAAAAAACAAACAGATACATATTTATGATTAAGGTTTAAAACAAAGACATACACATCCACAGCACTATGATTATGGTTTAAAAAAACAAATACATTCATGATTAAGATTTAAAAAAATAAACACAAACATGATTAAGAATTAAAAAAACAAACACATACATATATATGATTTCTTAATCATGGTACATACACAGCACCATGATTAAGGTTTAAACAAACAAACAGATAGATAGATATTTTAAAAACAGATAGATAGACAGATAGAGATATAAAAACACATACATGATTTCTTAATCATGGTACATACACAGCACCATGATTAAGGTTTAGAAAAACAAACAGAGCACCATGATTAAGCTTTAAAAAAACAAACAGATAGATAGATAGATAAATGGACAGATATTTTAAAAATAGATAAATTCATAGATACATAGAAACACATACATGATTTCTTAATCATGGTACAAACACAGCACCATGATTAAGGTTTAAAAAAATAAACACATACACATACACACAGCACTAAGATTAAGGGATAAAAAAACATACAGATACATAATTAAGGTTAAAAAAAACAAACACATACACATACACAACAAACACATACATGATTAAGGTTTAAAACAAACACATACACATACACAGCACTATGATTAAAGTTTAAATAAACAAACACATACATGATTTCTTAATCATGGTACATACACATAACCATGATTAAGGTTTAAACAAACAAACAGATTGATAGATATTTAGATAGAAAGATATATATTTTAAAAACAGATAGATAGATAGATATATAGATAGATAGAAACACAAACATGATTTCTTAATCATGGTACATCCACAGCATCATGATAAAGGTTAAAAAAATAAAGACATAAATAGTACCATGAATAAGGTTTAAAAAATCAAACACATACACATACACACAGCACCTTGATTAAGGTTTAAAAAAACAAACACATACATAATTAAGGTTTAAAAAAACAAACACATACACATACACACAGCACCTTGATTAAGGTTTAAAAAAACAAACACATACATGATTAAGATTTAAAAAAACAAACACATACACATACATGATTTCTTAATCATGGTACATACACAACACCATGATTAAGTTTAAAAAAACAAACAGATATATAGATAGATAGAAAGAAAGAAAGATAGATAAATAGAAACACATACATAATTAAGGTTTAAAAAAACAAACACATACACATACATGATTTCTTAATCATGGTACATACACAGCACCATGATTAAGGTTTAAAAAAACAAACACATGCATGATTAAGGTTTAAAAAAATAAACACATACACATACATGATTTCTTAATCATGGTACATACACAGCACCATGATTAAGGTTTAAAAAAATAAATAGATATATAGATAGATAGATAGATATTCTAAAAACAGATAGATAGATAGAAACACAAACATGATTTCTTAATCATGGTACATAAATAGCACCATGATTAAGGTTTAAAAAATATACACGTACACATACACAGCAACATTATTAAGGAAGGATAGATAGATTGATTGATATTTTAAAAATAGATATATAGATAGATAGAAAGAAACACGTACATGATTTCTTAATCATGGTAAATACACATACACAATAAACACATACATGATTATGGTTTAAAACAAACACACACGCATACACAGCATTATGATTAAGGTTTTAAAAAACAAACACATACATTATTAAGATATAAAAAAACAAACACATACATATACATGAATTCTTAATCATGGTACATACACAGCATCATGATTAAGGTTTAAATAAATAAACGGATAGATAGATATTTTAAAAACAGATAGATAGTTAGATAGATAAAAACACATATATGAGTTCTTAATCATGGTACACACACAACAACCATGATAAAGATTTAAAAAAACAAACACATACCCACAGCGCCATGATTAAGGTTTAAAAAAATAAACACATACATCATTAAGCTTTAAAAAAATAAACATATACACATACACAACAAACGGATACATGATTAAAGTTTAAAAAAATAAACACATACACATACACAGCACCATGATTAAGGATAGATAGATATTTTAAAAATAGATAGATAGAAAGATAGAAACACATACATGATTTCTTAATCATGGTATATACACAGCACATACACAGCACCAGGATTAAGGTTAAAAAAACAAACACACACATACACACAACACAATGATTAAGGTTTAAAAAACCAAACACATACAAGATTAATGTTCAAAAAAACAAACTCATGCACATACACAACAAACACATACAAGATTAAAGTTTAAAAAAACAAACACATGGACATACACAGCGCTATGATTAAGTTTAAAAAAACAAATACATACATGATCAATATTTAAAAAAACAAACATATGCACATACAAGATTTCTAAATCATGGTAAATACACAGCATCATGATTAATATTTAAACAGCACCATGATTAAGATTTAAACAAACAAACAGATAGATAGATATTTTAAAAACAGATAAACAGATAGATATAAACACATACATGATTTCTTAATCATGGTAAATACACAGCGTCATGATTAGGTTAAAAAAATCAAACACATACACATACACAGCACCATGATTAAGGTTTAAAAAAACAAACACATACATTATTAAGTTTTAAAAAAAACAAACACATACACATACACAACAAACGCATACACGATTATGGATTAAAAAAACAAACACACACATACACAGCACTAGGATTAAGGATAGATAGATAGATAGATATTTTTTAAAAAAAATAGATAGATAGAAACACGTGCATGATATATTAATGATGGTACATACACAACACCATGATAAAAGTTAAAAAAATAAACACACACATACACACAACATCATGATTAAGGTTTAAAAAGATAAACACAAACATGATTAATGTTTAAAAAAACAAACACATACACACACAAATAGCAGCATGATTAAGGTTTAAAAAACAAACACATATATTCTTAAGATTAAAAAAAACAAACACATACACATACACAACAAACGTATACATGATTAAGGTTTAAAAAAGTAAACACATACACATACACAGTACCATTACTAAGGATAGATAGATAGATAGAAACACAAACATGATTTCTTAATCATAGTACATACTCAACACCATGATTAAGGTTTCAAAAAACAAACAAATACACATACACAACACATAGCACCATGATTAAGGTTTAAAAAAACAAACACATACAAGATTAATGTTTAAAAAACACAAACACATACACATACACAACAAACACATACATGATTAAGGTTTATAAAAACAAACACATACACATACACAACACTATAATTAAGGTTTAAAAAAACAAACACATATATGATTAAGGTTTAAAAAAATAAACACATACATATACATGATTTCTTAATCATGGTACATACACAGCACCATGATTATGATTTAAAAAAATAAACACATACACATACACACAGCAGCATGATTAAGGTTTAAAAAACAAACACATACATTATAAAGGTTTAAAAAAAACAAACACATACAATATACAACAAACGTATACATGATTAAGGTTTAAAAAATCAAACACATACATATACACAGTACCATTACTAAGAATACATATATAGATAGATATTTTAAAAGTAGACAGATAGATAGAAACACATACATGATTTCATAAACATGGTACATACACAGCACTATGATTAAGGTTAAAAAAAATAAACTCATACACATACACACAGCACCAGGATTAAGGTTTAAAAAAACATCCACATACATGTTCAATGTTTGAAAAAACAAACTCATACACATACACAACAAACACACATAATTTCTTAATCATGGTACATACACAATACCATGATTAAGGTTTAAAAAAACAAACACATATGCATGCACACAGCACCATGATTAAGGTTTAAAAAAACAAACACATACATATTTATGATTAAGGTTTAAAACAAACACATACACAACCACAACACTATGATTATGGTTTAAAAAAACAAATACATTCATGATTAAGATTTAAAAAAATAAACACATACATGATTAAGAATTTAAAAAACAAACACATACATATACATGATTTCTTAATCATGGTACATACACATGTACACAAGATGATGTAGGCGAACCTATTTATGGTGTACGAGTTGGGACCTAAGAGTATGTCAATTTTGTGTAGGTTATGGTGCCTTTGTGCTCTTGCCTCTTTCCTCAAAATGCTCCAGTTTACTTCTTTCCTCAAATAAACTGCAAAAGAAAGCACTGACCAATAAGTTGGAAGGCTGCTTGTCATCTAAGAGCAGTAGGATCCTCGGAATCTCTCTCATTCAAGTCATACAATAGGCTAGAAAGTCTTGATGACTGGTTTCAAACATCAGTATTCCATTGTCTTGCAATGTTTAAGATGAGGAGCAACAGAAGTAAGAATCAAGTTGACAAACTTTTTTTATCAAATGACAAACTTTTTTTATCAAATGACAAACTTTTTTTATCAAATAAAATAAAATAATCAATATAAATCTATAAATGAAGCAAATATACTAGAACACAATAAAATTTGGAAAGTAGAGCAACTATAATTTGCAAATCAGAGCTCACCACAAAAGTAATTCTACTAATGCAGACACTAGACTCAACCTTGCATTCCTTGAAAGAAAAGGTAAAAGCCTGCAACCACATCAAGCTGTGTAAATGGACATTGTGTATGCTGTCAAGGTGAGAATATTTAGTTAACATTTTATAATGAGCATATTGACAAATGTAAACAAACCTCAAGAAGTCATGCCAAAAATATAAGATAGAAGTCTTGGAATAGTGGATAGCAGAGCACCAGTGTGCTTTTCAATATGTACCCATTTATGAGCTTTGTTTAACCCATCCTAAAAAAACACGCCAATTTGTAAGAATTGAGAAGTAATACCTCCTTCTAAAAAGTATCTAAAAAGTACATTATATCAAATCATAGCAAATGAGTATTTCTTCAAATAGTCATAAAACTACCACCAATTGATTAATAGAAAGAGTAGAAAGAAACAACCAGGACACGTTAAAGTTTCTGGTATTTTAGTAGCAAAATATACAATATCAATGATAAGTACATACTATGGCTAATAGCCTGTCAAAGTTACCTTAAAATTTAGCTCTATTCAACTCATTCCACTGTTTTGTGTAAGCAAAACCAAACTGTCATCTACAGTGCAAAGATAATAGTAAAACCATTAATTAGAAATCAAAGGAAAATTCTGAACACTGATTTCTAGGACCTCCGACATAATTTAGAGAAATACCCATAAACCCCTTGTGAGAAATAAGTTAGATTGGATCAGGTTTAACAAAAGAAATTTTGCAATAGAAAATAAACAGACCTATACATATGAATCCTACTTGGAGGTGTCAACGTGGGTACGCTATATCCAAATTCCTAGCACTTCTTGGTAATGAGTAACCAATTGTAGACCACCAAAAAGGCATTAGAAATTTATGTCCTCATATAATAACGATAAACATAAAAATATTTTTTTTAACAAAATGGGAGGAAGCAAAGAAGAAAATTGACAACAAATTGACAACTTGCTAATTAGGCAATCAAACATTTACTTAGTTCATATAAAGAGTATTTGAATCCATATTGGACGTAAATTGACAACAAATAATCTATAGAAAAGTAACATGGATTATATCCCCTACCTAATCAATTGTAATAACCAAATTGACAAACCTTAGATGAAAGTGATAAGAATGCTTGTGCTAGTACCCAGCTACTCAGACAGTCATTAACATTTTGGTTACTTTCTTGAATCCTCATAGTTAAAAGTTCAGGGCTGTCAAGCTACTGAGTTTTACCTCATTAGGCTCCACTATGTTTCAACATGAATTTATGAATGGCATATGAATCATTTGAGTCTCGGATAACGTATACGAATGATATACTCTACTCAATATAAAGTAAATTTTGCCAGGTATTTCCTTTGGTGCAGGACATGAATACTTACAGATTAAATATGTTACTTAAAATCATAAATGCCCCCTTGGCTGTAACACCTCTGAAGCCATCCTATGCAAAAGAATGCAAAAGAATTGAATTCATAGTTTATGTAATTTCTGCATAATATACGAATATAATATTTCATAATAAACTACTTCAAGTGTAAATGATATAAAGAAATGTCATAACCAACCAGCATGGTGTTCCTACAAATGTGTTTCTTTAACCTTTATCAAACATGCATGCTAAAACACTAAAGTCGCCAAGCTTCGCAACTCCAGAACTATCCAGAAGAATATTCCCAGCCTGCAGACGAAAAACATTTTGGAGTAAGGAAAAGTACAATTAGTAATTTACAAATAAAAGATTATGACAATATAATACACTAACCGTGATGTCCTGATGTATATGCCCATGTCTATGCAGATACTCTAACACTTTAAGTGTTTCTTAAGTATTGAACATATAACAGGTTCTTCGAATCCATCTGGATGTGCAATCTCAATCAAGTGCAAGCATGAACCTTCGACCATAAATCGCATGACCACCCAAAGGTGCGCTGAACAACGACAAAGCAGTAAAGAGCAGTAAGCTCTTATCACATGCGGGTGTTGTCTTAGGTCTAAGGTTTGATTCTCATTTACACTGTCGTATGAGCATGCATAACTCTTTGTAATCTTTAATATATTTTAATAAAAGAGTATGATGATGTGTACCATTTCCAATTGCAGCAACATCCCATCCAACACCTTTCATTGTCTCAGTTTGCCCATTGTCGTCCTTCCGTTACCTGCACACTGCATAATTTTCAACAGTTAAAATAGCAAATATGACATCACATAAATGCAACTATGTGCAGCTAGGAGAATGTACCTGTAAAGTAGCAACAACATTGTACTTCAGAAGTTTCCTGTAAACCGTTTAACAATACCAGCTAGTTGTTTAACACTAAAGATAAGCAGTGTGTTGATATATGCAAATACAAACGTCACTTGCCCTTGAATTACCTAATTGCAGACCAAGATAGCTCTAAGGGATAGTTCACCAAACCACTAATTGAAACACGATATCTGCTTCAAAGTAAGGAAACAAGTATTACTCACTACACAGTATACAATATTCAGTGTGGAAGATAGAAACTGTCAAGAAAGAACCTTTCTATGTCATCAATAAATGGCAGTGGTCTCTAGTTTCTCTAATTGGTTTCTTGGCATCCTTTTATTAATAACTACCTTAAGATTGTGATAAGATGTAATAACTACTGGCTGAACTTCTGGTGCACAACGAGCAATTGCTTGTACTTGAATTTGGAATCAAATACATTATATATCAATTCAATTTTTTAATTCACAAATAAACAAATTGGATAAATAGAGAATCCGTATGGTTGCAAGTAACCATTATAGAGGGGCAAAAATCCAACAAATTAGAGGAATAACTAAACAAACAAGTACGCTAGTTCAAGAGAAGTTCATTGTCCTAAGGAAAGAAAAGAAAAACTTTGCCAAAAAGAGAAAAATAAGATTGTTGCCTCTTTTAAGTGGTCTTTCCAATTGTTAAGTGATGCAGCAGCATTTGATGTGGAGGTAACTTCAACTTCATTAGCAACTCTCTACAGTAAATGATGAGAAGATTAAGATCCTGAATACAAAAAAATCAACAAAAAAAAAACATGCTGTGCAACATGGACCTGAAACAAATAGTAAAACCAAAAAGAAACATGACATTAGCTAGTAAATTTTAAGATGGTAACATTGAGAATATCAGCTAGGAAGAACTGAAGTACATTGTCCAAGCAACTGTTTGGTCCTCATCTTGAATGTTACAAAGTAACCGCATATGATTCATCATAAGATGGTCTAAACAATCAAGAGCAAAACAGTAAAGCAACAAATATAACATAGGCAGCTACAAAGTGGATGAATCCAATTACCGGCACAATGTCAAATGGGCACATGCCAGTATACCTAACTGTGCTATAAGCTATACACAACAAGAATATTTTAAATATATACATATATGCATAGAATTTAGCATTTCATTAATAAATTCAATAAATATTTAAAATAATTTTAATGAGAATATGGTTAGTTGTTTTAGTATTTATATTTGAGAATTATTTTTTTATTTTCATGACTTTTTTTTGCTTTTTTCAATGAGATAATTTTGAAAATATATAGCTAAATAGATATTCGTTTTATAAATACATTTAAGATAATAGAAAACTATGTATAACCTCTAATATGTTATTTTTGAATGCTACTAAACAAATTTACAATAAATACTTAAATTAAATCAAAACATATTTCCAATATCAATAAATACTAAATTTTATTGTACAGTAACTTTAAGTCATTGCTACTAAATTTTAAAATTGTCTCAATAATTAAGTCAAAGATTTCCCTTCCACATTCATGGATAGTTGTCCCTTACGGCGTATGGCGCACAAGTGCTAAAGGTCATCTTGAAACTACTACCATTTTTAGTTAAAAAAAATACTATAATTACAAACTGTAATTTTAACATCACATACTTTGCAACAAGGTTCAAAGTCTCTTAAGTGCATTCTGGTATATGGGTCTTGTCTCTAAGTGCTTCATTCATGATGCCAACTCACATGCTCAATCAAACATAGGTTTCCTCTTTTATATTTCTACATCACCCTTTTTCTCTCTTTTCCACTACATTTTGGCAAGAAGACAAGTAGTGTAGTTACGAGCATAAGCACTCACCTAAACACAGATAATAAACTAGCTCAACTCTTAAATAATCTATCCTAGAAAACAAAACAATTAGATGCTGTATCAAATAAAACAATAATGGTTCTTACATGACAGAAAGACACATTGAGATCTTTTTTTCATATAAGTAACATTTAGCTAGCAATCATAACCAAAAACTTCAAAATGCACATTATGAAACACCAAAATATATAATAATTCTATTAAATGCAATACAAGTGAAATTATTCATTTCATACCTCCCCACTCCCCAGGATGTATAATTGTTTTGAACTTCTTCACAATGGAGAACCAGCTTCTTCATTGAATTGCAAGCATAGATAATCACTTCAGCACCGCAATAAGTAAAAGATCATTTAACTTTGAAAAATAGAATTTATTCTCCATATTTTTGTATGGCATGCTAATATGGCATTGTGGAATATGATGAATCTTTAAAAGGGATTAGAATAAACATCAGTTTGATGGGATTAGACTCCACTTTATAGATTAGAAAGTTATATATATAATTATTTAACTTGAACCACCACCCATAAAACACATCTCTGTGCTTTTATATCCATATTAAAGCTACACAAGTCCAAAAAAGTCAAAAACTACTGATACAAACTAAAACATGATATTTCTATTGTTTCAGTGCAAAACCAAAAGAACCATTCACTGTAGTACACACTAACAACTAAACAAATAAATAGGTACTTGGACCCACTAATCTATAAGAAAAGAATCAGGGTATACAAAATACAAAACCAGGTAGGACTAAGAACCTTGTTAATCTATCCCTAAATTTGGTGGTGTGTTGATTTGTTTGTTAGTGACCTATGTTTTAAAATCCAAACCAAACCAATGTACCAAACCAATCCATTTACAAAAATAAAATTTATTATTAAATAACTTAGTACGCCACACTATTATTTTAGGGGTAAATTACTCAAAGCACAACTTATTCATTTTTGAGAAAGTACAACTAAAAGTTGAAATAGTTCTTTCCCGCCTTCCTAGCCTACAGGTTTTCCACTTTCAAGGAAAGATGATACATCCATATGCATGAAAAGCATAACAGTCATATGAATGCAGAATTTGAATAAGCGCAAGTTTGAATTTAGCACCTCGTATTAGTTTTGCAAAAAAAAAAAAAAAATCTAAGTTTGAATAGTACTCTGTAGGAGGACAAGAAATAAATAGATTATGTCAATGGATTGAGTTTCTAGATAAAAAATACTGAAAGAAAAATCAAAAGTTCAGTCATCAAAAAAGTAGAGCTGTAGTTTCAATATTAAGAATAGCAATAATATCATAATTGAAACTATAGTAATATCATAAATTTGATTTTTTTTTTTTTCCATAATTAAACAATTGTCTTATGCTTCATTTTAGATTGTTCATGATACAACCTATTAGGAATAAAAGATTTCAAAGAATATCTCAAAGCAATATAATGATAAACAAGTAAGAACACCAATAATAATTCATATATTCCACATTTGCAAAAAGAAATTCTAAGTTTGAAGGGTACTCCGTAGGAGGACAAGAAATAAATAGAAGAACCACAAGTTTACTAACCAAGAAAAAGAAATATATGTTTACCTCCCTCACCAACACAATAATACAGTCACCAAGAAGAATTATTATAAATCAAATAGTCCCCAAACATATCCTTGTTCAAACATAATAACTGAAATACATAAATAAGAATGGCCGGACTACTAAATAAATGGTGCATAGCCTACCATTTTGTGATTTCTACTTCCAAAGAAGAGAAGACCAAGTTGAGCTCTAGACTCCTTCAAAACCTACCATTCCGAGAAGTAGCAATACTAATATTAATAATTTCATCACCTCCAAAGGATATTTCAACCATGGAAGAATAAAAATGACTCTGCAAAGATTTTTAAACCTATAAAAAACCCCTGAATGGTACCAGCCTAGTCCCAGGGCCAATCATGACAATTGGAAAAGTAGGATCAGCAGCAAGTTTGAATTTTGACTGCCTACAAATAGACTGGAGCCCACCTACATTCTTGGTTCTCTTCCATTTTAAAAGAGACATTGGAGATAGAATATTAACTTAGTTACACCACAAATAATAAAAAAAGATATATCATATTATTTTATGCGAGCATCCGTGCCAAATGTAGTCACTATAAAAAAGTACTGGGACATATTAAGAAATTAAAAGCTTAAATGTATGTGGAATGTGAAAGATAAAAGGTATGATACAGACCCTCCTCATAAATCACAGCAACTCGAAGAAACGACATATTTTCATTTGTAGCAATGTGGCAAGTGCTAGTAATAACCTCACAACAATTTCCATTAGAAGAGCCATATAGTATAGCTGACAAAGAAAAGTGCTTGTAAGTGATACTTGTAGCAATGTGGCAAGTGCTAGTAATAACCTCACAACAATTTCCATTAGAAGAGCCATATAGTATAGCTGACAAAGAAAAGTGCTTGTAAGTGATACTTGCAATCGATCCTATTGGAAGCTTCTTTTACAGCAAGTAAATACATATATGTTTTACAATTTATCCATCTCATCCAATAACAAAAATAAAATTTATAAAGAAAACAACCAAATAGACAAACAGACTATGAGGACAAGAAAAAAACTTAACCATTAAGAAACCAATTAACATACCATAAGACAATATCAAATTATATAACTACTAATATAACACAGATTTATTTCTCAACGTGGCTTTTAGGCATACCTTTATTCACAAGGAGAAGGGATGAGAAAATTCTTTTATTTGTAGATATATAATGCTTAGTGGGTAAGGAGAACAAGAAGTTCTAGATTTGTGCCAAGAGGTTTTACAGAAATTAGGGAGAAATAAGATGTCATAAGATTTTGCTCTTCAATCAAGGTTCAACCTGATGGCCTTTAATAAAATTCCTTCTACACTTAAAAACAAGCTTATTGTAATAATAAGAAAGTCTATATATGCGCCAAAAGATATTATAAATTTTGAGGAGAGAAGTCAAAAGATATCTTTTTGTGCGAGTAAGGTAGGGGCTAAGGTCTGGGAAAAAAGTGTACTTAAAATTCCTATATTTTCTAGTGTTTTAGTTCCATACAAATTAGACATAAAACCAAAAACACCCCTGCCCATCTAAAGTTTTTAGTCTTCCACAAAGAGTAACAGTTCATGATTTATGTACATTAGACAAAGCATTAATCTTAGATAATAGAGATTTAGTAGAAGCGTGTAAGAAAATGTGGGAGCTCTGATAAGAGCTTCCCTCTTCTCCATAGGGGTTGCAACAAAAAAGGATTGGAATGTCTCTCTAGAAAGTTGAACACAACAAATCCAAGTCACTTGCCTATTGATTCTCCATTTATTATTATTGTAAAAGAACAATAGTAGCTTCTATCGTAATCCTTTGACACTCAAGTGACCAAAGTTTAAATTACAAAGTAGCATCGCAGTTGCACGCTTAAAGCAGGCTACACGCTCTCACACCACCTTAAACCACATGCGAATCTACATTAAGTCTACATAAAGCAGGTCATAGGCTTGAATTGAAGGAGGCAAGATGCTGCATCTCCCTTCAGTGCATATACTTTTTATAAATATATAAAGATACTATCTTGCAAGTGATAAATATTAGTCCAAACATACGGCTACCACAGCAAAAATTCTGACTTTGCATACTACTACGAGCCCTATCTCAAGGTAAATTGGAGCAACAAGTGATAGACATTGTATGGGAATAACCTTACATGTGATGAAAACTCAAATAATATAGTAGTATACAATCCCCATTCTAAATCCAACTAGTATCAAAACAAACCAACAACCAAATAAATCATAATTGTATATAATATGCAATAAATTAACAATCATAAACCCAATAAATATGAGTATAAATTTGAAACTCCTCCGATATTAACATAAACTTCCAAGTAACAATATTTAATCATAATGTTTAATAATTTAAGGTTTTTCAATATTTTTCATGTTCAAAAGAATAAACTTGTCAAAACTACTTAATCATCTTCCCTAAACTCCCACCATCATTTTACAAAATTGCTATTTTAAAAATTAAATGATATATAAAATGATAAGCTAATATTTTACATGATTATGTCTCAAGTTAGTATCTTGTGGTTGATCTTCCTTGTGCATTTGATCTTGTCAATTAACTTAACTCAATCAATAAAATCATTTGAGCTTTTATGTATAATGGCTTAAAGTGCAAAAAATTAGATATGATTCACAATTAATTTTCATCTTCTTCATTTTGCTTAATTCTTACAAAATCACATATCACTAAAGGAATATCAACATTTCAACATTGCTTCTCAATGCTCAACCAATAGCTAGGACATGCCATTAGCTAAGATACTCTATTTACATAATCAAGATTTTAACCATTTAATTTATCGAAAAAATTCTCTAATATTAAGTGAGAGCATAATCCATTATTTTTCTCTAAAACCATACTATTACTATTACCTAAAAAAATAGAGCAGAGAAGGTTGATTAGTACTATTATGCTATGTATTTGACATGCATTAATAGCCGTAGTAAGGATGAAAGGAGTGGGCGACAGTGGTCAAATGGAAAGATGGTAGTAACAAATTGGTGTCTAATCTAATTGTTAATCTAATTTGCAAAATAAGTTGGTTTTGATTTGATTTCCAAACTGTTACTATGAGTAGCGACATTATGACTTAATTAAAACTGCAGGGTTTGTGTGTTGGATGACTTAAGGAAGAACACAACACAACATATTTAATAGATATTACCTTATATTTAAAAGCTATATAGAACATCTATATAGAACATTATGGTGAAAGTGAATACTACACTAGTGATCAAGAGAGTTGTTAGATTTCATCCAATGATATTTTTCAAAACTTGTCTCTATGCACTAAACATACCAAAAGTAGTCATTTGAATCGGCATTGTTTCACCATAAATAGTGTTTTGATTTTTCACTATTGATTTTTTAGCTTACCACACCCAATTCATGTAAAATAACATAAAATTGTCATCACTAGCTTTTTCTAGAAAAAGCATCATATATAATTCAGATGCAAACAACAAAGAAGATATTAATAAAAATCATAGCTTTTTTCTTATTTAAAAAAAAGTACTTGATACCTCCAATAAATAGTTGAATTTTCACAAGTAGAGAACCACAATCGAAATTAATTGACATCTACACGGGCAACCAAAGTGAGGATGGAAAACAATACTAACTAGTTACATGACATTAACTAGATAAGCATTACACATATATTTGTTCTACTATAAGGGAATACAATCGAATGACTATCATTACAAAGCTCACATTCAAATGATCAAGTAAAATGATTCATAATAGAAAACAATAAGAAAAGTAAAATAAGCACATGTTCTAAAATAATAAACAGCAAACATAAAAGATAAAGATAATAATGTTTACTTCCAAAGTTGCTAGGTGTTTTGCGAGCATGATGGCGGTCAGGATGTCCCAAACATTAACTAATGGCAAAATGATAGAGAGAGATAAAACATATGTTGACCACTTGGATTGCATAGTAGATAAGAAAAGCTATATGGAATATTATGATGAAGTGGTCAGGATGTCCCAAACATTAACTAATGGCAAAATGATAGAGAGAGATAAAACATATGTTGACCACTTGGATTGCATAGTAGATAAGAAAAGCTATATGGAATATTATGATGAAGTTGAATGCTACACTAGAAGTCCATTACTATGATTCAATAAAATGGATATGAGAAAAGTAGACGATCCAAACAATAAAATAATAAACAATAAGGAAGTTCGAAAGATAAAGAGAATAAAGTTGAGATTCAAACAAACCTCAATCTCACATGTTTTATACAATAGATTCTATAGCTTTACCAAAGTTTGTCTTCTACAGTTGTCTAAGTGTTTGATTAGCATGACAGTGGTCATAATGTCACAAACCTTGAAAGAAAAAATAAATAAATAAAATAAAATAACCAAGAGATAATAAATGGCTACCACTTGGATTTATCCAACAATATTTTTATTTAATTGGTCACTATGTACTAAACATACCAAAAATAGTCATTTGAATAGGCATAGTTTCATTGTTGATAGTGTTTTGATTTTTCACTATTGTTTCTTTAGATTTTGCACCAAATTCAAGCAAAATAACATAAAAAATAAAAAATAAAGAATAAATTATATTGAATTAACATCTTAACTAGCCAATCAAATAATTCAAATGCAAACAATAACGAAGATTTTTAAAGGATAACTTTATGAAGCATTTTTTGTAGAAAACAAGGCTTTTATGTTTATATAACCTCACACATTTAGAATATTAGAAATAATTTTTTGATAAGATTAAAACCAAATGTACAGTGACCAATGTATCTACAAAAATAAAAATTTTATATTATCCAAATACCTACGCTCAAATCATGTCTTAAACTATACTGCATCTAAACCAATTAGTGTTCACCCAACACTGTTTGGACCAATGCATGTCATTTGGGCTAGAAATTTGTGAATAATAGATTAGGTAAATGTTTGTAATCATCATGTCACTGTCTAGACAATTGACATGTTTTAAATTAATTAGAAAATTCTCAATCCTTTTTTTCATCGTAGTACTAGTTTATCATGATATTTTTATTGTTCACATAACATGAGTCTTATATTGAACCCTGCATTAATTCACATGTTAATTATAACTATCCGATACATGTACACCTAATATAATATATCATTGCTTCCACTATTATGTGCCATTGTCATGGGATTTTTCGTTCATTGTTTTATTTTAATCATATGTTATATCATATTGTATAGTCTATTGTCCAAATTGGTGTCATGTTACTATTATGATTGATTAAATGATCATATTATTGCCAAACATGGGATGGGCCAACTCCCTGTGATGGTTATGTCCACTATTTATATTGTTTTTAGATTAAAATCTGAAACCGATATATATATTTATATGCTTCATATGGATATTACTCAAAAACAATGATTAATATTGTAAATTACTTAATTTAGTACTTATGTTCTATTATCAATCTAATACTATATTTGTTGATATCTTTAACTTATATACAAATTGTTATATTATAATTATACCTATCATCATATTTCATTGTTTCAAGATTATCATATTACTCAACTTATTCTCGAAAAAGACATACATGTGAGAAAATTATTGTTATTTTTTATATACTGAAGAATGTCAACCTATATTATAGAGATTCAATTTTGATTAGAATTAGAATTAGTCTTATGTCAACTACATTATCACATGTAATAGTTTTAATAATGTTATTTATTTATAGTTTCAGTGGATAGGTATAAGAATAATGATGATGTAATTAGAAATATTTCATTTGTATATTGTTTTTTATATTCAGAATTATTATTATTCTTTAAGATTGAAATCAGGCTGTCACAAGTTCTCTAAGTATAAGGAATATTAAATTTCTATGACATTCACTTACGTAATTTGAATACGTAATTTGAATTGTTTTCAATTCATGATACATAGTCTTTCATACTCAAAAATACGAAAGAATTATCAGGAGCACAAATCTTCGAGATATTAAAGTCCAAGGCAACTAAAATTTAAACATTCATGTCATATACCCAAATTTCAGTTTATTAGTTAGTATTTTACTTTTGTTTAATACTCTCATGATCAACTTTCAAGTTTGAACTTCACTTCATGACTCCAACGATTTTTATTTAGTAGGGAATTTTTAATGCAATTTGGTTTTTAGACCGTTATTAACCTTTTTAGATCTTTTAGATCGTTAATAACTTAGTCTAAAATGCACAAAGTTTAGTGTAATATAACTCATAGTTTCGATGCTATGTAGTCATTGGAGTTGTACACTTGACCTCCAGCTCCTTTTCTTTTTCTCCTTTTTTTTTAATTTTTTAATTTATATTTTTTTTCTAAAGGGAGCCGGCCAAGGTAATGGTTTTTAAATCCTTATCAATCTTTTGACGCGAAGGTCAAACATTTGTGATGAATGCCCCCGGCTAATCAATTGAAAACAGATTTAAAATGTACTATAATAGTACAATAAAACTCATAACTACTATGCACAAAACTAGCGGGGTTGGAGCAATCCCCATACTTTATTATTATCACATGTTATCACTTCATGAAATTTTCACCATTCAGTTAATATAGAAAAATCAAACTCAGTAAAATACAGACTTCTAAACATTCATTCAAGCACACAACACTTCATAAAAATTTTAATCACACCAGAACTAAAATTACTCAAAAATCCTTTTCCATTCAAAACCTTCTATATTCCGAGTAATCAAAACTATTTTATACATCAATTTTCAAAAACAATTTCAAAATACAATAAGATCTCGTCTAATAAATAAAATATTCAAAATACATCAATAATTTGTCACTCATATGATAAAAGATTACAACTCTATTGTATTTTTTTTAAATAAAACACATCAAAATATTACGTACCCACGAGTTAAAACTTTTTCATAATCTTTCCTAATTTGAATTCTTTGGTTTATACTATGTTTTCACATTTATAGTTTTAAAAAACTTGATTGTATATGATGATTAACATTATAGAACTTATTAGTTAAATTTCACTCATTGTTCTCTTCTTATAATTTTTATTACATTGTCATTTGTCTATCTTTATCTTTAATGAGTTAGACTTCTAATCAAAATAGATTGTAAAAACTAGAATCAAACTTCTACTGTGTATTCTAATATTAATTTTATTTCTATTATAGTTATGAAATATTTAAAATTATATATTTTAATTAATTTTAGAATTTTTATAGTACTTTATTTATAATTTGGTTATGATTATTTGTGTTTTTAGTAACTTGTATATTCAAGATAAGATTATGTTATTGTAAAAGATAAAATCAAATTTTATGTATTTTATACTAATGGTTAGTTAAAGTCATGATGTTAAAATTTATATTAATAAAATTAATGCAAAACTACACAATAAAGAGTACACTAAGTTAGTATTAGCAACATAAGTAATACCTCCACTCTTAAAAACATCACAATAAATGTTGACATTGGGATTTGTTTCCATTTAGTTTATGTTAGCACTCGAGTTCAACATTCATAGTGTATTTTCTTGGATGGAAAACTGAAAGGAAATGATGAAAAATACAATGAATCTAGATGCAAAATGCTACTAAATTCAATGTACTTTCTATCTTTTCCTTCCAGTTTTCCATCCAAGAAAACATAGCTTCAAAGTTACAAAGCCTAATAAATTTGATATTGAGAATTGAAAATAATTTGAAGAGGGCATGAGAGTTTTAGAGAGTTAATGAGTTTGAGAAGATTTGATAAAATGATAAGTTATATGCTTGGAATAAGGGTAAATAAGGGTTTAAATAGATTAACTCTTCTCTAACCTAATTAAACACCCAAATAGTCTCAAAAATGGGTAGTAACAATTTAGAAAATATGTCCATGCCTACCAAAATAGCTATTAATAGTTTACTACCAAACAAGCATTCCCGTGCAAATTAATAATCTTCGTTACTAGGCCTGTCCAATCAGTTCAACCCAAACCGAACCGAACCGATTGGACCAAAAACCGATTAAGCCTTTGTTAATTTTTTCAAACCGAACCGAACCGATATAAGTAAAAAACTGATTGGAACCGAACCGAATAAGTCCGGTTCGGTTCGGTTTAAACCGATTAAAACCGATTTGAATCATAATAAATTCGAACGAAGTCCGCCTCACTACCGAAACGAAATCGAAATTCGATTCCGCTCGCAATTCACCGATTTTGACTATGCGTTGACGCTGCCTGTTTGAACGCTCGCGTCCGCCTCGTCTTTTCAGCCACGCACAAACGAACGCAGGCAGCATTTGTCGGCGTCTGCAACGTCCATCACCGGAGAGGACGGGTTCGGGGCATGCCGCCATCGCCTCACTCCCTCATCGGCGGCGCCCGTCGTCGGCTCATCGTCGCTGGATCTTCTCCGAGCTTGTCGCTGGCTGCCGTCTGGAGAAGAATGCACTCGCCCCTGCAAGCGCCGGGGAGGATGGGCAGCGTCGCACGCTGCACGCTCGCTAGAGGTCTCGCCGCCTGATCGTCTTCGTCCCCATGGAAGCTTTGCGTCGCCTCCTACCTGCCCGGCTGCCCCTGTCATTCGTCCACTCCCGTTCATAAAGGGGATGTAGCTTGCCACCTATGGAAGGGGATCGGCTCGCCAGCCATCCCTTCCAAAGTTGGAATCGAGAAATCACGCCTCCGAGGGTGATTTCGTCGCCCAGTCCGCCGAGTTCGTCTGCCATCCGGTGGAGGCGCCCATGCGTTCCGCCTTCGTCTGCGGGTTGATGCCACCGTGGTCCTCGCCGGAGTAGATGCCGTTGTCGGCGTCGAAGATGGTGCCGGGGAAGGCACTGGAGATGGCGCCAGGACGGTGTCTTCGCCGAAGCTTGCGAAGCCGCTGCATCGCGTGCGTTACTCGTTTAGGAAAATAGGGTTTAGGCGTTTAGCATTAGCCATTTAATCGTTTAGGAAAATAGAAAATATGTTTTTTTTTATTATATTTGTTATTCGGTTCGGTTCGATTTTCCCCCCTTTTTTTTCTCTCAACCCAAAACCGAACCGAATAACATTTATCAACTTTCCAACCCGAACCGAACCGAACCGATTAGTGAAAAAACCAAACCGAACCGGTTAATTCGGTTCGGTTCGGTTCGGTTTCTCGGGTTGGACCGAATAGTGGACAGGCCTATTCGTTACCCCCAGTTTACACCGGTAACGACTAGCTTCATTTATTTTTAGGTTCCAAGGCTGGTCCAGTGCCGGCCTCAAATACATACCGGTTTTCAATACTTAAGATATAATACAAGATAAAGATAATAATCCTAACACTAACAATGTTAAGTATCATGTCCACAACTTAGGTACTTACATATTTAAATCAAGGTTTATAAAATTGGTCCATTCGAGACTATACGATTGGTTTGTACCGGTCCGATCATGTAGTGAAACCAATACATGGTTGGTATTAGTACATATAATATATATATACATATATATATATATATAGTACCATGTGAATACCAACCCACTGGTTCATGTTACAATAGATCTCTTTTTTACACCCTGATTTAACCACTAATTTTTTAAATCTTCATTAACAACTAAGTGCTAACATATTAATTTGTGTTCCATACCTTTTTTAAAAAAACAACACAATATTTCATGAATCAATTAAACACTTCAAAACTAGGGGCTCAATGTCATTAATAAAAAATAAGATCCCTATTATATAATGAGACTCCAATATTGGGAAATCTTCAATTGCTTAGCATGCCTATATGTGCACAGTATGTATATCTATACATATGAATAACAATAGTAAATAAAAAATATATGTGCACGGTATGTATATCTATACATATGAATAACAATAGTAAATAAAAAATGAATTTCAATTATATGGATCAGGATCCAATTTGAAATAGTTGGTAACATAAATGATGCAAAATGAAAAATTATTAACAATGTTGCTTAGTACCTTCAATATATTTATTCTTTTACCTAGAGCAAAAACAGCATAACGGTACTTCAAAGGTTCCCTTCCTCTTAAGAGAAAACCAATGCTTCTAGTCTCCACTCCAATTAAGTCTGTTGCAGCTACAATGTCCAACTGAAGTTTTTCCAATGCTTGAATATATGCTCGAAAATGAGCACTCAAGACCTGGAATAATAAATTGCATAAAATCAAAGCCAACCGAAAACGAACTTGCTACAAAATGAGAAATAAGAAAAAAAAAACTCATAAACCCTGATAGTTATGGTTTAATCCAAATCTAAATTCAACACATGGTTAGTAGTGGCAAAAGTAATTCTCATCTGCCATGACAAATATCCACTATCTTCTCCTAAAACAGGACTAAAAGGGTAAATACTGACCTAAACATCGGTTGGCACAAGATCAAGACTTTCATCCATGATTTTGACAAGCTCAAGCAAAAAAGATGCATGTATGTGAAGTAGTACTACTGCTAAAAAACCTAATTAAATGAAGTTTTGCTCAATATCATATGAAAACATCAAGCACCAAATGTGAGACGAGGTGTACAACATGTGTCTCATTCATAAAGAAATGAAAGGTAAACAAAAATCAAGAGAATAAGTTATGGTTTAAACCAAAACCACAAATATGATGAACACTCTTCAAACCTAGTGCAGGAAGGATTGTGCATTGAAGTACCTTGTTCATTGTGTTGGCGTATATTGTTCTCGAACCTCATTATATATCTCTTTACCATGTTCTTTAAGAAAATGGATCACATACCTGCAGTTACAAGCAAAAAACATAGTTGATCAAGAAATAAATGAAAATGAAAAGGTTCAAATCTCCTAAAAATATCCAAAACTTTAAGGCTAAAATAAATTAAACATTTGCATAATATTTTTAAAATGTGTTTCTAGACCTATACGTTATGTTGATCTATAATTTAGCATATTGTATTTGTACCAAGGTTTTAAGTTATGGTATACCAATGTATCAGTCGGTATCCATAGTATCCATGTAATATCCTAGTTTAGTCCCATAGAAAATAAAAAAATAATAATAATATAGTAAATAAAACGTAGTGAGCTTACAACTATTAATATGGGCATAAGCATTTTAAGTTGTGTCACATTGTTTCATATTTACAAAGTTAATGAATTAGTTTGCTCTTGAGGCGGATCATAATAAATGGTATTGAAGCAAAATTAGCCTTAAGCAAAGGGAGAGGTCAATAGAAAAGGCCGCCAAGATGCTAGAGCTGCTATTGGGCTAACCTCATATATTGTTGACTAAGAGATGATTCTTAGATATGTATTAAGACTTTAGGCAGATATCAAGTCTTAAGCGTAAGAGATTATAATACTCGAGTTTAGTCTTACATAGGAAGTAGGAGAATAATGATATGATATACAAGACTTAGTGTGTTTACTACTATTAACTTGGGATTACGCATTTCAAATTGGGTCACATTACTTTAAACTCACAAAATTAATAGGTCGTATTAATATCTTTAAACTCACAAAATCAATCTATACCGATATACATACTAGCTCGTATTAAATAAAAATGATTACTCTCACATATTTAGACTCCTTATATCACTTATTGCATTATTCAAATAAAGGATGGTGGGGAGATGAACAAGGTGAAAACATACTAGTTTATCTGCAATCACCACTAGGTCTATTCACAAATGCAACATTTTGTGGTAGGTGAGATACTATGGCCGATGCCTACGTGGCTTACTACACTCTTTAGTGTTTTGAAATCTTCACTTACAAAGAAGGAAGGGCTAAAAACAATGTTCATGAGCAAAGAATGGTGTGGCTCTCCTTGATCAACTTCATAGGAGGGCTAAGTAGAGTGCACACATATTTGTATATAATGGTTTTAAATATCCATGTATATTAGTGTACTGATTTATTATCATACTAGTATATACTACTCAATATGGGTTAGTACCTATCAATACCAATAGTACATGTGACCATATTGTACCAATCAATTTTATATATATATATATAGCGACTATATACTAGTACCACTACATATACATATATTATGATGGTCAAACCTCTATGTATGATCTTTTGAGAAGTTGATACAACTAAGAAGTGTGATAGAAAATACCACATGATACATGATTGTTAAAGATATAATACAGAAGCACTGGGTGATAAAGTTGCCCCTAACATCGATATTATTGAACACAAATGGTTAGCACCCTCAACACCTACTAACCTAGTGAATTACTATTCCCACATCAGGCTGATATTTAATTACTTACTTTATACCAGGCAACTTTGTGCTGTTCTTTTCTTTTCATTCAGCTATTTCCTTATATCTTGATTTTTTAAGTTTTCTTTTCTTAATCTATTGCATGAAAGTGCAAATGTCTTTCTTTCTGATTATGTTAAGAAAAAGAAATTGTGCACTATGATTTTTTTTGTTAAAACATTTGAATATATTGTCATTTGTATGACATGATAAAAAAAATTCTAAGGACTACATATAGGTTTTGATGATGGGAGAGGTGCTAGGACTAAAATTTAAAAACTAGGACAGCTAATCATTCATTGTATATAAAAGTTGTTAATCAAAGAAACAGCTTACTCATATTTTAGAAGAACGCTCTGTTGTAGAATCTGAATATTTGTCTTCGGCTTTCTCAATGCATAAAACTTCTGGGTGACAAACTCAAATACCTTCAAAAATTAAGGGAAATTAAATTCATATAATAAAAAAGGAATTGTAGCTGTAATAAGAATATTTTATATGATCATGTTTGGAACTATCAAGGAAATCCCCATGGGAAAGAAAATGACCTGGTCCATTTTAACAGCAAAAGAAAAGTATATCAAAATATGGAATAAAAATTATATGCGGTGTCACCGCATCATCCACCACTCAAGCATGCATTGGGATGTGTATTTGCACACATCTCTAAGTGTTTGAGATGTAATGAGTGGTGGATGGTGCCACCACAATATCACTTTTTTCCCAAAATATGTACCCCAGTTTTTGAAGATTCAGAATGCATTTTATGCAGCATCTGAATGAGAAATAGTTTTCCTATAGAACCAAAGTTTTTTATTGAACATATAAAGCACAAGTTCTTTGCAGCACTTTTTAGAAGATTTCTGTAGTCTGTACCCCAATGGTTAGTTATTAGTAAACCAAATGGTGTTTGATTAGCACATTAAAGATTCAGTTTTATCCTCTTAATTTCAAAAAGGATTGAATTAGAAATCTCTAGATGCTACAAACACCATTTTTAGACAAGACAAAATTACATAATATTGTGCCACCTAATAATTAAAAATTCCACTCAGCTTCAGGTGGATTAACCAGATACTAAAGAATGTTATATTCTCGAGAAATGAAACTTTAAATAGTATAAAGAGAAACTGAAGCAAAAGCAAACTTGCTACTAGATGTCTCAATAATAACATGACAATCTTTGAACTACACAATAGATCAACTTCTAAATAGATGTCTTGCTTGTTTTCCCCACAGTACTATGTTAATAAAGCTATTTCATGCAAGAATTCAGTAATTGCAATCAATTATTAAGTGGCAAATACTGCCCTCTGAAAGCTTGTAGCTTGTGCCTCAGTAAGTATGAAGCAGTCAAGCAGCTCATCAACATAATGTGCATACAGTACTTTCTTGGTGCATAATGTGCAAGTATCCACCAGGAAGCAGAGAAATTACTAGAAATATAAACCTACTAATGTCATGTACATCAAAACAGAGCGTAAGCTAATCAAAAGTTATCTATTCCTGAAGAAATCATAGGGATATATATAGATATTGCTACCAACTTGTATTGAACTTGAATGGTTTATTTTCAAGATGATGTCATTTTATAGTCGTCTGCAGTGTAAGATGAGACAGTTTATTGTAGCCTATTTTCTAGAATAGAGTTGTCTTATGCCATGTAAGCAAATAAACTTTGAAGTATTGTTGTAGAACAAAATTCAAACTCTTTTGCATCACTTATAGCATCATAATAATATGATAGAATCATCAATCTTGAATATCTACGATCATCCCCCTTGCTTAAAGGATACTCTTATGATCAAGACCACTATTATTCTTAGTTCCACAATTTGACTACAAAAATATTGGAGAGCTTCTGGAGTGTTACTGAGATTCCCTGGTTTAGTATCCCATAGGAAATGAAATCAGAATTATATGTATAGATGTTCACTGAGGTAGAGTTGATCACTCTATTTTTCAACATGGTACTCTAGTATTATTATCCTAGTTGTGTATGTCAATAATATTCAACTTCCTAGGAGTGACACAAAAGGCATCTTAGATTTTAAAGAGACATCAAAAATATAATTTATTATTAAATAACTTAGTAAGCCACTCCATTATTTTCAGACTAAAATTGCTCAAAACACAATTTATTCATCTTTGAGAAAGGATTGCTAAAACTTACTTGCATAAGCCAATTAATACTCTTATTCTTCCTAGACATAAATTATCTACTTATGATGCTCCGTTGTCTTATTAGGAAATGATCTATCTTACTATGACAAGGTCAACATTTCATTTGTTGTGGGTGTTGTTAGTCAACATAAACAAAAGTGATAAACTAAATTAATGGGAAGTAGTGTTAAAATTTCGATGCTATAGTAAGGGATCACCAAATAAGGGATTCAATTAAAAACAGGGACACCTTCAGCTGACTATGCAAAGAATTTAGATGATAGAAGATTCACATTTAGTTATTGTATTAATGTTAGAGGTAACTTAGTTGGGAAAAGTATAAAAAAAACATAAAGTCATCGACATTGTAGAGTATAGCACTTGGAGAAGTCAGCAATACTGCATTTAAAGCATCTTTTTTCATAAGCTGATTTTTTTATGCATATACAAGAGCAAATATAGCATTCTGTTAATGTCAACTCCAAAGTAAAAAAGGAGAAGCTTCAACCTCAGAATGGATAAGCATTTGGCATCTAAATGAATTGGAATATCTGGTCAACAATTATAAAGTACAATATAAATCATTTAGCTTACAGTTAGGAACTATCACTGTCTAAAATTATAGCAATTAAATTGGCACAAATATATAAATGCAGTATCTTCTTTTACATGGGAATTTGAGGCATTACTAACAAAAGAACACAGGAACTAATAATTTGAAAAAACTGGAAAATTTTAAGTGCTAGTTTCAAATAATTAATAAATATGTCAGTAAAAATGTTACCATTGCACCACCGTAGCTTTTTCCACAGTTGCTTATTTCAATTTATTTAAATAGAAATAAGTGTATCATTATAATTGAACACCAAGAGATAAAAGTTATGGCATCAAGATTAGGTCCAATTACCTCAGAAAATGTCTGAAATTCCATGCGGCATCATGAAAGGTCACGAGGAATGAGCTCCTACGCTGGTGGCTGCTGAGTGAAATCCTACAACCAACAAAGTAACAATAGTAGTAACTTCTATTTGTGCTGTTACCATCAAAATTCTGTGAGAAAATATATAAGATGGCCATGAACATCGCACTAGGGGAGGAGAGGCTTTTTTCTACCCGACGAGGTACAGATAACCCTCCATGGGTACTGGTATCGCTTACTGACAGAGTCTTGCAGAAATAGTTTGTTGGTTGCTTGCTCACAATGCTCATCTCAATAGGAAAATAAGTATATGTCTGCTCTACCTACAGAAAGAACAGAACATTCAAAGATATCAAAAGAAAAAAAGAATACAGCGGTGACCCAGCAATCACATTCGAGATCAAACTCACTAGGCTTAGTGGTTGCAAGGTCATCTGGGCATGAACTTTATCCATTTCCAACTCTACCTGCAATAAGTCTAGCACTTGAATCATACGTTGACCGCATCAAGTCCATAAAAGAAAAGGTAATCGAAGAACCAACATGCAACGTCACATTGTGGAGCTGACAATGCAACTGAGGCAGCAAGTTCGGGTAATTAGGGATATGGCCCCCCACTTCCTTGTTTGTAGACGCGGCCACCTTTAGCAAAAACCAAGGCATCATCAAGAAGAAAAGGCATCGAACACCCATGTCTCAAGGAAACATATTATTAGAAAATCAATCTGCTCGTTGTGGCCCTGCGGCAAGTCTACAACTCGGGTTCCGGATGTAGGGAATCATACAAGCCGCCTGGCGCAGGCATGCCACAGCTTCGAATCGAAGCATCTCTTACCCTCCCTTAGTTCAAGATTAAAGATTGAAAATAATAGCATAATTTTCCCAAGGCAGAAAATTAAACAACAGAATAAAAGATCACCTTGTGGTGCTTCTTGGCGGACACCAACCGTAGAAAGTTTCATTTTATCTTAGCAAATCCAATCATTTCTTCCCTGCATTTCCCTCCTACCCAAACCCTCAAGAGAAACCAAAAGACGAAGCTAAAGAAATAAAAAGAAAAAAGAAAAGTCAGTTATAGAAACCAATGAAACAAGAAACACTGGATCGAACCACGCTCCACAAGAATTCGTCGCCGATCGCAACTTACCCGAACCCACGAGCTCAAAAGAGTTCTGGGAAGCTGTCGTTCTTGGAGTTCGTCGCCATCGTCGGCCTTCCCCGAGATCGGCACGAACAAGCCAAGCCAAAACCCCCAAAGGAAGAGAGAGACGGTTGCCGGTGAAATCTTGAGCAGCAAGAAAAAACCCTCCATTAAACCCTCCATTGTCGTTCTTTTCCGCTTCGAGGTTGCAACTTAAGGCTATAAAGAAAGAACAATGTGCCCCTTTTTCGATGTTGTACAGTGCGCAAATAACGGAAAAGAAATAAAAACTCTTCTCAAAGTCGAAGTCCCGAAAAAAAAAAAAAAAAAATCGAAGTCCCGGCATCAAACTTTTGCTCACACCAAGCCACTTACTCGCTTCTTTATTGATCAACTCGACCCCCGTCCCAGCATTTTAAAGCCAGGATGCCGAGGGGCCGGCCCACTCTTCTGCAATTCTTACCAATCCCTAAACATTGATGGACCACGACGTGACCGGAAGCTTCATGATCGGAAGCAGGGTGTCACTCTCATCAGTATCAATATCATGATAAAAAAATTTATCTATAATAAAAAATTAATATTATAAAAAAACTTTGCTACATTAATTAATAATTTTTTATGATATTTAAAATGTTAATTTTTTTATCGTAGATGAATTTTTTTTATTATGATATTGGTATCATTGGATAGCTTAAATATGTAGATTATTTCTTCATAAATTTTTAAAAAAAAATCTTCCTTAAATTAAATTAACAAAGCTTCTTAAAAATTTAGGCACCGTGGCTGCCTAAAAAATTTCTCCCCAAACGTTAACCACCACGTTCGATGTGGACTCCGCTCATCACCACGGAATTACCTCTAAATTTCTTCCTAATTTTTTATTTTTTAAAATTTATTTTTTAATTTTTGAATTGATCTTTAACTTTTTATTTTTTTATTTTTTTTATTTTTAATATTTGATTTTTGAATTATGGTTCCAATATTCTAATTTATTATTTTTTTATTTTAAACTTTGATTACCGATGACTGATTATTATTTTATGATTTTTTATTTTTGATATTTGGTTTTTTTTATTTTTGACATATTATTTCTAATTTTCAATGTTTGAATTTTTTTTCTTTTTCTTTCTAAATTTCTAAATTCAATTTTTTTTTTATTTTGCTTGCGAGTTTTTTTTTAAAAATTTTTAGTTCTCGTTATTTTATTTTTGTTTTATTCTTTATTTTTTAGTATTCATTTTATAATTTTGTTATTTTTTTATTTTTTTATTCTTATTTTATTATTTATTTTAATTTTTTTAATCTTGATATTCTTATTTGAATTTATTGAACTTTGATTTTTTTTTTTTATTTCTAATTTACTTCTTTTATGTTTCAATTTTTCCTTTTTACATTTTATATTTTAATTTTTATTTTTTTTTAATATGTATTTAATGTTTAATTCTAATTTAATGTTTACTTTGATTTGTATATTAATTTATTGATTTTAGTTTCACATATTTTTTTATTTTTATTGTTTCATTTTTTCTTTATTTTCTTATTATTATTATTTAATTTTATATTTTTAATTTTTCATATTTTTATTTTGGATTTTATATATAATTTCATTTTTTTGATTTTTTGATTTTAATATTTTATTTTTCACTATTCACATTAGATTTTTTATTTTTAGTTTATTTTTTATTATATTTGAATTTAATTTATTTTTCAGTCCTCATATTTTGATTTTAATTTATTATGTTTTTATTTTCTAATTCTAAATTTTAACTTCTTTTTTTTTTTTTCTTTTACCTTTATTTTGATTTCCTATTTCTATTTTTCAATGTTTGAATTTTTATTTTTTCTTTTTAAATTTCTAAATTCTAATTTTTTTTTATTTTGATTTCGAGTTTAGTTTTCTTTTTAAACAGCACATACTTCTGATGTCCCTATCATTCTAGATATAAATCCGCATATAAATGATATTTGTCTGTATTATTTATGACAGGTACTTTTCATTATTACTTACCATGCTAATTTCTTATTACCTAGAGTCCTAAAAATCATAATGTATTACTCTAATTATGGGTAATTAATTGATCACAAGAATTTCATATACACTCTTATTCTATGCTACTATAATCTTGTGAGTGCTTCGAAGGACAGAATAGTCTCATCTCCTACATATTACCTAGAGTCCTAAAAATCATAATGTATTACTCTAATTATGGGTAATTAATTGATCACAAGAATTTCATATACACTCTTATTCTATGCTACTATAATCTTGTGAGTGCTTCGAAGGACAGAATAGTCTCATCTCCTACATAGCTCTAGAGTGCTTATACAAAAAACTTAACTATCTATGTTATACAGTTTTTATAATGTTTTAGAACTCTATGGTAAATAGTTTTTACCAAGGCTGTTGTTTTAATTTTTAAAGGCTCCCTACTTGACATGAAACTCTTTAAGTGCTCTAAAGGTGATCTACTTTTGTCTTGTATGAACAAAAAACTAAGGAGACATGTAAATAATTTCTACCATGACCTACATTCCTATTTTATGAATTTGACACAAAGTCTTAAGTGCTCTAAATGTGATCTATTTCCTATTGTGTTTGAACAAAAAACTAAGAAGTCCTGTTAAAACCCATCAATGGATGAAATTTACTTTACTTTAAAATTAGTTTCCTTTCTAATGTAGAATCATGATAATGATTATGCCTTGTTCCATCAAGAGCACAACCTCCCTATCTAAGACTATTCAATTGCATAGTTATATAACTTACATGAGAAATTATAGGACTATTCAAAATTGGCATTTATACTCTCGTTTAGTTACACTTAATTAAATCAGAAATTTATGAAATGAAAGGCAATATAGTATTTTTAAAATAGGATTTTATATAATTTTAAATACCCATAATTTTTTGGTAAATATCCCTTTACTAGTTTTATAGCTATGTGAATAATATTGTTTATAAAAAGTATTGAAGTTTCTAAGTTTTTTTTTACAAGGATATTGGATTAAGGATGGAAAAGAAAGAATCCAAGATCATAGTTCAAGGATCATGGATAAGGATTATGGATAGGGAAGGTCATGGTTTAAAAATATCGGATAAAGGATTATGGATATAAATCAATGGTCAAGGATCAAGGAAAAAAGATCAATTATCAAACATCAAAGCACAAGATTAAAAAATCAATGATTAAGGATCAAAGATTAAAGATAAAAGGATAAAGGATTAAGTATCCAAATCAAGGTTCAATGATCAAGAATAAATGATTAAGAATGACAGAGAAAGGATCCAAGATCAAGGTTCAAAGATAAATGGTCAATGTTCAGGGAAATTAGATGAACGATTAGGGATAAAGATGCAAGAGGAAGGATATTGGATGAAGGCTAAAGGATAAAGTGCTATGTTCAAAGATACTGGATGAAGGATGAAAGTAAAAGAATCCAAAATTAAGGTCAAGGATCAAGGGTCATGATTCAAGGATATTGGATAAAGGACTAAAGATTAGGGTTCAATTACTACATTTTGACACCTTAAACGTCCAAAACGGAGCTATAATGACAAAGTTATGACCCTTTTAAGTTTGGCTGCGCAGGGGGTAATTACGCCCGTAATTATCATTACGGGCATGCCTGTAATTTTTACTCCGATGCTCTTCGACTCTTGGAATCTTCATGCACTTATAGGCCTTTAAATACTCGTTGTTTTGACTCCAAGAACGCCCAATACGGAGTTAAAACGAGTGAGTTATGGCCAATTTAATGTGGCCCATTAATATGCATGTTGAAGATTACTAGTGTAATGAAGATTATGGCCACGCCCATAATTTTGGTAGAAACCTCCATTTCGTCTAAAATTTTGCGGGCGAGTTGACCTTTCACTTGTCTTTGATTCCGGCCATAATTTGACATCAGAAGTTGCCGGTGTGAATATTACGGGCAGGCTAAAATTACGGCTATACCCGTAATGTTGTCTATCGAAGATTTTATCGTCCGAATGACTTCCGATGAGAAAATCGAAGGCACGTCTTTGGAGTATGATTAAGCTTGAGTGAAAACGAGCTTCTTGAGAATTCAAACAAGAAATTATGGCCATAATGCAGATTATGGCCTCGGCCGTAATTCTGGAAATCAGCTCCGTTTGAAGTGAAACTTCTCGTCAAGGTTCTTAATTCACTCGGGAATGTAAATATACCTCCAAATAGCTCCAGAAATGAGTGAATTATCCTGTATTTATCAGCATAACAAGAAGTGAAGCTTCTGAAGAAAATCAATGAAAAAAGCCGGAAAGAGATGAAAATATGCGAAAATAGGTCTCGATTCATTGGTAAATATTAGTCTAAAAGACTATAAAAATACGAGACATCATGAAACCGATGGGGTTCACCTATGATGTCAGGGTATCCAAAATTCGCCGCACGCTTCACTAGCAGGTGAACCCCATGGGGGTTCACCCGTAATTCTGTATGATAAAACCTGCGCAGAAATATACCGTGGACTTCACTGGTAGGTGAACCCCACCGGGTTCACCTGTGATTATTTCGCAACATAACTACACATAATACTTCACCACCTGGTGAACACGGCGGGGTTCACCTGTGACACTATCGGAACAGCCCGACCTTCACTCGATTTTTCATTGATTTCGGGCCCGATTCAAGTCCAAATTTAGCAAGTGAGGACTTTTTGGAAAGGTTACTCGAAGGCGAACATATAGAGTATAAAAGCCCCAATTTGCATGACCTAATGAGAGGGCAATCTGGTAACGAAGCGGCTAGGGCGGACGAACACGGTGGAACAGGTGACTTCGAGGCGATTTCTGGAGATTCAACCATCGGAACTCAGTGATTCTTGTTTATTTCTTTCGGTTCATCGTCTCCTCCCTCTTAGAAACCTTTTTCTATGATTTTACTATGTACAAAGAGAGAACTTTTAGCTATTCAACGATGGTTGTAGCGTAAACTTTATTTCAAGGCTATGTTGAAGCCATCTGACGATTTCTATTTTGCAATTCATGTGTTAACATCGTTATTTGGATCATATTCTGAGCATATTTCACTTGAAGTATTAGTTTCTTGATATTTACTCTTGCCAAGTATTATCATGTCATAGTTTGTACAGTTCATAACGAAAGTAGGATTGTAACGACGGAACCTCTTAGTAAATCTTGCGAAGGCTCGACACGAAAGTGCTTGTTCTTCGCTCGAGGGTCCATAATCTACCACGGAACCCATTGGGTTTATCTAGAATGATCCATCGTGAAAGTAGGAGATGTTCTGGGTAAATACCGGGGTGTACACTCGAAAGAGGGCATCTTGTACCATATGGTAGATTCCTTATCCATATTTGTAAATCCATGTAACAGATATTTATTTCTTAGCACAATTAAAATCGTTAGAGTGGTGGAAACCAAAGCCCTGATATTCTCTCTCATATATTTTTTCTGCCGTAGTTGTTTGATTTCCTGCTTACGATTTCGCTTAGTTTTAGTTTTTAAGTTCCAAAAACCATGATTTGATCAGCTTAGATTCCAAAAATTAAATTTTCTGGTACTCACCTTGTTCCCTATGGGATTCGATATCTTTTGTATTACTTCGATAACACCGTGCACTTGCGGTGCGTGTCAAGTTTTTGGCGCCGTTGCCGAGGAACAACGGTTGATATCAGTATACTTCTAAGGATTAGTAGACTAAGCTTTAGTTAGTTTTCTTTTCTTTATTTATTCTGTTCACGCTGCTTTCTGCTTGTGTTAATTGCTTTGAACTTCTTAATTGAATCTAACAAATTTTTATGCAAAGAAGTTCCAGGGCAGGAGCACTCTTGGAAATCGATTTCGAAATAGAATGAACCTTCAGACAAAAAAGGAAGTTTAAGCAAGATCGGAAAAAGGAAAATCAAGAACAAATGGAACACCTTCACATTAACATGGAGAACGAACCAGCGCCTCAACCTGTGAACAATAACAATGCCAGAACACTGTGTGAATACGCAACGCCTTTTACACATGGGTTTCAATCAGGAATCGTTAGATCTAGTGTCGAAGCCAATAATTTCGAAATTAAACCTGCTCTACTTTCCATGATACAACAAAATCAATTTGGTGGTTCTCCTCTTGAGGACCCTAATATGCATTTGTCTATATTTTTGGAATATTATGATATGTTAAAGATTAATGGAGCTACTTCTGATGCTATCAGGTTGCGTTTGTTTCCCTTCTCCTTAAGGGATAGAGCAACGGTATGGCTCCACACGATCCCCTCAGCTTCAATACGGACATAGGATGAACTGTCTCAAGCTTTCCTCTCGAAGTATTTCCCTCCTTCGAAAACAATCCACCTCAGAAACCAGATAACGAGCTTCACGCAAAAGGATGGAGAGTCTTTGTACGAAGCCTGGGAAAGGTTCAAAGAGCTTCAAAGATTATATCCGCACCATTGGATCGAGACTTGGGTTCTAGTACACACGTTTTATATGGGATTGGAATATAATACTAGACTCACAGTCGATGCAGCTGCTGGAGGATCAGGACTGATGAGCAAAATACCCGAAGATGCGATCAACCTCCTGGAGGACATGACACTGAACTATCATCATTGGAATCCAGAGCGAGTTACATCTTCCAGGAAAGCAGGTAAATTCGATCTTGATTCATTAACTGCTCTCACTGCAAAGGTAGACAATCTGACTAAGAAATTTGATTCATGGTCTGTTAACTCTTTAGACACTAATTCATTATCTTGTGAGTTGTGTGGCGTCACAGGACATGCAGGTGTTGAGTGCCGAGTGGGAGATGGATAAGTGGTCCAAGGTCAGCCTGAACATCTAAATGCAGTTGGAAATGCAAACCCCATGAACAACCCTTATTCCAACTATTATAACCTTGGCTGGCGCAACCACCCGAACTTCTCCTATTGTACCACGCAGCCTATATAACCAGGGCAAGCGCCACCACAAGTTCAACCACAACAAGGGAACTTCAGGCCGCCACAACAAGAAAATTATAGGTAGCCACATGGGTTCCAACAAAGAAACTATAATCCTCCCCCTCAATAAGCGAATTACAATCCACCCCCAAGACCGGCCCAAGAGTCTCAACTGAGTAAGTAGATAGAAGGGCTGACTGATATGATGAAACTGATGATGACGAGGATGGACTCTTTGGAGACGCACAATAAAATGTTGGAGAGCCAGCTTACGCAGTAGGCTAGCTCATCCTCTAGAGCTCCAGGGAAGCTTCCATCACAGCCAGAAGTTAACCCGAGGGAGCAGTGCAATGCAATCTCCACTCGGAGCGGCAAGCAACTTGAAGACCCTAAGATGCCGACCAATGAAACAAGGGATGAAGTGACACCGAATCCTTAGGATCCACACGCAGATTCAACACCGGAGGAACCTGAGTGAACAGAGGAAGAGCGACCCTATGTTGGGCCGCCAATACCTTTCCCTCAAAGGCTTGTCAAAGCCAAGCTAGACAAGCAATTTAGTAAGTTCTTGGAAATATTAAAAAAACTATATATTAACATTCCCTTTGTTGATGCCCTTTCGCAGATGCCGACCTATGCAAAGTTCCTGAAGGACATCCTCTCGAATAAACGGAAGCTAGAAGACCAAGGAACTATGGCACTCACTGAGGAGTGCAGTGCGATTTTGCAAAACAAGCTTCCACAAAAACTCAAGGACCCTGGCAGCTTTTCCATACCGTGCCAGATAGGAGAGATGACCTTTCAGAGAGCATTATGCAATTTAGGAGCGAGTGTCAGCATCATGCCGTTATCATGTGTAAAAAGCTGGATTTGGGTGACTTAAAATCTACTAATATTTCCTTGCAGCTTGCTGATAGATCAATTCGAAGTCCAGTGGGTATTTTAGAGGATGTACTTATTAAAGTAGGGGATTATTTTATTCCTGCTGACTTTGTTGTGTTAGACATTGATGAGGATGACAGACTTCTTATTATCTTAGGAAGACCTTTTCTTGCTACTGCTGGTGTTGTCATCGATGTTAAAAATAGGAAACTGGATTTAAACATAGGTGGCAATGTTATTCAATTTGACCTGTCTAATTCTCTTAAAAAACCTTCTCTTACAGGTATATGTTACAACATGGGTGTACTTAAACGCACTAGAAGTTTGGAAGATAATGGATATCGCCTCGAACACCGTTTTGAAGATGAACTAATTAAACAAGGGGAAGTTCTCGCCCCTTTCGACCCCCCTTGATTAGATGACCTGATGACTCTATGATCGAGCTATTGACCTTAAACTAGCGCTCTTGGGAGGCAACCCAAGTTTTCTCGTTGTTTTCATTTTCTTTCTGTTACATTAGTTGTCGTTTAGTTTTTAGTTTACCATCATTGAATAGTTCACTCTCTTGTTTATCTAGTTTATTTTAGGAGATTTTAATCTTGTTATACACTGATTAGAGGTTTGTTCTTGTGATGTAGATGGGCTATGTGAACAGGAGATTTTCGCTGGTCTTTCACTGAAGTTCAGTGCATTTCACGGCCGGTGAACCCGGTGAGGTTCGCCCGTGAAGTACACTGTGCAACCGGACTCGACATTGCCATTATTTTGGCTATGTGACGGCTTGATCTCGAAGTTGTTGGCTTCGATAGCCGGTCGCGATATGCTCGAGTGCACACCAGAGATAGTGGGTGCTGCAAAGTCTTTCAAAGAGCGGTTGGCATTGGCTTCCATCGTTTGGTTGTCAGAAAATTGTCCTTCAAGCTTCAATCTCTTCAAATTTCTTCTGACTAAATGAAAAGTACGCTCTATCTCCTAATCTCCAGGTACAAGTTCTCCTGTTCTGACAGTATTCCTGGGTATAAACAAGTACCTAAACAAAAGAGATTAGTAGCACCACACCAAATAAATTACAACTAAAAACAAAAAGCAAATAAACAGAAAATAAACAAAGTAAGAAGGGAAATAAAATCTAACTAAACCTAGTCTACAAATTTCCTAATCGTGTTAATATTGGCAACCTACTCCCCGGCAACGACGCCAAAAACTTGATAGGGCCCAGACAGGCTGCTACTGCGAGTGCACGGTCTATCGTGTAATATAATAAGATCGAACCATAGTGACGGGAAGGTAGCAACAGCTGTAGAGAAGGCTTCAGCGGTGCCGGAGACGAAGGAGGAAGGTCGGCGGCGATCGGAATTAGGGCAGCGGCCGTTGGTGACGGGAGGCACAGATTGACTGCAGAAACTTGGGGGAAAGAGTCGCCGGAAGGTGGAGAGGACAGTGGAATGTCGCCGGCGGTCTATCGGGTACCGGAGGTGGCAGATCAGGACGGCGGCGGTGGCGCTAGGGTTTCATACACGGGTGTGTACGAAGGTGTGCAGGCAGCTCCTTTTATAAGAAAATCGTGCACGGGCGTGCACACTGATAGGGCCCAGACAGGCTGCTACCGCAAGTGCACGGTCTATCGCCTAATATAATAAGATCGAACCCATAGGGACTAGGGTCAAGTACTAACTAATCAGTCAATCAATAGCTAGGTTAATGATTAATAGAGAAAATGTCTAAAATCCTAGTGCAAGTAATTAAACTAAAGCAGATTAAGGGCAAGCAGCGCAAAGAGCAAACCAAACAGGGTTTTATATCTATGAGAGAGATTCGGGGTTTTAGGTTTCACCACACTGAAGCATCCAAAAATGTTAACGTTTGATATTTTAATTAGGTTTTATCCAAGTCCTCAAGGTAATCCTTCCTAGGGTACAGACGCGCTCCCTCTCAGGACACGGTCCGGTATCCAACTAACCCAAGTCTCCTACTCTCGTGGCTTACCGGGTTAAGCGAATCCAATGGGTTCTGTGAATGATTAGGGTTCCTCGGGTGATTTCTAGTGCTCTCGCTAAACGAAATCATCAGTCCAGTCTAAGGGATTCCGATGACTATGGTTCACCTCTCAGTCCTTCCCACAGCATCTAGGGCATGCATGCGTATGGCCAGTACATAAACACGAGATAAAATATCCTAAACATGAATAAGAACAAGGATAAATAGAGAAATATATGAATCAAACATTAAGGATCAACATTCATACAGTGGGCTACGCCCAAACCCCGAAAAGTAGGTTTACGCTACAAGATTCATCGTGTAATACATGAAATCTCTCATAATAATTAAATCAAACCAAAGGGAATGGTAGATCGTTGATGGAAGAAGGTCCAGAACGAAGATCCACGCCGGAACGACGAAGAAAACGAGCCGGAACAGAGTTGTCGCCCAGAAAATCACCCCAAACCCTAAGGTCTCGCCGTTTTGCTTCGTTCTCCGCAACCGCTTGATCAAATCCAATGATTCTAGTCCCAAATCGTGCGTATCCAAGTTGGGAAGGTCTCCCTAAAATTTCGTTCAATTCCGAGCCAGGAATAGAAAGTTATGGCCGAAATACCGGGCACCTATCAAAGCTGCGCGAGACGATGCACAGCCGTGTATCGGTGCACGGGCACACCCGTGCACGACTCGGTTAAGCAGATTCTGATGATTTACGATGCACAGCCGTGCATGAATGCACACCCATAACCATGCACTCTGTAGAAGACTCCGATTGGACTGAAATTTGGTGTGTAGCTTCGTTTCATCATGAGAAATCATCTCATACCTTCATATTCTCAAAATTCCATCAGTTTTGAGGCAAAATACCTACATTTCAATAAAACAAGGGAAAAGTGAAGACTCTGAAGAATATAAAACATTTAAGCAAATAAATGAGACGAAGCATGCAATTTACTCCAAAATAATAATAGAATTAAGTCACGAAATATCATATATTTGCATATCATCAAAATACATCGGACTTAAAGTTTTGTTTGTCCTCAAGCAATTGAATTGTCTAGAATGCAATGATGACATGAAATAGGGAATCTCAAATAGCTTAAGTAGGTCTAATAAGGTTATTGGTTAAACACAACAAGTTTTCAGGTTACAATGCAGTATGGAAAGCAAATTAAACTAATTATCATGGATACAATCTATAGAACATGCAAAGTTACATTACCAAAAACCTTTACTATACACCTCACACAAATGATATAATTGATCAAGCATCCAAAAAGGCGTATAATTGTGCAATAAGTCATGGAAAAATAGCATCAGTGCCACATAATGCCTATGTGGTGCCTTTTTTTTTAGAACAATGCTAAGTGCCAAGCTTTGCTTCGGTACCACTTAGGTTCCATTGTTGTTATTTGGAACTATGGGGTTAGTGCCAAGTATGATGGGCAATGAACTTAGGTACCACTAACCCTTTTTCCATGAGATGCTATGAATAGTGCCAAGTGGAAGTACAATGTGCAATGTACAAGAACACTTCAGTACCACTATTATTATTTCTGATTCCCATGACAAAGTGCACAATGACAGTAGATGTATAGAGTTAGATGCAATCAATCACTACACATGAGATGATCATCGAGGGTAAGGTATAGTAACAAGCATGCTCTTCAAGATCATACAAATAGAAGACAACGTAAACAGCATAAAGAAAAGGTAGGGGTTGGGCAAGACACTAAAGATGTTGATAAAACTGACTAACAAAGCATGTAAGGAAATAGAAATGACAATCTGAAAACTAGCAAGAGTTAACTAAAGAAGACAAACAACCACAATAAAGTAAACTAATGGAAAAATAGAAAGCTGACTAAGTGACGAGTGAAACCAAAGATGCTCATCCCCAGCGCCAACGGAGTCTCGCTTGAAGCTCATGCACAGACTCTAAAATGGAGGATTGTACGCGCCCTTGCCGCTCAACTTCAGTCTCAAGGTGTTGAATCCTCTCATTTCCTGCATCGATGGACAGGTGAGTCTCTTGTTGGGAATCTCGGACAAACCGGATCATAGTCTCTATGCGGTCTAGCTGGGTAGAAGGGCGCTGCTGAGAAGGTTGTGGCGGTTCAGTTGCAAGAGGCACGTCCTCATCCTCAACTTCTTCTACTCTCTAGTTCCGCCGCTCACGAACTGTGGTGCGTGCAGGGTTTGGCAGCGGCAGCTTCACATCGCTCCCAGGGAAGATCAAGCTGTAAAGTTCACCTTCCTTCACTATTATCCGCATCAAGATGCAAGAATCAAGGTCTAGTCGGCAGTTGCCCTAGGCTTGCTCCATCTGGTAGGGATGAATCCCTACTGCATAAGCAAGTGGGGTAAGAAGTCCCCCAAGAGCTATTGCACCTTTTGGTGCCCTTGATACTTTCTGGAGTTGTCGGGCAAAGTGAAAAGCAGTGTTGAGGCGAACTCTATGCAGCATCGCCCATAAAAACTAAAGCTCAAATGTTCGGACAAGACCATCAGACTCCCCTCGACCGAAAATAGTATGTGCTAGGACACGGTGCACATATTTCACCACAGGGTTCCTCAGGCAGGTGGCTCTGGTTGTCCTAGTGTCAAAGGGTCGGAAGCCAGTCAGGTCGGCCCAGAAGTCACTCGGTTTGAATTCAGGAGGTGTGCGGCGCGTCCTATAAGTAGGAAAACCATAGATAGAATTCAGCTCTGTCAATGTAAGCACAAACTCCGTGTTGTTGAGCCGGAAGGAAAGACTATCGTCGTCCTCGTCAGTGTGAATGCTGGCATGGAACTCCATGGATGATAAGAACTCCAGTACAATGGGAATGTAGGTAGGGTAGCATATGGTGAAGAATTGCTCCCAACCCATACGTTGAAAGAGCCACTGTACATCCTCGTGGAAGCCTAGAGTGTTCAACGTTGCATGGTCAAGGAATCTCGTGGTCACCACTGGTCGGCGTGCAAGGGCAGTGAGCCTGGCAAGCTGCTCTGGATCTCTGCAGATGATCCCATATGGTGTAGGCGGCAAGGCTGGCGGCGGATGAGGGTCAGCGGCGACGTGGGAAGTGGACGCGTGGTGCTTGGAAGTGACTTGCTTCTGTCTGGACATTCTGGGGGCGTAGGATGGTGAGAGAAAATTAGCTGATGCTGTGGAAGGAGCTTTGGAAGCGTCGGAGGCGAAGGCGGAAGGTCGGCAGCGGCGAAATAGCGGGCGGTGATAGAAACTAGGGCAGCGGCAGACGGTGTCGTGAGGCGCGGATCGGACGCGGAAAGTTAGGGGAAAGGGTCGCCTGAGGATGGGGAAGACGGTGGAAGGTCGCCGACGGTCGATCGAGGGCCGGAGGTGGTGGATCTGGATGGCGACGGCGGCGCTAGGGTTGCGTACATGGGTGTGTACGCGGGTGTGCAGGCGACGCTCCTCTTATAAAGTGTCGTGCACGGGTGTGTATGGACACACGGCCCAGCCTGCGCAACGCTCGGTCTCTCCACGCATCTGAGTTCACTTACGATGCACGGCCGTGCATTAGTGCACGGGCACGCTCGTGCATGTCTCGGTCAAGCGCGGATGCGGGGCTCATTGCGCGTCACGGCCGTGGATCTCTTCACGCCCTTGCCCGTGCAGTGCTCGGTCATATGTGCAGAAGAGTTAACCGAGCCGTGCACGGCCGTGCATGGATGCATGGGTGCGACCATGCATGGCTTGGTAATGCTTGAAAAATCCAGAAAATTTCTCATAAGTGTGGTGCAGCTTAAAGAGCATAAATATGAAATAAAAACTAGAAAATAATAAAGTCTAAATGATGAAAATAAATGAGAAAGTAAAAATAGAAAACAAGAGGTTGGGTTGCCTCCCAAGAAGCGCTTCTTTAGGGTCACTAGCTTGACCATCATGATGTTCATGGTGGATCTAGTGGTAGAGAGGTTAAGTATGTGGCATGGAGCCTCTGCGCTCGTTGTCGTCTGCGAAGTGTACCTATTAAAATGAGCATGAGATATAATAGTTCTTCTCTAAGCGCCCTGACATAACATGGATTAACAGAATGGTGAAACACATAGGCCGTCCCAATGTCAACTAAAATTTTATCTCTAAATGGCTCCAACTTCTTCTTTAAATTGGCTCTTGTGGCATCATCAGTGTGTGTCATCATAGCCACTATCGTGTCTCTTCCTAGACTAATCGGTTCGTAGGGTCTATCTCCAAAATGTTCAGGAAAGGTTTCTGGAAAAAGCTCCATCGTGCTTCTGGATCGTGCAGCACTTTCCTTCACTACCACTCTGCTCTCCCTGGAACCTGAAAAACAGAATTGGTCATCAGTAGCAAGAAAATCAAATGACATATTATTTCCATCAATGCAAAAAGTCATCATTCTATGTGGGACATCGATTATAGCTCTGATTGCGGTAAGGAATGGTCTGCCCAATATAAGAGGGAAAAATGTGTTCTCGGCTATGTCCAGAATTACAAAGTCTACCGGGATAAATATTCCTTTAAATTACAGTGGTATATTCTTGGCAATCCCCAGCGGGTGAAGTCTAGAGCTGTTTCTAAACTGCAGTACTTTGAGATGTTGATGTGAGAGTTCCCAAGTTTAGCTTCTCATATGTTATGACAAACATTATGCTGACTCCAGAGTCTAAATCCAAAAGTGCTATATCGAATAGAGTATTGCCTATCTGACATGGTATATCAAAACTACCAGGGTCTTCAACTTTGAGAGGTAGAGCTGCTTGTGTATGGGATCTTTAGAGTTTTCAGCAACCACTATTACCGTTTCGGCATTGAACGCGTCAGGAGTCTTATGATGAGGCTCCTCTTCCTGGTTTTCAGATTTTCCTTCTTCATCCCCCATATGTTCAGCTTTAGATTTCTCCAATTGCTCAACGCCACTTCCAATGACGGCATTGCACTAATCTCTCAGATTTGCTTGAGGCTGAGCTGGGAGCATTCCTGGGTGTCTAGACAATGCACTGGTTCGCTGGTCCAACTCTGTGATCTGGCTCTCTATCATTTTCTGGTGGGTTGATACAGAGTCCACTTTCATGTTCAGCTGGTGAATCTATTCACTTATAGTATCGTTGTGCTTTATCTGACTCGCCATAAAATTTTCCAACATAGACTCTAGCCTGGATTTCTGAGGAGGCTCTTGTTGTCTTTGATTGGCAGATGGATGTTGTATACCAGGAGGCCTGAAATTGGAAGAGAAATTCTGATTAAAAAAATTAGTAGGAGGAACTTGCCCTTGATTTAACCTATAGGAGAAATTTGGATGATTCCTCCATCCCGGATTGTACGTGTTCGAGTAAGGGTCATTCTGGTTCCTGAAATTCCCAATGGCGTTGACTTGTTCAGAAGGGGCGCTTAGGATTTGGCAGTTATCAGCAGAATGCCTTGTCACTCCACAAACATCACAAGTCAAAGGATTAGAAGTAGAAACATTAATAGAATCAAGTTTAGATGAAAGTGAATCTACTTTTGCCATCAAAGAATCAATTGAGTTGACATCAAACTTTCCTGAATTTCGAGTGTGTTGGCTCCTCTCTCCTGACCACTGATAATGGTTGAGGGTCATGTCCTCAATCAACTCCATCGCATTATCATAGTTCTTATTCATTAATGCCTCACCAGCAGCAGCATCTACAGAAAGTCTAGTCTGGTATAGCAATCCACTGTAGAAGGTGTGGATAATCACCCATTTATGTAGACCATGGTGCGGGCACATCCTCAACAATTCTTTGAACCTATCCCATGCTTCATACAGGGACTCTCATTCTCTTTGGGCAAAATTGGTTATCTGATTCCTGAGCTAGGCGGTTTTGCTTGGTGGGAAATACTTTGACAGAAAAGCTTGCGATAGCTGTTCCCACATTGTGATTGATGCTTGTGGTAAAGACTGCAACCACGCCCTAGCTCGATCCCTGAGAGAAAAAGGGAAGAGTCTCAGTTTGATAGCATCAGGATGAGCACTATTAATTTTTAAAGTGTCGCAGCATCCTAGAAAAATAGATAAATGAAGGTTAGGATCGTCAGTGGTTGCTCCACTAAATTGATTCTATTGCACTATCTGTACTAGTGACGGCTTGATCTCGAAGTTGTTGGCTTCGATAGCCGGTCGCGATATGCTCGAGTGCACACCAGAGATAGTGGGTGCTGCAAAGTCTTTCAAAGAGCGGTTGGCATTGGCTTCCATCGTTTGGTTGTCAGAAAATTGTCCTTCAAGCTTCAATCTCTTCAAATTTCTTCTGACTAAATGAAAAGTACGCTCTATCTCCTAATCTCCAGGTACAAGTTCTCCTGTTCTGACAGTATTCCTGGGTATAAACAAGTACCTAAACAAAAGAGATTAGTAGCACCACACCAAATAAATTACAACTAAAAACAAAAAGCAAATAAACAGAAAATAAACAAAGTAAGAAGGGAAATAAAATCTAACTAAACCTAGTCTACAAATTTCCTAATCGTGTTAATATTGGCAACCTACTCCCCGGCAACGACGCCAAAAACTTGATAGGGCCCAGACAGGCTGCTACTGCAAGTGCACGGTCTATCGTGTAATATAATAAGATCGAACCATAGTGACGGGAAGGTAGCAACAGCTGTAGAGAAGGCTTCAGCGGTGCCGGAGACGAAGGAGGAAGGTCGGCGGCGATCGGAATTAGGGCAGCGGCCGTTGGTGACGGGAGGCACAGATTGACTGCAGAAACTTGGGGGAAAGAGTCGCCGGAAGGTGGAGAGGACAGTGGAATGTCGCCGGCGGTCTATCGGGTACCGGAGGTGGCAGATCAGGACGGCGGCGGCGGCGCTAGGGTTTCATACACGGGTGTGTACGAAGGTGTGCAGGCAGCTCCTTTTATAAGAAAATCGTGCACGGGCGTGCACACTGATAGGGCCCAGACAGGCTGCTACCGCAAGTGCACGGTCTATCGCCTAATATAATAAGATCGAACCCATAGGGACTAGGGTCAAGTACTAACTAATCAGTCAATCAATAGCTAGGTTAATGATTAATGGAGAAAATGTCTAAAATCCTAGTGCAAGTAATTAAACTAAAGCAGATTAAGGGCAAGCAGCGCAAAGAGCAAACCAAACAGGGTTTTATATCTATGAGAGAGATTCGGGGTTTTAGGTTTCACCACACTGAAGCATCCAAAAATGTTAACGTTTGATATTTTAATTAGGTTTTATCCAAGTCCTCAAGGTAATCCTTCCTAGGGTACAGACGCGCTCCCTCTCAGGACACGGTCCGGTATCCAACTAACCCAAGTCTCCTACTCTCGTGGCTTACCGGGTTAAGCGAATCCAATGGGTTCTGTGAATGATTAGGGTTCCTCGGGTGATTTCTAGTGCTCTCGCTAAACGAAATCATCAGTCCAGTCTAAGGGATTCCGATGACTATGGTTCACCTCTCAGTCCTTCCCACAGCATCTAGGGCATGCATGCGTATGGCCAGTACATAAACACGAGATAAAATATCCTAAACATGAATAAGAACAAGGATAAATAGAGAAATATATGAATCAAACATTAAGGATCAACATTCATACAGTGGGCTACGCCCAAACCCCGAAAAGTAGGTTTACGCTACAAGATTCATCGTGTAATACATGAAATCTCTCATAATAATTAAATCAAACCAAAGGGAATGGTAGATCGTTGATGGAAGAAGGTTCAGAACGAAGATCCACGCCGGAACGACGAAGAAAACGAGCCGGAATAGAGTTGTCGCCCAGAAAATCGCCCCAAACCCTAAGGTCTCATTGTTTCACTTCGTTCTCCGCAACCGCTTAATCAAATCCAATGATTCTGGTCACAAATCGTGCATATCCAAGTTGGAAAGGTCTCCCTATAATTTTGTTCAATTCCGACAAGGAATAGAAAGTTATGGCCAAAATACCGGGCGCCTATCAAAGCTGCACGAGACGATGCACGGCCGTGTATCGGTGCATGGGCACGCCCGTGCACAGCTCGGTTAAGCAGATTATGATGACTTACGATATACGTCCGTGTATGGATGCACACCCATGACCGTGCACTCTGTAGAAGGCTCCGATTGGGCTGAAATTTGGTGTGAAGCTTCGTTTCATCATGAGAAATCGTCTCATACTTTCAGATTCTCCAAATTCCATCAGTTTTGAGGCAAAATACCTACATTTCAATAAAACAAGGGAAAAGTGAAGACTCTGAAGAATATGAAGCATTTAAGTAAATAAATGAGACGAAGTATACAATTTACTCCAAAATAATAATAGAATTAAGTCATGAAATATCATATATTTGCATGTCATCACACGTGTACACGGCCCAGCCCGTGCAGTGCAACTCTCGGTAGAAAAATGAACCAGACTTCACTTACGATGGACGGCCGTGCATGGATGCACGGGTGCGCCCGTGGATGTTTCGGCGAAGATTGTCAATCCTGTTCATGGCCGTGCGTCTCTTCACACCTCTGCCCGTGATCATATCGGCGCTGTTTGCAAAAAGTCTAACGAGCCATGCATGGCCGTGCATAGGTGCATGGGTGCGACCGTGCATGACTCGTAGATACCTGAAAAATCCAAAAAAATTACCATCAGCAGTTAATAAGCATAAATATGAAAGAAACTCTGAAAAACAACAAAGTCTAAATGATAAAAATAAATAAGAAAGTAAAAGAGTAAACAAGAGGTTGGGTTGCCTCCCAACAAGCGCTTCTTTAGGGTGACTAGCTTGACCAGCGTGATACTCATGGTGGGTCTGGTGCGGTAGAGGCGAAGTATGTGGCGTGGAGCCTCCTTTTGTCATCGTCCATGGATTGCACATATTAAAATAGGCACAAGATATAGAAGTTCATTTCTAACTATTTTTGACAGAACGTGGAACAACAAAATTATATAATATATAGGCTTTCGCAAAGTTAATGAAAACTTCATCTCCAAACATCCCTGATGTCTTCTTCTTCAGATTGTTTTCTGTGGCGTCTTCAGTGTGAATCATTATAGCCACCATCTTGTCTTCTCTTAGACTAATCGAGTCGTTGGGTCTATCTCCATAGTGTTCAGGAAAAGCTTTTGGGAAGAGTTCCATCTTGCTCCTTGACTGCGCAGTGTCTTCCGTCACCACTGCTCTGCTCTTCCTGGAACCTAAAAAATAGAATACTTTATTATTAGCAGGAAGATTGAATGACATATTATTTCAATAAACGCAAAACTTCATCATTCTATGCAGGACATCAATTATGGCTTTGACAGCGGCAAGGAATGGCCTGCCCAATATAAGAGGGGAAGTGGAGTTTTCATCCATATCCAAAATCATAAAGTCTACCGGGATAGAGAATCCTTTAAATCGCAATGGTACATTCTCAGCGATCCCGACCGAGTAAAGTCTAAGGCTGTTTGCGAACTGGAGAACCTGAGATGTTGATTTGAGGTTTCCCAAGTCCAGCTTCTTGAATGTGACGAATGACGTGATACTGACCCCAGAACCCAAATCCAAGAGTGCTCTATAGAATAAAATGTTGCCAATCATGCATGGTATATCAAAACTACCAGGGTCTTCAAATTTGAGAGGTGGCTGTTTGCTCATGCAATCTGTAGAGTTTTCAGTAACAGCCATTATCTTTTCATCGTTCAGTGTGTCAGGAATCTCATGATGAGGCTCCTTTTCCTGGCTTCCAGACTTTTCTTTTTCATCCCCCACACGCTCAGTTTCAGATTCCTTTGATCGCTCACTACCACTTGTCATGACGGTATTGCACTGATCTCTTGGATTTGCTTCAGGTTGAGCTGGAAGCATTCCTGGGGTTCTAGACAATGAACTGGTTCGCTGGTCTAGTTCTGTGATCCGGCTCTCCATCATTTTCGAGGGGGTTGATACAGAGTCGACTTTCATGTTCAACTGGCGTCCAGCGGGGCAGCAAGCGTCGACATTGTGAGGTCGGCGGTAGCAAACGACACATGTTCCAATCCGTCCAAATCGAGGGGATTGGAAACGATGGATTTTTCCCTCTTTCATCTCTCCTATTTTCCCCCTATTCTAATCCATCCGTTCCGATAAACGAGGGTTTTTTCTCAACTCATCCCTTCCACCCTAAAATCCATCCTAAATCCATTCTAGTAAATAGGCTGTTAATGACAAGGGATGGCAAAAAAATTGGTTACCTTGTTTCTTACCCAATACCAAAATGTAACCTGATTACAATAACACAATATATGAACCCAACCCTAAACCAAGTCGAGTACCTTTGCATAAACTGAACTCGAGTCAAATATTTAAATGAGTGCCTACAGGCACCCAATTAAAAAAAATTACTTTTATTTTGTTTCTTAAATTATTTTATAAAAACATAGTTTTATAAATTAAACTAATGTTATATATGTATATAATAATTATTTTTATAATTAATATGTAGATATTTTTAGATAAAAAGTATTTTTATGTAATTTTTAATTCAGTTTATGATATTAAGTACTCAAAACTTTAAATTCGAACTTTAGGTATTATATCTTAACTCATTCCTTTTAGTTAATCAAATATCCAAACCCACTAAAGACATACCAAATCAAGTACCCAACTACTCCGAGTCCAATTTTCATCCATATCTATATTCTATAACAAAGGCTAATCTCAAATCATAGAGACATAAGAGACTAACTTAAATGATCTAAATTAGTTTGAAACTTGCAAAATATATTTTGTATGCACTAAATAGATTTGTTTTGGCAAAAGGAGCTCAATGAATGTCACTAAATACATAACAATTGATGTAGCCCTCCATGATGGCTAACCAATAAACAAAGGCATTTGGGTCTAACTAACTACAACCAGGGATTACAATCTTGTATCATGATATCACACAAATCACCTTTTAATATATGCTCTTACCTATCTATCCAAGGTATTTTCATTGCATATGTCAAAGTACAATCTTCATTCATCTAAAAGATGTTTGTTGCTTCTATAACTCTAAGGGGACCTTAAACACTACCATAGAGGCAACAAACAAAACATATGTAAGTAGTATAACAATCACTCAATTTTATTCACTTTTCAAACTGTGGGGTCATTTTTGGTCATGTTTAAATGTAATTGACCTTTTGAAATTCACCTTAAATTAATAAGGCTTTTTGTTTAATGGGTTCTGGCTTCCAATGAGCGCAAGCACTCGTTGTTAATTACCCCTAAAATTAGGGCACCTTTGATTAAGAGATCTATATAACAAACAACATTCCATAAATTAGAGGGCACAAATATTTTATAAATGTCATATCAATACGTGGCTCATGAACAGCTTAAAATTTGAAACAATTTTCATCAGTCAAAGAAAGACTTGTGGATATTTGAATACTTGGCCCTTATGGCTTATAAGTATCTGGGATTTGGCATGCACTCAGCCTTGATGACTTGACAGCATGTGAGTAGTTGAACTTTATGTGCGCTCATCCTTAATAACTTATGAGTATTTGGATTCAGACATGTGCTTAGCCTTGATGGCTTATGAGTATTTGAACTTAGAAAGTACTCGGTCTTGATTACTTGTGAGTATTTGAACTTGAGATACTCAGTCTTGATTACTTATGAGTATGTAAACATTCGCTCGACCTTAATGGCTTATGAGCGTTTGATTTGATTTACACTCGGTTTCAATAGCTTGTGAGTATTTGAACTTAATAAGTACTCGGCTTCAATAGCTTGTGAGTATTTTGGACTTGATATGTACTCAACCTTAGTGGCTTGTGAGTATGTGAGTTTGATTTATACTCGGCCTTGATGGCTTATGAGTATTCTATTTGATTTATACTCGGCCTTGATGACTTCTGCACTGTTTCATGAATAGGGATGATATTAGACTTTCTTTTGAGCATGTAGCGATATCTGCTTCGGCTTTGCTTTATTTTATTTTTTGAAAATAATTAGTTCAACACAAACATACATATATACATACAAGATAGAGTTGTTTTTCCTACGCTACCCCTCATCACTAGAGTTGACTTTACTATCAATTTAGTGAAGATTAAAGATCAAGTTATCATACATTTAACTGCAAATAGTTTTCCATATGTTTTCTTTTGTGCCCTGTACTGAATTCCATAAGTTAAGCGTGATAACTAAGAAATTGAAATGCTAAAAATGTGAACAGATGGTTTTAATTTTCTACCTAAACCTTCCTCCTCTATGATGAAAGATTCCAAGTTTGGTTGAGATTTGGACTCCAATTGGTTCTAAACATCAATTACATATAATTAGGTAAGCAAACAATATTATTGAGACCAATAACAAAAAGACATATTAATATAATACATACTGAGCATTCTAAGATATTGACACCAAATTAACTTGCTTTAGGAGCCTTGGGCACTCGAATGGCTTTTCTTCTTAACCAAATATTTTGGATCCATTGTCTTGATTCTTCCTAATGGAGGAATCAATAGTTTGATGATTTGTGGGTGAATTGGAATCACTCAAACCCACAAACAAACTACGTAGTTCAGTAGAATGAGGTTTCATGAAGATTTTGCGTTGCTGATTATTCACAGGTTCAAAATCTACAGGTCCACATGCACCAGAAGGTTTCGGCTTTCCACTTGTTTGCTCTATCATCATGGATGATATCCAAAATGAATATACGCTTATGCACAAAATAAATTGACTGCTAAAATGCAAATGATGTTCTTTAAGAGAATTGCCTGCGGCGGAATGTTCCTTAGGACTTTTCTTAGAACAACCGATTCCTACTAAAGCTCCTCCTGATTGACAAATGAAAGTTTGAGTATCAGCTATTACTGGCCAAGGAATAGCAGGTAGCAATGCACTCGGCTGAGAATCTTTCTCTATCGGTATCTCAGTTTCATTTGCCAACTGAGCAGGCCTGTGCATTAAAAGATATCGCCAAGCCAACTGGAAATCTGTTTCGCCAACCAATGACTTGCTAACCAACATTCCTTTTGGAATTATTTCTTCAGAAATGCCAGCATTAACATCGATATCAAAACAGTTTCTCTTAAAGCTTTGAAAGTCAGGGAGAATTTCATCTACCCATCCTTTGGCACTTTGCTAAGGAACAAATTCACACAAGCATCCATCGTACAATCAACTCCCATAGACAAAAGGTTGGTTTTTGTTTAAGATCATCTGCGGATTTTCGTTCACAATTGAGCCAATAGTCAGCGTATTGTTTAGAACACCAAAAGGCATAAAATTTATCTACAATGCCAGTTAAAAAGTCAAGCATAAATGAAGGAAACACCAAAAGACAACTATCTAGCAAAACAATTTGTAGATATATCAGTTGTCAGACTTCTGGCATTAGATATAAACTTAAATTTCATGTTGTTTAATAAAAAGTTCATTTTTGGTTAACATTCTTACCTCAAATACAATATATTTCTAGTAATTCTACTACAAGTAAGCCAGCAAGTAATATGTCTACATGGGAACAAATCTATTGTATTTTCTGATAATAGATAAGTTGGATCACTAAAAAAAACAAATCTATTGTATTTTCTGATAATAGATAAGTTGGATCACTAAAAAAAACTATTATAATACAGAGATTGCACTATAACTAAAGAGTTTGATCAAACGAGGCGCTTGAGAATTGAAGAAGCTATATGTGGCTATAAAGATCAAATCACCTTTATTGTGCTTAATAGACTATCTTATCTACTGAGAAGTAAAAAATATCATGAAGAAATTCGTTTCCATGCGTCATCAATGAAAAAAAAAATATAATTTAATCCATCATTGAACTATAAGCAGATAAAACAAAAGCAGTTTTTCTTTTGAAGAATGGTCCTTCAATTTGATTTTGTAACCTATACATGCTTGAGAAAACCTCTTGTGAGAAAGCGCTTCAAAAAGCTAAGCTGTACAGAGAACAGAGAATCAAATTGAGTTGTATTATTTTAAAAAATTGCAGTGCTCTTATTTTTTGCGTCCATGTTGAAGGCCTGAGAAAGCCATGTTTGCTCGATATCTTCAATGAAATTTCCGGAAATAGGCTAGTCGGCATAAGAGATACAATATCTGAACTTAATGTCTTACTTGATATGCCATTTGACAAAATAGACAACATCAGTGCAACAGAGAAGTAACCTGAACGTAGCCTAAGATTCTCTTAAACAAAGTCACGTTGATCATTGAGATTCTTTTTGTTAGTCCCTCCCTACCTCCAGCTTCAACAGAGAGTTCATTGGCATTGAACAATATCTTTGCCTTCAATGACTGCATATAAGTGACCACTGCATAGTTTGAATTCTCATGGTCACTAACTGATCTCTCCCACCAATGTAAGTTCAATATTCCCAACTCAACGAAAAGTGCGATTGCTTCTCCAGCAGTAATCCGGACAAAGCGGTCATTATCTTCTAGTAAGGTGGAAAGGAATGATATTGATCCGAAGATATCGGCGCTATTCACAAAACATCCAAATTCTCAATTACTTAAACAAAAAAAAAAAGCCAGAGTCCACACACTCCTTCCAACTATCAGGATCGCTCCTCCAACAACCAAAAAAAATGGTCATATTGCTGCAGCCAATATGTCGGGCGGCAGTTTTTTTCACGGACCCGTCCTAAATTCAGAAGTGAGAAAATATAGAGAAATGTTTCCATATGGCAATTGCAGAAGTAATCAACAAAAAAAGAATCAAATAAAAGAAAGATTTGAGCCACAGTAGTTTGTAAAACATCAGCATGCTCACGTACATTAGGACCTCATTTTGGATTATATCACTTGCCACATGGTTTTTAGGGGCAATTTATAGCAGAGATGGAATTCCTAGATCGTCGGGCTTTCATTAAATTATAGAAGTAAGCAGTGTTTGAGTCCCCCAGGGAGATATGGAGGTCCCTGGATTTTTGCTTTAATGCTGATTCTTCCTCATCCCAATACGCCTTGATGCCAGCTTGGTAATGTCTTTCCAAAGCGCATAATCCAGCATCAGTATGGTTAGTTTGGAGCTCATGCTGAATAATATCCAGCCTGCTATGTTTTTCTGTAAGTCTAGCCTCTTTCTCTTTCCTCAGCTCCTTTGCCCAATACTTTAGGGCCCTTTTTACCATGGCAAGTTTATGGTAGAGAATGAACATAGGCGTCCCGTAGATAGAATTACCATTCCATGCCTCGCTAATCACTCTGGCCAGATTGGGGTAATTTAGCCAATGATTAAAAAAATCTAAACTTTGGCCCTTTTCGCACGACCGTCCTTCCAAATGATAAAATAGACGGCGAGTGGTCGGAAATACCTGGGGGAAGGAAAAAAGCCTCGGCCTAGGGAAACTGCTCCCTCCACTCCTCGGTAGCCATAACACGATCTAGTTTGCAAGATATTCGGTTGTTACCGCTTTGAGAGTTGGACCAAGTGTAGAGGTCCCCACGATAATTGATATCAAAGATCCCCAAGGTTCCCCGCTTCTCAATATTCTCAAGGATTTTCTGCTCATTATGAACAGAACATCCCCCCCCCCCCCATTTTTCATCAATAGAGAATAGCATATTAAAGTCCCCAAGAATGACCAATGGCCCCTAGAAGCGCCATTGAGTGATGGTTCTCCAGATTTGCCGCCTTTCGCTTGGAGAATAAAGCCCATAAACAATACCCAGAAGGAATAGAAAAGAACCTCGAGAATCATAAACTTTACCAATTAACACTTGCTCATTGGAGTCTAGCTTTTCCATCTCGTAAGCGGCTGGGTCCCAGACCAACCAAATTCTACCCCCGGAATTAGTAGTACAATTGGTTGAGAAGCGCCAGCCAGGACATGTAGACTTGATGATATCATGGCTTTTTCCTGAACAGACTCGAGATTCCAAAATAGCAAGCATTTTGACTTGAAACTTATTGATTAAGAGAGTCACTACTTCCTCTTCGCTAGAGCATTGAAATCTCTCACGTTCCAACACAAAATAGGATTGGGTGTGATATTCATGGGTCAACTGGAGGCAATGGACTCGGGCTCTTAGGGTCCACTTGGATCACAAGTGCAGGCTTCTGCTTCTTTTATTTATTTATTTTTTCTAAACCCCATGACCACTAGGTCTTGAGCCTTCGTAAACTTGGCGGACTCAAGCCCTAAGTCAGGTGAGCCCAGATCTTCCTTGTGAGTTTCTTCAAGGTTTTCATCCGGTTCTAACGAGTTTGGAAGAGACAGCGGGCAAGCAGCCATTTTCCCTTGCATATGGTCTATGGTGCAGGGTCTTGGCCTGAGCCCAATGCTCCCAGAGCCTTCGCAACTATCAATGAGATCTGCATGACTACCTGCAGCTCTTTTCCCTTCTCCAGCTGCATGGACAGGCTCGGCTAACCCGGTAGAGGAGTTCCCAGCCACTCCTTGTTGCGGACACTCCTCAGCTAATGAATTTCTAGATGATTCTGAGCTAGCATCAACCATCTTAACGGGATTTGTTTTCTCCTTCCAGACCTAGCTCGATTGGGCCCCCCTTGCCGCAGCACAACCCTTGGTTTGGTGCCCAAAGAGATTGCATTTGGAGCACCTAGAAGGGATAGCCTCGTATTCAAAGCAGATGTGGGCTTCAGAGCCCCCATTGACCATGACAGAAAGAAACTCAGGGAACTCGGAATTAGCTTCCATTTCCACACAAACCCTTGTGAATCCAGTTTGGATCTCGAGGCCGTAGTCGAGTCCATAGAGATGGGTTTCCCAAGCGCACTTGCCAGCTGCCCAATAATGCCTGGAGACCACCACTTCAGGGGCAGATTATGCACATGCACCCAGAGTGGGATCGATGATAAGTTTACCCGAGCCAGCTCATCTTCCGGGGTCCATGATTTGAGAATCAGGATCTTCCTAAAAACAAACCAAGGACCCCTCTCTAGAACATTCATCTTGTCTTCAGGCAATCCGAAGCGAAAGAGGATAAACCCGCCTGGGAGAGTATATATCTCCAGCTCCCCTTTAGGCTTCCACAACTGAACGACCTTCTGCTTCAGAGCATGAAAATTTGGCCTGAACCCGATGAAATGTCCCACCAAGGTGTTCTCCCAAAATATGCAGTTATCGGCAAGCTCCTCTTCAGGGACGGATAAATCAAGGAAGCCGCCCACAATTTTGACCTCCGACTGAAGCAGGGAGCAGTTTGTGCTGGACGAAGGAGGCTTGGCGAACAACGCACTCCAGGAATTGAGGGGAGCAGGGCTACACTCTGGGAATGGGGTTGCTGCGGGAGAAGCTCCCGCAACAGGAACCCGAGAGGCCTTCCCAACCTGGTTACCGGGCCTCGTGGGAGCCATAGAAACTAGCCCACGCAACTAGGGGACTGAAACCCGCCGATCGGAGCGACAAAAAACCCAGGCTCACGATAGCTTCTCCCCCTCCAAGAAAAAGGCCCGGCGCCTTGGGAGAGAAACCAGCGGAGGGAATCCGAGATCCCTGGAGCCTCAAATTGAAAGCGAAAATACGAGAAACAGAAAACCAGCAAGCTTCGCGGTAGGGAGATGAAAATCGGAAGCAGGAAGAACACACAAGTGCAAAGATAACAGAGAACCCAGCAGCGGAGGGCAAGAGGGTACCGGCAGGCGGGCGCGGAGGAGGTCCGGCAATCCCGAAAAGAAACCGCGTCAGGAAACCCACGCCTTCACAACAAAGCCCGGAACTTCAAGACAAGCCGCTACCACCTCGCCGCCGGCTGGACGGCCTGCGCCGGGGACAAGGGCCGAAGCCCTAGCATCGCCCTTCATCATTTTAAACAAAGTCACGTTGATCATTGAGATTCTTTTTGTCAGTCCCTCCCTACCTCCAGCTTCAACAGAGAGTTCATTGGCATTGAACAATATCTTTGCCTTCATTGACTGCTATAGGTGACCACTGCATAGTTTGAATTCTCATGGTCACTAACTGATCTCTCACACCAATGTAAGTTCAATATTCCCAACTCAAAGAAAAGTGCGATTGCTTCTCCAGCAGTAATCCGGACAAAGCGGTCATTATCTTCTAGTAAGGTGGAAAGGAATGATATTGATCCGAAGATATCGGCGCTATTTACAAAACATCCAAATTCTCAATTACTTAAACAAAAAAAAAATCCCAGAGTCCACACACTCCTTCCAACTATCAGGATCGCTCCTCCAACAACCAAAAAAAATGGTCATATTGTTGCAGCCAATATATTGGGCGGCAGTTTTTTTCATGGACCCGACCTAAATTCAGAAGTGAGAAAATATAGAGAAATGTTTCCATATTGTAACGCCCTCGATTTTTCTGAATTATGATTTAAGGTTAGAAATTCTGTTTCTGTATTTTTATCGGTTAAAATTTTTGGATTTTTGCCTAAGTGTAGGAATTTTTCCTACAGGGCAAAAATAATTATTTTGGTTGGGGATTTGAACCCTCAACCTTGATTCTTTGCTCCTGGAATTCCTTCCACCATGGTGGCGCATATTTCTGATATTATTGGAGTGGCGCAGGGTGGTTAAGCCCAGGTAAGCCCATAAAACCGATTTTTCACTTAAGTTAACTGGGTTATTGGATCTTGGATCCGTTTGGGGTGGGAGAAAAAGAGGAATTGCGTGAGGGCTCCTCTCCCTCACGACTTTTGTGTTTTCTTGCCCTAGCCGCCTTTGGTTGTCGCCCCTCACTGTGCTTGGCGCCTCCTGAAATTTCTGACGCTGGTGGTGGCAGACTGGTGGTGGACGAATTTCCTGGTGATCCTCTGTCTTGGCGTTTTTATCTGTGGACGATTTTTCTGGTGAGTAATTCGATCCTAAGGAGTCTAATCCGCTAAATTGTAGATTATCATTCAATAAAAATTCGTTATTTGCAATGATTATCCGTATGGGGTCGAATTCAAATATTTATAGGGTTTTAAAATCCTGTTCTGCTGAAATCTGCATTCTCTAATCTGACCTTTGTGTACTATAACCCCAATATCTCATGGCCTATAGATCCAAATCGCACGAAATAAATTTTGTATGAAACTAGATACATTCGGCTTTAATTTGAATATGATATCGATCATATCCGAGCTGTATTCGTATTTCAATCTGTATTGCAATCTAGCTGTACAAAATCAGTTTTCTGGAAATCTGGATTTCGACCTTTATGTGTTCGAACCATCATATCTCCCTAGGTATAGCTCGAAATCTTGTCAAATCAGTTTTATTAGAAAGTAGACTCGAAGGGATTCATTTTTATTACCATATCGCCTATTTTCTGTTAGTTATTGGATCTGAAATTTGTGTCGCAATTCTGATTTACGAATCTGTTTTCTGGAATTCTGAAATCCCGACCTTTCTATGTTCGAACACCCATACCTCCCCGATTATAACTCCAAATCCGATGGATTCAGTTCTATTGGAAAGTAGGTTCAAATAGCTTCATTGTGAATATCATATTGCCTATTTTAGATTACTTACTCAGTCTGAAACATCTGTTGCAAGTATGATATATTAATCTGTTTTTTTTCTGAAACATCTGTTTAATTGTTTGTTACGCGAATAATTTCTGTTCTGTACATATGTAGTGAATTTCTGAAACTTTGAATGTGTTATAACCTTGTGAGAACATAGAATGGTTTGACATGAATTAAGGATAGTTGCATGAAATCTAAGGAATTCAAGGAATTCACTCATATATTACTTCTGGTTGATGGTAAAAATTATGAAGTGTGTTCAGCTTTGATTTTCTGCAAAATTGTAATTTTGTTAAGGACTGGATATTAGGGTGTGTCATTTTCTGGTTTGTGAAATACTTTGGGCATGATGTGAAAATTTAGTAGTGGTTAGTTCTACTCCTCCGTTTCAGCATGATCTGTTCGGTAAAAATTATGCCCTAGTGTAGCACTCTTCCGTGTCCTTACCCTCCTTCTGTGGCGCTGTAATGGTGCTGATAGTCTACTACGACCCTTGAGACACTAGTGAAGGGTAGATGTGAGCTGGTCTCACCTTCCGTTCTCCCTCCACTATTTCTGTTCTGTTCTGGGTATTGGAGGCCAGAGTGCCACGTCCTGACAAGACGGGGGCCACCCACTGATACCTCCTCTACCATTCTGTTTCGGGTATTGGAGGCCAGAGTGCCACGTCCTGACAAGACGGGGGCCACCCACTGATACCTCCTCTACCATTCTGTTTCGGGTATTGGAGGCCAGAGTGCCACGTCCTGACAAGACGGGGGCCACCCACTGATACCTCCTCTACCATTCTGTTTCTGATATGCATGCATGTCTCGTCCTCGGCAGAGGTGGGGTCAGACCTTCTGTGGTCATCAGACCTTCTGTGGTCTTCAGGCCTTCTGTGGCCTTTCTGTTTCCGATGTAGACTATCCGTTTGGATTCTGAAAATTCTGATTTTCTGTCTGTCAGTTCTGATTTCTGTAGTTCTGTTTCGATCTGTAGTATAGACGTGTTGGGCAGTGTGATTAGTTGGAATGGGTTGGTATACTTATATCCTACTTCATGCTTGATGCTTATTGTTATAAGTATCTGTATTTGATTATGTTTTGTTTTGATATGAGTGTTCATGTTAAGTATCTTATCTGTTAAGCATGATATTTTTGATGTGTACTATGGATGGCTTTTAGTGTCTTTTACTCACTGAGCTTTTTAGCTCACCCCCGTTGTTTAAATATTTTCAGGTGAGACATCAGGACAGTGATTGCTACAGCTACTAAATTTGTTATGATGCTATGTTTTATATAATTTCTAAGAGTTGTCTTCTAAAGATCTATCAGGCCTGCGTGCCTAACTTAATTATATGACACGTTTTATCTCCTGAGGGCTTATGCCTGTTTTCAGGATATTATATTATGTTATAATTGTCTCATTTTAATTGTTGGATACGAATTTTGGATTCATGAGAATTGAAATTGTTTTTATTCTGAAATGTGTAACCGAGTTACTGTATTCGAAATACATTGAGATGTGTAACCGAATTTTTGTTGTATTTGATATCTGAAAAATCAGTTTCTGCAATATTTCTGAAATTTGTGTTCTCCACATATGTGTAGTGTGGACATTTGTTTTGTTCCAGGATATGTGGGTCTGTGCAGCAGTAATTTAGTATACTTGCTGCCGGATTTTCTGGATCTCCGGATTTCTATTTCCTAGTAAATCGATCCTACTCAGTTTTGTGCGGTTTTCAGTTCCGTAGTAATGTCCTTCGATGCCGCTTTCTTCTTATGTTTTAATGGAAGAGTAAAAATTTTTAAAACCCAGTATTTTTACTTGTATGCGTGTGGGGTGTGATTCTGAGGGATGTTACAGATGGTATCAGAGGATATTACTAGCAATTAGAAACTCCGGGAAAGGAAAACTCTGTTTGTGTATTGCTAGAAACCAAGATAGGATCTGATCCGTGATTGAATATTGGAAAACTTTGTTTGTGTATTGCTAGAAACCAAGATAGGATCTGATCCGTGATTGAATATTGGTTGTTATTCTACCGTGTTATGTGATGCAGGTACAAAAAAAAAAATGGTGCGACCAAGATCTAGCAATAGCAACGGTGATCAACAGTCTGATCTGAGACAGGCCATGGAGGCTATGACTGCTATGATGCAACAACAGAACGCATTCATCCAGCAGCAAACTCAGATGATGCAGCAGCAGCAGGCGCAGCACATGGAGGTTCAGCAACAGTTATTGCAGCGGCTGTCGCAGACACAGCCTCAGTCACAGTCACAACCGGCTGGACACGGTGTGGGTGGCGCTGGTTCTCCTCTGGGTGATGGCGCACATCAACGATATGCTCGGTTGGTTCGAGAGTTTCAGCACCTGAACCCGACTACATTTTATGGTAGTCCAGGGCCCAGAGCGGCTGAGGATTGGCTTTTGGCACTGGAAAAGATTTTCCAGGTTTTGCGCTGTGATGATGCAGACAAGCTATGTTTGTCTGTCTTCATGTTGCGTGGAGATGCCGAAGACTGGTGGAAGGGAGTCGTCAGACTGGCGGCAACTGAATCCAGAGTTGTTGATTGGCAGTACTTCATGATGAAGTTCAATGCCAAGTTTTTCCCTTCTAGCTTATCTGAGGAGCGCGAGGTGGAGTTTATTCATCTTGAGCAGGGCGACCTGACGGTGGATCAGTATGAGGCCACATTCGCTCGGTTGTCGGGGTATGCTCCTCACTTTGATGCTAACCATGTTGCAGACCATGAGAAGGTGAGGGTGTGCACTGCATACCTCTCAGAGGATGTAAAACTCTGGTGGAGAACCAAAGTTGATTCGACATCAGAAGCAGCTGGCTGGAAATGGGAGGTGTTCCGAGAGGAACTGCTGCCGCAGTTCCTTCCCAGAAACTCGGTGGACCAGGCGCGAGAGGCGGTGGATCGGCTAAAGCACACGGGGACGATCCAGGAGTATGTCAGGGCATTCTCCGCACTGATGTTGGAGCTACCTGAGATGGCGGAGGGAGACAGGAGGTACTTCTTCCTCCGGAATCTCCAACCCTGGGTGGCGACAGAGGTCCGACGACATGTGCCGCAGGACTGGAGGACGGCTATAGCTATAGCCGAATCTCTCGTGGACCAGAGAACTTTAGGGATGACCTTTTAGAGAGCACCAAGGTCGCCCCCCGAAGTGACCATCTCCACCTAGAGCAAGAGTGCCAGAGAGAGAGACTCTCTCCCCAGTGGAACGAAGGACAACCAACACGGCAGGAGTAGACCCGACCTGCAGAGAGAGGACAGGGTCAACTAAGACCAATTGCCTGCTTCTTGTGCAAAGGACCCCACAGGATACGCGAGTGTCCGGACCAGCAGCGGGTGAACGCAATTGCATCAATCGTGCATCGGGAGCTAGCTGATAAATCGGCGGTGGTGGACGACGAACCAGTTGAGTCACGCATAGGAGTTGTGCGCATTGCCTCAATGGTCACTGGCAGAACTTCACCGACCCCCACAGATGCAGAATCGAAGGATGCGGTCAGCAAAGGTAATGCCGACTCGAAGACAAGCTCCAAAGACGCGAAACCTCCACAGGAGGAGAAGACGTGGAAGCAAATGTTGGAGAAAAAGGCTTCACCGAAGTCTTTAGAGGAGATAGAAGCGGAAGAGAAAGCAACAATCCTTGCGAACCATGAGAAGCTCCAACGCAAGAGGGAACAGAACTGGAAAGAGACCTACGAGGCTAACTGTGCTGAGCAGGAGCGGTGGCTTGCTTCAAGCAAGAGTCGCGGGATGAAAGAGTCAACGATGACAGGCAAGACTCTTCCCTACAAATCCTACTTGGAGCCAGCGCCCGAGCGCTCGTGACGGACATCGGGAACGATGTCCAAATTGGGCCGGGGAGAATTGTTAGGCAATGGACTTCCCGGTTCAGCCCAGAGAAAAGTGGGCCTAAACTAAGCCCAAACCCACAAGGAGGAAAGGGAAGCGAACTCCCAAATCTAGACACGGGAATTCGGTCAATGGATGCAAAATCGGAAGCCGCCGATTTTGACCCGAGAACGGCGGCTTCAGTGCACATGGCGACGCCTTCTTCTCCAAATCTCGCGGGTGACACGTTGATTTCAGCAGGCGTCTTCTTCCCGAGCCGTGCGAACGCAAGGCTCGGACGCAGAGGCGTCCTCTTCGCACGGACAAGGTGGATGCAGCGGCGCTAAGAGGGGCACAGAAGAAGCAGATGACTTGGCAAGGGGTGGATGAAGCGGCTCGTCCTTCCCCTTTAAAGCTCGAGCAGAGGAAGAGAGCAGGATGGATGAAGGGAGTCTTCTACCAACGAGTGGCTTCGGTTAGGGGACTGCGAGCGAGGGATCGATCAGCGTGTGAAGAGCGTTGAGCAACGTGAGAGAACTATAGCCGGCGAGGGAGGGACGGGGGCGTGACCGACAGGGGTTGGTGACGAGGAGAAGTTTTGTAGCTATTGATATTGGAATCAAAGCTTTCTTCTCCACTTTACTTCTTCCTCTGTTCCTTACTGCGTCGGTGAAAACGTGTGGCCCGGCGACGGCAGCAACATTGATCGATAGTTGGAGAGGGCGGAGGGCGAAGCGACGTCTTCCGGCGGGCTCAACGTCTTCGATGACTCCTGCGTTTCCAGGCGACGGACACCGAGTGCAGGCGAGTGATCGGAAACGACGAAGGAAGACGAATGCTTGGCGTGCGCTTCGAGGCAGATACTCGGCTGGATTTTGACCGAATCCAGAATCCGGCAAATTCGTAGCGGCGAAATTAGGATTTGGGGCCAACGTCACTCTGACGTCAACGACCTGAATTACATCAGGCGGTGAGCGATTTCGGGCTGGCGACGTCAGCAAGGTCACCGGTGACGTCAGCCAGACGGATTTAATTCGAACGACGCGGCTTATTTTAACTTCGGTCAAAATTAAAAAGGTAATTGATTTAGGGTTTCATATGATTTTCTGAATTTGGGGTTTAGGGTTTTCCCATGTGAATTGTACATTGGGGATTAATGTTGGGGATTAATTTTGAGCAGGGAAGTTAGGGTTTTCGGATTTGGGGGAGTAAATTAGTCCGGAAACCCTAGCATGTTGCGCATCTGGTATTCCGCCAGACGACCCTAAGACAAGGGTTAAGCACCGATTTAGGGTCGATCCGACCGGGACCTGACACCAAGGGCCCGAGTAGCTAGACAAGCCTCCTTTGTGGAACCTTTTTTGATTGAATTAATGTATTGACTTAATAATGTAATGTTTCTGCCTCAAATCACAGGCAAGTTAGAAATTTTGGATCTACTAGAAAACTAACTTTTAAGGGTATGCAGTCGAAGAAGTCAAACAATCATATTAAAGCAACCGAGTAGATACTATTGGCTTCATTATGAGTATGTAAATTACACTATTCGTAGATTAAAAAATTAAGAATGTGTGATAAACGCAAATTCAAAATTTCATGCATGTAGGAAATTTATTTCACATATTTAAGAGCTAAAGAGTTAAGCTAAGGTTATTCTCAAATATTGGAAAAAAATAAATCAATGCAGAATATTCCAACCAAATTGTACCGGAATCAGTAACAACCAAGTCCATAAAAGGAACAATAATTGCATATAACTGCATTTTGTACTAGAAGTAATCTTCCAAATGGTGAGGGACTTGAACAACATGTGACAACGGACAATCAATTGTGATTTCCCTTGTCCCAAATTGTTAGTAATGTGGCTACAATTCTGTCCTCGAGCTAATCGAGTACCAGAGGTTTGTGAGCTAGTTGTAAGAGAACTCAATGTTCTCTACCGCCAAAGTGTTCAAACACTTAAAGTTAGATAGTAATTTTGAATCTCTGATATCTCCACCTTTCCTTCATTCATGCCCCTATAAAAAAGAGTTAGTTCGTCGCATGACAAAATGCATTGTTAAACATTATTTTTTTATGATACAACTGACAAAAGTACTAGTTCCACTAATTAAATTCCAACCACATGAGCCACAACTGCTCATTTGACTACTACCCGAAACCAATATAACTAAGACAAAAAAGCAACTCCCGACATTATGCACCACACATTTGGGTTCACCACCCAAATATTACTCCGACAAGAACAAGCTTTTCCCAATAGCAAAGGATATTAATGGCAGAATTAAATCACAAAGTAAGAGAGGATCATTGATGTTGCAATCCTTCTACCTAGTGACCACCTCAAACATCCATCATGTTCTTGATATAGATAGCCACTCAAAGTGGTAGTGATGATCTTTGACGTGCACTATTTAATTTAATTGCTCCATGCATGCTGATGTGAATGGGGAAGATCAAGAACAAGGTGGCCACTGTTCTTAAAATCAGCAGGAAGAGGCGCCAATTTTTCTCTATCCAGTGCTATATTGTAGAAAAGCTAGTACATTTTTGGATAGTCCTCTATATCCTTGTGGATTGCTGACTACATAAACTGTCGGTGATTACTTAACAAGGCTGCTTGTTGAACTCTAGTACATTCCAATTCTACTTCATCTTAGGCTCATCCAACAAAAGATTACCAGATGAAGGATTCAAACTAGAGTAATGAGCTACCCATGGTTGGCTCAGGCACTAAGTTGTCACAAAATCAGAGAGAGGGTCTCGTCCACGGTTGCACTCTAGAATGGGAAGGTTTGTGAATCCATTCTAAGAAATAATTCACCGATCTCTTATTCTAGAACTTTCAAACCATGATTTCAATCATCTATCCCTCTCCTAGTCTCCTTCATCCACACCCCATATAAATAGGAATTATTTCCTACATGATAAATTATATGACTGCACAATATTTTCTCTTTAATACAACTAAATCTACTAATTCAAATGCAATCACACACACTCAACTACCGAGTCAGCCACTGCTAAAAACCAACACAAATATTTCAATAACTACTATATCCTGGACTACACATTTGAGTTCACCTTGACCAATAACGGATACACCGACAGTTTAACTAGAACAGTAAGAAGCTTGTTAATTGAACTTACTTATTTTTAGCATATGCTTGAAGCACATGCCCCTCAAATGCTTGAACAAGCCTGGACAGTGCCATCTCTCTCGTAAAATCCCCTGCATTAAGAAAAATAGAAGTCCAAATTATGTAGAGCTCTAAAATCTAGAAAGGAAAAGTTAATAACAGGATGAAACAAATGTTACCACATGCAAAGAGGAATATGGAGACCCCACCACAAATTAAGGATCATCATTTGCATCAAGTATTTCCACAAAAAACCGCATATAAACATGTATATTGAAATAGTCTATGCAAGGCAAACGAGCTAATTCAGTCATATTGAATGAACATAAACAAGTTTTTACTGAGAAATGCTCTGAGCCAGTTCACAAATGCTTTTTCATTTATCACCCTACAATGAAAAGAGCTATAAACGAGCCAAGGTGATTAGGAATTTTTATTTTTAGACTTGTTTGTTTATCAAATTAATCTTAGAATTTGTTCAAGCTTGTTCTTGAATGCCCATTTCATTTACAAACCCCGACTGAAAATTTTTTATTCCCAGCATATGCACGAGATTCACCAGAACCTGATCACGCTTTCAGAATTGCTAAGCTAAAGTCCACCTAATCACCAGCGACCTTGCTCCGATGATCAGCAATATCAAAATCTCCATCAAAAATCCCTTTAGACCACACATTCTATAATCAAGATTCAAGATATTCGCCGAATATAACAAAACTGGATAGGTGCAGGAGAAGCGACCATGGAATGCTCTCTTCCGCCCCAATCAGCACGCCGGGTTCGCTGCTAGCTATCCGGTTTTGTTGAATTCGGCGTATATATTTTAAATCTTGATTATATAATCTGTGGTGCAAAGCGCTTAAAAAGCGGGGATCCGAGCGGCGATCGGGCGTGAGCGAGGAAAATGGGCGCATCTTCGTCGGGATTCGAAACTCATGCGGATGCACTTGCGTTGGGTCGAAACGCTACGGCCGCCGCTGCTCTTCACATCATTCATCCGAAGCCTCGCGGCCGCCGCTGCTCCGAAGCCCTAAGTGTGACACCCCAACTCCTCCAGGCCGGGCTAAGTAGGAAGGCTTGGCCCAAAGTCCAAGCCCACATGCGGCAGCTCACCCGAAGTCGATTTGAAGGAGTCAACATTTGGGTGTTGACCCAAATCGGAAGACGCGAGGCGGCGTCGTCAGCATCTTCTTCGCGGAGCTTCGTCAGCGACACAGCTTCCGGTAGCTTCGGCTGAGCTTTCCGGAGACGAGTGGGGTGCGGCGAGCTCCGGCGACGTCAAGTGAGTCGGTTCCTTCAGCAGGCGACGCGGAACCCTCGGACGCGGGGGAGACGAACGTGGCTCGTGAAGGCGGCTCCCCGGCGGTTGAAGCACGCAGACGACGTGGGGCACGCGGACGCCGAGGGCTGTAAGGTGAGTAGCGATTCCGGACGGTTTCTCCAGCGGACGAGGCGGGCGGTTGCATCGCAGCGATCGTGGGCGGAGACGGGTCGTCAACGGGCTGGTGGCGAGCGTGGAGATGTGGTCCACGTATGGAAGGTGCGCAAGGGGTGAAGCGACATCTCCCCTTTCCTTAAATCACCACGAGGGTGATTGTTGCAGGTGTGAGCAGGAGGCGTCACCACAAGGTGTGCGAGTGCTACGAGAGCACCCCACCGGAGGGGTGGGCGGAGAGCATCCCACCGGGGGCTGAGGAGTCCCCTCTTCAGTGAGTGCGGTACGCGGCATCTGAGTTAGTTAGAGATGCCCTCATCGGGGCTGAGGAGCTTCTTTCTAGTGTACGTTGAGGGACGACACTAATGCCGATGGAGAGTAGGACGCCATCGAAGAGTTCTGTGAGGACTTTGTAATCTGGCAGTAGAGGTTGCTGTCAGGTGAGTGTTTGTAACCGGCAGTGTGTGTTTGCTGACCGGCGAGGGAGGGACAGGGGCACTGACGACGGGGGTCGTTGGCATAGAGAAAGGACTTTGTAATTATTTGTGTAGTAAAGAAGCAGATTTCCTTTAACTGTTCCTTGTTTCCGGCAATATTCTTGTATCATTCTGATGGGCTGACAGACGATGGTGAAGAGGCTGAGGGCGAGGCGCGAGGTCCTTTCCCTGCCGGCACATCCTTGTTCTTCAGGTGATGAGTTATGTGTGTACGCATGAAGATGATGGCGCGGTTGAAGGTGACTCAGCCGAGCTAGAGAGGAGCACGAGGTGAGAGAGCACCGGGTCAAAGTTCAACATGGGGTCAAAATTGAGGGTGAAAATTTTGACTATGGCACACAAATTCATGTTCACCGGAGTAACGGTTCGCGGGGTGTGACAGTTTGGTATCAGAGCTGTGGTTTGTTCAGTCAGATTGGTGATGCAAGAAGGAAGGTTGCTGATGGGAGTTGAGCACTGGAGGGCAGTGTTCGATCTTCAGAACATCGAGGGCGATGTTCAACACAAGTAGGGGAGAATGTGACACCCTAACTCCTCCAGGCCGGGCTAAGTAGGAAAGCTTGGCCCAAAGCCCAAGCCCACATGCGGCAGCCCACCCGAAGCCGATTTGGAGGAGTCAACATTTGGGTGTTGACCCAAATAGGAAGACGCGTGGCTGCGTCGTCAGCATCTTCTTCGTAGAGCTTCGTCAGCGACAGCTTCCGGTAGCTTCGGCCGAACTTTCCGGAGACGAGTGGGGTGCGGCGAGCTCCGGCGACATCAAGTGAGTCGGTTCCTTCAGCAAGCGACGCGGAACCCTCGGACGCGGGGGAGACGAACGTGGCTCGTGAAGCCGGCTCCCCGGCGGTTGAAGCACGCAAACGACATGGGGCACGCGGATGCCGAGGGCTGTAAGGTGAGTAGCGGTTCCGGACGGTTTCTCCAGCGGATGTGGCGGGCGGTTGCATCGCAGCGATCGTGGGCGGAGACGGGTCTTCAACGGGCTGGTGGCGAGCGTGGAGACGTGGTCCACGTATGGAAGGTGCGCAAGGGGTGAAGCGACATCTCCCCTTTCCTTAATTCACCACGAGGGTGATTGTTGCAGGTGTGCGCAGGAGGCGTCACCACAAGGTGTGCGAGTGCTACGAGAGCACCCCACCGGAGGGGTGGGCAGAGAGCATCCCACCGGGGGCTGAGGAGTCCCCTCTTCAGTGAGTGCGGTGCGCAGCATCTGAGTTAGTTAGAGATGCCCTCATCGGGGCTGAGGAGCTTCTTTCTAGTGTACGTTGAGGGACGACACTAATGCCGATGGAGAGTAGGATGCCATCGAAGAGTTCTGTGAGGACTTTGTAATCTGGCAGTAGAGGTTGCTGTCAGGTGAGTGTTTGTAACCTGCAGCGTGTGTTTGCTGACCGGCGAGGGAGGGACAGGGGCACTGACGACGGGGGTCATTGGCATAGAGAAAGGACTTTGTAATTCTTTGTGTAGTAAAGAAGTAGATTTCCTTTAACTGTTCCTTGTTTCCAGCAATATTCTTGTATCATTCTAATGGGCTGACAGACGATGGTGAAGAGGCTGAGGGTGAGGCGCGAGGCCCTTTCCCTGCCGGCACATCCTTGTTCTTCAGGTGATGAGTTATGTGTGTACGCATGAAGATGATGGCGCGGTTGAAGGTGACTCAGCCGAGCATGAGAGGAGCACGAGGCGAGAGAGCACCGGGTCAAAGTTCAACATGGGGTCAAAATTGAGGGTGAAAATTTTGACTATGGCACACAAACTCATGTTCACCAGAGTAATGGTTCGCGGGGTGTGACAGTTTGGTATCAGAGCTGTGGTTTTGTTTAGTCAGATTGGTGATGCAGGAAGGAAGGTTGCTGATGGGAGTTGAGCACTGGAGGGCAGTGTTCGATCTTCAGAACATCGAGGGTGATGTTCAACACAGGTGGGGGAGAATGTGACACCCTAACTCCTCCAGGCCGGGCTAAGTAGAAAGGCTTGGCCCAAAGCCCAAGCCCACATGCGGCAGCCCACCCGAAGCCGATTTGGAGGAGTCAACATTTGGGTGTTGACCCAAATCGAAAGACGCGAGGCTGCGTCGTCAGCATCTTCTTCGCGGAGCTTCGTCAGCGACACAGCTTCCTGTAGCTTCGGCCGAGCTTTCCGGAGACGAGTGGGGTGCGGCGAGCTCCGACGACGTCAAGTGAGTCGGTTCCTTCAGCAGGCGACGCGGAACCCTCGGACGCGGGGGAGACGAACGTGGCTCGTGAAGGCGGCTCCCCGGCAGTTGAAGCACGCAGATGACGTGTGGCACGCGGACGCCGAGGGCTGTAAGGTGAGTAGCGGTTCTAGACGGTTTCTCCAGCGGACGAGGCGGGCGGTTGCATCGCAGTGATCGTGGGCGGAGACAGGTCTTCAACGGGCTGGTGGCGAGCGTGGAGACGTGGTCCACGTATGGAAGGTGCGCAAGGGGTGAAGCGACATCTCCCCTTTCCTTAAATCACCACGAGGGTGATTGTTGCAGGTGTGCGCAGGAGGCGTCACCACAAGGTGTGCGAGTGCTACGAGAGCACCCCACCGGAGGGGTGGGCGGAGAGCATCCCACCGGGGGCTGAGGAGTCCCCTCTTCAGTGAGTGCGGTGCGCGGCATCTGAGTTAGTTAGAGATGCCCTCATCGGGGCTGAGGAGCTTCTTTCTAGTGTACGTTGAGGGACGACACTAATGCCGATGGAGAGTAGGACGCCATCGAAGAGTTCTGTGAGGACTTTGTAATCTGGCAGTAGAGGTTGCTGTTAGGTGAGTGTTTGTAACCGGCAGCGTGTGTTTGCTGACCGGCGAGGGAGGGACAGGGGCACTGACGACGGGGGTCGTTGGCATAGAGAAAGGACTTTGTAATTATTTGTGTAGTAAAGAAGCAGATTTCCTTTAACTGTTCCTTGTTTCCAGCAATATTCTTGTATCATTCTGATGGGCTGACAGACGATGGCGAAGAGGCTGAGGGCGAGGCGCGAGGCCCTTTCCCTGCCAGAACATCCTTGTTCTTCAGGTGATGAGTTATGTGTGTACGCATGAAGATGATGGCGCGGTTGAAAGTGACTCAGCCGAGCTTGAGAGGAGCACGAGGCGAGAGAGCACCGGGTCAAAGTTCAACATGGGGTCAAAATTGAGGGTGAAAATTTTGACTATGGCACACAAACTCATGTTCACCGGAGTAACGGTTTGCGGGGTGTGACAGTTTGGTATCAGAGCTGTGGTTTGTTCAGTCAGATGGGAGTTGAGCACTGGAGGGCAGTGTTCGATCTTCAGAACATTGAGGGCGATGTTCAACACAGGTGGGGGAGAATGTGACACCCCAACTCCTCCAGGCCGGGCTAAGTAGGAAGGCTTGGCCCAAAGCCCAAGCCCACATGCGGCAGCCCACCCGAAGCCGATTTGGAGGAGTCAACATTTGGGTGTTGACCCAAATCGGAAGACGCGAGGCGGCGTCGTCAGCATCTTCTTCGCAGAGCTTCGTCAGCGACACGGCTTCCGGTAGCTTCAGCCAAGCTTTCCGGAGACGAGTGGGGTGCGGCGAGCTCCGGCGACGTCAAGTGAGTCGGTTCCTTCAGCAGGCGACGCGGAACCCTCGGACGCGGGGGAGACGAACGTGGCTGGTGAAGCCGGCTCCCTGGCGGTTGAAGCACGCAAACGACATGGGGCACGCGGATGCCGAGGGCTGTAAGGTGAGTAGCGGTTCCGGACGGTTTCTCCAGCGGATGTGGCGGGCGGTTGCATCGCAGCGATAGTGGGCGGAGACGGGTCTTCAACGGGCTGGTGGCGAGCGTGGAGACGTGGTCCACGTATGGAAGGTGCGCAAGGGGTGAAGCGGCATCTCCCCTTTCCTTAATTCACCACGAGGGTGATTGTTGCAGGTGTGCGCAGGAGGCGTCACCACAAGGTGTGCGAGTGCTACGAGAGCACCCCACCGGAGGGGTGGGCAGAGAGCATCCCACCGGGGGCTGAGGAGTCCCCTCTTCAGTGAGTGCGGTGCGCAGCATCTGAGTTAGTTAGAGATGCCCTCATCGGGGCTGAGGAGCTTCTTTCTAGTGTACGTTGAGGGACGACACTAATGCCGATGGAGAGTAGGATGCCATCGAAGAGTTCTGTGAGGACTTTGTAATCTGGCAGTAGAGGTTGCTGTCAGGTGAGTGTTTGTAACCGGCAGCGTGTGTTTGCTGACCGGCGAGGGAGGGACAGGGGCACTGACGACGGGGGTCATTGGCATAGAGAAAGGACTTTGTAATTCTTTGTGTAGTAAAGAAGCAGATTTCCTTTAATTGTTCCTTGTTTTTAGCAATATTCTTGTATCATTCTAATGGGCTGACAGACGATGGTGAAGAGGTTGAGGGTGAGGCGCGAGGCCCTTTCCCTGCCGGCACATCCTTGTTCTTCAGGTGATGAGTTATGTGTGTACGCATGAAGATGATGGCGCGGTTGAAGGTGACTCAGCCGAGCTTGAGAGGAGCACGAGGCGAGAGAGCACCGGGTCAAAGTTCAACATGGGGTCAAAATTGAGGGTGAAAATTTTGACTATGGAACACAAACTCATGTTCACCGGAGTAACGGTTCGCGGGGTGTGACACTAAGGCTGCCGCTGCTCCGAACCAAGGCAAACAGCGTCACATTCCGACGGTTCTCGAGGCATTAATAGTCGGCGTCAGAGCCTGGCGCACCACGCCCACACTCGACGGCGTCTTTGATGCGACAAGCACAGTACGGAGTAGGCGACTGGCGAACGGGCTAGAAGAGACGACCTTGGTGTCACACCCCGCGAATCGTTTTCCGGCAAACCTGTGATTGTGTGTGTCGAACGTGTCTAATTTTTTTTTCCTAATTTTGACTAAGTGTTGACCCTCCTCGAATCGAATGCCAGGTAAAATTAATCGCGCGTTCATGTTGTTGTTGCCGTCGTCATGTTCGTGCGAATGCTTCTCCCTTCGCCGGAGAAGACAAGATCCTCCTCAAGGTGTGCCGGCAGGGAAAGGACGATCGCCTTCTCGCCCTCAGCCTTGTCGCGGGAAGTTGCTGTGCCGGACGTGGTGAAGAGGAAGAACAGGAACGCGGCGGAAGAACAGAGGAAAGTTCGAATAGGGGGAAATCCTCCTCTATTACTCAAATAGATTACAAAAACCCCTCCCTCACAAGCGCTGACGACTCACGCTTGTCGGCGACCACTCCTTGCTCTCCCTCTCGTTGGCGTCGTCTCTCGCTACATCGGTTACAAGCTCTCAGCTCTCTCTCCTCTCTCTCTCTCTCTCTCTCTCTCTCTCTCTCTCCCCCTCTCTGTCTCACTCTGATCTCACAGATCCTTCGGCGTTGTCTCTCTCTACGCCGGAAACTTTACCTCTGCTTTCTCAAAGCTCGGTGATGGTGGTGGGGTGGTCTCGCCCTCGTCCGCTCGTCGGACACCTTATAGGGAAGGAGAACATCTGCCGCTGCCTCCGCGTAACCCACTCCCATCTGCTTCAGCACCCACGAACATGTTCACCTTCCCATATTTGGATGATAATGCCCCACGTAGCCACGATCCCCACGCTGACATGTTCCCTCGTCACCTGCGTGTGTCGACGCCACCGCATTCTCCCGCGTTCGAAAGATCCGCCGAAGACGTCGATGTCACGGCTGCTGTGACGCCGAGCTCGATGAGTCAAAATCGGAAGGCGTCCCGCATGTTGACCGAAGGATTTGGGTACGTTTACAGGCTCCTTGTTCGTGTTTGCCGCTTGGGCTTGGGCCGCCACCCAGCCTGGCTGCATTTGGCTCGACCTGGAGGATTTCAGGTGTTACACTCGGACACTGCTAGGCTAGAACACTAGAGTGCGTTGATGTGGACACACCGCCCGGCGAGGGGGAGCGAAGGGGCACGACAGCAAATTGTTTTTTTCCCAAAGCAAGAATAATAATGGAACAGAAACAGTAAACATGTATATAAATTATAAATTTTTCTTAATTTATGTAATTTATTTTATAAGAAAAGTAAAGAAAATGCCAATTTCCTCTTGTGACAACTGACAACTATCGATATGATGCTCTTTGGTTTAGGATTAAGAGCCATAATCCGTTCAAGATAATAAAGGAACAACCTTAATATAAGACATGAAATTCATTACGAAATCTAATCATATTTAGTGGTAATGCTACATCGCATGCCATTTTACCAACTCACTGAATTATCTCAAATGGCCCATGATATTAATCAATTCTCACAATTTGTAAATTATCTTATGAAAGCTCAATTCCCATCTATTTTTCCTTTATTCATCGGTCCAAGTGCACATAGTGCTATTATTTGCTTTAGCTACCCTAAAGTGTCTGTGGGGTTGTGTTATCGCTTTTATATGTATTTTGAACACAACGAAGCAGCAACTTTCTACGTATATTCACATCTTCTCATATGTTTTAAATTTTAATTATACATTATCAATATGTCGCGGGTAGTTCGAAGGGTTTGGCACTGCCTGTCGAGCATAGTATAATATTTGGCCAGACTTGGCCCATGGGCCATGTCAAGCACGACAGACATAAATTTTAAATATATTTTATTTTATTTATTTTCCATCAAGTATCTTGAAAATTAAAAAATGTAAATAAAAAAATATTTTAAATATAAATTTAATATTTTATTATTTTTAATAATAAAAAATTATTAATTTTATAAATTTAAACTTAATTCACCCTTATAAATTCCCCTGTCATAGTCTTATTTTTTTCACACAAAAAGATTCAGTTTTAATTAATTTTTTTAAAATCTCCTAATCTCTTGAGTTTCATTATTTTCTTAATTATGTTATAGGTCGAGCATTAGGTGGAGAGAAAAAATGATAAATAATATATGATTGAAAATAATTATCATTTTGTTAAATTCACGACACTCGATTTTTCATACATCCATGTTAACTTTCTTTAGTGTTAAATAATAGTAAATCACAATTCCATGTTTTATCAAGTATGTTCACTAAATTATATAAATTAATGTATTTAGGTACAAGGAAAACATTCTCCATTTTTGATCTCGCAAAACTCCAATTTTTGGCTTCCTCTTACCCCATTCTCGAGTTTGGAGTCAATAGCTTTTAACTTGATAACAATAACAATGACATTACGATTTTAGGATGAGGCAAAAGCCAAATCAAGCTTAAATACACAACTTTGATGGTGTTCTAGTGTCAAGTGAGTTTTTTCCATCAAAGAAAAAGACTAAGATGCAACATGATATGCATAATATGCATAAAAAAGATGAAACATAAAGAACAATATTCTTGCTCGCATATCTTTGATAGTAATTACCTACATAGTTGGCTGTAGTCAACCACCTTTATCTATTATGGCTCCGTTTGACATAGCTAAAATTTTTAGCTTATGCTGGCTGAAAAAGTGCTTGTTGAAAAAATTAAAAGGTGTATGGCTAAATTGTTATACTTGTCAAATTTTTTTTAAAAAAGTACATAATTTTTAAAAGTAAACAAAAATTAAAATTTTTTAAAATGTAAAATTAAAATAATAGTAATAAATAATTTTTAATTTAAAATTAAATTTTATAACAATAATTTAAATAATTTTATTAAAATAATATTAATTTTTTCTTTTTTGTAAAAGAAAAATTTTAATTAATAATAAAAAATAATTCTATATTTAATGATTTGTATTAAAATAGTAATTTAAAAAGTAATTTTATCATCGAAAATATATACGTGCAGACATAAAATGAAAAAAAATTATAGCTAGAAAGTAGCCAAAAATAGCTCTTTTCTAAATTTTTTAAACCCATGCTGAACACAAAAGTAGCATGCTAATCACATTAGCTTTTTAAAAATTTGTTATTTTGACTAGCAAAAATAGCTGGCTAGCTATGCCAAACAGACCATATATCGGTTAGTTTTTTAAGCTACACTATATAATATATAAATATGAAATTTAATTAAATTAATTTGCTTGAGTCACTTATTAAACTTAAATATAAGAATTTAAGTTTAAGTTAGTTTCAAATCTATGTAAAATAAATATATTATTTTATTTAATTTTCTAATAAAATCTACTTCATTTTAAATATAAGTATTAATTTATTTCTAATATCTATGACTAAATTTATTTCAATTTAATCATATATAAATATATATAATAAATATATGTATTAATTTAATCATTTTATTTAGACTTTAGTCATATGATTAAATTTAAATATAAGTATTAATTTATTTCTAATATCTATGTATAATAAATATATTATTTTATTTAAATTTTTTTAATCAATTTAGTCATATGATTTTAATTTTTTTAAATAAATAATAAAAATATTATTTATAAATTCAGGCATTATTATTGTAATATTATGTCATATAATTCTATTTTTTATTTTAAGATTTTCTTAATTTCTTAAAATATTTTTTAAAAACATTTTTCATATTTTTCTTGATTTCTCTTTAATTTGATATTTCTCCGTAATTTTTAAATAATTTTATTAACCTTTTTTTTATAATTGTTTTTAAAATTTCTTGATTTTTAATTTTTTTTTGGATATTTTTAGAATATTTATATTTTTCCTAAATTTTAGGATCCCGTGACCGGGCCGGCCCGGCCGTTAGCCACCTCTAACCGGACCAGCATGTTCCTTGGACAATAGTTTACCCGCATACGGTGGTCCTCTTCTTTGCTCCAAGCCTTACCCGCAGCTGTCTCTCGCCCAAGCCTTTGTTCTTCTCCGGTGCCGGCCTCTTCCCCTCCTCCCTTCCTTTTCAAACCCTAACAACCAGTTGCCTCCCTCAAGGCTTACTCTTCCCTCCCTCTAGCTAGTCTCCCGCTGGCTACGACTTCACCCGTCAGCCGTCGACGCTTCTGTCGCTTTAGCGGTGAAGACTAAGGCCGCACACAACAAAAGCCCGATGCAATGACGATCTCCTGCTCTCGTGCTCTCCTACCCACCTGTGAGGCACCCAGGACTTGAGCATTCTTATTTGGTACTCTGGACTATATTTTTATGTAGTCGATGTCTTGCCCTAGGCGTTGGCTGAGTGAACATGTTGAGACTCCCCTTTATATATATGATGCATGTGGTTTTCATACATGCCTGTCCATGTTCACGAGTTGGCACCACGACTCAGTCTTGGGGATGAGTCGTGTCGTTTATGACGGATCATGCGTGTCGGAGGTACCTCCACTGTTGGTCATGACACGGCAGCTATGCTGTAGCGAGCATCCTCCACGGTGGGATGTTGTCGCTGGTGGCAGAGCTCCTTGAGAGAGATCGCTCTCCTGCTTGGGGCAGGATGGAGCAGACCGACGCAGTAGCCAGCCTGATGGTGGGATCGTTTTGCATCTGCCAGGTGCCTCAAGCAAGTAGGCGTCTGATCCATGGGGGTCGATGGTCGGGCCGTGGGCACGTCCATTAGCTTCAGTGAGAGGGTGAGCAAGCAGAAGCCTTGGCGCACAATAGTGTGCCGGCGGATGCGAGAGAGCCTGGCGCGCGGAAGCGTGGCGGTCACGGACCGAACCTTGGCGTGGGATCGACGGCATGAAAGCTGATATTTCAGCCATATGTTGATTGCCAATATTTTTCAGCTAAACTAACTATATGATAAAAATTGTTATACAGAGATGGATGACCTAAATAACAATGCCACTAACGTGGAAATAAATTGTGGATGAACTACGTGTTGGACGAGAAATAGAAGATGGATGATTGGCTCCTACAATGCATTTGGTTCTTCTCTGCTCCCACGTTCTTTCCAGTTATGTCAAATAGGTAACTAATTTGAGCATGGTCTAGTGGAACCAAAATTTCAAACCTTGGTGAGGGCTTAAGATTGGAAGAATATATGTATTATTATTGTGGGAGCAGAAGAAGCTCATGACTCACCATCATAGCTTGTCGCTCGTCCGCCCCCTTGCTCCTATAACTCACCATCATAGGAGCAGAATGAGTGGTGTCCTCCTCCTTCTCTTTCTTCTCCTTCTTTCTTCTTTGTTCTTCTTCTTTCTTCTTCCACTTCGTTCCACTACAAGTCCATAAACTAGCCCCTGCTCAGACCAGTACAAATTAGCTGCACTACCTAATATAGGTTGTTTTTCAAATACTAGCCCCCACCAATTGTCACCTTTGTGTTGAGGTCCTAAAATAGATAGCATGAAAAAAAGAGTTACAAAACAATTGGAAGCTTTTGTATAGGCACATGTGAAAAAAAGTTAATGGGAAATTAGGTTTGTAGATAATACTATAAAGAACAAGATGGGTATTAATGTAGACAATGCTAATATAAGTGATCCATTTGCTATAGACACGGGTTGATGGTTGTTAAGAAATAGAAATATAAGTAATGTCTATCATATGAGAAGATGCACCAAAATAAAGAATAATGGGTTGTCAGAGGCAAGTGAGACTATATCAAATATTAAGGTGGAGGATGAGTCGTAGAAGGATTTGCTACATAAGACATCGACCGAAGAAATCTTTCTTACTTAAAAGGAAGAGATTGCTATCTTAATATAAGAGGGCTTCGCAAATTTTTGCCAATAATAATATGGTGTATGGTTAGTTCAGTTACAATAAGTACATGGTGGAAAACTCCTTTCATGGCTACATCCATGACTGTATTTAAACTTTTGCCTAGATTAGCAAATTGTAGTGTTATCAATTATCCAAAAGTTGTGGGTTAAAAATTCAAGACTATTCAAGAAAAGATAATGAAAAGACCCAAATAAAGAGTATAGAGTAGGGTATTACCACACAACTCTACTTTTCATAGACAGTCTTTCCTTTTAGAGAGGGAAAAAAAACCCTTAAACTCTGAAGCTTCAAGACATCAAGAGAGCACTTGATAAAATTTTGTCCTTGGTGAAATCAGGCAGCGGCGAACAATAACCAGTAGATAGTAAAACTAACAATAAACAATAATATTAGTGGAGAACAATGTCACTGACAAACAAGTGCCAAATGAGGTCAATTATGGAAACCTAGTACGCTATTAGAAATAGAATCTAAAAAGAAAATCATACATTAATTTATCTAGGGTTTATTATTTAAATATACAAACTCAATAGTAAATAGATAAACCGATTAAGATATAAATAAACCCAATAACATAGCTTATAAATTATAACTTGTAGACTGGCTTTCTTAATACTCTCAATACACAACCATTTCACTTGGAACTAGTCCATTAGGTGTACATAGTCAGTATTAAGCTTGCTTCCTACTACATGCCGATCTAACCCTACATTGACATATAGAACAAGGACGATGCTGGTTAAGTATATAGGTATCTATAATTGTGTTAAAAATATATATAGCATAGTAATTGAATACAAAGTTATCAGCCCACGCAATAACATGTGTTGGTACATATTAGATTTAGTCCAGGCCAACACTCATACATTGGTATAGGAACTATAGGCTAACATTTTAAACCTTAGTTCATTCGTATCATCAATCGGTTCTCTTGCAGAACTACATTACCATCCTCTAGGGGTGTGACAACTTCCAGGTCTTTAAACCTTGCCAACTCTCTCTTCTTTTCATTTCATTCATTAGTCTCTCACTATATTTTTGTTTCAAGGAAAACCTAGAAGTAGTTGTGCCTGGCAACAATGTTGTCAAAAATATGTTTAGGGTCTTAGGATCTTCTACCCAAACTTGGCAAACCATTCTAGAACAAATGTAGGATCTGATAGGATCTTACAATCCCACGATCTGGGTCTTAGGATCTGGTAAAATATTACGATCCCATTGATTCTACTCGATCCTACTCGATCATAAGTTATTAGGTAAACTGAGTTCAGATTTGATTATTATTATACCAAAAAGCCTTAAATTGATATATGATGCAATCTCTCATCTTTCATTGTCATTATTTGTATTCAACTTAAGCTCGTTATCATCTATAACTATATTTATCTATTTCAACTATTTATTTGAACCAACTTTGTAATATTTGTCATTGTCATTATTATGTATATCTTTATCTTCATTAATTTGTATGCTTTTATTAACTTTGTTGTTTCTAGTTTCATTGTACACTTTTATTGTATCCATCTTTTATTAACTTGTCTCCATCATCTTCACCTCACAAATATTCGATTTCATAATTTTACAATATACAACTAATACATCTAAATAATAGTATAAAATATTGGATATACATAGATATATATATATATGTGTGTGTGTATATATATATATATATATAATTAGATGAATATATTTTAGGTGATTTAATAAAATCTTACGATCTTACGTTCTGATCCTACAAAACTTTTATCATTCCTAGGTAGAATCTCGATCTTAACAACCTTGCTAGGCAGTACAACTTTCATGGCTAATGATGTTAGGTGGATAATACAAAAGCGTAGCAGATGATAAAATTTTGTATAGACCCAGACCATGCAAATCACTTTGTTTTTACATTCTGGTTTGTTAGTCATATCAATAACGAGTTGGTTGCTCATATAGATGGTCCAATCTAAATTAAATCCTTACAGTAACCAGGTGATGCATTTTCATTCTCCTTTTCCACTCCAGAAGTAAAAAATTGTAAAAAGTGTTCACGAGTAGTAATTAAGCATTTAAATCAAGTGCTAGTAAGAAAAATGGTTCAACTGAAATAATATAATACAAATAAAAAAAAATATAATCAATCATTGCAACCTAACATTAAGGGCTTTGTTTTAGTACTTATTTTCCAAAATCTGATCCTCAAGTATTACCTTGATTTTGTGGACTTAAAGAGTAATTATAGAATAAATCAATCTTTGTCCACATAAATAAAGCATCAAATTATTTTACAATCAACTCAGTTGAAACATTGAAATGTTATTGATAATATGCTTGCAAAAGGTAAGAGCGTTGAACTTAAGTCAATCAACAGGAAAAATTAAAAATGTTTAGTTAGAATTCTACGAAGCTTAATCTAGCAAGGTGAACATTCAGGTCAAATCAAGAAAATTTATATGGTTCTTATTTCCCAATTCACCTTAGGTATTGAAATAAACACAGAAAAAGTAAAGGATAAAATTTACATGAAGCCACCTCAGCAGGCTCAATGAAATCCCAAGGCTAACTCATTACAGTTGAATTGTTCTTCAAAGGACGAAAGTACAACACAAGTTTATAGAATTTAATTATATGTGGTGTCAGTTATTATATTAGTAATTAGAATCAATATAAGATTATTGTGAGTATTTTTAAGTCTTGGATTAGTGGGTATTACATTATACGTAAGTGGGTTAGTTTATTTGTGGTTAGTATTTAGTTACCATAGTGTATAAAAGTCTTATAAAGTTTATTGGATTATTTACGTGTGGTATCAATTATTATATTAGTAATTAGTAGAGATCAAGGATTAAAAAATTTGTACGCACTAGTCAGTAGGCTCTGTGGGGTGAAAAAGTGTTACATGTTAAAATGTAATATGACCATTTCAAATTCACCTTAAATTAATAAGGCTTATTGTTTAATGGGTTCTGGCTTCCAATGAACGCAAGCACTCATTGTTAATTACCCCTGAAATCAGGGAACCTTTGATTAAGATATCTATGTTACGCAATGAAATAGAAGAAAGACTGAAAATATTATTCATGAACATTATGAAAAATACATGATTTGATACCAATAAAAAAAATGAGGAAAGAAATAATCTCCGCCCATCCAGTTTTGTGACAGCTAATTTATTTTAGAAATATCTGGCCTCGACGGTTTAATGGATACTTAAACTTGGGAGAATATTCGGCCTCAACGGCTTAATGGATATTTAAATTTTGGAAAATACCTAGCCTTGACGGTTTAATAGATATTTAAATCTGTGAAATACCCGGCCTTAACGGCTTATTGGGTATTTAAACTTGGGAAAAATATCCGGCCTCGACGGCTTAATGGATATTTAATTTTAGAAAATATCCAGCCTTGAAGACTTAATGGATATTTCAACTTAGAGAGTACCTGGCCTCAACGGCATGTTGGGTATTTGGATTTAGAAAATATCCGATCTTAGCGACTTGTTGGATATTTAAATTTGGAAAAATATCCGGCCTTAGCGGCTTATTGGATATTTGAGAAAATTATCCGATCTTGCAACTTATTGGATAATTTGATTTGAGAAAATATCCGGTCTCAACGACTTGTTGGATATTTTGATTTGAGAAATATCCGGCCTTGACGGCTTATTGGATATTTAAATTAGAAAATTATCCGGTCTTGCGACTTATTGGATAATTTGATTTGAGAAAATATCCGGTCTCAACGACTTGTTGGATATTTTGATTTGAGAAATATCCGGCCTTGACGGCTTATTGGATATTTAAATTTTAGAACATCCGACCTTAATGGATATTTTAAAAGTACCCGGCCTCAACGGCTTATTGGGTATTTGAATTTCTTAGCCTTAATGAGCACAACGTTGTATTGAGGAACTACGCCCTGATGTTAAACATTGGCGTACGCACCTCCCAAACAATACTTCGTTGTAACGTATTAAAGCTTTCAATGACATCATTTTATTATTATTATTATTTATTTATTTATTTGTTTTGATGAATATTTCAACTCAAAATTTGTAGAATTGACATTTAGCCAAATATGATGTTTAAGTTAAGTTTAAGTCACCAAATAAATTAGGTTTAAGTCACCAAATAAATGATTAAACCACTAACCATATGATCATTATCATTCACTATATTTTTATTTTATTTTCGATTAAGCTTTTCTTCCCTTTTGCGTGTGTTTTTTTTTGTTCACACGAAAGAGTAAGTTAACTTTACTCTTCTGCCAAATCATGCCTGTTGTATCTCAAGTTGTTTGGCGTGTACCTAGGACTGATCCCCGGCAACGGTGCCAAAAACTTGTTGTGTCCGCAAGTGCACGGATACTTCGAAGTAATAGAAATATCGAACCACAGAGACCTACGTGTTAAGTACCAAATAGATGTTTTCTCACTAGCTAAGCAAACTAAATATGATGAAGTAAAATATGCAGAAAAGTGTGCTAAAGGATGATCAGAGGGAAAAACTGGGACTAGGGTTTCATCGATCTTAATTCCAATGACTAGAAGGAAATAAAGGCTGCCAGTCTAATTTTGATATGACAAAGATATAATTTACTTGATAAAAGGATCATCTCGCTCTCGCGCAGACAATCATACAAAGGACCAATCCTCACTCTTGTGCAAGATCTATCCAATGTTGAAAATAAGTAAATCATTGAACAAAGAACTCGAGGATCACTCTCGTGCATCCGAATTCTAAGTCAAACATCTCAAGTGGAATCTCAAGGATCACTCTCGTGCATCCTGAAACGCAACACAGGTTCTACTTAAGGTTTTCTAACGACTCGATACTCAATCTCTTGTAGCATCAAATCAAGTCTAACACAATAACTCATCCTAGATTCAAATTATCAACATGGCAATAAAATCACTAAAAATCAGAATTCAAAGAACAAACCTAATCTCTTACAATAAGTTCCAAACTCGATGATTTCTAGGGTTCCGAATTTCACAATCAACCTCTCGGTCTATTTTGCAAAATTCTAAAACATGCATGAAAATATAAACCTATGGAGAGTTAAAGACAAACATCACAGAAGTAGAATTATCATAACAAAACTATTCTGACAAAATAAAAGTTATCTAGTCATTACAAATTAAGGAAAATTACTCCTCATGTCCCATAAAAAGATCTAAGCTAGCATAGAGGAAAGATTACAATACACCATAGTTCAGATGATCAGAAATCAAAGAAAAAGGGAAGAAATTATAGAACACGGTGCTGTAATCGAAATTACAGAACACCGTAATTGCTTTGAAACTCGATGAACAGTGGCGGCGCCCACTGTTTCGTTGATTTCTCCCTCGATCGGACTCCAAACGCTCTGAAACTTCTGGTGTATGCTCTCCAACTCCAGATGAAGCTTCAGTGTAAAAATCACGGCCTAAGGTGGCCTCTACGCCTCTCGGCGTGAGGGCAAACCCTAATCGCCTCTCCATCGATTGCTCTCTCAATGCTGGATAAAAATTCCTTCTTCCACTTCGTGCATCTTCTCCTCTTAAAGACGAGTCCGGAGCATCTTTCGGATCTCAAATTTGACTTCTGGATCAAAAGATATGGTCTTTTTAATTTTGAGCCGGAAAACTCAGAATTATGGGTTTCAAAATACGGTACCGTATTCGGATTACGGCAGCGCCGTATTTTCCTTATGTAAGTTCTGGGTAGTAAATATGGTACCATGATAATGTTTCCCAATTATACGACAGTGCCGTATTTTTGCTAAAACCTTCTGGTGAAAATTGCTACAAAATACGGTACCGTGAAGTTTCATACGACAGTGTCGTATTCGTGTCAAACTTTTCTGGTCTAAAATGCTGAATAATACGGCACTGTGTAGTTCCATACGGTAGTTCCGTATTTCACCCAAGTCTTCTTCTGAGAAATACGGTACCGTGAGAGTTTGTCCAGAAAATACGGTAGTGCCGTATTTTTGTAATTTAACTCCGAATTTCATGAAAATTGATAGGTAGCTTCGTTTCGACGTCTGGAATCTATTGGTGTGCTCAAATCTTCCAAAATCCATCGAAATATGGCACTTTTAACCTAAAAATGATCAAAAACAAGAAGTGGTGTAGATTCTGTAATATTTGACAATTAAGGCTTAAAAACAAGCAAAAGAGCATAATTATGTCACAAAAAGACACATGATATGACACAAAATATACTATGAATTTTGGTGTCATCAAACACATAAGGCTCAAACTTTATTTGTCCTCAAGCAAATAAATAAGAACAATGCTAAGTACTCTATTATGAAAATTTAATTTCGAAAATATAATCACTCATGAAATGCTCCACTAACTTTTTGCACAAAATTTCAGATAAATACATCGTCCTCTGAAATTAATTTTTAAGATCTACAACTTTGATCAAATAAAATTTCGCAACTCGCATAATGAAAAGAATTTCAGTCTCATGAATTCACCTAATTTTCAGTTTAAATTTATCATACCTTTGTTTACAGGAATAAAGTCTCCAAGATCTTTTTCCACACAGAATCTCTCTTTTCTTGCTCATCTCTTCTTTTTTTTTTATTTCTGCATATACCCACATAGATACATACTTTTTATTTTAGACTTCAACTCTTGTCTTAGGTACCACTGTCAATTTTACACAGTGCTAAGTAGAGGAGACTTTTTCTCTCTCTTTTTTTTTAATATAGACTTCAACCCATCTCTTCGGTACCACTGTCAATTTTACACAGTTCCAAGTAGGGGAGTCTCTCACTATTTTTGTGGATCCTGGATTCCCTCTTCCCAACAAATAGTAAGGTAAATCAAACATTAACTAGGCTAATCAATTGGCATCAATTCAAAAATTTCACTCATATGCTCATTTTATTCAAGAAAGATGCTTCACTCTTAGATCGCATTTATTAAACAACATATCTACCCAAAACCCTATGCATCAATCAATGAAAAATTTCAACAAGTAGATATATATTGAAGAAATAAATTCAGCATATAGGAATATCTTCATTCACAGGCATTAGCATGAACTTTCATAATCAATGTTTAATCTACACATCTCTTATCTCATGGATTCAAGTCATAAAAATTTTTAAACCTCAAAATATGTCAAAATCAATGCAAAAGGTGTGAAGCATGAAACTCATAGAATCATAGTCAAAAGTGTGACATGATAGATTCAAGCAACCTCGTATAATAGAAATCTCAATAAGTGATACAAACAAAAGCAAATCAAAGATGCAACCATATGAATTAATCATGAATACAAGAGAGTGCAAACAATACTCACAAAACTATGTAGCAAGCTCTGATAAAAAATACATAAGACTCAGACCAAAAATAGTGTCGGGGCAAATGCTGCAAGGTCTAAAGGTGTGCCTTTTGAAAATTTTACTTGCACAATTTAAGATACATAAGGCTCAGTTTTAAAAATAGTCTCTAAAATAATAATGATAGAAATAATTTTCTCAAAGAATAATCAGAGATATCATCGATGGTCCAGAAGAGTGCTGGTGAAAAGAGTCGAGCATGCAAGAAGCAGAGGTGGAACAGATGCTAGCTGAAAAGCTGCTAGCAATGATAGTGATGGTGCTGACAGTAGAGTGAGTAATCTCCAGTGGCCTGCTGAAGACTACAGTCCTGGAGGTGAGATCGTCGGCTGATGGGCGCAAGAGATAATGCTGCATAAAAAAAAATCCGAGTCAATAATAAAGATCCTACTACATAAATAAATCAAATCAATGGAAATAGAGGCAATAGAAGAAGTAAGAATCTGCAGATGGTATAATCTAGTGTCAACGACTGGAAATAGTGATGTCAGAGGCAGATGCAGTGGTGGCTAGAGGTGGAAGACAGTTGCTCTTGAGGATTTTTGAATCTGGAGGCAAAAGAAGCAATACCAAGTAGAAAGCAAACCAAACAGTTTTTGAATTTTTTATGAAAAGTAGCCATACCCTAGAATAAAATTTAGTGATCCAAATAGAAAATGGACAGAACCAAGTAATAGAATAAGATATGTTCTTTTCAGACATATGAGAATTATAGGATCAAAATATGTTAGGAATTTAGGGTATCAACAGAAAGAAGGCTACTCAGATTACAAAGCTGCAAAAACTGCACAAAAGTTAATCAGATTCAAAAAGTTGCCATGTGTCCCAAAATGATCAGAAAATAAAATCATGAAAATAATTAATCCACAAGATAGAATGACACATGTTCTTCATATTCCATGCGAAAAATCTGGGTTTCAAGTTATTTAAGCATCTTAAAAACTTACAGCAAAAGTGCTAATCAGATTAGTCAAAAGAAAACTGCTGCAAAAATTAATCATTTACCAAAAGGTGCTATGTGTTTTAAGATGATCCATGGACTTTAAAATTCGGCAAAAATATCCAAAAAATAGACAAAGATGAGTACTTCGTGATGGTGCCAAAGATCAAAATTTTTTGCAACACAGATTCTTAAAATCGCAGCGAGAAAACACCTACTCAAATAAGCAATTTGCAGATTTCAAATACGGTACCGTGCAATTCCTTACGGCAGTGCCGTAATTTACACAAAAGCCTCGGGTCAGAATATGCAGGCATTACGGCACCGTAAATATGGTTATGGCACTGCCGTATTTTTCAAAATTTTTGGATCCAAAATACGGTACCGTGAAAAAGCATACGGTACTGCCGTAAAAGCCATAAAAACCCTCTGTTCAAAAATTATCAAAAATACGGCACCGTGGAAGTTTAGCACAAAATTATGGTAGTGCCGTAAAAGACTTAAAACTCTCGGATTGAAATCGGACGTAATTACGGCACCGTGGAGGAAATTACGGCAGTGCTGTATTTTGCGCAAAATTTAATTTTCCCTGCAAAAATAAAAGAAAAATTAATTCTTAAAATAAACTTAAATAAAAGAAACTAAACTAAGTAAGAGAGCTTGGGTTGCCTCCCAAGAAGCTCTAATTTTTGGTCCATAGCTTGACCAAAACTCAAATATCAAGGTGAAGTAGGTGAATCAGTTCCACAGTAAATCGCATACAATTTTCTGCATTTCCTTTGTCCGAAAAGTTCAGCCACTAATCCAAATATCCAAAAGTTCTCATAAATCATGATTGACGTGGCTTTCTTAAATATGCAGAATTTAAAATCAAAATTTTCAAATCCACTCAAAGTAATCTTTATGATCTTCCTATGTTTGTCAAAAAGCAAAATCATTAGTCCCTTTTTCAAATTAATATTTTCAATAGCAATAACAAAAGGACTTTGATCAAATGATTCAAATATTGGATCATGAAAATAAACTTTCTGTCTCATATTAGATTCTTCAATAAAGCACAATTTTTCAAATAAAGCAGAAGACATAGGCAAAATATCAGAGTGAGGTTCAACATCATTCAAAATTTTTAAAACTTTTTCATGCTCCTCATGCACTTCATCAAATAATTTATCAATTTCAAAATCATCATCATAATCAAGATGAGACTCTTCAAAATCAATTTCCTCATGCCTCCCCACACATAATTCATCATCAGAAGAATCAAAATCAGAATCATATGAAAAATCATAATGAGATTTATCAATATTCACAAAAGAATTAATAGAATCAGAGTCAACCACAAAAGACTTATCCTTAATCTCAGCAATATCACCAAAATCAAAGTAGGGCTCATGAATGTCTATAATTTTCAACTCTTTATCAAACTCATCAGATTTAACCATAAATGATACAACATCAAAAGAATCAATTTCATCAAAAGAGGGTTTTTCAAAATCAATTTTCTCAAACTTTTCTTCAAACAAACTATCAGAAGAATCAATTTTACAATCATCAAAATCAGAGTGAGATTTATTAATGTTCACATGAGGCTCAATCTCAAAACAATCATAATCAGAGGGGGATTTTTCTAAATCAACTTCTTTAGTTTCTAAATCAAACTCAAACAAACAATTTTGTTGTGCTATCCGGTTTTCTAACATTTTATTGTGAGCAACAACACCATCTAACCTAGAATTGATTTGTTTAAAACTCTCTGTCATTTCTTCATTTTGTTTTGCTTGGGCACTCATGAACTTTTCAAACATTATCTCTAAGTTAGATTTTTCAGTATCCTCAAAGCATGGTTCAGAAGTATAATTTGAGCAATCATCATAAAAAGATCTAGAATCATATTGATCATCTTGATGCCATGGTGAATTAGAATATGGAGAAATTAAAATTGGGCAGTTAGATGCAACGTGATCAAAACATCCACAAATATCACATCTAACAGGAGAATAAGATGTTCTAGAATGATGCATATAAGAGTTAAATTGATCTACAAGATAATTACCTTGTGGCATGTATACCTCACCTCTTTCAGTTGCCCACGAGATGTGATTAAAAGACATATTTTCAAATCTATCAAGAACAGAAAGATTATCCAACACCAAATTTGTTTTTTCTTTTTTTTTTCAGAATATCTAAAAAATTAGAAAAACACAAGTAAATTTAAAATTTTCAGATTCATAGTTCTGTCACAACTGTAAAAATCCAAAACCTGCAAAAACAAAAAGCAAAGTTAAATCTAAAACAAATAAAACTTAGTCTAGCAATACTAACAACTATTTTGATATTAACAAAACTAACGTAATTTCCCCGGCAACGGCGCCAAAAACTTGTTGTATCCCAAGTTGTTTGGCATGTACCTAGGACTGATCCCCGGCAACAGCGCTAAAAACTTGTTGTGTCCGCAAGTGCACGGATACTTCGAAGTAATAAAAATATCGAACCACAGAGACATACGTGTTAAGTACCAAATAGATGTTTTCTCACTAGCTAAGCAAACCAAATATGATGAAGTAAAATATGCAGAAAAGTGTGCTAAAGGATGATAAGAGGGAAAAACTGGGACTAGGGTTTCATCGACCTTAATTCCAATGACTAGAAGGAAATAAAGGCTGCCAGTCTAATTTTGATATGACAAAGATATAATTTACTTGATAAAAGGATCATCTCGCTCTCGCGCAGACAATCATACAAAGGACCAATCCTCACTCTTGTGCAAGATCTATCCAATGTTGAAAATAAGTAAATCATTGAACAAAGAACTCGAGGATCACTCTCGTGCATCCGAATTCTAAGTCAAACATCTCAAGTGGAATCTCAAGGATCACTCTCGTGCATCCTGAAACTCAACACAGGTTCTACTTAAGGTTTTCTAACGACTCGATACTCAATCTCTTGTAGCATCAAATCAAGTCTAACACAATAACTCATCCTAGATTCAAATTATCAACATGGCAATAAAATCACTAAAAATCAGAATTCAAAGAACAAACCTAATCTCTTACAATAAGTTCCAAACTCGATGATTTCTAGGGTTCCGAATTTCACAATCAACCTCTCGGTCTATTTTGCAAAATTCTAAAACATATGGAGAGTTAAAGACAAACATCACAAAAGTAGAATTATCATAACAAAACTATTCTGACAAAATAAAAGTTATCTAGTCATTACAAATCAAGGAAAATTACTCCCCATATCCCATAAAAAGATCTAAGCTAGCATGGAGGAAAGATTACACTACACCATAGTTCAGATGATCAAAAATCAAAGAAAAAGGGAAGAAATTACAGAACACGGTGCTGTAATCGAAATTACAGAACACCGTAATTGCTTTGAAACTCGATGAACAGTGGCGGCGCCCACTGTTTCGTTGATTTCTCCCTCGATCGGACTCCAAACGCTCTGAAACTTCTGGTGTATGCTCTCCAACTCCAGATGAAGCTTCAGTGTAAAAATCACGGCCTGAGGTGGCCTCTACGCCTCTCGGCGTGAGGGCAAACCCTAATCGCCTCTCCATCGATTGCTCTCTCAATGCTGGATAAAAATTCCTTCTTCCACTTCGTGCATCTTCTCCTCTTAAAGACGAGTCCGGAGCATCTTTCGGATCTCAAATTTGACTTCTGGATCAAAAGATATGGTCTTTTTAATTTTGAGCCGGAAAACTCAGAATTCTGGGTTTCAAAATACGGTACCGTATTCGGATTACGGCAGCGCCGTATTTTCCTTATGTAAGTTCTGGGTAGTAAATACGGTACCATGACAATGTTTCCCAATTATACGGCAGTGCTGTATTTTTGCTAAAACCTTCTGGTCAAAATTGCTACAAAATACGGTACCGTATAGTTTCATATGGCAGTGCTGTATTCGTGTCAAACTTTTCTGGTCTAAAATGCTGAATAATACGGCACTGTGTAGTTCCATACAGTAGTGTCATATTTCACCCAAGTCTTCTACTGAGAAATACGGTACCGTGAGAGTTTATCCAGAAAATACTGTAGTGCAGTATTTTTGCAATTTAGCTCCGAATTTTATGAAAATTGATGGGTAGCTTCGTTTCGACGTCTGGAATCCATTGGTGTGCTCAAATCTTCCAAAATCCATCAAAATATGACACTTTTTACCTGAAAATAATTAAAAATAAGAAGTGGTGTAGATTCTGTAATATTTGACAATTAAGACTTAAAAATAAGCAAAAGAGTATAATTATGACACAAAAAGATACATGTTATGATACAAAATATACTATAACTTTTGGTATCATCAGTGTCCTAGACGAGCTCTTGACACAGCAGGGCTTCCTTATTATCAGTGCCCTAGACGAGCCCTTGACACAGCAGGGCTTCCGATGAAGGAAGCTCCGGCGAGAGTGTAAGTGGCAGAAGGAGATGACTCTGGTGAAAGCATGAGTGGGAGAAGGCGATAACTCTAGGGCCTTATGCTGTTCGGCGGTATTGCTGAGCGAGCACGATTTAGGGCTGCAAGGCTGGCGGCGGCGTCGCTCATGGGTGCGACGAGAGACATTCTCGGCGGGTTCTTGGATGGCTCTGGCGCTCTATCTGCGCGCAGATCATGAGTATGCTAATGTCTTGCCTTCTAGATTCGCGATCTGGCACACCGATCGTGAATCTGAAATTTATGGTGGATTTCGCTGAAGGGACGGTATCTGTGCCAGGGACGCCAGCATTCGCGTCGCCTTTTCCAGATGGTTAAGAGGTCATTTCTTTTTGCTCCAGGAAAGGAGGCAAATAAGGGAGAAGATGGTGATAGCATGGTTATTGTCGTTCAGCGACGTCGGCACTGTAAAATTTCTAGTGGAGCTTCTATTGTCCGCAGACGATCCGACGAAATTTTACAATAAATTACTTGATGAGGGCAGAATTTTAAAGCGATCAAAGCTGTTGGAAGACAGTCGGATAAGGTTTGTTTCTCGATAGTCGGATAAGGTTTGTTTCTCGAATCTAGTTAGACCAGGAGTTTGACTAAGAGTTTGACTCGGTGTCTGATTCAGATGAGAGTTCGACTAAGAGTCGTCTCGAAAGTTCTCTTATATAAAAAAGAGACCAGCGACTAGGGTGTATTCCGCTTAACGGTGATCGAATTAATTCAAGGTAAAGCATCCTTCAGCTTCTTCTTTTATGATCTTGTTATTGTTATTACTTGTTACCTTTTAACGTAACGTCTCTCTCTTTTTTTTTTTTGAAATCAGCTAACTCATCCTCTGTGCTAGTGCTAAGCCGCGAGGTGATTTTAGTTTCTCAATTGCCCCCTGATCTCTCCAGCTGATTTTTGTGTGGAGCATCTGCCGTATTAAGGTAAATACCACATTTATCCCTCCGTTCTTCTTTCTTTTTGTGTTGGTCGCTTCACTCTCGTTTCTCTTTTTTTTTTCTTTTGAATTTCTCCTCCGTTCTCTTCCTCTTTTGCGTACTAAAATTCCTTCTGCTTTTTTTTTTGTCTTCTTCCCTTCCCAACTTTACTACCGAGAGTCTTCCCTTTTTTTTTTGCAAAACTCCTGAATAGGGTGTAAGGATATAGAGATCCTTGACTTGATGCGATGAAAAAATCTTCGATGTTAAGAAGGAGGATATAAAAATCCTTAAGAGTGAGAAGATGGATATAAAATCCTTGGCAGATATAAAATCCTTAACAGAAGAAGGATATAACACCTTGGCAGTAATATTTTTCTTCTTTGCTTCCACCTTAAACGAATTTCCTCTCCACCTCTTTTGTCACTACTTCTCGATAGGGATACTCTGCTTCTACCACAACGTACCGCCTATCCACTACCTCTCCTTTCTTCTTCTCTTTTTTTTTTTATTCTTCCTCTACGACATATCTTCTTACCACCACCTCTTCTTCTTCTTTTTTACTACTTCTGCTATAACGCCTTCTCCTTCACCACCGTATCTTCCTACCAACACCTCTTCTTTTGTTTTTACTACTTCTTCTTCTGCTACAACGTATACTTCTCACCTCCGCTTCTTTTTTACTACTTATTCTTTTGCTATAACGTATCTTCCTACCGGCACCTCTTCTTTTGTTTTTACTATTTCTTCTCTTCTGCTACAACATCTTCTTCACTACCGCTTCTTCTTCTTTTTTTTTTCTACTTCTCTTTTGCTACAACATCTTCTTCACTACCGCTTCTTCTTCTTTTTTTTTCTACTTCTCTTCTGCTACAACATCTTCTTCACTACCGCTTCTTCTTCTTCTTCTTTTTTTTCTACTTCTCCCTTTGCTACTCTGCCACCACGTATTTTTACTACTACTACTTCTCTGTTTCTACATCTATGAAAGAAATAGATTTTGCCACTTAAGACTTACCCTTGTAAAGAACTGCTGATCTCCTCTTCCGAGCCGAGGATTCTGACGTGAGCACTGAGTCGCCTGAGCCGTTAGCGAGGATTGTCTGGATCGTCCCAGCGTTGTGTTTTTTTTTTACCGAGACCCCCCTTTCTTTTATAAGAAGTCTCTCTCTATTTTTGGAAAGTTTCCTTTGGTTTTCTTTCTTCTTTTTATTTTATTTTATTTTTTTTTGCTGCCGTATACCGCAAAACCTTTATGTAATCATCCTGATTTTATTTCTTTTTATTTCTGTAATCGCACTAATTTTTTACCTTTCCTTTTTTTTTCTATTTTTGGCAGTCATTAGTCCACCATTATCTTTCAACCGAAAACCCCTTTCTATGGCTAATTCATGTCCAAATCTATTTTTTCTTTCCTTTCTTTTGTTGTAGTCATTCACGCTAAGATTTTTTCCAGATTCTCCGATTACCATTGATTGATTTTTTTTTTCTCGTCTTTTTTATACGTTTCCAACTTTCCTTTAATCAAAATTCTATTCAATTTTGACTTTGGTCAACATTAGTAAAAACGCATCTTTTCATCACACTAATTTTTTGTTATTTCTCCTTCGATTGATTCTTCTCTATCTAAGGCATATTAGTTTATAATACTTTAGTCAAAATTAATTTTGACCATCTACTTTAGCAGTGATTTGATTTAGATTTTTTTTTTTAAAAAAAATATTTAACCGAATGCCCATTCTCTTATCGCTTTTGTCAGATTTTGTCTACTTTCCTTCATTTCTTCTTCTCAATAATCTTGTTATTTGTTTTAATGGGAGAAGAATTTGAACAATATAGCATCATATCCTTAATTAAGGCTTACTTATAGAGTTATGAAACTGTAGATCAGTGTTCCAGATTTTTTTTTAATTTATATTTAATCTTCACTTTCCAACTGGTAAATATACATGGGTCCAACTGGTAAATATACATGGGGAATACAATTTAGGGTATGCATCTAGTAGGGGCATTTTGACACGTGGAACTATAGATGATTTGTCAATTTTGTTCATCGACCCTTGCCAATCCTACTCGAAGAACCTGGAGTTCAATTCTGACTTTCAAACTCCTTGACTTCATTTGGTGCTGGTAATTTGACTGTAGCTCTTGTATTGATTCCAAATTAATTCTCAACTAATTAGTAAAGCTTTCATAATATGGCTTAATTCCCCTTGCATTATCAGTTGTTTGCTCCCATTGAATCTTATGCGGATGCCTAGTTTTCATGTGAAAGTAATATGACTTAGTTTGACTTTTGTATCCAGTCAAGAATAAATCGTCATTATGCAATGGTCTTTTTTTTTTATTTTATTTTATTATTATGCAATGGTCTTGATGGCACAGCTTGCATGCATGTGAGCCACAGGAATTATTTTATTCTCTTTGACAATACTATCTTTTACTTAGGGATGGCAACGAGGCGGGTCGGGGTCGGGTTTTGCCATCCCCGACCCGACCCCGACTTCCCCAAACCCGTCCCCGAACCCGACCCCGAACCCGACGGGTTTAGAAAACCCTGCCCCACACCCGACCCCGCGGGGAAACCCGAACCCGCGGGGAAACCCGACCCCGCCCGACCTAAAAAATAAAAATATATTATAAATAATATTTTAAAATTAATTTGCATTCTTTATTCATAATAGATAAATAAAAAAATATTTTACATAAACTATATCATCATTTCTACATAAATTATTAAAATTTAGTAACTAGGTTATAACTTATAAGGGGTAAATTTGTTATTTTAATAGTCGGGGCGGGTTCGGGGTCGGGTTCGGGGCGGGTACCTAAATTCCCATACCCGACCCCGACCCGACTATACCCCCGTCGGGTTTTCCCCGAACCCGACCCGACCCCCAGTCAACTCGGGTTTTCCCCGTTGACTTCGGGTCGGGGATGGGGTTTTTTGCCATATTCTGTAGGAGCATATTACTGAACCAAAGCCATTTAATTAACTTTTTCTCCTTTTTTTTGTTGCTCTTTGCTGTAATATAGTTCCCTTTTTTATATATATATATATATCTGAAACATCTGTATCTGTTATATCTGAGACATCTGCATCTGATACAAAATTAGGAATTAAGCATTCCTAACAAAAACTAGAAATTGAGCATATCTCCCACGATAACAAATTGAATGAATTGTCAATTAAGTCGAGTCTGATTGAATCAATTGGGCTAGATAAGACAAGTCAACAATTGAACATGCCAGAACAACTAGGCAATGTAGTCTTAAAAGTCTTCCAGGCTGAACTCTTCTTCAGATAATGTTTAAAAGAATCAAATACACATTTTTTTTCACTCACTGCACCTGGTTGCAAATAACTAGTTCAACAAATGCCCCCAACGGATTTTGTATAAGCGACGAGCGCGTACAAATCCGTTGGAAACTCGTTGATCCTTTCTTTTTACTCATGAGTTTTTTTTTTTTTTGCTTTCTCAGATAATATCTTTTTTATGGTCCCGTCGTCCTCTGATGCCATGGGATCAACCCTCCGATGATGAGATTTCAAAATTCATAACGAAATTTGATCCTCCTGGCCACTTTCTAAGAATATGGCACGAGTGGCGTGATATTATGCTAGATGAAAGAGACATGTTTCAGTGAAAGGTACCTCGTCATCCCCCCATCCCGCTATCGTCTAAGAAACATAAACCCGAGTTGGTCCTTGAGAAAATGTTGGACATCGTTAGAGCGCGCTGTTATTGGGGCAAGGAACCAGAAGGCTTTTGTTGTTGACCATGGCCCTGATACATTATTATGCCTTGCACCTACCACTAAGGCTCGCAACCAAGAATCAGCACCCCTTTTGGCTCTCGAAATGGCTTCTGAGCGTGTAACTAAGTGGAATCCTCAGTTTAATATTCATAGTATTATAAAACATTATCCAGGGTATACCGAATGGGCTCGATATATCCTCCGTACTGAGAGAGAAATGCTTGGGAAAGCCGGGATCATTAACGCTGTGATGCTGTCTCTATTCAATTATGAATATGAGCCTAATTTGTTGAAAAGTATTATGGAGAATTGGAATCCAGTTACTAATACTTGTTACCTTCCGGAAAAAAATCTTTCCTAGTTTATGGGATACGAGGAATGTTTGTGGACTTCCGATATTAGGGGTTTCATACGATGAGTACGTTCCAGATGAGAAGGCTCTTTTTGGTGAGAGTAGTCATGGGAAATTTCGTTTTTTTTTCTTCGCTTAAGCTGGTCTTCAATTATTATCAGTTATTTAACCAATATTTTGGAGTAGTATCAATTTCTAATTGGATATCGCACTTTGTTGACTTGGGTTCATCTTATGAAACTAGATTTCCTTCACCCTGCGATCCTTTCGGAGTTGGTTCTGAAAACATTTCAGTGCAAGACGTTGATCCCCCCACTAGGCCTTCTATTGCTGCTAGGGAGATGAATCGGAGAATGTTTCTTACAGCCTTCCTTGTGTGTTGGTTATGTTATTTCGTCGTTCGTCATTCCTTATAAACATCACAATGGCATAAGGCCCGAGGTTTTTGTTATGGCAGACAAATTAGCGCATGGTATTCGAATATCCTTAGCATCTGCGGCTCTATCGAACCTTTTCAGATCTTTAAGGAAAGCAAGTACTGCTAACTTCCCGGGTACAGAAGATCCTTTAATTCCAATACATTATTTGTTTGGATGGTTTAGTTTGCAGTTTCAGGGTTTATATAGCACAGTTGTTTCTGAGAACATGAAGTCCAAATTACCGTATCTGATATGCACTACTGGGGCTTTTCCTATCTATTTTAAAGACATAGATGCTCGTGTGCTTTTTCGTAAATCTAAGGCTTTTGGGCATCCCCGAGTTATCTTTCCCAATAAGAAAGAGCTTCTTGATGAGCAGACTGATTGTGAAGACATTACTTATGAGACACTTACAAAGGAAAGATTGATTACATTAGAGTTTCTTATCAACATTCGCGCTGGGTGGTTACCTTTTAGGAGCGGAGACATGGTATCTATTGAAATATATAACCCTCATAGATGTGCTCGCTAGTTTGGTTATGATCAGACTATCCCTCAGGATGCTCTTGATTCCAGAAATTTGTCCGATAATTTGATAACAGTCACCGAGTGTTGGCGCTCGTTGCTTCGTCGAAAAACTGGTTCTCATTTTACTATCCTAGCTCGCAGACGTATTCCCTGACTTGCTTTCCAGTATCTGAGGTGGCATGCTATGCATCTGAAGGCACTTTTTAATTATAGGATTCCTGATACATACACCCCTACTAGCAAGTCTCATCCAAGGAGGTTTCTAAAGAGGACGGCAAATAGGCAGACATACGGTTTCGAGTTTATTCTCTCACAATCACCACCTTTGAAGCGTTTGAAGATATCAGATACAGGAGCAAAGTCAAATGACTTAAACAAGGTAAATTTCTCTTTATCCTTCTGTTTTTTTTCTTTTCTCTCTTTTTTTTTGTGTTTGTGTGGTGGCTGACTTATTTTACACCACCCTTTCAGGAAAAGGAGCAAGATGATTATATTGCGCCAGCTAACGACAATTGTATTTATTCAACCTTATGCATGATTTCATTATTCATCACTTAAATTTCATTAACACATCCTTTATCTTTTCAGCACGGGCTGGGCTGCCACTACAAGTATCGAGAGAACAGATATTTATGGGTTTGATGATGTTTCTGACGAAACTGATACCGCAAATATTGATGAACCTACCTACAGCGGTTCATCTGATGGGATGATTGGAGCATTAAAAGGAGCATTAAAAGGGAGTGTGTGTATTTGAATTAATATTGATGCATTCTAAAAGTGATAGCTTGTTAATTTCTAATTTTTTTTTGTTTTTTACATTAGTTGCTGATGTATGTAAAGAACCCAAAGAACTTGGGGAGCCATCATCGTGTGCAGTTCCATCAAGTTTTCCTATGGATTTTCAGATGGATCCAGAACACGATTCAACTGGTGGTAAGTTCTTCTCGCATATCAACCATTTACTCCATTTATTATCCTGACACCTTTGATTATATATTAGTGTCGACACCAGTCATTTTATCAGATTCTGACGAGTCTTTTAATGAGGCTGATGATCAACATGGTACGTCAAAAGGATTCATGTGTTTATTATTTCTGCCGTGCTTTCATTTTTGTTTGTTTGTGATGTATAACTATTGCAGGTTTAGAAATAAATGTTTATGGTATTCCTTCCTCTTACTCATTATTCAGCATTATTAACGGTAACAGCTTCCTTTATCATATTTTGTTGACAGCTTCAGGTCTTTAATCAAGTATACTGGAGGCTGCTACGATAGATGGTAATTTCTCAGCTAAAGGTAATCTTTTCCTTTAAATCCCCCTTTTTATGTACTTGATTAATACGTCATCTTTTGATAGCAGAGATTGACACAAGATCTGCTTTCAATTCTAATGGGTTTACCGGTGATATAACCACTTTAACAACTTTAAATACAAGTGAGTTCTTTTTCTTTTTCTTTTTTTTTTTAAATTATGTAACGCATCATTCCTTTATCTTCATGCTTATCTCCTTTTGGAATAGTTATGCCCGAATCATCACCCCAGCCAACGCATGCTGCGGCAATACCCTCAATTCCAGAAATAATTCGTTCCTCCATAGAGAGTGCTGCTTGGTCTATAATGACCAATTATTTAAAGGAGCTTCATGCAAGTGAAATATTCCCAACAGTGGCGGAATTTATGATTTCCTCAGAAGCTATCGCACGCGCCTTAGCTGGTCTTAGGGTCATGTCAGACATCTGGAGGGAGTTCAGCCAACAAATCTTATCTTCTTTAAAGCAAATTGAATCTGTCCAATGACCTTTACATGATACTTTGGAATATGATTCTCAAATTTACAAAAAGGAGAGGGAGTTGCAAGGTTTGGTTTCTGTGAAAGATACGATCATCAATGAGAAGGGCGCATGTTTAGCTTCTCGTCAATCTTTGATAGACGAGATAAGGTCGACAGATGAAGAAATAGCAAAACTTGTAGACAGAAAAAACCTTTTAACCTCTGATCTGCAAGGAAAAAGAAGAAAGTGTGGTACATGCTGAGACAAGAGAAAGAGGGGCTTCAAAGTTGATTGAAAGATTACATATCGAGATTACTTCATTGAAGGAGCTGCGAGAAAGCGTGGGTTCAACAAATTCGAAAGTCGTTGCTGAAACTGAGGAACAAAAGCTTGCAATTCAAGAGAGAATCCAAGTTTTTTTAGCAAGGCGAGACTGAGTTTATATGATGTATATTTCTTTATGTTTATTTTGAAAACAAGTGTAATAAGTTATCTTACCTCCTTGTACACATGATGGATGATTAACATTTTTGATGCAATAATGAATGTTGCATTTTTTTAACTGTCGTATAGTGAGTTTTGTGAAATGGTGCAGTTAGATTCTTGTTTAAACATGCGACAGGATTTTGTGAAATGATGCGTAACAGTTTTTTTGGTATAGCAAAGCAATGCGGCAGGTTTCTTTTTGTATAGCAGTTTTCTGTGGTATGGCAGGTTTTTTTTTCTTTGTTAAATGACGCAGGATTTTCTCTAAATGATGCAGGATTTTCTCTAAATGATGAAGGATTTTTTTTTTTTAAGGATGCAACAGTATAATGGTGTTGAATTTTTTTAATTTATAATGGTTCAACAAGTTCCTATTCTGGCTTCAGGATGTAAGAGTGCAGCAGACTTTGTTTGAAAGCCATGGCAGGATTTTTATTTGAATGATGCTGCAGTTTTTTTTTTGCTCAAATGTTGCATGTTGAATGGCCGCGATAAGATTTTTGTATAGAAGGATTCTCTTTTTTGCGGTCAGCAAGAAATTTATTTAGTGACATGTTTTATGTAGCCCCTTTTTAGTATGGTGTAGCAAATTTTCGAATGATTGCAGGAGGTTTTTTTTTTTTTTTTGTGTCAGATGACGCTGCAGGATTTTGTTCGAAGATGATGCAGCAAATTTTGAATGATGTAGGGTGGCAGGTTCCTTCCAAATAATGTGATGATACAAGATTTCTGTTTACAGATTTTTGTAAGAAGCTAATGCTGCAGAATTTCTGATGGTGCAGTAAGGCTTTTAAAATGATGCTGTAGGAATTTGCTCAAAATGTTGCATGTAGCAGGAATTTTAATGCTGCGGCATCGGTCTTTGAGATAAAGACATAGCAGGAATTCTTTATTGTACTGTGTTTGCAATGGTATGACAGGCCTTTATTTTGGCATCAAGGTTGCAGGAATACAATAGGATTTTTTTTTGTTCTTCTCTTTTTAGACAAGGTCAAAAGGATTACATCCCAGAGTAGATTACATCCCTTCTATAGCAAGCTTGCCCAGACTAGTACATATTTCTTGTTCATAAGCCATCACACTACCTCTAATGAAAGCCTTTGCTGCGCGCCTCAGTATTCGCGCTTCAGTGATTAGCTTATCGCCATGGGGTTGGTTTCGACCATATTTAACGCTTACATAGACTATGCTGCCGATCAACTCTGTTGGCCACAACACACCTCATCATCACCTTGATTTCTACGGTCAGAATTTGCAGGTGAAATTGCCGTGCTTCTTCCAAATTTGTAGGTGGCCTAAAAAATTTGTAGATGGTTAGAATTTTTTTATTTTTTTGATTTTTTTTTTATTTTTTGATTTTGTTTTTGATATTTTACCCAAATAGCTTATGAATATTTTGGCAAATATTCTACCTTAACGACTTATGAATACTTCTTTTTTTTTTTAAGATTATTTCCGACCATGGTGTTGCGAGTACAATGTTATATCGAGGAGCTACGCCCCGATGACAAGCATCGACGCACGCATCTCCCAAACGATATTCCGTTTTCTCACATAATAGTTTTTTTTAAAGAACTTATTATGATCGATTTTCGCTCGTGTTAGGAGCTTATAGTTTTTTGGCAAACTGCCAACCATGAACGGACTTGATGTCTTGATCCTTTTGCCGCTTGACTATGACCGATTTTCGCTCGTGTCAGGAGCCTACAGTTTTTGGCAAACTGCCAGCTATGAACGGACTTGATGTCTTGATCCTATTGCCGTTTGACTAGGACTGATTTTCGAGTTAAGCATGATATTTCTTTAAGAAGCGGCCGTTAATAGGCGGCATTGGACGATCTCCATTTTGATCTATTAATTGGTAAGCTCCTCCCTCGTAAGTCTTTTCTACCACATAGGGTCCTTCCCAGTTGGGATTGAATTTCCCTTTTGCCATTTTATTGGTGATGATAGGTCGTCGTAATGCCAAGACAAGTTCCCCTTTCTTAAATGTGCGCTCTCTGGCCAATTTATCATAAGCCCTTGCCATTCGTGTCTGGTATAGCTTCAGATTTTGTTGTGCGATTAGCCTTTGTTCATCTAGAGTGTCTAGCTCATCCAGTCGTAGCTGAGTATTTTCTTCGATTGTCATGTCACATTGTATAGCCATTCTCAATGAAGGTATTTCTACCTTGAGTGGGAGTACTGCTTCGACACCGAACACTAAGGAGTATGGCGTTGATTGAGTCGGTGTGCGATACATGGTTCGATAGGCCCATAATGCTCCCACTAATTTCTAATGCCTTTCCCTTTTGTTCCTGGATACATTCTTCTTAAGTAATTTGAATAGCGTCTTATTGAATGCTTCGGCTAGACCATTTGCCCTTGGATTGTATATCGAAGAATATCGCCAATCGATTTTGTGATGATTGGCAAATTTGTAGATAGAAGAATTTTTGAAAGCCAACCCATTGTCTGATATGATCCTTCTAGGTGTTCCAAATCGGCTCAAAACATTTTCGCGAAAGAAGTTGATGATGTTGCTGGCCTTGACTTCTCTTAAGGGGATAGCTTCTGCCCATTTGGAGAAATAGTCTGTTACTGCTAAAACAAAGCGATGTCCAAGAGAGGAAGGAGGCTCGATCGGCCCAACTATATCAGTTCCCCACATTTCAAATGGCCAAGATGAAATCGTTGGGTGAAGAGGGTTTGGGTGCTTATGAATTAGATCTCCATGGACTTGGCACAAATGACAAGCCTGTGTGCAATTTATGCAATCTCGAACCATGCTTGGCCAATAGTACCCTAATCTTTTGATCTTGAGATACATTTTAGGTCCTGATTGGTGAGCACCACAGAGACCCGAATGGATTTCTTGCAACACATGGGTGACTTCATCTAAGGCAATACATCTAAGCCAGAGTTGTTCGTATGATCGTCGGTATAGAGTGTCGTTCACATACACGTACCGAAGGGCTCTTTTCTTCAACTATACTCTTTGGGTCTTATCTTCAGGCAACAACCCGCTTTTTGAAATAATTTAGGAATGGCTCCCTCTAATCATGTTTTTGCTCAGCGGCAACTGTCATGGTTGTTGGCCCAAGGTTTTATTATCTTGGTCTTTAATCTATTCCAATATGTTTTGATAATAACAAACCATTTTACTAATATTGTCTTTTGAGTATCTTATTTAGGTTGAAGATGGTGGATGATTTATGAAGTTCAAGCTCAAGTTCATTTCAACTTTCATCCACATTAAGGAGATTGAACTCTTATGATAATCAAGACTTATTTCTCATAGTTTTATTTTTTATTCTTTAGATAAATGTAAAGTGCTTAAATTACTTCTTATTTGATAGCACTTTCCACCAAAATTACTTGAATACACCCTTGATCATTTTGTTTCCCAAAACTTACCCATATCATTGAACCAAAGCTTTCATTTTTTTGACCTTTATGTAGTATTTAACCCCAAAACCATATTTTTCCTTGCCAAAATTTTTTTAAACTAGTATATTTAGAAAGTAGACTCTCTAAGCTTTCCAACGGTTCAAACGGCACTCAATTCGGACTTCAAATGAGCTCAAACGAGCCAAATCAATTTGAACAAAAAATGTAGTCCGAACCAAGCCGAACCGAACCGGGCTGAATTGGCCCAAACAGGCCCAAACCGAGTCCTTTCGACCTCCAACGGTTATTTCTTTCATTCTAGCCGTTTGTAACCCTAGAAAATGATATAAAAACATTCTCAAAAGCCCTAGAACCCTTTCTCATGATCTTCCAAAGCATTGGTGCCCTAAAGAGCTTCCTTTTCTCTTGAAATCTCCATGATAAACTCTTTTGAAGATCTTGAAGCCTAGAAATTTCTTTGAAGCCCTCATCATTCAAAAAGAGCTATTTCAAAAGAGGAGTTCAAGCACTCTAGGAGAAATTCATCAAGAGGAGTCTTGGCTTTGAATGAGCATTTCTTTCCCCTCTTGATTTGTGTTTTAGTTCTTGCATTGAATTTGTTGTATTTTACTAAGTGTTGGAGGTGCTCTTGGAAGAGACCTCATAGTTAGTTAGTTTATTTTACTTCTTGTATTTAGGGTTTAGAGAAGTGGTTCCCTTGGAAGAAGGGTGAAACCACTTAGTGTAAACCTCAATTAAAGAAGAAAATAAAACTAGTGGGGTGTTTGAAATCCTAGGTAGGGAGCCTAGGTAGTGGATGTAGGCATTGGGGCCTCACCACTATAAATCACTTGTTTGCATTGCTTATTTGTGTTGCTTTGAATTTCATGCTTATAAATTAGTGTTAATAGTTGTTGGCTAAATCTCATAAGTGTAGTCCTACTTCATAACATAGTTTTATCTCAATTATTAAAGTTATCCTCATTCTCTTTTATCTAGATTGTAAGAAAATCATAAAGTTATAAAAAAAAAATTGCTCAACACACAATTCACCCCCCTCTTGTGTGTTATTTCCTTTTCATTTAGTATCAGAGCCAGGTTTATAGGTTCAAACTTAATTGTTTTTCCTATAGTTATCTATGGCTACTTTTGATGCATCATCTTCACATGTTGTAGGACACTCTACTACTTGTCCACCTATGTTTGATGGCACACACTATACCTATTGGAAATGTAGAATGAAAATTTTTCTTCAATCACTTGGATTAGATATTTGGGAGATGATTGAAAATGACTATAAATCACCCTCAACACCTAGTACTACTTGGTCTCAAGAAGAAAGAAAGTTACATACTTTGAATACTAAAGCTATGAATGCTCTTTATTGTTCATTAAACAAAAATGAATTTAATAGCATTTCTACATGTTCTAGTGCTCATGCAATTTGGCATATGCTTGAGGTAACTCATGAAGGTACCTCTCAAGTGAAAGAATCTAGAATTAGTATGTTGATGCATGATTATGAGTTATTTAAAATGGTTTCTCATGAGACTATTACCGATATGTATACAAGGTTTACTAATATTACTAATAGTCTCATTTCTCTTGGAAGGTCTTTCAAAGAAGAAAGATATTAAGATCATTACCTAAAGCTTGGGAGGCAAATGTTATTGCATTTCAAGAAGCCAAAGATCTCTCAAAGTTAGCCATGGACCAACTTATTGGGTCTCTTATGACTCATGAGATTCAAATGAAATCACATGTTGAAGATGAGAAAGAGTCTAAAAAGAGATCTATTGCATTGAAGGCTACTCTTCAAGCTCCCTCAAGTGATGAAAGTAATGATAAAGAAGAGATTGCATTCTTAGGAAAAAGATTCAAGAAATTTCTTATGAGAAAGGGTAACAAGAAGAAGTTCTCAAAGGATGACTTGACATGTTTTGAGTGCAACAAACTGGGACACATTAAGGGAGATTGTCCACTTTTGAAGGCTTCAAATGTGAAAGATAAAAAGAAGAGAAAAGCATTATTAGCAAATTGGGATGAAAGTGAAGCTTCCTCTTCCGAAGATGATCAAGAAGAAAAAGCTAACTTATGTTTCATGGCATTAGGTGATGAGGTAACTTCTAAATCTCTTGATGAATGTGATTATTCTTATGAAGAACTAGAAAATGCATTTCATGAGTTGTATGATGAATTTAAGAGCCTTCATACAAAACATAAAGTATTGAAAAAGGAAAAAGATTCTCTTGTCAAAGAAAAGGATGAACTACATAATACCTTGCTTAGTGTAAAAAATGATAATGTCATTCTTATTTCTCAAGCAAAAGCATTAAATGACTCATTATTAGTGTTGAGAAAAGAATTGTCTTTATTGTATTCAAAATCTAAAAAGAATATTCATAATGGTGTTACTTATCATGTCAAAACACATAACACACATCTTAAGCATGTTCATAAAAATTGTGTTCATTCTAGCTCATATGCTTCTACATACTTTAATGGGCATTGCTTCTTTTGTGGTAGATATGGACATAGAATTCATAATTGCCCTAGCAAGAAAGGATCTAAACATACATTATGGATTCTTAAAGTCTCTAACCATCAAGGACCCAAAGAAATTTGGGTACCTAAAGTTTTATTTCCATCTCTTGTAGGTGGAGAACCAACTACAACAAAATAGAAGTGATTGGATTCTTGATAGTGGTTGCTCAAAGCATATGACGGGAGACATAAATCTATTTGCAACACTATCAAGTAAAGAAGGTGGTATGGCAACATTTGGTGATAATGCCAAGGGTAAGATAATTGGCATTGGTACTATTGGTATAAATCCTTACCCTATTATTGACAATGTTCTTTTAGTAGATGGTTTAAAGCATAATTTACTTAGTGTATCTCAACTTTGTGATAAAGGTTACAATGTTACTTTTGAAACAACAAAATGCTTGATTAAAAATTCATATTCAAATGATGTCTCTTTTGTTGGAAATAGAATAGATAATATTTATATACTTAGTTTGAATATTTTGCCTAACCCTAATGTGAAGTGCTTAGCATGTGTAGAAGATTTATCTTGGCTATGACACTGTAGACTTGGGCATGCTAACATGGATTTAATTCAAAAGCTTTCAAGAAAGGAACTTGTGAAAGGAATTCCAAAAATCAAATTTCAAAAAGACAAGTTGTGTGATGCATGCGAAAAGGGTAAGCAAATGAAAGCTTCTTTTTCTTCTATTAACAAGGTAACTACATCTAAACCACTTGAATTAGTTCATATGGATTTAATTGGTCCATGTAATGTTTCTATTAACAAGGTAACTACATCTAAACCACTCGCGTCGATGGAAAACACGCCGCCGCGTTTTGCCCCAACGATGAACAGTGCTTGTAGCGGCCCTTCCCGAAATCGCTGAACAGTGCTGCCACTTGAAATCCTCTCGAACCACCTCGAATCGATAAACTCCGCCCTAGGGTTTTGATTTCTTCCCCTAGGGTTTCTCTTCGGCTTGGTGAACAATACTAGACCCGCCAATTAGATCTACTACCGACAACGAAATCGCTTCCGTCTTTATCCATCGCTGGACCACCGGTTCCCCGGCGAATCGATCCGGCAGGTCGGACCAATTGATAGGAACTCGTGCAAGAGCACGCCAAATTAGACAAAGCAAATATTCTAGACAAGACTCAATCCTAACCCTAGGCCCTTATTTATAGACTCTTCCTACTTAACGGACCGGGTATGACAAGCCAACCCGGATCCACTTATTAATAACCCACTTAACACTAATGGGCCCGTAACACAAGCATAGTGACGTTGGAGAGCTGGCTGTGCAGGCTGCATATCTTCCTTTGCTGGCGTATGGAGCTTGCTGGGGCTGTTTGGATGCATTTGGCTTGGGTTGCATGTATTCCTTTGAGTGGCTGATGTGCACGAATTGAATGTGGGCCTAATGGAGCTAATCTTGACTTGCTGAAATTGAGTGACTCTTGGCATGTTGACTTGATTTGAAAATGGATATGAAGTAGCCGGCTGAGGTCATTAGTGTTGAGGGGAGGTGCCTTGTAGTGCCTTACATGTCCATAATTCCTAGGCTAAGGACATCCTACTACAACCACTACAAAATAAAAACAAAGGCTTGGAAAATAAACCTAGGCTAATCCTAACTACCATAACAACATCCAAATTGGAATATACAACTTACAAAATTGTTCTACCAAACTAGTCTTATGACAAACAAGACTAGGTAGAACCAAATAGTGAAATGTCATCAAGTCCAAATGCTGAAAGTAACAAAATAACAAAACATAATTTAATCCCTGGAGATGCTCCTGCATCAGCTTCCTTGGAAGGAGAACCAGAGGGAATGGAAAAAAAGAGTTTTCTACTGTTTCCTTGGGCGGATGGAAAAATTTGAGTGGAAAAATGATGTATAAAGTTGATGTATTAGGGTTAATCAAAATACAAAGTATAGGCACATATACATAATAATGTATATGAGTATAAAGTTGATGGGTTGAAACCGTTATCACTTCGTTATCTAATTTTAACAAGGAGAGTATCTAAGAGTTACACCATCCAACACCAAGGATATATTGATTTTAGTACTATTTTAGTTATTCAATCCTAATAAGTCGATACCAAAGCACTACTCCGGACTCAAACTTGATAGTTGCCTACTTCAGAAAAGTTGTCCCATCAGACAGGACTTAGTCCACCATCATTTGTCGAGGAGACAAGTGAAGGAGGGTAGAGAAAGAAGGGCAATGGTGATGTGAGATAGTAAACAAGAGTGCAGCAGTGGTGAGCAGCAGGTGAGTGGAAGATTAATTCGCTTGGATACTAAGTTAAGAGGAAATCAAAAACTAATTATTATTAGGGTTAATCAAAATACAAGGTATAGGTACAAATACATAATAATGTATATGAGTATAAAGTTGATGGGTTGAAACGTACCTATATTAGTTTGGATGAGACTGTAGTACCAAATCCAATTAAAAACACAAACCGTGACAACTTGCTATACATGTAGCATTAGATATGCCAATATTAAAAATCTTACAACCATGCTCTACTAACCACATGATTCACTTAACATTTTCTTCCTTGTGCAATGGACATCACTTATTTAGCATATAGTAATGACTCCTATCTAACTAGTCTTCTATAGTGTTTCCTTGGAAGGAAAACCAGATGGAATGGAAAAAAAAGAATTTTCCACTTCCTTGGATGGATGGAAAAATTTGAGTGGAAAAGTGGACGAAAAAAATTAAAGTTTTTCCTCCCTCATTAATCCGTTTGAATTGGAAAAAAACCAAGGAAAAGCACGCCCGACTTTCTCCCTAGATCCACGCAGATCCATTGTTGCCACCTCCTCCGCTAGGTGCCCAGATCTATCCGCTCGGCCGACTCTTTCCTCATCTTCTTCACTAGACCTTCTCTCCACCACTCAAGGAAGCTCGTCATTCAAATACACTCACTCGCTGCCAAGATCAGCTGTTGCCACCGCTCGCTGCTCAAATATACTCACCCGCTTGCTACCGCTCAAGTCTCCTTTTCCTTCCTCTTTTCTTTCCTCTTAAGGAAACATAACGCTGTGTTTAGTAGAAAAGAAAGAAAGTTAAAAGAAAAGGAAAGTAAAAAAGTAAAAAAAAAATAAAGAAAGAAAGAAAATAATTAGATTTTTCCTCTTTATATTTATTTAGAGGGAAAAAAGTTATAAAGATTGATAAGCACACCCCATCTTTTTATTTTTATACCAACAACGACGATGAAAAGGCGGCGATAATGAAGAGACTAAGCAACGACAGCGACGGTAAAGAAGGTTACAAGAGAAGCATAAGAGGGAGAACGAGCATAAAAAAGAAAAGAGTGAAAATAGCCACTAGAAGGGCAAATCTAGCTTTCCCAGAAAGCAAATATGGCTATTTTCCCTCTCACTTTTCTTCCATTTTCCCTCCCTTATTTTCTGTCCATCCTACTAAACACAATTTTATAACTCTTCTTCCAACTTCCATCCACTCCCTCCTCCTTTCCTTCTTACAAAATACACACGATAAAGAAGGAAATTATTAGGCCATTTCCTTTTCTTGTAGATTTCCTTTTCCTCACGGTTTTTCTTCCTTCCAAGGAAACATTGTGTTAGTCTTAGTAAAGAAACTTCTACAAATATGGTATCATATGTTATCTAAATTTTATTATTTCTATTCAAGTACTATATTTAGACTTATTTCACTTGAAATGATTTAAAACTAACGGATTTATTATTTTCACAAGCATATTAAATTTGGTATCATATTTTAACCATATTTTATTATCTCTATTCAAATACTAGTTTTAGACTTATTTAACTCAAAATAATCATAAAACTAACTGATTTATTATTTTCACAAGCAGATTAGATCTTCTGGAATAATTTAGAGGGGTGAGGCTAGAGCATATACGCTATGCCACATAAGATGGCTAGTAAATGTCTCAAGCATATTGCATATAAACATGGTAAGATGATAGTAATGAACGTGTCCAACAAATGATTGGTACAAGTCCGAATCATGATATTTTAAACTTTACTTATTTTAAAACCTTGGCCATGGTTATATAAATCATTAATAGTAATTTAATCATGGTTTAAATATAAGGTTGGTACCAATTTGGTACTATATATATGCATATATAATTATAATAAGTGGTCTGACATTGGACTAGTATGCTAAGTAAGAAATGAAATTGAAAATCTTGGTATTATATGACTTTATGATGGTATCTAGAGAGAAGGAAACTAGAGATATATAATAATATAGCTGTTTGATTGGATGTGACTTCTTATAATATTATAGATCCAACAAACATGACTTTTTTAGCTTGGCTCATGTAGCAAACTTAACAAGAGTTGTATTATCCATCATTGGACAAAACTAATAGAATCATCTACATCAGATTATTTGGAAGTGCAGTCATAAAATTATAATAAGATATCATATTTCTCAACAGGGTCCGTTTACAAGAAGTCAAGATTGTTTAATCCAAACCCAATTCATTCTAAAGCGTCAGTCCAAGATTAATATTTAAATTTAGCGTTAGAATATGCACCTTTCTAGATTAAACCGCACCAAACAAGAAGAAGCATCTTCAGTTTTGCAATATTTGCAGCCTTTGGCAAGTCGACAAGGCAAACTAATCGTGTCTGCCAGTATCTAGGAGATAAAAGCAATTAACAAATTGTTCATTAAAAAATTTCAACTCCCGTGCATTTTCGTAGTGCATGAATACAAGAGAAAGAATGCAGCAGTTACTATTCAAAGCAGGAAATTAGTAAATCTTGAGTAGCAAACAACACAGCAGCATAACAACTTATCTTAAATTGTTGAGAAGACACACTATATTTACAACACAGCAGCATAACAACTTAACTTAAAATGGCATCAAGTTTTAGATAATTAAATTAGAAAGAATAGATGCAAAAAGGGATAAATGAATAATCACCTTAAAAAGCAATGCTCGATCCCTACATAGACCAACTGATAGCTTTCCAAGTGGAAAAACAATGGAGCCTGAACTAGCCTTGAGAGCCTCACTGAACTCTTTCCAGCAATGAAGAAGAACATCTTCTTCACTGAAAGCTGTACCCCTTGTAAGACAATCGGACATTTAAGTATTGAAGAAAGAAGAACAAAGCAATTTCATGTACATGTAGTCTACTAAATTTAATTACCCTATTCGGGTGCAAACAAGTCTTGCTATCTGATCCACCATTTCTTTCCCTGTAGCACAGTTACATGAAAGGCCAGCTACAAAACTGATCAACTGCCCTAGATCAGCATCACCATGTCTATCTATAAGAGCCACTTCAATTGATGATTCACTGGGGTGAACAGTCTTCAAAGACTCAATTGATGGAATCGGATTCTTGTCTTCCACATCAGTGCATAGAGTCCATATAAATGGATCCATTCCCTGGATTAAGTAAAATCCATCGGGAATCTTATCATGATATGATAGACATCCATTTACCTGGAATAGATAAAAAGAAATGATTGTTTGTCCTTTTTATACTATTGGATAATATAAAAGCTCACACACCTAAGGTTTAATATTGGACCTACTATAGCAATCCACTACTATGGAAAGATACCATAAATTAAGATGGCTTTATCATATCTTTCTAATATAACAAACATGTAATCTCTCCACCATTGTTCATATCGAGATATATTAGTATATAACAAGATGAATTAGACCAATAAGTCGATATCGATCCATGTAATCTCTATGCCACCTAATAAGGGCGTATATATTAGTTTGACATTATATGATATACAAAATACAGTCAGATATTGATCATATATATATTAGAATATCAATATGGGATAGTAGTACTATATATTAGCATATACCAAGATGAATTTGACCAGACAGGTACTATACTGATATGAATCAAGATTGAAAATGCAGTTCTTATCAAGAAATGAAAAACAAGTCAGTATATATAATCTAATATTCTCTTATGTCTCAAGGTGGCAAAGTTAATGAAAACTTGGGTGTAACACAAAAGTTGTACACTGGAGGTGTTTTTTCCGACAACATAATGAATTATCTTCCATGCATAAGAGAGACTGTATATAAGTAGCTGAGAGACAACTATCCATACATATGCAAACCTTATGTTAGTCCTCATGTGGTAGTATGACTTATGAGCACTCCTTTTCATACTATAAAAAGAAAAAAATAGAGATCTATTTAAGTAGTTGAGAATAATTTATACACGGACATACTAAGTTATGCCAATGTACACATAAGGCAATCAGGGAACTAATTATATGTGAAAAGGCAGAAATATTAATAGTGTAAAAATTACATTGCAAGATTGATTCAAGTATTCAACTTTGTTTTTAATTAATTTAGTCTTACAATTATAAATATCAGTAGTGTAGATTATACTGCCTAATTATGGTTTTATTAAAATTTTTAGCTAAATAGCAAATTCAATTTATGGTTAAAACCTCAAACTTAGCTATTCACATCCTCTCATGTCATCAAGCAAGTGCAAATGTAATTGGTCAACCTTTTCATTGAAACATAAAAAGGTCCACTATAGACTATCATATTGTTGGCTTAAAAAAACTATTTTATAACTACAACATATGTTTTGAACTTTGAATTCTATGAAAGAAAAATGGTAGAGTCAAAAATTGTAATGGACCCTTTTGACAATTTATATATTGGAATATACATACCCAAAGATGGATTAATAATTAGACTTAAAGGATCAAGATTCTATTATAGATGAACCTAATGATCTGCCTTAGCCCTCTTAATATATTGTTAAAGTAATTGAGACAGATTAGTGATGAAACAAGTTAGCCAATTTAAGCATAAAGAGAGGATTACATGGATGATAAATTGAAGCAAGAAATGCTACTTTAGCCATGGTTTAAAAAACCTATTCATACTGCCTAGTGTTGACCCAAGATACATCTGATATTGGTACACTATGTACCAATATGATAGTCTCAGCACATATAGTATGTAGACTAGTACATCAATATGGATTGAGATTTTAATCCTTGGATTTAGCCCAATAAAATTATTCACAATGCTAGTCCTCCTAGCCATAAGACCCCACAATGATCTCAACCGTTCAGCCAAGGATCAAAAAGGAAAATATTTGCAACTAAGAATGTGTCTCCACTCTCCATTATCATAGGACACAAGGAAGGAGAAAGTTCTAATGTAGTGTCTCCAATATCATAGGACACAAGGAAGGAGAAAGTTCTAACACATACATTATTTGCTACTGATGAGTGAAAACATCAAAAGTTTGAAAAAATATCTTCTCCTTTAAATACATGTCTAAATCATAAGGTACAAAATTATTCAAGAGATGTAAATAATATTACAAGTATAGAATGTAGAGTTGGAGGTAGTGGAGACTGGAGAGACATATATGTTAGTGAATCAATAATCATAAACTTGTAATGTAAGCTATACATATGCTAGACATGGGAAAGCGCATGGAAGTCGCTCGAGTAAAACTAGAAGTAACATGTCATATCAATATTAAATAATAAGCAAAAATTCAACTATAACAATAAAAACCTAGGCCTTACGGGACAACGAAGAAATGAGATCCATTTTGCCTTCAGTAGAGTATGATTCATGTTGTAGGCACTACCGTCCGGTACGCGACTACAGCGGGCGAAGACGAGGGCACAGGCGAGGCGGGCAAACGCCCGCCGTCCGACCGCTGTCTGCCGCCGACTGTGCTTCGAGCATCCGTCCACGACCGGTGTTCCACCGGACCGGTACGTACCGGGCGGTACGTACGGTACCGGACCAGTTTTAGCATCCTTGATTTTAGGACCTTAAGACGAATATGACAATTAGTGGGGAGCTTACTATCAAAGAAAATATAGACATTAATTCCCTTATATTCAAGTGTTTAACCAGTTGCTTCCAAATAATTGTATACACTCACATATAATCTTAATGGTGCAATTGAGAGGTACAAAGCCCGCTTGGGTGTCAAAGATTTTACTCAAACATATCATATTGCTTAAGAGAAGTTAGTCTGCAAGTTACATAAGGCAATGTATGGGTCGAAACAAAATCTAAAGGTTTGGTTCTATAAGTTTCTTTTCTCTGCAACTAACTACATATCAAAACTAATTACTCTATAGTTATATGATATTCAAATGCAGGTATAGTGATACTTACTATTTATGTGGATTATATTTTATTACCAAAGAGTTATCCCAAAGGCACAGCTAAAACCAAATTGTATTTATAATCTCAATTCACTCTCAGGGACTTGGGAAAACCAAAATACTTTCTTAGAATTGAAGTGACATGTAAAAAATGTATATATATCTCATTATTACAACGTAAGTATGTATGATGATACACCATAAACCAATACACTCACCAACAATTCCTATCATACAGTGTTGAAATAGAATCTAAATATGCTGATGCCACTAAATACAAACAATTAGTAGAACTTCTTTATCTAGTTGTTAGTCAATTTATACAAAAACTTAGAAAATGTCATTGGAATATCACATTCAGAATCTTGTAATATATTAAAGGAGCTAAAGGGGAAGGCTTGTTATACACAAAGAATGAAAAAATTAAAGTTGAAACTTACACAAATGCTAATAATGCTGGAAATATAGATGGTAGAAAATCAATTTCTATATTTTGCATATATGTGGGTAAAAATTCGATAACATGGAAAGGCAAGAAAACATGTGTGATTTTCAAGTCTACTTATGAAGGAGAATATAGATCAAGTCCAATCTCTATAAACATTGTTGTGATAACTAATCTATTATCTTCATTATCGGTAATCCAGTACTCCATGAAAAAATAAAACATATAGAGATTGATTGTCATTTTCTTTAAAAACCAATTATGAACAAATAGATATGTACCTCTTCCATAAAGTTAGAAGAGCAACTCACAGATAACTTCACTAAGGCTTTAGACCTAACAAGATTTCATTACTTGTGTAACAAGCTGAGCATGATTGATATCTTTGTTTCAACTGGAGGGGAGTGTTGAAAGTATTAAGAAAGTGAATCTGTAATTTATAATTTATAAGTTATGTTATTGGGTTTGTTTATATCGCGGGTCTATCTAATTACTATTGGGTTTGTATATTTAAGTAATATACCCTAAGTAGATTAATGAAAAATTTTCTATTTGGATTCTAATTCTAACAACATAACTTCCAAACATAGGCAAAACTACAAGATAGACATAAGTTGCATGAAGCCAATGATGTACTAAATAATCATTCCTTTTGGATTTGCTAGGAGCTCTTATAAGCAAGGTACTGTACCATAATCCAATTCAATACTTAACACTTAGTTTTTAATGTTTCAAGGACATCGGAGACAACACATCCAAAATCAAGCCAAAAGGTGCTTGCATGGAAGGTACAATACCATATTTCAATGTATTAAGTATTTTCATTCAAATTTTAATCAAATACATCATAATAATCATTAATTCTAATTTTCTTTAGGTTTCCGGGACACATGGATTAAACAAAAGGGGTGAGGCCAATTCAATAGCAAGGTTATATGTCCTTCTTGCTACATTAAGATACCATAATTCTAAAATTATACTTTTGAGTTGCAAACTTACGATATTCCTTTCTTATAAGTCTAATTTCACTTTATTTTCAGCCGTAAATACTTCAAAACTGATTAAATTCATATGTCTTAAAGTAAGCAAGTTAAGAGGTAGCAAGCATCAAAATGAAATAAAAATATACCTTTCGAACTAAGTTGAACTAACCATATTATGTCAATACAGTCAATATACCAATAGGTATCAATCAAAACAAAGACCAGTTTACTAGTATGGATTGATATTTTAAACCCTGTTCTCATCATAACTTTTATTATGAAAGCCTTGTATTACTAATTATGCTTCATATCTACCATCATTTATTCTAGGCATCCATGGGATGCATTGCAATTATCCTTATTTTATTCACATCAACTTATACAACAATAGTCTTAAACAATGTGCAAAAGCAGTTTAAAGAAAGGAACAAAAACAACACTTGATCATTAATACAATGATAAATCTAACAACAACAATTGGAAATGATATTATGGTGAGTGACAACTAAGAGTTTCATACAAATTTCACCAATATCACAATGAATTTTTAGTATTTTTTTTATAATATATGTTGGTTTAAATTATCCAAGAATAAATGGAATCTTAAGTGATACTAAACATCCATTGATCTTTTAACTCAGTAAATTCTGAGAAGAGAGAATAGCTTTCGCAAACAAAATAACAAGAGCAATACAAATCTAGGATGTTATACAATGTAAAAATATTTCTAAAATTAAGGAAAAGTATGTGATACCAGCATAAACAGGCCAATAGGTTGTAGGTTTGTGCTTGAATGAAAGATGAGTAGAAGGCTTTAGCATACAAAGAAATGAATTTGTAAATATGAGAGTGGGAGAGATTAACTTGATGCGAGGGACAAAAAGATGTCATGAAAATGCATGATGAACAATAGCTATAATGTGGTAATCCATGTTGGTCATTAATTTTCAATAATGAGTGTAATTGTGTATGATATTTGAAATAACTAACATAAAGATTTTTATAGGCCTATGAAATTATTCTGATTGGTGCATTCCACAATATTTGTTTAGTATGACCAACCTATGTGAATAATTTGTTGGACAAAATTTTAAACATTCTCTAATTAATTATTTATTTTTAATAATGACCATTATTGTAGCCATCACATGTTAATGCATTGGACATTGTACTCGTCGCACATTAACACATTGTCTGAAATAATTTCAAGTCATCAAAATTAATTTCTGATCATTGGATCTCACTTATAAAAAAGTGTCTAACCATGAGCTAAATTATCCCTCCAACTTCTCGAGCTCTTTTTCTATTCTTTCTTTTTTCTTCTTGGAATTTGTTTTTAACTACTTACTACCAAAAGGATACTCAATCGTATCTCACAAGACAGAAACACTAGTTGTATTCTTGGATGTTCAATCCATGTTAACTTGCATGAAAGGCCAAATTTTCACCAAGGATAAGCTTCAATGCACCTTGAGGTTCTATTTTCAAACTCTTCTCATTTATTTAATTACATTTTATTTTTTTTTTATCGGTTTAAATATTTGATAATTATACTTAAATATAAATTCCCCACAACAAACTTAGATAAAATTTTATTTCCTACTTAAATCAATTTTGCATGAAATTTTTAGAACAACATAATTAACATATTGTTTTATGAAAGTTAAAAATCCAAAACTAAATGTTTTACCAAGGAAAATTTGGATAGCTTTAAGTCTAGCTTGGTACACACTTATAGAAGATTAGATTCAAATTATTTGAAACACATTCAATTAATCAGCAGCTTATCGAACAGACATTGACACTCAAAAATATTGACATGAATATAAAAATGTTAAAAAAAATTGAAACTGAATTTAGGACTCCAACCTAATCATCAAGAACTCAAGCCATTGGATTTAGTATTTGAAATTTGAAAAAGATATACTTCACATGAAAACTATACATATACATATTTCCTTCGTGCATTTGAATTTGAATCATAAAAATCATTCATGACATGCCTAACCAAATGTACGAAAAGAGGTTTCTAATTCCTATTCATTCCACTTGATTTATAATGTTTAATCATTAAAAAAGCTTGAGAGATATAATTGGATCACATGTGGGATGACAAGCTATTAAATAAATCATTAATGCAAGGCCTCTAAGATCTATGTATCATATTTTTAACATTTATTTCCACCTGTCAATACTTTCAACCGAGCAGCTCCTATTACAAACTCCAATTCTCTTATCAGGCGTATGCTTATATTTGGGGTTTCACTCGAGAGTCCCTGGAAGTTTACTATTTACCACAGAACAAATGAGTCAAACTGTATGTATGTAATACATTACTTGAAGAAAAAACCAAGTTTCCGAGTGAAATGAATCAAGAACGTAGTTAGAAAAATGGAGTCAGATGGTCACAAAAAGAATAGAGAGAAGAGTTGAGTAAACCAACTACGAACCCAGAACCGGTATGACATGGACGCGGGAATAGCGCGTTCCGTCATCGCCATCTGATCGGCGCAGTCCAAGAAATTAGGGTCATCCGCGCAAGCGGCCTCGGAACAGAGACGGAGCGCAAGAGCAAGTTGAAGCTGGTACGTCTCCTCCGCCTGCTGCGCCCAGCTCTTTGCCAATGACGAGGACAACCCAGCGGAGGCTATGTCGTTCGCCCGCCCCTCTCCACCCACCCCCGCCCCCGCCCCCGCCAAGGGGTTGGGGTTGAAGGTGTCGGAGTCGAGAGTGGAGAAGGAGATAGTGGCTGGCACGTAGAAGTCCCCCGAGAGGGAGCTCCCTCCGTAGCTGCTCCCGCTCGACTGCCGCTGCAGAAGCGGCGGCGGTGGCGGCGCAGCCGCCATGCCGGCGAGGACAGGGTGGTCGTGTCGGGGACGGGTTTTGTCAGAGGGAGGGGTCTCGAACATGGGCAGTAGAGGGTCGTCAGGGGTCTGGCTGAGGAGGGAGTAGTTGGATCGCCTCCCGGGTATCTCCATTCACCGGAAGGAACGAATCGAAGAAAATAATAGATGGGCAGAGGAGGAGATGAAATCGGGATCGAAGTAGGGCGTTGGTCTAGCTCATTGACGAGTAGATCGCCGGCATCGAGGGAGTTGCAAGTTGGAGTTGAGCGAAGAGCGGAGGCGGTCGAATCGAAACTCTGATCGCTCGTTAGTTTTGCTGTTATTCTTGCAATTATTTTATTGCCCCCTCTGGGCTGATTGCATTTTTCACCCTCCCTTTCCATTTATTTACCTTTTAAATTTTGCCATTAGATTTGAAATTGGCTCGTCCGTCTAACATGATAAATTAGCGTATAATTTTGCTTACAGGATCTCAAATTAGTATCAGAATTATCTTATGATCATTTATTTCATATAAATTTTCTTATTCTTATCAGAGATTATAATTTCAACGAGTACATGTTAAACTAAAATTGAAGGTTCAAGTTGAGATACTCTTAGAGATTAATCGATAAAAGTTGAGGGCTTAAATGAAATTAGCTTATCCTTTAAACGAATAGATGAGTAACCCCGTGGTGCGGAACGCCAAAGCGTGGCCGTGGCTAAGGCGTGAAATTTTATTAATTTTTTTCCCACCAGTAGTAAGTTGGTGGACTAGTGACTAGGTTGCAAAACTTGGGCTCGTGGACATTTGTAAGGTTTCCTGTCAGCGAGTTTTTGCTGAGAGATGGATGTCCGGCGGCCATGAAACTCTTTCCATAGTTGAATAAGCTGAGGTTTCTCTTAACCTCGTGAAAGGGCGGCATCGCCTTATTTCCTGCACCTACGGTATTCCATTGTGAGTAGCTTCAGCTGCATCTTTACCCTAAACTCAACCTCGCGCAACCCTCCTTTGTGGAGCTAGATGGCGTGAAGCTTTGCTGTTTCTCTTAAGCGCAGCCTTGCGCAGCTGGGTGGTCACCGTGTAGAGCCAGACCTTTGGTAGCGTGTATTCTCCTCCGAAGCAAAGGGTTGACAACCTGAGCGACAGGGGCCTACGTCCCCTGCGCTGAAGAGGAGAGGCACTTGGAGGATGTTGCAGCTCCATCCTTCAAGCTTCACTTGACCACCTAGGCAGCCGAATAATCCCTTATGGGATTGGTGGTTCTGATGATGAAGAAACTTGGAATCAGCCTCTAACTTGAGGCTAGGTATAACCTTCTTAATCCCCCTTGTGGTCGTGAGCTTGGCTGAGCTTTTCTCGTGGTACTCTGCTGGTTTTATGCCTTGGATTTCTTGATATTCTCGGCTAGTTTTCCTTCTTGTATGCTTTGATCTTCGATGGTGATTTATGCTGTGAGATAATCATGCTAGAAGGCAGCCCTGGATCAGTTTGTGTAGCTAAATCCCATGCATGTATTTGAGGCTGTTAGGTGGCCATGTCGAGTCTCGGATTCCTTGGTTTTTATGATGCTTTACTGATGGGTTTTCTTGATGTGTTAGCTGTGTAACTCTTGGCTTGCTACTTGATCTTACGCTAGACTTTTGTTTATGCGTGTGGCTGCTCTTATGTGTTGCTGAATGCCTTGAGTTATAGTGCTGTGAACTTTGTGTTGTGTCCTTGATTGATGATAGGGCCTGGACAGGCTGCTACCACAAGTGCACGGTCTATCGCGTAATATAATAAGATCGAACCCACAGGGACTAGGGTCAAGTACTTACTGATCAGTCAATCAATAGCTAGGTTAATGATTAATGGAGAAAATGTCTAATGTCCTAGTGCAAGTAATTAAACTAAAGCGAATTAAGAGCAAGCAGCGCAGAGAGCAAACCAAACGGGGTTTTAGATCTATGAGAGAGATTCGGGGTATTAGGTTTCACCACACTGAAGCACGAAGAAATATTAAGGCTTGATGTTCTAATTAAGTTTTATCTAAGTTCTCAAGGTAATCCTTCCTAGGGTACAGACGTGCTCCCTCTCAGGACACGGTCCGGTATCCAACTTAACCCAAATCTTCTACTCTCGTGGCTTACCGGGTTAAGTCGGACCCAATGAGTTCTGTGAAGGATTAGGGTTCCTCGGGTGATTTCGAGTGCTCTCGCTAAACAAAATTACCAGTCCAGTATAAGGGGTTCTGATGATCGAGGTTCACCTCTCAGTCCTTCCCTCGACATCTAAAGCATGCATACATATGACCAGTACATAAACATGAATGAAAACATCCTAGACATGAATAAGAACGAAGATAAGTAAAGAAATATATAGATCAAACCATAGTATTCAACATTCATATAGTGGGCTACGCCCAAACCCCGAAAAGAGTGTTTACGCTACAAAGTTCATCGTTAAATACATGAAATCTCTCATAATAATTAAATCAAACCAAAGGGGAGGGTAGATCCTTGATGGAAGAAGGTCCAGCACGAAGATCCACGCCGGAACGACGAAGAAAACCAGTCGGAACAGTGTTGTCGCCCAAAAATCACCCGAAAACCCTAAGGTCTTGCCGTTTTCGCTCGTTCTCCGCAACCGCTTGGTCAAATCCGGTAATTCCGGTCCCAAATCGTGCGTATCCAAGTTGGGAAGGTCTCCCTAAAATTTCGTTCAATTCCGAGCCAGAAATTTTGTTCAAAGCTGCGCGAGACGATGCACAGCCGTGTATCGATGCACGGGCACGCCCGTGCACGGCTCGGTTAAGTAGATTCTGATGACTTACGATGCACGGCCGTGCATGGATGCACACCCATGACCGTGCACTCTGTAGAAAGCTCTGATTGAGCTAAAATTTGGTGTGTAGCTTCGTTTCATCATGAGAAATCGTCTCATACCTTCAGATTCTCCAAATTCCATCAGTTTTGAGGCAAAATACCTACATTTCAATAAAACAAGGGAAAAGTGAAGACTGAAGAATATGAAACATTTAAGCAAATAAATGAAACAAAGCATGCAATTTACTCTGAAATACTAATAAAATTAAGTCACGAAATATCATATATTTGCATGTCATCAAAATACATCGGACTTAAAATTTTGCTTGTCCTCAAGCAATTGAATTGTCTAGAATACAATGATGACATGGAATGGGAAGTCTCAAATAGCTTAAACTAGGTCTAAAAAGGTTATTGGTTAAACACAATAAGTCATCAGGTCGTAATGCAATATGGAAAGCAAATTAAACCAATTATCATGGATATAATCTATAGAACATGCAAAGTTACATTACCAAAAACCTTTACTATACACCTCACACAAATGATATAATTGATCAAGCATCCAAAAAGGCATATAATTGTGCAATAAGTCATGGAAAAATAGCATCAATACCACATAGTCCCTATGTGGTGCCTTTTTTTTTTTATTTTAAGAACAATGCTAAGTGCTAAGCTTTGCTTCGATACCACTTAGGTTTCATTATTATTATTTAGAACTATGGGGTTAGTGCCAAGTATGATGGGCAATGAACTTAGGTACCACTAACCCTTTTTCTATGAGATGCTATGAATAGTGCCAAGTGGAAGTACAATGTGCAATGTACAAGAACACCTCGGTACCATTATTATTATTTCTGATTCCCATGACAAAGTACGCAATGATAGTGGATGTATGGAGCTAGATGCAATCAATCACTACACATGAGATGATCATCCAGGGTAAGGTATAGTAACAAGCATGCTCTTCAAGATCATACAAATAATAAATTGTGTTAATTACATCATTCAACTATAGTAAACCAAAGAATCTTATGTGCAAACCATAGCCATCGTAGACCATTGGTAAAGAAAAGTTAAGATTCTCATCCCAAGCAATCAAGCAGTCATAGAACAATACAAATACTAGAAGACAAAGCAAATAGCATATAGGGGTTGGGCAAGACACTAAAGATGTTGACATAACTAACTAGCAAAGCATGCAAGGAAAAGAAATAACCATCTAACAAAACAAAACTAAAAACTAGAGCGAACTACTGGAAAAACAGAAAGCTGACAAAGTAATGGGTGAAACCAATGATGCTCATCCCCAGCGATCTCTCGACCAAAAGCGACTTTGGTATCACTTACGATGCAACGGCCGTGTATCAATGCACGGGCACGCCCGTGCAACTCTCGGCCTCGAGTTCAGAAGAGTTTACTGAGTCGTGCACGCCCGTGCATGGATGCACGGGTGCGCCCGTGCATGGCTCGGTGATTCCTAAAAATTCCAAAAAAAATCCCATCAGCTTAGTTCAGCTTAAAAAGCATAAATATGAAAGAAAAACTGAAAAACAACAAAGTATAAGGTATGAAAATAAATAAGAAAGCAAAAGAGTAAACAAGAGGTTGGGTTGCCTCGCAGATCGAAATCACGATACTGCCGTAATTCCCGTAAGGTGCCGTAATTTGGAGTTTTTCTGGCCAGAGAATTTTGTAAGATTACGGCACGGCCATAATAATTTTTACGGACCGTAATTTTGACAAAGAATTCACAGAGCCAAAATTACGGCACTGCCGTAATGCATTTTACGGCCGTAATTATATCATGGATACGCAAGTTTTTCGGGCCCGATTCTTGCGCGGACCATATCTTTTGATCCAGACCTCCAAATTGAGATCCAAAAGATGCTGCAAACTCATCTTAAAGAGGAGAAGACACACAAAGTAAAAAACCCCAATTTTTATCCAGAATTGAGAGATCAATCAACAGAGATGAGCTTAGGGTTTGGCCTCACGCTGAGAGGCATAGAGACCACCTTAGGCCGCAATTTTTACACTAAAGCTTCGCCTGGAGGTGAGGACGATACAACATAAGTTTCAGAGAGAAAGGAGTCCGATCAGAGGAGGAATCAACAAAAGAATGCCACCGGCACTGTTCACCAAGGAAAATTACATTACAGCCGTGTTGTAACGCTACTTCTCCTTCTTCTTCGATTTTTGACACTTTGAAACTATGGTTTATTGTATTTCATCTTCCATGCTTGCTTAGACACTTTTTGGGACATGGGGTGTAATCCCCTTTGATTTCTTAATGATTAGATAACTTTTTGTCTTCGTCAGAATAGTTTTATGATGATAATTTTACTTATGTGAATAATTGCACTTTGATTATAGATTGATGTTATTATTCATGTTTTAGAGTTCTCACAATAAGGACCGAAAGGTGACTTACTTGAGAACTTGGAACCCTAGAATTGCATGTTAGGAGCTCTCTTAGGTTAGTTCTTATTATTTGAATTTAGTAGTTTAATTGCCATGATAATAACATGAATATAGGATTGAGTCAAGTTGTCAAACGTGGAGATCTTGCACGAAAGTGAGGATCGGAACGTTGGAGAACCATAAGTAAAACTTGTGCTGAAACTTGGATGCATGAAAGTGATCCTTGAGATTCCACTTGAGACAATCAATTTAGAATTTGGATGCACGAAAGTGATCTTTGAATTTTTTTTTAATTGATGATTTACTTATCTTCAGCGTTGGGATAGATCTTGCGCGAAAGCAAGGATTTATCCCTGCATGATTGTCTGCACGAAAGTGAGATGATCCCTTTATGAAGTAAATTAAGTCTTTATCATAATAAAATTAGTCTGACGACCTTTTATTTATATCTAATTATTGAAATTAAGGTGGATGAAACCCTAGTCCTAGTTTATCTCTTTGATTATTTTCCTATGTGTTTATCGATTATTCACTTGCATCATATTCGATTTGCTTAGCTAGTAAGAAAATAATTATTTGGTACTTAACAATAACGTCTCTGTGGGATCGATACTTTTCTTTATTAATTCGAGTGTCTGCACTTGCGGACACTACAAGTTTAGGGACAACAAGTTTTTGGAGCCGTGTCAGAGAGTGACAATAGCCCTGTACGCCAACACTTAGGTTTTGGCCGCGACACCTGAAATAAGTCTACCTACTTGTATTTGTAAGTGTGTCTTTTCGGATCACAACAAGTTTTTGGCGCCATTGCCGGGGACCTTAGTTTTGTTAATATCAAAATAGTTGTTAGTATTGCTAGACTAAGTTTTATTTGTCTTAGATTTAACTTTGTTTTTTATTTTTGCAAGTTTTGGATTTTCACAGTTGTGACAGAACTGTGATTTCTAAAATTTGTGAATTTGCTTGTGTTTTATATTTTTTATTTTTTTATATATTCTGAAAAAAAAAATTGGTGTTAAATAATATTTCTGTTGTTGATAGCTTTGAAGATATGTCTTTTAATCACTACTCGTGGGCAACTAAAAGAGGTGAGGTATACATGACATAAGAAAGGTATGAAGATGATTCATTGTGCACTCTTGCTGATAAATTGAAATTTCACTCTTACATGCATCCTTCTAGGACATCTTATTCTTCTATTAGATGTAATATTTGTAAATGTAATGATCATTATGCTTCTGAATGTCAATTTAGAAATCATGCAATTCCCAATGCACCATGGCACCAAGATGATCAATATTCTTTTTATGATGATTGCTCTAATCATGTTTCTGAACCATACTTTGAGAAAACTGAAAAATCTAGCTTAGAGATAATGCTTGAAAAATTCATGTCAAATCAAAACCAAATCATGATGAATCAAAAAAAGAAATTGAAGATCTTAAAGGGATAATTGGTCAGCTTGCTTCTAATGTAGAATCTTTAACTGCTAATTCTGAATTTTTGGAAACCCAGTTAGCACAACAAGCATGTTTATTTGAGTTTAAAATTGAAGAACTTAATTTAGAAAAATCCCCCTCTGATCATGATTGTTTTGAGATTGAGCCTTATGTGAACATTAATGAATCTTACTCTGATTTTGATAATTGTGAAATTGATTCTTTTGATAATTTATTTGTGGAAAAGTTTGAAGAAATTAAAATTGAAAAACCCTCTTTTGATGAAATTGATTCTTTTGATAATATATTGTTTATGGTTAAATCTGATGAAGGATATGAGGGGACTAATTTAGAAGAATCTTACTCTGATTTTGTTGATGATTTTGAAACTGATAAATTATTTGATGAAGTGCATGAGGGAATTGATTTTGGAAAGTCTCACCTTTTTGATGATAACTTTGAAATCGATAATTTATTTGATGATGAACATGAGGAACTTAATAAGGATGTGAATATTACAAATATTAATGTATCTCACTCTGATATTTTGCCCATATTTACTATTCACTCTTATTTTATTGAAAAATTATGTTTTATTGAGGAACCTAATTTGAGACAGAAAGTTTATTTTGACGATCCAACACTTGCATCTTTTGATCAAAGTCCTATAGCCATTAAAAATATAAATTTGAAGAAAGGACTTATGATTTTACGATAAATTTAGAAAGATAATTGAATATCCTTTATGTGAAGTTAAAATTTTTTATTCTAATTTCCACATCCATTCGCCCATTAGTCCTTCCCTTTAGATCCATCCCTCCTAGTAAACAAGGGATTTTTTAAAATTTCATCCCTTCCACCCTTTCATCCCTCCTAATAAACAAGCTGTAAGTGATGCAATAAGGAAAAGAAAATTTTCAACAAAGCATCAAACACATTTAATTATGGTTAATAAAGCTACTAGGCCATAAAATACAGGATACAGAAGACTAACCTCGTCGTAGGAAGTAGAATGAAAATCACCCACAACAAGCACTAAGGGGAGACAAGTAAACTTATTTGAAACAAGTTCCTTAAATTGTGAAAGTCGAGATAGAAGATACTTAGCTTGTGCAAGCTTTACATTAGCCCAGTTTGGGTCCCTGCAAGATCTAGACTCAATAGATTAATCAAAGTTCTAGCAAATTTAAGGTTTTAGTTGCAGTAGCCTTTCAAAAAATTAACATGATAAAAAATACCTCAAGAAAAAAGTGACTAGGATGAACTACAATCAAAGGTGTTAGAAAGAAAAGACAAGCTGCATGGTATACTGCATAAAGTATGCAATAAAAATGTAAAAGTTGAGCTTGTTTACTAGTAAATATGGGAATTTGCAAGAACAATAATGTGATTGGAAGGATCATTTAGCTTAAAAGTTGCCAATAAACCAACACAGTCACGTTTTAATCTCATATGTGGGTCATTAGATTGATACCCCTGCGATAAAACTGAAATCAAGCATGACTAAGAAATTAGATATTTACATTATTAAAAAAAATCAAAAGAAAGAAATATATAAATCGTACAAATGATTCTAAGGTAAAAATAGTATAAAATGACGCAGCAAATTTTATGAGTTACTAATATGATGGTTGATGAATATATGAGTCCTATTGTTGAGTATTTTTGGGATAGCTTTCTACATATACTAAAATTTCTTGTGTGAGATAAATATAGATTGGCTGTCAATTTTCAGAAATCCAAAGTATTCATTGGATTTGAGCCATGATTTGATATTAATGTCTGAGCAATATTTATTGTTTTAGTAGGATCTTAGTACAAAAATACATATTATAAACTTAGATAAATATTTGTGTTTCCACATTGCAGCCTATTCCACCCTCCATCCATATCATGATTGATCGGACAGCTAATAACCTCTCCGCGAGTGCCCGCTGTGCTCTTCTACAAGGGCCTGGGCCACGAGGGCCTTGCGACAGAAGAGAAGAGAAGCGTGGGAGGGAGAAGGTGGGTTCGAGGCGTAGATTTGCTGGGTCATGACTCATGAGTTCTTAAAAAAAATTAGGCGACCTTTGTTTTATGGATTACAAACTACAAGGTGAATCATAAATTATAAATCATAAATCAAAGTTTAAAAAGGAAAAATTAAAAAATCACAAATATAAGATGAAGAATTAATAATTGAAAATAAAAAATAAACATCTAAATATGAAAAATGTAAAAAATTGAAAATAAAAAGTAAAAAAATCATGAATTAAAAATAAAAACTTAAAAATGAATAAAAATCAAAGCACAAAAATCTAAAATGAGAAATAAAAAAAATAAAAACTCATGAATGAACAGTCAAAAATAAAAAATAAAAGTATAAAAATCAATACTAAAAAACCAAAAGTGATAATCAAAATTCAATAATTAAGTATTCAAAAAAATCAAGCAACAAAACTAAAAAAAAGGTGTGTTTCCTATCATCAAATAGAGCAATGTAACACTAGCCGGCCAAATATCCATTTTGCATCCTTGGTGCATAGACTTGAACAGAACCCGCTTCATTAAACATTAGAAGATTAGATTGGAACACTATGAAGAGCGCGAGGCTTTACGAAAGTAGTCATTTGAAAAAGAAGCCCAACCTCAGGACCTTGGAAACCCTTAAAAGTTCCAACACAAGGACCCTCTCTCTTATGCTTTCCATTTCCTAAGAACAAAAGAAATGAGTAAATTATGAATTTAGAAACATATGAGAGTTATTATAGTCGGGATTTACTTTTATTATAATACATGCCAGCACCGGCAACAGCATTCCCACCAACATGTAGCGGCGTAGGAGTCAGCATTACTCGTCTTCTATCCATTTTATCCAGTGGCAGATTTAGGACCCAAAAATATATGGGGGCAATTGATATGTGGGAGCACTATTAGAAAGATTATACTTTATTTAGTGGGGCAAATCAAAATTTTTACATATATAATATTATAAATATACATTAATCCTAAATGAATTTATAAACTTGAGTGGGGGCATTTGCCCACACTCCTTCCCATGTGGCTCCGCCACATTTTTACCCAATAGAGTAGCTACTCGTTTCCTCTAAGCAGCAGGAACTTTAGACCATAGGCACTTGCATTGCCTCATGCAAAAAATTTATGAGCTCCTTCCTTCCCTTATAAGGGATAGGTTCCTTTAACTTATATCTATATGAGTTTTTCTACTAGTTGGATCTTTTGCCGAAGTTACGAGCTTGACTACCTCCTCTTTTATGTTGTCAATTTTAGCCAAGGCATTCAGAGGAATTCTCTCACATCACCTCTTTAAACCTTTAGAAGGATGATGTTTCCTCAAGTCATTAACAGTCTCCTTACTTCCATTCCCTAGAGTGAACTTCGTATTTGAAAATGGAACCGACTCTAACTTTGTATTGCTATCATTCTCGTTGTTGTCTGACAATTCAGCAAAAAAATGTCATGCTTAGTTCGTGTATAAAGCACCATAGAGTGAAAAAGGATCATGGTTAACAATTAATAGACATAATTAACAATACTTTTTCTTTTATCCACAATAAAATATCGACATCCAGATGCCATTGTAATGTAAATTTAGAAGGAACTATGAAACCCAAGCTCATAAATATGCATAAACTAAAAAGTAAGCCATTCATAGCACTTTCCTTTTTTATGTCTTCCGATTTACCTTACCATACGGTAAGCACCAAATTAGTGCAAATGGTATAGTTAATATTTATTGGGTGTTGAGTACAAGCATGACACTTTGTTATGTTATCCAAAAATAGATTAGAGTGAATTGAAACAATAGAATAGAGGGCCCAAGTAAAATAATGAAGATCAAAATAATGTTGATGGTAGACCACTTACACTAGCTAAGTTGAAATCTATTAGATACCCCTTCTTAAGCCTGCGAGAGAAGAGGAAGTTTCTAGGTTTAACATCACGAAGTGCAATAGCCTGAAAATAAATACATTAGTTACAAGACAATTAGGGGCAAAAGCAGATCATTGTGAATTGGTGCTTGCTACCTGTTTGTGCAAACTAGCAAGCGCTCTAAACATGCAATGATCATATCATTAGTATATCAATCATCAATATGTACATATCTATTCGCCATAGAATAACAATGGTACCAATTGATCTTACTAATATATATTATATAAATACATAATTACATGTACAACTCATACCGAATTATATGGACCAATTTTTTAATCCATGATCCCAACAAACCTACACATGATTCATGATAGCATTTAGTTATAAAAATGTAATATAGAAATAAATGTTAATTATTTGCTAACATGGAAACCTAGTCAAAACATTTACTTCCATGACTCGTGAGGGTCATGTCCAGGAGTCGAATCCCGCTGCATACGGAATATTTCCAGGGGCATGGTGGCCCATAAATCGGAACAGGATTTGGGAGCCCCTGGGCCTAGCTTGGTTAGTGGAACACTCAGGGTTAGGCATGGGCTGGGGTTGCGCATGGACGTGGGGTCCAGGGCCCAACACAGTCTAGGGCCTATCACGGGTTGTGGCCCTAATAAAAAAGGCAACTCAATGGTTAAAGGGTCATGACTCGTGAGGGTTATGTCCAGGGGTCGAATCCCGCTACAGACGAAATATTTTCGGGGGCATGGTGGCCTATAAATCGGAACAGGGTTGGGGAGCCTCTTGGCCTGGCTTATTACGGGAAGTGGCCCTATACCTTCTGTCATGGCTAAAATTCAGAAGAGGAAATTTTTTGACCTCACCTTGACCTTGCGCTCCAAAGTCATCATCAACCCTCAATCTTTGCTGGCAACACTGCTAGATGGTTGGGCTGGGCTGAAAGCCCTTCTCCTTCCTTGGGCTTGACGGAGTCGCTAGCAAGTTGAGCCGCAAGCTTTACTCTCTCCAGATCTGGACCGAGCAGCCCACCGTAGGGATGCAACCCTCAAGCCTGAACCAAGGACACCGGAGAGATGAGTCCCCAGAGAACCCAGGCCGGAGCCTTATTCTCGCTAACCCCGCCCACCTGAGGCCATCTCCCCGGGGCTAGCACCGTCCAGCCACCGAACCCACCGAACCCACCGTCGCCGGAGCTGCTAGAATCGCCCCCCGCGAGCTACAGCCTCCACCCTGATGCCGTACAAGCCTCTTTCCTGCGAGGGGGGAGAGCCCTCGCTTTCTTTCCTTGCCGCACGTGCACCACCGAGGGGAGTTCACCTGAGAGGGATCTGCCGCTGCCCCTCTCTTCCGCCGCCATGCACAAACCTGTAGGGTCAACTTCCTCTTCTCAGTTTTAGCCATAACAGATGGTATCAAAGCAGCTCAATGGTTAAAGGGTCATGACTCGTGAGGGTCATGTCCAGGGGTCGAATCCCGCTGTAGACGAAATATTTCCGGTGGCATGGTGGCCCATAAACCGGAATGGGGTTGCGGAGCCTCTGGGCTTGGCTTGTTACGGGAAGTCATGTCCAAAGGTTGAATCCCGCTGCAGACAGAATATTTTGGGGGGCATGGTGGCCCATAAACCGGAACGGGGTTGGGGAGCTTCTTGGCCTGGCTTGTTACGGGAACTGGCCCTATGCCTTCTGTCACGGCTAAAATTCAGAAGAGGAAATTTTTTGACCTCACCTTGACCTTGCGCTCCAAAGTCATCGTCAACCCTCAAGCTTTGCTGGCAACGCTGCTAGGTGGGTGGGCTGGGCTGAAAGCCCGAAGTCCTTCCTTGGGCTCGATGGAGTCGCTAGCAAGTTGGGCCGCAAGCTTTACTCTCTCCAGATCTGGACCGAGCAGCCCACCGTAGGGATGCAAACCTCTGAGGAAGAGCTCTGCTCGCCTGAATGCTTGATCCAAGGACACCGGAGAGATGAGTCCCCAAAGAACCCAGGCCAGAGCCTTGTTCTTGCTAACCCGCCCACCTGAGGCCATCTCCCCGGTGTTAGGGATCGGAGGAGTTTGGGTGTAATTGCTATGTTACCCGACCCTGACATTGTCATTTTGCCCTGAGACTCTGGCGATGTGTAAACCCATGTAAAAATAGGGTTTGACACTTGTGTGCCATGTGTTTTGGTCATGGGGGTCGCAATGCACTCGGGGGACTGTCCCGGGGCATGTACACATGCGTGGGGGACTATGGATTCACAAGTACTCCATGATGGGGGGCTCAAATATGTAAAATTAGCCCACCTAAGCCTTGTGAAGCCTTCTACTCACACCCCCTATTTTGTGTATGTGGGATAGTATTGAGAGGGGTGCAGTCTTGTGATCCCATGCAAGTATAAAATTGCAAGGTTCTACACACCTACCCTCTCCATCAAGTGTCCTCAGGTGTGACGACTTGGGTGTGTAGGGGTACACACCCGGACCCCTTTGTGTACTCATAGAGGTTATGAGCAGGGAGAGACCCTCATCTTGGGTGAGGCCTGAAGCAGAAGGGGGCAAAAACAACTAATCACTGTGTTAAGATGTTTTGCAGGTACTCTAGTGCTTGGCGAAAATCAAGGGGCACATGTAGAGGTTACATGGGCCTTGACACACTTCAATCTATGTTGAGAAGAGCAACAAAATGGTTGGAAAAAAAAAGGGGCATGGGTGAGTCTCAAACCCAAGACCCAGGAGAGTGCCAATGCATATGGAGTATGGGAGTGCCAACCCAGCTCTAGGGTGATTGCTAAAAACTAGTGGACTGCTTTCAACTTGAAGTCTTCACTTCTCACCAATCCCAAAGCACACATGGTTGACTGGGAGCTGGTTTGAGTGAGTGAAGAAAAGAGGGCAGCCCTAAGCGTAGGGGACCCTAATCGGGAGAGAGAGAGACCTTGGCAGCTGAACTTGTGTGGCGACAAGGGCGAGCTTCAAGGTTGGCCGACGGCTTCCACCTCCACCTTCTTCTCCGGCGAGTTGAGGGACCTTTGGGACTTCCCCAAAGGGTGCGGCGACCAGTCCTTGGCGTTGAGTCTTGGAGGGCAGCAAGGAAGAGGAGCTCTTCCACTCTCGGCAACAAGGGGGAAGGGGCTTCCCACTCTCGGCAGTAAGGAAGAGGAGCTCTTCCACTCTCGGCAACAAGGGGGAAAGGGGCTTCCCACTCTCGGCAGCAAGGAAGAGGAGCTCTTCCTCTCTCGGCAGCAAGGGGAAGGTGTTCCCCCACTCTCGGCAGCAAAGGGGAAGGAGTTCCCCACACTCAGCTTTGTTGTGGCTTCAAGGGCAGCACCTTGGACAGCACTTGGAGGAGGATTCCGGCGGTCTAAAGGGGTATTCCGGCGAAGGGCAGCAAGGTCATCTTGTACAATCGGCTCCCAAGGGTCTTGTGATCCTTGGAGGTATAATTTACATGCTTTCTAGTTAGGGCTTGTAAAAGTTTGTATAAGACATGCTGATGAGTAGAGTAGGGTGAGGTTTTTGATCCCTTAGCCCAAATTGGGTTGTGAAGGGGTTTTCCTCACATTGATATATCTTGTGTCTTGTGCTTGGCCGGCCGGAGCCTGTGTGTGATTAGGGGCGGGCGCACCTAACTGATAGGGTGTTCCCTCCTTGCTGTGTAGTGGTGGATATCTTGCTTAGGATTTGGGGCATATGTCTAGTGCTCGACTACTGTGATTGCCTGTGATTGGGTGTGTGTCATTCACAGGGCGCTCTAAGTATAAGGACGGTCCTTGAGTGTGCATATTGGGTTGAGGAGCAACATGTGCTGCCCACCCGCCACTCATTGACGTAGGTCTAGGGCTAGGAGAAGATTAGGACCAGATCACTTGAGATCAGCCCGGGAGCACAGTGATCCACAAAGAGCACAGGGATAGTTGATCAGGGTGCGAGGTTATCCCATCTAGGGATCGTGCATTTTGGTTGAGGGCGCAGACATTGGGGTTTGGCGCAGTGTTGTGATACCTTGGGACTTCCGCATAGCGCGTGTGCATTGAGCGTTGGCTGACGGGTTGCGCATTGTGTAGTCCATGATACCAGGGTTACACATTGTGTAAGTCGTGCCATCACCCTCAATTTACACAGCGAAAAATTGGGGCGTGACATCAGGTCTAGTGTGTTCGGTCTAGAGTTTGTAAAAGTGTTTGTAATTGTTTTTTATATCAATATACCGGCGGGGTGTTCGGGTGTGTCATTTCACCGAGCATTTTACTCGCCGTCTTGTGTAAATCACTTGTGCCTCATTTTGTGTCATTCGATTGTTTGTGTTGCCTCGATTTACTCAGTTTTATAGCGACGCTTCCGAATCTAGTGCATAAGTGCAAAGGGAAAAAGGCTTAGCACTACTCCAAGTAGTGTGCCGCGCAGACATCAGACACTAAGTGTCACGCCCCAATTTTTCGCACCTAAAACTGGAACGTGATGGCACAACTTACACACCACTGTGTAAGAAGTCAGCCAACACTCCTCTATGCGAACTATGCGGAAGCTAATAAAGCAATGCGCGATACTCGGACCGTCTTTCAGCACTGATCTCACTGTAGCTCTGCCTTTCCAATCTACGCCCTTGAGCTCCTCCAATCTGATGATGGCCGAACCTCTCTGAGCACAGACACAAGTCCAAGGTGGTGGGTTTGGCACTGCTTCTTCCCCTAACCGCTTTGTGCACCTTCGCAAGCGCCCTGAAACACACACAAGCCGCTAGCAGATATCACACGCTGGCAGGATGGTCTATCAGAGACCAAAGAGCATTAAACATATTCTCAAACCCTAATAGATCAACTACCGGCTTGCTTAACCTAAGCAATATAGTTCTACACAGTGAGCGAGGTACTTGCTCAAGCACAGTGCTTGCGCAAGTCCAAGCTAGAACCGTAAAACCGATCAACAAGAAAACCAACTCCTCCAAGTAATACACTCGGGTATGAGAGGACCCTCTACCCTAATCTCGGGTAGAGGTACACTTTATAAAATATTAACAACCAATGTTCATACAATGATAGTAAACCCTAAACTGAGATAGAGTTATACCACTCCAACGCTATGAACAAGATGGTGAAGACCTCGGCTCCTTGCCTTCAATGTAGCCGAGCCCTCAAAGCCTCTCTTCTCGCCAAGAAGAGAGTCCAAACCCTAGGGTCGCCCCCTGATGCATTGCATTTTGATAGGGATTTTTATAGTTATTTCATGTCAAATCTAGGCTTATATTAGCACTTTTATACTCATTATGGCCTTATTTCCCTCATATCTTCGAAATCTTCACTTTTTGGCACTTTTATTGAATTTCAGGTAAAAACACCCTTTTTCGACATATTTTGAAGATTCTGAGGCCATGGGACGATTTCTTGTGTGGAAACCAAGCTGCCCATCAAATTTGGGCTTATTTGGAGTTAGCCTGACAATCACAGCCAGGTGAACCCCACGGGGTTCACCATCCCAGTTGCCAGCCTACGAAACTCACAGAGAGCATCACGGCCGGGTGAACCCCACAGAATTCCATTTGGTCAAAAACTGCCCAGAACACATCACGGCCAGGTGAACCCGGCGGGGTTCACCGCGCTTCTTTCTGCCGAAATCATAGAATGAATCACGGCCAGGTGAACCCGGCGGGGTTCACCGTGATTCTAACCTTGGTTCGCGAGCGGCCCGACCCACACTCGGTTTTCCTTCGATTTCTCACCCGTTCGGAGGCCAAATTCGGCAAGTAAGGTGTCTATGGAAAGCTCTTTCAGAGGCGAACGCAAAGGATATAAAAGCCCCAATTTTTATGACCTAATGATTGAGGAATCACGCTTCGAACGGCCTAGGGCGGAAGAACACGGCGACAGAGGCGACTTTTGGAGATTTTCGGCGATTGAGACATACGATCATCACGATTTCTTCAGGATTCCTTCGGTTCATCATCTCCTTCCCCTTAGATTCATTTTCTTATACTTTTCATTTTATTAAAAGAGAGATTTTGAGCATTTCAATGACGATTGTAGCGTAAACCCTACTTCAGGGCTCGGTTGAAGCCCGTTGATGATTCTGATCGCAAACTTTGTATCTATTTTTGTTATTTGAAATGAATTGTGAGCATATTTTACTTTGACATATTTATTTTGTGGTTTTACCTTGGCCGAGTAATATCGTGTGTTAGCCGTTACGATTCATATCGAGAGAAGGATCGTAAGGGTCGAACCTCTAAGTAAAACTTACAAGACCTCGACACGAGAGTGTTTGGTCTTCGCTCGAGGATTTCATAGTCTGCCATAGAACTCATTGGGTTCGTCTTAGAACGATCTACCGAGAGAGTAGGAGGTTGATCTAAGACGAACACCGGGGTGTATCACTCGAGAGAGGGCACCTCGTACCCTAGGGTTAGATTCCTTATGCAAAACCAATAATTCGAATAGCTAATATCTTTCTTGTGCGATTAAGATCATCGTCGTGGTGGAAACCATAGCCCTGATATCTCTCTCATACTTAATCTCAACCGTAATTGTCGTGATTGCTTGTTTACGATTGCTTGTTTACAATTGCTTGTTTACGATTTAAGTTCTTAAAACCACATCTTGATTCGCCTAGCTATTTGGACTTGGACTTTCTAGTACTCAACCTTGCTCCCTGTGGGGTTCGACATCTTTTATATTACTCCGACATATCCGTGCACTTGCGGAGCGTGTCAAGTTTTTGGCGCCGTTGTCGGGGAGCAACGTTTGATATTAGTATACTTCCGAGAATTGGTAGACTAGACCTTAGGTTAGATTTTTCTTACTGCACTATTATTTTCTTTTTCTTTTTTTATTCACTTGCTGTCTTAGAACTTTATAATTTTAACTGACCGTTTTATGCGAAGAAGTTCTAGGGCAGGTACATTCTTTGACATTGATCCAGAGATCGAGCGCACCTTCAGGACAAGAAGGAAGCAAAATCAGATCCAGAAGAGAGAAATCATGAACCATCCTGGAGGAGAAAGTCAGATGGAACACATTCAGATCGAAGTGAACAATGATAGAGTACAACAACCAATGGGCAACAACTGTAACAATAACAGGACATTGAAGGATTATTCTGCACCCTACACTTATGGTTTCCAATCAGGGATTGCTAGGCCTGCTGTTGAGGCCAATAATTTTGAAATAAAACCTGCTCTTCTTTCTATGGTGCAACAAAATCAGTTTGGTGGTTCTCCTCTTGAGGACCTCAACATACACCTTTCTATTTTTCTAGAATATTGCGATATGTTGAAAATTAATGGAGTGTCTGCTGATGCTATCAAGTTGCGACTATTCTCCTTCTCTCTGAGGGATAGGGCAAGAGCTTGGCTGCACACACTACCTGCTGCTTCGATAAGAACATGGGCAGAGCTTTCTCAAGCCTTTCTCTCCAAGTCCTTCCCTCCATCAAAGACAATCCAATTGCGAAATCAGATAACGAGCTTCATGCAAAAGGATGGAGAATCTCTATATGAAGCTTGGGAGAGGTTTAAGGAGCTCCAAAGGATGTGTCCACATCACGGTATTGAGACTTGGGTTTTGATCCAAACGTTCTACAGCGGTTTGGATTACAACATGAGGCTTACAGTGGACGCTGCAGCAGGAGGTGCTTTGATGAATAGGAGAGTGGAAGATGCAATGAACCTTCTCGAGGACATGGCAATTAACCATCACCAGTGGACATCCGAGAGAGGTACTTCTACCAAGAAATCAGGTAAGTATGACTTGGATTCTTTGACTGCACTTACTGCTAAGGTTGATAATTTGACTAGGAAGCTTGATTCTTGGTCTGTTAATTCTGTGGATATTAATGCTATTACTTGTGAGGTATGTGGAGTTGTAGGTCATGCAGGGGCAGATTGTCAAGCGGGAGATGGACAAATGGCTGCGGCTCATCCTGAGCAGTTGAATGCAGTTGAAAACTTCAACCAGAACAACAACCCTTATTCCAACTACTACAATCCAGGATGGCGCAACCATCCAAATTTCTCTTACCGGACAACTCAGCCGATTCAACCAGGACAAGTCCCACCACAGATAACTCAGCCCCCACAAGGAAACTTTAGACAACCCCAACAAAACAATTTCAAACCACCAGGTTTCCAAGCCAGAAACTATAATGCACCGCCACCACCGCCACAACAACCAAGGCTGAACAATGATTCAAATCTGGGCAAGCAACTTGAAGGACTTACAGACATGATGAAGATGATGATGACCAGGATGGACTCCCTGGAGACACACAATAAGATGCTAGAGAGTCAGCTAGCCCAGCAAGCTAGCTCATCTTCTAGAGCACCGGGGAAGCTACCATCCCAACCAGAAGTAAACCCGAGGGAGCAGTGCAATGCAATCTCTACTCAGAGCGGCAAGCAATTGGAAGACCCAAAGATGCCGACAGATGATAGGATAGAAGAGACAATACCAGAACCTGTGGAACCACATTCGAATGCAACACCGGTGGCACCTGAGCCAGTTGAGGAGGAGCGGCCCTATGTGGGACTGCCAGCATATAAGCCACCGATTCCCTTTCCACAGAGGCTTGTCAAGGCTAAATTGGACAAGCAGTTTGGTAAGTTTTTAGAGGTTTTAAAGAAACTTTATATTAACATCCCTTAAGTTGATGCTCTCTCGTAGATGCCGACTTATGCAAAATTTCTGAAAGATATCTTATCAAATAAGAGGAAGCTAGAAGATCAAGGGACCGTTGCACTTACCGAGGAGTGTAGCGCCATCATTCAGAACAAGCTACCTCAAAAGCTTAAGGACCCAGGCAGTTTCTCCTTACCCTGCCAAATTGGGGAGATGTCTTTTCAGAGAGCTCTGTGCGACTTAGGAGCGAGCGTTAGCCTCATGCCACTTTCACTTTGTAAAAGACTAGACTTAGGGGATTTGCAGCCCACTAACATTTCTATATAGCTTGCAGACCGATCTGTGCGTCACCCAGTTAGTATTTTAGAAGACATACCTGTTAAAGTAGGAGATTACTTTATTCCTACCGACTTTATTGTTTTGGAAATTGATGAGGATGATAGGCTCCCTATCATTTTGGGGAGATCTTTTCTTGCCACTGCTGGCGCTATCATGGATGTCAAGAATGGGAAACTGACCTTGAACATCTGTGGCAATTCCATTCAATTTGATCTTACTGCTACTCTGAAAAAACCTTCTCTTGCAGGTACGTGCTGCAGCATGGACATTGTGGAGAGAGCCACGCAGGATGTTGAGCCGCCTAGAAGAGAAGTGGATCCATTGAAACTTACCTTGACAATCCCCACCAAGAATGCCAAGAGCTACAAAGCACGCACCAAATTTTGGCACGACAAGCGCATAACAAAGAAAGAATTTCATGAGGGGGACAAAGTACTTCTGTTTAATTCAAGACTTCGATTGTTTCCAGGAAAGCTTCGAACAAGGTGGTCCGGTCCTTTCACAGTTCAGAAAGTTCAACCTTATGGTGCTATCACAATTTGGACAGAACGAACTGGGAGCTTCACAGTAAATGGGCACCGCCTCAAGCATTACTTTGAAGATGAGCGGGTTGAGAGAGATGAAGTTTTAGCTCTCTCAGACCCCCCGGATTTGAAACTTTGAAAACTCTCATGGTCGAGCTACCGACCTAAACCTAGCGCTCTTGGGAGGCAACCCAAGTTTTTGCTTAAATTTAGTTTTTATGCACAGTTTCTCCATGTCGATTAGTTAGTGTTTTGATCATTATTTTGTCTTTCTTTTATTTTCGCTTTTCTAGAGGGGATTGCTACTAAATTGATGTCTCTATATGTTGTAGGAAGAAGTTGGAGCACATGGTAATTTTTCCAGAATTTTTTAGGAATTGTTCGAGCATATAGTGAACATCACGGCCTAGTGAACCCCATGGGGTTCACCGTGATGTGTACTGTGTAGTGCGCCCAGGCTTAGTGACTAGAGGACTTCACGGGCAGGTAAACCCCATAGGGTTCACTAGTATTCTTTATGCGCAGAATCCATCCAGTGAGCTTCACAGGCAGGTGAACCCCACGGGGTTCACCACGATTCCGAAAACTAGAAAATTTTCCAGAATGCTTCACGGGTCGGTGAACCCCAGCGGGTTCACCCGTGTTTCTGTTGCTTCAGCCTAACCCAGTATGCTTCACGGGCGAGTGAACCCGGGCGGGTTCACTAGAATTCCAAGCCTTGTTCGCCCGAAAGTAGGGCACGCGCACGAAAGCTTCAGCTGCCGCCTTCCATACTTGGCGAAATCCAACCGATCGCACCGCCTTCTCCTCTTCTAAACCTCCGAAGGGATTTCTAAGGGTTTGATCTAGGTTTTCCCTCTCATCCATACTAGTTTCTTTTTGAATCAGTTCTAGGTTTTCGCCTTGCCAGATCGCGCAGGTTTCCGTCGCCGCCTCCCGTGCTCAACGAGATCGACCGATTCCGCCGCTTTCTCTCGTTCTCGACATTCAAAGGCGATCTCTCAGGTTCTGATTTATGATTCCTTGCAGTCTGATCTAGCTCTTCTCGCCGATTTCACATCGGATCTTTGTGTCGCCCAATTTCACCGACTTTCTGCTGATCCACCACCACCTCTGATCTGAGACCACCTTCAACCAGATTTCTCACAGTCGACACTTACCAGTCGTCTTCCAATCATCTCAGCACAATGCCTCCAAGGACGAAGGCCATGGCCAGCAAAAGAACCTCACGCCCTCAGCAGGCGCTGTCAGATTCGTCCGCCACGGACGATGAGGAGTATGAGCCGACGCCTGCTCCTCCTTCCTACCGGCCTTCTTCAGCTACACCAGGCTCTTCTTCATCTCGTCACGGCCACACACCTGCCAGCCGACCACATCCTTACGTGTCTCCCCCGAACGAGTTCGGGATTATTTTTCAGAACGCTGCACAAGAGGCACGGTATCATATTCTACGACAACGCCGCGTGCTCTATACGCAGTATCTTGACCGAACCACCTTATAGATGCTAGGGATGCTTGGAGACTTTGACTTGATGTATGCATCCATCGGGTGGGAGCAATTTCAGCAGCTATTCTCACCCACCTACATCGGTACCACACTGGAATTTCTGAGTTCATTAGAAGTTAAAGCTGAACCTATACTTAAGGATGATCCAGGCCGTCTGTCCTTCCGCCTGGGTAACATCGAACACATCCTATCTCTTTCACAGTTCCGCGGTATTTACTGTTTCCAGAGCCTAGCGCACGCAGATTCCCTACTGAGTATAGTGAGCAGAACTTCTAGGGCGCTGTCACTAACGAGCACATCTACTCCGCTCGCACAGCTCGCGCATCCAGTCTGTGCAACCCAGTGATCAAGTACGTTCACCGCGTATTGGCCCACACTCTCTTTGGCCACGGTGAAAGTGACGGTATGGTTCGACAGACTGAATTATTTTATATCTGGTGCATGCTCCACAGTTTTAGAGTCGATTCAGGATATTATTTGGCAAAACATTTCAGCCGCGTCGCCCGTTCTTTAAGGGGGGTGATAGTGATTGGCGGCTTGATCACACCTCTGGCTGTTTCCCTCGGCATCATTCCCTACGGCACATTGGAGGCCACCGGCAACAATAGGCTCGATATCGAGTCTTGCGTTGCCATGAAACTGATTATACGCAAGGGAGATTCTTACTGTATGATGTTCAAGGAAAACCCCTTCTGCTTACCTTTGCCAAACCCGGAGCACCACCAGCACTGGGAGCATTCTCTTTTGGTGGTACCTCTTCTCACGATTCCATGATATCTGTGTTGCAGGAAATCAGGGAGGAACAGTTCCATCAAAGAGAGTTGATCGATCACATGGACACCACTATCTCTCACATGCAGCAAGACTACGCCGCTAGATGGGAATCAAATGAAGCCGGTATGCAACGCCAACATACTATGTTGAGCTCTATTTGGGGGAAGCTATCCGCGATAGATGAACGCCTCACTTTCGCATCTGAGGAGCACAGGGCTCAGATGGACATCTCCTCCGACAGCGTTTTTCCTTCAGATGAGGAGGTTGAGTCGGATTATAGTGCGCGTGGGAAGAAGAAGAGCTCGAGCTCGAGAGCTTCTGGCTCCCGCTCGCGCAAAAAGAAGTAACTGCCCCCGGATATCTATTTCAGCACTCACTTCTCTCACATCATGGTATTGCATAGAGGACTATGCAAACTTTTAGAGTGGGTGAGCTTTCTTTAATCCGGTCTCTGCTTTTTCTTTCTTCATGTGGCTACTTGACTGTGATTGCTTGACCTTGTGATGTTGGGTCTCTGCTTTTTCTTTCTTCATGTGGCTACTTGACTGTGATTGCTTGACCTTGTGATGTTGGGGATTAATACTTTCATTTTGAGATGGTTGGATATTATGTGGCATTGTATCTTATATGCCATTATATTCGTAGGCCTGGTCCACATCCTCAGGCCCCACTCTATGACAGTTATGTATGACACTTTGCACTTTACTTTCATGCTTATATCAGTACTTTGCTATGATGATTGTGATTTCATGTGAAAATCTTGAATGATGTTATGATGCTTATTATTCATGAATTCATGTGTCTATCATGAGACTTGTCCTATGAAAGCTATTTCAAAATTTTGAGTTGAGTGCATGATTGGTTAGGAATGATCAAAGAATTAAGTCTGGAGTATACCTCCTTATTAGAAATACTGTTTGATTATATCTGTATGTTCTATAATTTAGAAATTTTGTGATTTGGATTGATTTTGAGTAGTTCATTAGTGGGTCAAACATTTCTATGATTGTTTAATCAACTCGAGCCGGCAACTTACATGAGAATCATATTGAATTATATATTCGCTTAGTTATTCCTTGATTTCCCTTCTATCATTGGGGAGACACTACATGTGTTCAAAAAGGATGTGTTATCAACTGCTGGTATAAAAAAAACACCCTTAAAAAAAATAAAAAAATAAAAATATATATATATATTTCTCAACCTTATATTCCTCTACTTGGCACTGCACAAAATTGGCAGTGGTACCGAAGGACATGAGTTGAAATCTAAAGGATGTGAAATTGAAAACAATAAAATGACTCCTCTACTTGGCATTGTGAAAAATTGGCAATGGTACCTAAGGTTATGAGTTGAAGTCCAGTGCAATAATCAGTATATCGTATCCTGAATAAAACATTTAAGTTAAACCCAACGATTTGACTAGGAAGGATTGGAATTGCATGAGTGTTTTATGTAAGCTTAATTGAATCCTATGTTTGCTGCTTACTAAGTTGTTTGGTATCTAGTTATTGTGGGATCAAACTGTTGAACACTTGAGACAACCATTTACTTAATTTCTCCTGATTAGATCTTGGATTGGTATTAAATGTTTTTCTAACATGTATATCTTGACATGAAAGATTGCTCTTTTACCAATCATGTATCTCATCTTATTTTATTGCTTGAGGACAAGCAAAGATTTAAATCTGGAGTATTTTGATGCATTGCATTTTGATAGTGATTTTCATAGTTATTTCATGTCAAATCTAGGCTTATATTAGCACTTTTATACTCATTATGGCCTTATTTCCTTCATATCTTCGGAATCTTCATTTTTTGGCACTTTTATTGAATTTCAGGTAAAAACACCCTTTTTTCGACATATTTTGAAGATTCTGAGGCCACGGGACGATTTCTTGTGTGGAAACCAAGCTGCCCATCAAATTTGGGCTTATTTGGAGTTAGCCTGACAATCACGGCCAGGTGAACCCCACAGGGTTCACCATCCTAGTCGCCAGCCTGCGCAACTCATAGAGAGCATCACGGCCGGATGAACCCCAGCGAGGTTCACCAGAATTCCATTTGGTCGAAAACTGTCCAGAACACATCACGGCCAGGTGAACCCGGCGGGGTTCACCGCGCTTCTTTCTGCCGAAATCACAAAATGAATCATGGCCAGGTGAACCCGACGGGGTTCACCGTGATTCTAACCTTGGTTCGCGAGCGGCCCGACCCACACTCGGTTTTCCTTCGATTTTTCACCCGTTCGGAGGCCAAATTCGGCAAGTAAGGTGTCTATGGAAAGCTCTTTCAGAGGCGAATGTAAAGGATATAAAAGCCCCAATTTTTATGACATAATGATCGAGGAATCACACGACGAACGGCCTAGGGTGGAAGAACACGGCGACAGAGGCGACTTTTAGAGATTTTCGGCAATTGAGACACACGATCATCACGATTTCTTCAGGATTCCTTCGGTTCATCGTCTCCTTCCCCTTAGATTCATTTTCTTATACTTTTCATTTTATTAAAAGAGAGATTTTGAGCATTTCAATGACGATTGTAGCATAAACCCTACTTCGGGGCTCGGTTGAAGCCCGTTGATGATTCTGATCGCAAACTTTGTATCTATTTTTGTTATTTGAAATGAATTGTGAGCATATTTTACTTTGACGTATTTATTTCGTGGTTTTACCTTGGCCGAGTAATATCGCGTGTTAGCCATTACGATTCATATCGAGAGAAGGATCGTAAGGGTCGAACCTCTAAGTAAAACTTGCAAGACCTCGACACGAGAGTGCTTGGTCTTCGCTCGAGGATTTCATAGTCTGCCATAGAACTCATTGGGTTCGTATAAGAACGATCTACCGCGAGAGTAGGAGGTTGATCTAAGACGAACACCGGGGTGTATCACTCAAGAGAGGGCACCTCGTACCCTAGGGTTATATTCCTTATGCAAAACCAATAATTCGAATAGCTAATATCTTTCTTGTGCGATTAAGATCATCATCATGGTGGAAACCATAGCCCTGATATCTCTCTCATACTTAATCTCAACCGTAATTGTCGTGATTGCTTGTTTACGATTGCTTGTTTACAATTGCTTGTTTACGATTTAAGTTCTTAAAACCACATCTTGATTCGCATAGCTATTAGGACTTGGACTTTCTAGTACTCAACCTTGCTCCCTGTGGGATTCGACATCTTTTATATTACTCTGACATATCCGTGCACTTGCGGAGCGTGTCACCCCCCTAGGTGGTTGATGAAGATAGTCTCCTCCTTGCACTCACCTTCAAGTGCAATGCTGCCCCAAACTGACGTGGACAGCAAGGTACCGCCCTCTCCAAGGTGGCGCCGGTGATGAGGATGAAGATGGTGAGGCCGCCGGTGATAGTCCTTGCCTCCAAGGACTCGCCAACTCCAAGATGGAAGGAGGGATCACCAAGATCCTCCAAGCCGAGAGCCACCTTCTTCCTCCTCATGTTGTCGCCTCTCTCCAACAAGGTGGCATGTGTGCTAGGGTTGCATGAGCTGCCAACCCTTACAAACTTGCCAATTCAAGTTTGCATGATGGATCAGGTTTTCTCCAAGTGAACCGACCCGCTAAGCCAAGTGGAAGGTCGCCCATGATCCAATAGCTCAAGAGGGTGGAGATCCAATTAACTTAAGCCTTATTGGATCTTCTCCCAACCTCTTATTGGATCCTACCATAAGTTGTCACATGCCAAACATGTGCCAACTTATAAACAATCCAGTTAATGGCCTTCTTGTCCCTGATTGAACATGAACTCATCAACTGGTCTCTAGCTCTCCAAACTGAACCCAGGTTGAGTCCAGGTCTTGTCCTCCTGACCATGGTTAAGTTAACCATGGTTGAGTTAACCATGCTCCATTAGGGGTGTCAATGGGTACCCGATTTCGTGGGTACCCGACCCGTTTATGGCGAGTTCGGGTACCCGATTAGCTAATCGGGTCGGGTTCGGGTTTACTCCCATGGGTACCCGCGGGTACCCGATACCTGATTATATATAATAAAAAATATAATTTTATATTTATATATATATATAATAACATGAATTTTTATAAATATATTTATTATTATTATTATTTTATAGTTATATTTTTTAAAAATAATTTAAAAATAAATATTTTAATTTAAACGGGTACCCGTTTAAATACCCGACTCGGGTTTGGGTCGGGTCGGGTTCGGGTTTGGCCAAAAAGGGCGGGTACCCGACCCGTTGACATCCCTATGCTCCATCAACTCCAAAGCACCCCCGGGCCTAACCCAAGGATAGAGTCTGTGTCGATGTACCTGCAAAACATCTTAACACAATGTTAGTGTCCTAACTCCTCTACTAGGCTCACTCTAACATCAAGCCTAACTCCAGTCAAGCTCATCCTTCCTTACTCAGACCCCGCTGAGTCCATGGGAAGGGCTGGGGTATAACCATAGTATCCTCAGGGCATCACAATACTCCCCCAGCTGAAATGGCATTCGCCCTCGAGGCCAAGTCGTCCTGATATCTCCTAGCTAATCTCTCAAACTGATTTATATCCTCAGTCTTCTCCCAGGTAGCCTCCTCCTCAGGCTCATCCATCCACTGAACCAAAAATTCAGTCTTTTGACCTCCAGGTGTAGCCCATCCATAGGTTCTATGATCTAGAATCCTCATGGGCTGTTTTCCAAACTCAAACTTGCCTCTAGCAGGTTGTCTCCTCACCTGTCCACGGTCTGGATGTCTATCACCAGGATGATACTTCTTCAGCAAACTGACATGAAAGGTAGGATAGAACTGTAGCCAAGCTGGTAGATCAAGCCTATAAGCAACTGGACCTACTCTCTTAATGATCCTGAAAGGACCCTCATATCTCCTCACAAAGTCGGCTGTGATATGTCCTGGCTTCAATCTTCCTCCACATCTGGGGTGTGAGTTTGAGTAACACCAAGTCACCCACATCAAACTCAACATGTCTCATGTTCCTGTCAGCATATAACTTCATTCGGTTACTAGCTTCCCTCAAGCTATCCTGAGCTTCATCCCTAAGCTCAGACCGATCCTCAATGAAATCAATGGCCGCCTGGCACTTCCCCCCTGCGCCCCTGTTCAGTGTATCCATGGGTGTCATAGGCTGCCACCCTAACACTAGCTCGAACGGGCTCTTCTCTGTAGCAGATGAAGTCTGGATGTTGTATGCAAATTGGGCAGTATCTAGCAATCTGATCCAGTTCTTCTGAGTAGAAGAAACAAAGTGTCTGAGATACTCTCTAACAATGCATTAATCCTCTCTATCTGTCCATCTGTCTGAGGATGATATGTTGTAGACATTTTCAAATCCGTACCCAACTTCTTAAACAAAGAAGACCAAAAATTACCAGTAAATCTAGGGTCTCTATCACTGATAATCTCTCTGGGTAATCCAAAATATTTCACCACATGTGTCATGAAGAGGTTAGCAGTCACCTCTGCAGTGCAAACCTCTGGTGCAGCAGCAAATACAGCATACTTCGAGTATCTGTCAACCACCACAAATACCGAAGTCATCCCCTCAACTCTGGGAAAGTGGGTGATGAAATCCATGGATATAGACAATCAAGGTCTCTCAGGACGGGGTAAAGGCTGCAAAAGCCCAACTTCCCTCATTCTCTCAACCTTATCCTGCTGGCACACTAAGCAAGTTTTAGAGTAATGCTTTATATCCTCTTTCATCCCTGGCCAATACCATGCCCTATTGATCAATGCATACATGCGCCTGCCTCCAGGATGACCTGCCCACATGGTGTCATGATACTCACGCATGATGCCAAACCAAATGTTCCCTGAAGCTGGAACATAGGGTCTATCTCCTCGTGCCATAATCAAGCCATCCTCACTGAGATAGTAGCGTCGCACAACACTCATCCTAATATGTGACACTAACTTCTCATAGGCACGGTCTGCCAAAGCAGAATCTCTAATCAATCCAACAATCTTACTCTCGGAGTAAGACATCGCACAACAGTGAGAAACAGTAGCAATCCTGCTAAGTGCATCTAGAACCTGATGAATGCGCCCTGGCTTATGCTCCCAAGCAAAGTCAAACTCAGCCAACTGCTCTTGCCATCTAGCCTGTCTGGCTGATAATTTCTTCTGAGTCTGGAAGAAAGTATTGGCTACATTATCAGTCTTTACAGTGAACTTCCTCCCTAGCAAGTACACCCTCCATAATCTCAAACAGTGCACCACTGCTAGCATCTCTGTCTCATGAGCAGAGTAATTAACTTCAGCATTCTTCAACTTCTTGCTCTCAAATGCCATGGGCCTGCCCTCCTGGACAAGAACTCCTCCCAAGGCCCTGTCTGAGGCATCCGTGTGTACCTCAACAGGTAATGCAAAATCTGGGAGTCTCAAAATAGGCTCTGAAGTCACCTGAGACTTCGGCCTGTTAAATGCCTCTTGGTGCTTGCCCTCCAGCACCAGGCAACATCCTTCCTCAGAAGGTCAGTCAAAGGCGCTACAATCCTGGAGTAGCTCTCTATGAAACGCCTGTAGAAGTTAGCAAGCCCTAGGAATGACCTCAGGGTGCTAACAGATGAAGGGACCAGCCACTCCCTGATAGCCGCCACCTTCCTCTCATCCATCCAAACCTGTCCTGATCCAACAATATGCCCTAAGAACTCCACCTTAGTCTGGGCAAAATCGCATTTCTCCAACTTCTAATACAGCTGGTTCTCCCTCAAAACCATCAAGACCTATTTCAAGTGCTCTCTATGCTCCTCCAAGCTACTAGAGTATATGACAATATCATCAAGATAGATAACAACAAACTTATCCAGGAATGGATGAAGAATATTGTTCATCAAGTTACAGAATGTACCGGAGCATTGGTCAGCCCAAATGGCATAACCAAGAACTCATATGATCCATATCGTGTGACACAAGTAGTCTTAGGCTCATCCCCCTCTACAATCCTCACCTGCCAATATCCTGATCGAAGGTCCAGCTTACTGAAGACCTTGGCATACACAAGGCAATCAATAAGATCCTGAATCAGGGGAATAGGATATGAGTTCTTCACTGTAACTTTATTCAAAGCACGGTAGTCAACGCACATCCTCATGCTCTCATCCTTCTTCTTCTGGAAAAGCACAAGTACTCCATATGGTGCTTTGGATGGCTGAATATACCCTGACTCCAATAACTCATCTAGCTGTTTCCTCAGCTCAGCTAGCTCTGCAGGAGGCATCCTATATGGTGGCTGTGCTGGTGGAACTGCTCCTGGAATCAGCTCAATAACATGATCGATGTCCCTCCTAGGTGGTAACACATTGGGCATCTCAGGTGGTACTACATCAGAAAACTCCTATAACAGGCCTCCAATAGGTGCAGGCAACTGCTGAGTCCTCTCACCCAAAGTAGCCGTCGCCGCTCCCACACTCGCTCCAACCTCCTCACGGCCACTAGAACTAGGAAGGATGGCCGGTCCTCCCCTATGTCCTCCCGACTGCATAGGTGCTGAACCGATCTGGGGAAGATCCTCCACTACTCTAACAGGTGCCAGATAAGTGGTCTCTCCACGCCGAAGACCCTTCGCAACGACTGAGGCTGCCACAACCTTCTTGCCCTTGTTGTTTTCTCAACCTTAGCCTCAATGCGGCAAGGGAGAAAACAAGGTGATCTCTCATCAACAATTTGTAACCCGTTCAGATGAGGCATGGGAATTGCTTTGGCACGCTGAAGCAAGTCCATCCCCACTATGACATCAAAGTCATCCAGGGCTGTCACCATAGCATGTACCCGCCCTGACCAAGATCCCAACCTCACAGGCACGTCATAAGATACTCTTTATGCTCTTCTGGGATTTGCATTTACTGTCTTGACATTGGTTGTACACTGCATTGTCTTCAACTTCAATTGATCTTTCACCCTATCTAAAACAAATAGGTGAGTAGCTCCAGTGTCAACCATGGTTGCTATCTGAACATCATTCAGGACCAAGTCAACATACATCAAAGTACTAGACCTAGCACTTATATTTGCAATCACAAGTGGATTGACAGAAGCACTAGTGCATCCCTAGTCGTCCCTGCCCTCTGGTGTCTCAATTGCCACTAAGGAAGAGATCTTCTTCCTGGTGGGACAATCCCTCATCATATGAGGTCCATAGCAAATGAAGCACTCAAGCTTCCCTCTGCTGGCGCCAGGCTCAGAAGCCTTCCTCTGTTGAGGCTGATGATGCTGAGGCTTCTTCTTCTGCGCCTGTAGCTGATGTGCCACTGCCTTGCCCTTTTTCCAACTAGGCACCCACTTCTTCTGATGGCCTGATCCTGCTAGCTGCCTCTGGGGTGAAGAAGAAGTGGTCCTCATGGCTGTGGACTTAGATCCTCTCAAGTCCACCAAAGAATCTACTGCACATACGGCCTCTCTATAGGTAATGACACCCTTCCTCTGTAGCTCAAGGAAGGCCCACTCCTGTAAACCTCCAATGAAAGTGTGAAACTTCTCTTCTTCCATCATGTTGGGCACCTCCAACAAAAGAGAACCAAACTATTTCACATAGTCTCTCACAGATCCTGTCTGTCTCAAATTCCGAAGTGCCATGCGAGCACTGTGTAAGGTGTTAGTCGATCTGAACTGAGCCCTCATCTCAGTCTTCAGGGCATCCCAATCTGGGATATCTTGAGTGTCCCCCTCAGTCCTAGGGGCAACATATGTCCTCCACCATAGTTTGGCATCACCTCTAAGATAGGCGGCACAAACCTCAACACGGTCTGCCTCTACTACAGCCGCTGCCCTGAAATAGTGCTCCATGTCAAATATGAAATTTTCCAACTTTTTCGCAACTCTTTCGCGCCTAAAACTGGAACGTGATGGCACAACTTACACACCACTATGTAAGAAGTCAGCCAACACTCCTCTATGCGAACTATGCGGAAGCTAATAAAGCAATGCACGATACTCGGACCGTCTTTCAGCACTGATCTCACTCTAGCTCTGCCTATCCAATCTGCGCCCCTGAGCTCCTCCAATCTGATGATGGCCGAACCTCTTTGAGCACAGACACAAGTCCAAGGTGGCAGGTTAGGCACTGCTTCTTCCCCTAACCACTTTGCACACCTTGGCAAGTGCCCTGAAACACACACAAGTCGTTGGCAGATATCACACGCTGGCAGGATGGTCTATCAGAGACCAAAGAGCACTAGACATATGCTCAAACCCTAATAGATCAACTACCGGCCTGCTTAACCTAAGCAATATAGTTCTACACAGTGAGCAAGGTCCTTGCTCAAGCACAGTGCTTGCGCAAGTCCAAGCTAGAACCGTAAAACCGATCAACAAGAAAACCAACTCCTCCAAGTAATACACTCGGGTATGAGAAGAACCTCTACCCTAATCTCGGGTAGAGGTACACTATATAAAATATCAACAACCAATGTTCATACAATGATAGTAAACCCTAAACTGAGATAGAGTTATATCACTCCAACGCTATGAACAAGATGGTGAAGACCTCGGCTCCTTGCCTTCAATGTAGCCGAGCCCTCAAAGCCTCTCTTCTCACCAAGAAGAGAGTCCAAACCCTAGGGTCGCCCCCCTAGGTGGTTGATGAAGATAGTCTCCTCCTTGCACTCGCCTTCAAGTGCAATGCCGCCCCAAACTGACGTGGACAGCAAGGTGCCACCCTCTCCAAGGACTGCCGGTGCAACCCCAGCGTGCACAAATGAGGGTCCCTGAACCCCAAAGTTATAATGGCACTCGAGACGCCAAGGAACTCGAGAACTTCTTGTTTGACATAGATCAGTATTTTCTTGTCACCCAACCTGACTCAGAGGCTCTCAAGATTGCCACAGCAACATGGTATCTAACTGGTGACGCAAAGCTATGGTGGCACTCTAGGGTGCAAGATGGCACCGACACCATGAAGAGTTGGGAGGAACTGAAATAGACCCTGAAGACCCAGTTCCGTCCCGAAAACATGGGATTGATGGTCAGGAAAAAGTTGTCGAACCTCCGTCACACAGATGATATCTGTGATTTTGTCAGGAAGTTCGCATCTATCTCCGTTGACATCAAGATGGAAGATGAAGAAAAGTTAATTTTCTTCATAAATGGCTTGCAACCTTGGGCACAACAAGAGTTGCAGCGACGCAATGTTAAGGATTTTGCTTCCGCATAAGCTGCAGCGGAGCAATTGATAGATTTCAAGCTCGTGGAAAGGCACCGACCTTCACCACCGCAGCGTCCCCATCAAGGGAATGGGAATACACAGAGGGACAATCACAGGAGTCCTCTGCACCGTAATGGGAATCAATATAGGAGGAGTCCACCGCACAGTCCGCGGAATAACTGGACGCAGCATCAGAACAGACCCCAGCAACCCCATAGTGGTGGCAAGCAAAGAAGCCCATCGTACAACCGGCCATACATTTGTTATTTATGTGGCGGCAACCATCACATACATGATTGCCAATAGAGGGAGATGTTGAACGCAATGTTGGTTGAGAAGGCTTCAATCAATAACCAGCGAAAAGGGAAAGCCCCGATGCCATCATCCAGCTCAAGTGACTCAGATGACACCATTGTTATTTCGGGTAAACCTTCCTCTTCAAAGATGCCGAGGATAGGCGGACTCAGGATGATCAACCCGAGTAATGCTCAAGTGGGGGAGCAACCATCGAAGAGACGACCAAGCTAACAACATTGGCATCCCAAATAGACCTAGGATTGCTTTATATGTGGAGGAAAACACCAACCCTGGTCTTGCCCCCAGAAGAAGATATTGCACGCTTTGGTAGCCGAGGAGGCCGCATTAATGAAGCTAACGGATGGGAAGAAGGTGACATTCTCTCCGAGTTTTGGCTGCGACACTGATGAAGGTAGAAGTTTTCCTTCACCGCGGCCCAATGATCATGAAGCCTCTACCTCGAAGGCCAGCTACAAGGATGTTTTGTGTCGATGAGGGCATCGACTGTTCAAGTGGGGAGTTTGTCAGGGATCGGAGGAGTTTGGGTGTAATTACTATGTTACCTGACCCTGACATTGTCATTTTGCCCTGAGACTCTAGGGATGTGTAAACCCATGTAAAAATAGGGTTTGACACTTGTGTGCCATATGTTTTGGTCATAGGGGTCGCAATGCACTCGGGGGACTGTCCTGGGGCATGTACACATGCGTGGGGGACTTTGGATTCACAAGTACTCCAGGATGGGGGGCTCAAATGTGTAAAATTAGCCCACCCAAGTCTTGTGAAGCCTTCTACTCACACCCCCTATTTTGTGTATGTGGGATAGTATTGAGAGGGGTGGTAGTGCCTTGGTTAAATGCAGTCTTGTGATCCCATGCAAGTATAAAATTGCAAGGTTCCACACACCTACCCTCTCCATCAAGTGTCTTCAGGTCTAGTGTGTTCGGTCTAGAGTTTGTAAAAGTGTTTGTAATTGCTTTTTATATTAATATACCGGCGGGGTGTTCGGGTGTGTCATTTCACTGAGCATTTTACTCGTCGTCTTGTGTAAATCACTTGTGCCTCATTTTGTGCCTTTCGATTGTTTGTGTTGCCTCGATTTACTCAGTTTTATAGCGACGCTTCCGAATCTAGTGCGTAAGTGCACAGGGAAAAAAGGCTTAGCACTACTCCAAGTAGTGTGCCGTGCGGATATCAGACACTAAGTGTCACGCCCCAATTTTTCGCGCCTAAAACTAGGGAGTGATGGCACAATTTACACACCTCTATGTAAACTATCAGCCAACGCTCTACAAAGAGTACTATGCGTCTATGCGGAAGTCTAATGAAACTATGTGCGATACACAGACCGTTCTTTCAGCGTCAGCACTTTCCCCTATCTCTGCCTAATGTCACTGCGCTCCTGGATCCTCTGAACCAATCTGGCCGAATCCTTCAAGGCACTCAACTCTCAAGCAAGGTGGCGGTTTAGGGTATCAAGACCCCAAACGCATATGCACACCAAAGAGCGCCCTGTCACGCACAAGAGTCGCTGGCAGATATCACACCCAAAGAACCCTAGTCACACAATAATCTAACGATCCTGCTGAACCTAAGGCAAATATATCAACTGCACAGCAAGCGAAGTCCTTACACAAGCACCAAGCTTGCGCAAGTCTAAGCTAGAACCGTAAAACCCAACGAAGAAAACCAACTCCTCCAAGTAACAAGACTCGGGTATGAGAGGACCCTCTCCCAAATCCCTGGGAGAGGTGTTCTATAATCAATACATAAAACTATCAACACGTTCACACAATGTTTAAGAAGAGTTATACCCAACAAAGCTATGAACAAAAGATGCACAACTCCTCTTCTCCAAGAAGCTGAGCACTCCAATCTCCTCAAGAACAAGTTCTTGAGGTCCAACCCTAGAGTCGCCCCTCTAGGTGGTTGTTGATGTTGATCTCTTCCTTGTGCTTGCCTCCAAGCACAATGCCGCCCACAAACCCAAGGGGACAGCAAGGTGCTGCCTCCTTCAAGGTTGATGGCATGAAGATGATGAAGAGTGAGTGGTCGCCGGTGATGATCCTTTGCTCCTCAAAGGATAGTCGATGAAGATGATGAAGAACACTTGCCCTCAAGTGTCCCAAGTGCTCTCGGCTCAAGAGCACAGCTTGTGCTTCACGCCTCCAAGGAAGAACACGCACTCACTCTCCAATTTGGCAGCGTTTTGCTAAGGCAAAGGGTGATCAGCCTTTGCAAGTCGCCAAGGCCATCCTCTTATAGCAAAGCCGCCTCTTGCCAAGTCCCTTGCTGAATTCAACTTGAGCCACTCCATGGAGGAAGAATAGGAAAGGTCCCTCCTATTTTGGTGGACATTCAAACTCGTCCACAAGCTTGAACCAAGCTTGGCCAAGTATGGGTGAACCAAACCGCCAAGCCTTGTCTTTGAGTGAATCGCCCAAGTGAACCAAGGTCTTGAACCGAATCCAACATGTGGCACGCATGTGTCACTTAAGTTATCTAATTAGACATGTGCTAGTTAATAACTTAACAATTCTCATAATGACATTCATGTCCTAGCCGACTAGATCAGCCCATAGGACTCCAAACTGAACCCTGATCGAGTCCAGGTGAACCCAAGGTGAGTCCACATGCGCCATGATCATGGTTAGGCTGACCATGGTTAAGGTAACCATGATTAAGCTAACCATGCTCCAAGAAACTCCAAAGAACCCCTGGGCCTAACCCAAGGATAGAGTCTGTGTCAATGTACCTGCAAAACCATACTAACACAATGTCAGTGTCCTAGCTCCTATACTACGCTCACTCCAACATCAAGCCTAACTCTAATCAAGCTTCTTCATCCCTACTCAGATCCCACTAAGTCCATGGGATGGGCTGGGGTATAACCCCAGTATACCCAGGGCATCACAATACTCCCCCACCTGAGATGGCACTCGCCCTCGATGCCATGTGCTCCTCATATCTCCTGGCTAACTCCTCAAACTTAGCAATGTCCTCAGTCTTCTCCCATGTAGCATCCTCTTCTGGTTCATCCATCCACTGAACCAAGAACTCAGCCTTCTGACCTCCAGGTGTAGCCCGTCCATAGATTCTATGATCAAGAATCCTCATGGGCTTCTTTCCAAACTCAACCTTGCCTCTAGCAGGTTGTCTTCTCACCTGTCCACGATCTGGATGTCTATCATCTGGGTGTTATTTCTTTAGGAGACTGACATAAAAAGTAGGATAGAACTGTAGCCATGCTTGTAAATCAAGTCTGTATGCCACTGGACCTACCCTCCTAATGATCCTGAAAGGACCCTCATATCTTCTCACAAGTCCTCTGTGATAAGTCTTGGCTTCAGTCTTCCTCCACATCTTGGGTGTAAGTTTGAGAAGGACCAACTCTCCTACCTCAAACTCTACATGCCTGCGATCCTTGTCAGCATAAAGTTTCATCCTGTTTCTAGCCTCTGTCAGGCTATCCTGAGCTTCATACCAAAGCTTAGATCTGTCCTCAACAAAATCAATGGCCGCCTGGCACTTTCCTCCTGCTCCTCTGTTCAGTGTGTCCATGGGTGTCAAAGGCCGCCACCCTAACACTGTCTGGAATGGGCTCTTCCCTGAAGCAGATGACACTTGGATGTTGTATGCAAACTGTGCAGTATCTAGCAATCTGATCCAGTTCTTCTGAGTAGAAGAAACAAAGTGTCTAAGATACTCCTCTAATAATGCATTTATCCTCTCTATCTGTCCATCTATCTGTGGATGATATGCTGTAGACATTTTCAAATCAGTACCCAACTTCTTAAACAAAGAAGACCAAAATTTACCAGTGAATCTAGGGTCTCTATAACTGATAATCTCTCTGGGTAGTCCAAAGTGCTTCACCACATGAGTCATGAATAGATCTGCAGTCACCTCTGTAGTACAAATCTCTAGTGCAGCAACAAATACAACATACTTTGAGTATCTGTCCACCACTACAAATACCAAAGCCATCCCCTCAACTCTGGGAAAGTGGGTGATGAAATCCATGGATATAGATAACCAAGGTCTCTCAGGAGTGGGAAGAGGCTGTACAAGCCCAGCTTCACCCCTTCTCTCAACCTTATCCTGCTGGCATACCAAACAAGTCTTGGAATAATGCTCAATATCCTCCTTCATCCCCGGCCAATACCATGCCCTACTAATCAGTGCATATATGCGCCTACCACCTAGGTGTCCTGCCCATACAGTATCGTGGTACTCACGCATCAGACCAAACCGAATATCCCCTACTGGAACATATGGTCTGTCACCTCGTGCCGTAATCAAACCATCCTCACTGAGATAAAACCTGCGTGTCACTCCCATCCTGATCTGTGACACCAATTTCTCATAGGCACGGTCTGTCAATACAGTATCTCTGATCAATCCAACTATCTTACTCTCCGAGTAAGACATAGCACTACAATGAGAAAAAGTAGCAATCCTGCTCAGTGCATCTGTGACCTGATTGAACCTCCCTGGCTTATGCTCTCAATTGAAATCAAACTCTGCCAATGACTCCTGCCATCTCGCCTGCTGTGCTGATAGTTTCTTCTAGGTCTGGAAGAATGTGTTAGCAATGTTGTCAGTCTTGACTGTGAATTTGCTCCCCAGTAAATACACTCTCCACAGTCTTAGGCAATGCACTACAGCTAACATCTCTTTCTCATGAGCGGAATAGTTGAGCTCTGCCTACTTCAACTTCCTGCTCTCATATGCCACGGGTCTGCCCTCCTGGACAAGGACCCCTCCCAAAGCTCTGTCTGAGGCATCTGTGTGAACCTCAAAAGGTAGAGAAAAGTCTGGGAGTCTGAGGATAGGCTCTGAAGTAACCTTCAACTTCAGATCATCAAATGCCTTCTGATGCTTGCCCTCCCAGCACTAGGCAACATCTTTCCTCAGAAGATCAGTGAGAGGTGCTACAATCCTGGAATAGCTCTCTATGAATCGCCTGTAAAAGTTAGCAAGTCCCAAAAAGGACCTCAGAGTGCTAACAGATGAAGGGGCTGGCCAATCCCTGATAGTCGCCACCTTCCCCATGTCCATCCGGACCTGTCCTGATCCAACAATATGTCCCAAAAACTCCACCTCAGTCTGGGCAAAATCGCACTTCTCCAGCTTAAGATACAGCTGGCTCTCCCTCAAAACTGTCAAGACCTGTCTCAAGTGATCCACATGCTCCTCCATGCTACCAGAATATATGACAATGTCATCTAGATAAACAACAACAAACTTATCCAGGAATGGATGAAGAATGTTATTCATCAAATTACAGAAAGTAGCTGGTGTATTGGTCAGCCCAAATGGCATGACCAGGAACTCATAACTCCCATATCGAGTAACACAGGTAGTCTTGGGCTCATCCCCCTCTGTAATCCTCACCTGCCAATATCTTAATCGAAGGTCCAACTTACTGAAGACCTTGGCATGCACAAGGCGATTAATAAGATCCTAGATCAATGGAATAGGATATGAGTTTTTCACTATGACTTTATTCAAAGCACGGTAATCAACACACATCCTCATGCTTTTATCCTTCTTTCTCTGAAAAAGCACAAGTGCTCCGTATAGTGCTTTGGATGGCTGAATATACCCTAACTCTAATAAATCATCTAGCTGTCTCCTCAACTCAGCTAGCTTTGCAGGAGGCATCCTATATGATGGCTGTGTTGGTGGAACTGCTCCTGGAATCAGCTCAATGGCATGATCGATGTCCCTCCTAGGTGGTAACACCTTGGGCATCTCAGGTGGGTACTATATCAGAAAAGTCCTGTAATAGGCCCCTAATAGGCACAGGTAACTGCTGAATCCTCTCACCCAAAGTCATCTCCGCCACCCCCAATCTCATTTCAACCTCCTCTCGGCTCCTACTACAACTAGGAAGGGTGGCCAGTCCTCCCCTATGTCCCCTCGGCTGCACAGGTGCTGAACTGATCTGGGGAAGATCCTCCACTACTCTAACATGTGCCAGATAAGTGGTCTCTCCACGCCGAACACCCTTTGCAACGACTGAGACTGCCATGACCTCCTTGCATTTGCTATTTTTCTCAACCTTGGCCCCAGTGTGGCAAGGGAGAAAACAAGGTGATTTCTCATCAACAATCTGTAACCCATTAAGATGGGGGTATGGGAATTGCTTTGGCACGCCGAAGCAAATCCATCCCTACTATGACATCAAAGTCATCCAGGGCTATCACCATAGCATGTACTCACCCTGACCAAGATCCCAACCGTATAGGTACATCATAGGATACTCCTGTTGCCTTCTTTGGATCTGTATTCACTGTCTTGACACTAGTTGTACACTACATAGTCTTCAACTTCAATTGATCTTTCACCCTATCAGAGACAAATAGGTGAGTAGCTCCAGTGTCAACCATAGCTGCGATCTGAACATCATTTAGGACAATATCCACATACATCAAAGGACTAGACCTAGCACTGATATTGGTAATCACCAATGGATTAACAGAAACACTAGTGCATCCATGGTTATCCCTGCCCTATGATGTCTCAACCGCCACTAAGGAAGAGATCTTCTTCCTAGTAGGACAATCCCTCATCATGTGAGGCCCATAGCAGATAAAGCACTCAAGCTTCCTGCCGCTACTGCTGCTGCTGGCGCCCTGCTCAGAAGCCTTCCTCTGTGGAACTGGATGATGCTGAGGCTTCTTCTTCTGCGCCTATGGCTGATGTGCCACCGCCTTGCCCTTTGTCCAATTGGGCACCCACTTCTTCTGATGATTCGACCCTGTAGGCTGCCTCTGTGGTGATGAAGAAGTGGTCCTCATGGTTGTGGACCGAGCTCCTATCAAGTCCACCAGTGCATCTGCAGAACACACTGCCTCTCTGTAGGTAGTGACTCCCTTCCGCTGTAGCTCACGGAAGGCCCAATCCTGCAAACCGCCAGTAAACATGTGAAACTTCTCCTCCTCACTTATGTTAGGCACCTCCAACAATAGAGTACCAAACTGCTTCACATAATCCCTCACTGGACCAGTGTGTCTCAGATTCCTAATAGCCACGCGAGCACTATGCAAAGTGTTCGTCGGTCTGAACTGAGCTCTCATCTCCGCCTTCAGGGAATCCCAATCTGGGATCTCTGGAGTGTCCCCCTCAGTCCTCGGGGCAACATGAGTCCTCCACCATAGTTTGACATCCCCTCTGAGATAGGATGCACAAACCTCAATACGGTTTGCCTCTACTACAGCCGCTACCCTGAAATAGTGCTCCATGTCAAACAAGAAGTTCTCCAACTCCTTGGCCACTCTAGCCCCTGCAAAAGTGGTCGGCTCTGGAATGTGGCATCTAGCAAGTTGAACTGCTGCTGGTGCCCTTGGTGTAGATACCTGGGAACTCATATACGCCAACGCCATCCTCAAAGTGTGGACCTTCACTGTGGTCGACTCCAAAGCCTAGGCCATGTAGTGATGACATGCAAATATATGATATATCGTGACTCGTTTCTATTATTATTTTGAAGTAAAATGCATGCTTTGTCTCATTTATGCACTCAAATGCTTCATATTCTTCAGAGTATTTACTTTTCTCTTGTTTTATGAAAATGTTGGTTTTTGGCCTCAAAATTGATGGAATTTGGAGAATCTGAAGGTATGAGACGATTTCTCATGATGAAACGAAGCTACACACCAAATTTAAGCCCAATGGGAGACTTCTACAGAGTGCATGGCCATGGGTGTGTATCCATGCACGGCCGTGCATCGTAAGTCATCAGAACTCTCTTAACCGAGCCGTACACGGGCATGGGTGTGCATCGTCCTGTGCAGCTTCGACAAGCGCTCAGTATTTCGGCCATAACTTTCTATTCCTGGCTCAGAATTGAACGAAAATTTAGGGAGACCTTCCCAACTTGGATACGAATGATTTGGGATAGAAATTACCCGATTTGATCAAGCAGTTGGGGAGAACGAAGTGAAACGGCAAGACCTTAGGGTTTTGGGGTGATTTTTGGGCGACAACACTGTTCCAGCTTGATTTCTTCGTCATTCCGGTGTGGATCTTCGTGCTGGACCTTCTTCCATCAAGGATCTACCTTTCCCTTTGGTTTGAATCAACCTTCATGAGAGATTTTATGTATTTAACGATGAATCCTGTAGCTTAACTCTATTTTCGGGGTTTGAGCGTAGCCCACTGTAAGAATGCTTGATATTAATGTTTGATCTATATATTTCTTTACTTATCTTTGTTCTTATTCATGTTTAGGATGTTTTATCTCGTGTTTGTGTACTGGTCATACATATGCATGTCTTAGATGTCAAGGGAAGGACTGAGAGGTGAACCTTGATCATCGGAACCCCTTAGACTGGACTGGTGATTTCGTGTTGCAAGAGCACTCGAAATCACCCGAGGAACCCTAATCCTTCACAGATCCCATTGGATCTGACTTAACCTAGGTAAGCCACGAGAGTAGGAGACTTGGGTTAAGTCGGATACCGGACCGTGTCCTGAGAGGGAGCGCGTCTGTACCCTAGGAAGGATTATCTTGAGAACTAAGATAAAAGTCAATTTAAAACATCAAACCTTAATATTTCTGCATGCTTCAGTGTGGTGAAACCTAAAACCCCAAATATCTCTCATAGATCTAAAACCCCGTTTGCTTTGCTCTTTGCGTTGTTTGATTTAAGTCTGTTTTAGTTTAATTACTTGCATTAGGATTTTAGCCATTTCTCCCTTAATTGTTAACCTAGCTACGAATTGACCGATCAGTTAGTACTTGACCCTAGTCCCTGTGGGTTCGATTTTTTTATTACGCGATAGACCGTGCACTTGCGGTAGCAGCCGTCTAGGCTCCTATCAAGTTTTTGGCGCCGTTGCCGGGGACTAGGTTGCCAATATTAACACGATCAGAAAATTTATAGACTAGGTTTAGTTAGATTTTTCTTTTCTTTAATTTTTTATTTTATATAATTTTTGTTTATTGTGGCTGAATTTTTTCTATCATCTAGAGTTTCTGAATTTTTCTTCAAAGTTTTCAGTTGATTAATGTGCATGATGTTTGATTCGTTAAATATCTATCCTGCATTATTGTCATATCTTTCTTGTGATGTTTGTGGAGTGTCAGGACATGTTGCTGATGATTGCCCCATTTTGAGCACTCCATTTGAACAGTTTAATGCTATTGGGAACTTCAAAAATCAAAACAACCCCTACTCGAACACATATAATCCGGGATGGAGAAATAACCCAAATTTCTCCTATAGGTCAAACCAAGAGCAAGTCTATCATGTGAATTTTTCTAACTCAAATTTTTTTTGTAATTTCAGGCCTCCTCCCGGAATGCAACCTCCATTTGTCTATCAAGAGCAGCCAGACCCACCTAACATGTCAAGTCTAGAGTTGATGATTGAGAACTTTATGGCGACTCAGATGAAGCAAAACGACAGCATGAGTGAGTCTCTTCGTCAGCTGAATTTGAAGGTGGACTCCATGGCCATACACTCAAAAATATTGGAGACTCAGATTATCTAGATTGAACAGCGAGTCATCTCCTTAGCCAAACCCATGGAAGAGTCAGAGGAGCCTCAAGTGAAGAGTAGTGGGTTCAGTGAGGGTGAATTGGGGAGTCATTTGGATGCGAACAAATTAAACACTGATATCATAAATGTTGACAACGAGGAACCAGTGTGCATTTTACTGCCTCCGTCTGAACCACTAATTCCTATTCCTCAAAGATTGATGATTAAAACTGATAAGAGGTTTAGGTTATGCTATAACATAGAAATGTTGAACAAAGTGGTTAAGGAAATTCATGTCCCCCAGGTCAACAAAGATTCATTGGAAATTTACATGATTAATGATGATGATGAAGACAGTGCAAGATCATTAAGAGGCAAGAAGGGACATTTCGAAGGAGAGCTTGACGACTTGGCTAGTCCAAATGAAGAGAAGGAGTTGGCTTATATGACATTGATAGATGATGGTCCGGGAGTTGACCCTAAGAGAGTGCTACATGGAGCGCATGAAGACAAGGAATTGAAGGGCATTGAGAGAACTTTAGAGTTTAACTATCTCCTTGTTCCATATCATTTAAGAACAATAATAATTGTACTGTTGTATTTGATGTTCATCTTAATATGTACAATTTTCAGGCGACGAAGAAAGCGGAGACTACACGCCCTTTATTTTGGCTCTGCACCACCACCAGACCCACCATGAGCATCATGACGGTCAAGCTAGTGACCCTAAAGAAGCGCTTGTTGGGAGGCAACCCAACCTCTTGTTTGCTACTTTTACTTTCTCATTTATTTTCAGCATTTAGACTTCATTGTTTTTCAGTTTTTATTTCACATTGATACTCTCTAAGCTGTACCATGCTGATGGGAATTTTTCTGGATTTTTCAGGCATCACCGAGCCATGCATGGTCGCACTCGTGCATCCATGCATGGCCATGCATGGCTCGGTTAACTCCTCCCAATGCAAGACCGAGCACTGCACGGGTGTGGCCGTGAAGGGACGCACGGCCATGACGCGCAACAGAGTTCCGACTCGCACTTGATCGAGACGTGCACGGTACCCGTGCGCCGACAGCATGCATCGTAAGTGAACTCAGATGCGTGGAGAGACCGAGCGTTGCACAAGCTGGGCCGTGTGTCCATACACACCCGTGCACGACATTTTATAAAAGGAACGCCGCCTGCACACCCGCGTACACACCCGTGTACGCAACCCTAGCGCCGCCGCCGCCGCCGCCGTCCCGATCCGCCGCCTCCTGTGCCCGATCGACCGCCGGCGACCTCTCATCATCTTTCCCATCCTCCGGTGACTCTTTCCCCTAAGTTTTCAGCGTCGATCCGCTCCTCCCGCCACCGTCCGCCGCAGCCCTAGCTTCTTCCATCGCTCGCGATTCCGCCGCCGCCGACCTTCCTTCTTCGTCGCCGACGCCTATGAAGCTTCCTTCTCAGCACTGGCTGTCTTCCTATCCTTCTCTTACACCGTCAAGATGTCTCGATGCAAACAATCCACCTCCAAGCATCGTGCGTCCTCCTCTTCTCAAGCGGCCGCCGAACCTCTTCCGCCGCCAGCCTTGCCGCCTACGCCATATGGGATCATCTGCCGAGATCCTGAACAGCTTGCCAGGCTCACCGCCCTCGCACGCCGACCGGTGGTGACCACACGATTCTTGGATCATGCGACGCTGAGCACCTTGGGCTTCCACGAAGATGTACAATGGCTTTTTCAACGTGTCGGGTGGGAGCAATTCTTCACTATTTGCTATCCCACCTACATCCCTATTGTACTTGAGTTCTTATCATCCATGGAGTTTCATGCTCGCATTCACACTGATGATGATGACGGTAGTCTATCCTTCTAGCTCAACAACACCGAATTTGTGCTTACATTGACAGAGCTGAACTCTATTTATGGGTTTCCTACTGATGGGACATGCCACACACCTCCTGAATTCAAACCGAGTGACTTCTAGGCTAACCTGACTGGCTTCCGACCCTTTGACACCAGGACAGCCAGAGCCACCTGCCTGAGGAACTCTGTGGTGAAATATGTGCACCGTGTCTTGGCACATACTATTTTTGGCCGAGGGGAGTCTGATAGTCTTGTCCGAGCATCTGAGCTTCAGTTTCTTTGGGCTATGCTGCATGGGGTCCACCTCAACACTGCTTTCCACTTTGCCCGACAACTCCAGAAGGTATCAAGGGCACCGAAGGGTGCAATAGCTCTCGGGGGACTTCTTACCCCACTTGCTTATGCTGTCGGGATTCATCCCTACCAGATGGAGCAGGCACGGGGCAACTGCCAACTTGACCTTGATTCTTGCATCTCGATGCAGATGATAGTGAAGGAAGGTGAACTTTACAGCTTGATCTTCCCCGGGAGCGATGTGAAGCTACCGCTGCCGAATCCTGCACGTACTACTGTTCGAGAGCAGCGGAACTGGAGAGTGGAAGCAGTTGAAGATGAGGATGTGCCTCTTGCAACTGAACCACCACAACCTGCTCAGCAACGCCCTTCAACCCAGCTCGACCGCATTGAGACTATGATCCGCTTTGTCCGAGACGCCCAGCAAGAGACTCACATGTCCGTCGATGAAGGAAATGATCGGATCCGCCAACTGGAGACAGAAGTGGAGCGCCAAGGTCGAACATAGTCCTCCATTTTAGAGTCTGTCCACGAGCTTCAGGCGAGACTCCGTCGACGCTGGGGATAAGCATCTTTGGTTCCACTCGTCACTTGGTCAGCTTTCTGTTTTTCCAGTAGTTTTCTTTATTCTAGTTGTTTGTTTTCTTTAGTCAATTCTTGGTTGTTTTACGTTTATCGCTTCTATTTCTTGCATGCTTTGTTAGTTAGTGGTTTCCGCATCTTTAGTGTCTTGCCCAGCCCCTACTCTTCTTCATGGTATTTGCTTTGTCCTAAGTTATTGCATTGTTCTATGAGTATTTGATTGATTGGGATGGGAATCTTGACTTTTCTTTGTTAACATTCTATAATGGTTTTGGGTTGTATATATGATTCTTTGGTTTAATGTAGTTGAATGATGTAATTAACCCAATTCATTATCCGTATGATCTTGAAGAGTATGCTTGTTATTTTACCTTAGCCTTGATATGCATCTCATGTGTAATGATTGATTGACTCTTGCTTCATAACCCTACTTTACTTGTGCACTTTGTCATGGGAATCATAAATAAAAATAGTGGTACCGAAGTGTTCTTGTACATCGCACATTGTACTTCCACTTGGCACTATTCATAGCATCTCAATGAAAAAAAAAGGGTTGGTGGTACCTAAGTTCACTGCCCCTCTTACTTGGCACTAACCCCATACTTATAATAATAACAATGGAACCTAAGTGGTACCGAAGCAAAGCTTGGCACTTAGCATTGTTCTTATTCAAAAAAAAATAAAAAAAATAAAAAAAGGCACCACATAGGGACTATGTGGTACTGATGCTATTTTTCCATGACTTATTGCACAATTATATGTCTTTTGGTTGCTTGATCAATTATATCATGTGTGTGAGATGCACTGTAAAGGTTTTTGGTAATGTAACTTGGCATGCTCTAATAGATTATATTCATGATAATTGGTTTAATTTGCTTTCCATACTGCATTATAACCTGAAGACTTATTGTGTTTAACCAATAACCCTATTAGACCTAGTTGAGCTAATTGAGATTCCCTATTCCATGTCATCATTGTATTCTAGACAATTCAATTGCTTGAGGACAAGCAAAACTTTAAGTCCGATGTATTTTGATGACATGCAAATATATGATATATCGTGACTCGTTTCTATTATTATTTTGGAGTAAAATACATGCTTTGTCTCATTTATGCACTCAAATGCTTCATATTCTTCAGAGTCTTCACTTTTCCCTTGTTTTATGAAAATATAGGTTTTTGGCCTCAAAATTGATGGAATTTGGAGAATCTGAAGGTATGAGATGATTTCTCATGATGAAATGAACCTACACACCAAATTTCAGCCCAATCGGAGCCTTCTACAGAGTGCACGGCCATGGGTGTGCATCCATGCACGGCCATGCATCATAAGTCATCAGAACTCTCTTAACCGAGCCGTACACGAGCATGGGTGTGCATCCATGCACGGCGTGCATCGTCCCGCGCAGCTTCGATAGACACTCGGTATTTCGGCCATAACTTTCTATTCCTGGCTTGGAATTGAACGAAAGTTTAGGGAGACCTTTCCAACTTGGATACGGACGATTTGGGACTAAAATTACCGGATTTGATCAAGTAGTTTGGGAGAACAAAGCGAAATGGCGAGACCTTAGGGTTTTGGGGTGATTTTTGGGCGACAACACTGTTTTGGCTTGATTTCTTCGTCGTTCCGGCGTGGATCTTCATGATGGACCTTCTTCCATCAAGGATCTACCTTTCTCTTTGGTTTGAATCAACTTTCATGAGAGATTTTTTTTTATTTAACGATGAATCCTGTAGCTTAACTCTATTTTCGGGGTTTGGGCGTAGCCCACTGTAAGAATGCTTGATATTAATGTTTGATCTATATATTTCTTTACTTATCTTTGTTCTTATTCATGTTTAGGATGTTTTATCTCGTGTTTATGTACTGGCCATACGTATGCATGTCTTAGATGTCAAGGGAAGGACTGAGAGGTGAACCTTGATCATCGGAACCCCTTAGACTGGACTGGTGATTTCGTATTGCAAGAGCACTCGAAATCACCCAAGGAACCCTAATCCTTTACAGATCCCATTGGATCCGACTTAACCTAGGTAAGCCACGAGAGTAGGAGACTTGGGTTAAGTCGGATACCGGACCGTGTCCTAAGAGGGAGCGCGTCTGTACCTTAGGAAGGATTACCTTGAGAACTAAGATAAAACTCAATTTAAAACATCAAACCTTAATATTTCTGCATGCTTCAGTGTGGTGAAACCTAAAACCCCGAATATCCCTCATAGATCTAAAATCCCGTTTGCTTTGCTCTTTGCGTTGTTTGATTTAAGTCTATTTTAGTTTAATTACTTGCATTAGGATTTTAGCCATTTCTCCCTTAATTATTAACCTAGCTACGAATTGACCGATCAGTTAGTATTTGACCCTAGTCCCTGTGGGTTCGATCTTTTTATTACGCGATAGACCGTCTAGGCTCCTATCAGTCAGCTATCTGACCCTCAAAAGAATGTGTCAACTCCGCTATCTCGGCTCTCGACTCATGCTGGTAATGAAGGAACGTGGCCATCAATGCATGCATACGCTCAGTGAGTGGGCCTCCCTGCCACTCAGCGTCGTCAAACCCCATTGCATCCTCAAGCCTCAAGACTCTCTCCTCGAGTCCTGCCTGAGCCTGCGCTGCCATACTCCTAGTACGTCGAGCAATCTCTGTAAATTACTGTGAACTGATGGAAATGCTGGGTGAAATCTCAGACTGGCTGGAACTGACCGATTAGCAGAGTTAATGAGGAATTACGCCCCGGGCACAAGGCACCGACGTACACAACCCCTAAACAGTAATTTGACTAACATCGATATCCCGTACAACCAATCGTCCCAACTCTGAACCCCAACAAATCCGGTGAACTCTGCTGAAATTCGCTGAAAGATGGGCTCTGATACCAGTTGTCACGCCCCAATTTTTCGCGCCTAAAACTAGGGAGTGATGGCACAATTTACACACCTCTGTGTAAACTGTCAGCCAACGCTCTACAAAGAGTACTATGCGTTTATGCGGAAGTCTAATGAAACTATGCGCGATACACGGACCATTCTTCCAGTGTCAGCACTTTCCCCTATCTTTGCCTAATGTCACTGCGCTCCTGGATCCTCTGAACCAATTTGACCGAATCCTCCAAGGCACTCAACTCTCAAGCAAGGTGGCGGTTTAGGGTTTCAAGACCCAAACGCATATGCACACCAAAGAGCGCCCTGTCACACACAAGAGTTGCTGGCAGATATCGCACCCAAAGAACCCTAGTCACACAATCATCTAACGATCCTGCTGAACCTAAGGCAAATATATCAACTACACAGCGAGCGAAGTCCTTACACAAGCACCAAGCTTGCGCAAGTCTAAGCTAGAACCGTAAAACCCAACGAAGAAAACCAACTCCTCCAAGTACCAAGACTCGGGTATGAGAGGACCCTCTCCCAAATCCCTGGGGGAGGTGTTCTATAATCAATATATAAAACTATCAACACGTTCACACAATGTTTAGGAAGAGTTATACCCAACAAAGCTATGAATAAAAGATGCACAACTCCTCTCCTCCAAGAAGCCGAGCACTCAAATCTCCTCAAGAACAAGTTCTTGAGGTCGAACCCTAGAGTCGCCTCTCTAGGTGGTTGTTGATGTTGATCTCCTCCTTGTGCTTGCCTCCAAGCACAATGCCTCCCACAAACCCAAGGGGACAGCAAGGTGCCGCCTCCTTCAAGGTTGATGGCATGAAGATGATGAAGAGAGAGTGGTCGCCGGTGATGATCCTTTGCTCCTCAAAGGATAGTCGATGAAGATGATGAAGAACACTTGCCCTCAAGTGTCCCAAGTGCTCTCGGCTCAAGAGCACAGCTTGTCCTTCACGCCTCCAAGGAAGAACACGCACTCACTCTCCAATTTGGCAGTGTTTCGCTAAGGCAAAGGGTGATTAGCCTTTGCAAGTCACCAAGGCCATCCTCTTATAGCAAAGCCGCCTCTTGCCAAGTCCCTTGCTGAATTCAACTTGAGCCACTCCATGGAGGAAGAATCGGAAAGCTCCCTCCTATTTTGGTGGACATTCAAACTCGCCCACAAGCTTGAACCAAGCTTGGCCGAGTATGGGTGAACCAAACCGCCAAGCCTTGTCTTTGAGTGAATCGCCCATGTGAACCAAGGTCTTGAACCGAATCCAACATGTGGCAAGCATGTGTCACTTAAGTTATCTAATTAGACATGTGCTAATTAATAACTTAACAATTCTCATAATGACATTCATGTCCTAGCCGACTAGATTAGCCCATAGGACTCCAAACTGAACCCTGATCGAGTCCAGGTGAACCCAAGGTGAGTCCACTGCGCCATGACCATAGTTAGGCTGACCATAGTTAAGGTAACCATGGTTAAGATAACCATGCTCCAAGAAACTCCAAAGAACCCCCAGGCCTAACCCAAGGATAGAGTCTGTGTCAGTGTACCTGCAAAATCATACTAACACAATGTCAGTGTCCTAGCTCCTCTACTAGGCTCACTCCAACATCAAGCCTAACTCCAATCAAGCTCCTCCATCCCTACTCAAATCCCACTGAGTCCATGGGATGGGCTGGGGTATAACCCCAGTATACCCAGGGCATCACACTAAGAAAAGTGCATCTGTGACACTAGGGCTACCACCGTCCAGCCACCGAACCCACCATCGCCGGAGCTGCTGGAATCGCCCCCGCGAGCTACAACCTCCACCTCGACGCCGTACAAGCCACTTTCCTGCGAGGGGGGAGAGCCCTCGCTTTCTTTCCACGCCACACGCGCACCACCGAGGGGAGTTTGCCTGAGAGGGATCTGCCGCTGCCCCTCTCTTCCGCCACTGTGCACAAACTTGAGGGAGAAAACCCTCATCCTCCCCTTTTTCGCATGCACGCACCCCCCCCCCCCCGAGCCAGCCGTGCCCTCCCTCTCCTTTTCTCCATGCATCCAAGCCACGTGGAGTGGTCAACTCCACTGTGACCAAGGGAGGGGCCCAACTGCTAGCTTCGAAGGGAAAAGCCGTCACATTCTCCCCCGCCCAAGCCGATTGGATTTAGGGCTTCTATGGCTGGGTGCCGGGCACATGCCCTCGTATGCGAGAGCGTGCCGGTATGTTGCATTACCCGACACGCAGGAGTTAGCGGGACGACATAAACGCGGTGAGGCGACGATACCTAGCTGAACCACATGGGGCGACGGTAGAGCACCAGGGTCCACATTAGTGGATGCAGACAGGCCGGGGTCTGCGGGCGATGGACGCATCGTTACCGACTGGTAGGCACTGTGGGAGGTCGGCATAGTGACCCATGGATGGGTATCTCTTGTGTGACCCCGAGAGTTTTTTCAGTCGAAGGACCGAGGGCGACTAGTTCGCTAGGGGTATCGGATCAGAGTAGCCCTGATTCCGATTCGATCTAGATAGGAGGGTGAGTCCGGAGTGGCATCTCGGCTCAAGGGCTAGACAGGGTGGCACCTGTTCTAGTTGATTCCCTCCCTCACGGGATTTATACGGATGCTGACCCAGGATGATTAAGAGAGAGAGAGGATTGAGGAGGTGTGCCTATCAGTTTATGCAGAGCTTGGCTATTGGTGTATGTGCACGGATATTAAAGCATGAGATTTATGTTTGAGTGGCATTCTTGTAATATTAAGCACTTATGGAAGCAACTTATTCCGATCGGAGTGTTGACCGAGATTCAATTTGGACTTCTCTCCTTGATTTCGAATTGGATTTGGCAAAGTTCTCCAGGTGATTCATTGCTCTAGCAATTCTTGATGTTGCTATGATCATTATGAGAGTTTGTCATAGTCGTTGTTGCTGTTTATAGGAGGGGTCAATTGCAATTCTAAATACACTTTTGGAGAAAAGATTCAAGACTGTACGGGTCTAGTTTTGAAACCTTGAGCATAAGCATACCGTTCAATTGATTCATACTTCAATTTCTATTTAATTTGATTCTATATTTTCTTTCCTAAATTTTTATTATAACAAAATTTTAGTTATGCAATGTTATTATATTTTATTTATCCTTTAAAAATTAATCATTAATTTGTTAGTGTAATTATATTATTGCTTGGTAAAATTATCTAAAATTTAAACCATTTATCTAGTAATTTTAATTTTATTACAAATGTATAGAATATTTAATTTTATTAAATATTAAATAATTAATATCTATAATTATTAAAATGATAAGTTAATTAATGAATAGTACTGAGCATATTTATTTTTATATGATAGTTTAACTAAATTACTTAGTGTCACGCCCCGGTCGGATCGTCCTAGGATGAGCGCTTATCCGCTTCCTAGAGCCGTCCGGCGGAACACCGGAACGTAACTCGCCCTAGGGTTTCCGACCCAAAATTAGAAACCCTAATCTCCCCGAAGAATTTTTATCCCCAAATACAAGATCGCACGGAGAAAACCCTAACCCCAATTTAGAAATCCGAAAAGAAACGGAACCCTAAATCAAATACCTCTTCTGATTTTGACCAAAGTCAAAATCAAATTAAATCGGATTTACTGTTGAAAATCGCCGCCGAATCGCCCTTGTTGACGTCACGCTGACGTCAGCGCCGATTAATTCCCTCGCCGCGAACGCGTTCTCCAGATGACGTCACGCTGACGTCGGCACGCAAAATCGATTTCGATTTCGAATTCGCGCCGTCAATTTTGACTCCTTCCTTGCTGACGTCTGCCTCCGTCAGCCGCCAAATCGATTCCTCCGAATCGATTTCTCGTCCAATTTGCCGTTGACCGTCGACTGGAACCTCGGAACGAACGCCGAGCGTTCGTCTTCGTCCTCTTCGTTCCTCCGAAACCGAGCGCCGCCGCGCTCGTGCGTTCACCGGAAACATCGTTAGACTCGCCGGAGAAGACAGTAAACACATAGGGAAATTTCCTCCTTTATTGTGCACAACTCTAGAGTACAAAAACCCTCCCTTTCACGCTCAAATCACTCCTCACGTCGGCGGCGACTCGCCGCCGATTACAAGCTTCCCACGGCTGAGTCCTCCTCTGGATCAAACCTCTCGCAGCTTCTTTCTCTCTCGGGAGCCTTTCTCCCGGATCCGCTCTCTCGATCGCAGCCTCTGTCCGCTCCTTTTAAGGAAGAAGCCGCCGCCTCCGAGTTCCTCTGCACTTCGCGTCCGCACGGCTCGGTCGCCGCTTCGTCCGCTCCTTCCGCGAACACCGCCGAAAACGCGTCTTCTTCCGAGAAGCTCGCGTCACGCGCCCTTCGCGTCCGAGCGTCGCTCTCGTGGACGACGTCGTCCACGCCTCCGAAGTCGCCGAAGCCGCAGCGTGCGGGGAGATGCCGCTGCCGCTCCACGCGAAGCTCTGGTCAACATCCACAGTTGACCGGCTTTGTGATGCTTTCGCTTGCACGGGCTGGATCTTGGGCTGGGTTATTGGCCTACTGGACTCTGGGCCGAACCGCCTGAACCGGGCCCTAACACTTAGTATATAATTTATATCTTGTGAAATAGTTGTAGTTTTGTTATTCAAGCATACTCTTAAATTGGCACTATTTTCACTTTTCTGGAATGTTCTTTTCCAATTCTGATTTCGTGCTCTAATTTGGCACATATTACTTTTTTGGACTATCTCATACCATTTTTGTAATGAGACTTTGATTTCTAGCAAAACGCCTATTTTGCTAATTTGAATAATTTGTAGTTAATTTAAGTACTAATTACTTGAGGACTTTAGTTATTGTAGCTAAGAAAGTTTGAATTCAAATTAGGCTTATACATGATGTAAACACAATAGTTATTTAAATAAACTTAAATTGAGTTGCATATGATATATACATTTGGATAGGGTTTTATTTTCAAAGCATAACATGCAAACTTAGCTTTCTGCTCTAGATTAGATGAGTTGGATCAAAATATCAATGCCCTCTTTGATCATAGTCAATTTCTTAACCTATGATTTGTAGATTGAAAGGCAAACTTACTTGAGACCTTGGTCTTAGCCACTTGGGATCTGTAGGTTGCAGTTGCTCATTGCTTGATGCGTGGTTCCACTTGCTTGAGGTTCCTTTGTTGCTTTTGCTGCCGCTCAAGGTGGCTCTAACATATATGAAGTCTTTGTTCTAATCAATTTTGCTGTGTGCGTAGAGGGCTCAGTCATTCTTGTGACCTTTTTTGAGAGAAAAGGCTCAAGATTTTTTAGGACTAAATTGTGAGCTCAGATTATTAATCAGTAAATTCTAAATGTGATCTAACTATTCAATCAATCCATACTTCAATCAGGTTTTTTAGTTTAGGTCTTATGTCTTATCAGTTATATGTATCGACATATAGTGCTGGCCGGTACCACCAAACTCATATTCTATACATATATATGATACTAGATTAGTACCAATACATGATCGGGCGGTATAAACTGGTTTTTAAAACTGACTTCAATTTAACGTTTAATTTTCTTTCCTGACTTCTAGCTCTTCAGTTTAGTTGGTTAAATTATTTATCTAGTGACAATAAATAACATTTTACTAAATAATCCTACTAATGTCTAATTATTTAAAAAATTAATTAATTAAAACTTTGACTTCAATTTAACAATTAATTTTCTTTCCTGACTTCTAGCTCTTCAGTTTAGTTAATAAATTTTAATTTTGAAATGTGATTCATGAGTAATCTTTAAAAATCAATCATTAAATTTTAGTAGAATTGTCATGATTAATTAGTGAAATTATCTTTGATTTAAATTATTTATCTAGTGACTATAAATAATATTTTAGTAAATAATCCTACTAATGCCTAATTATTTAAAAAATAATTAATTAATTAACAAATAACTCATGAAAATAGTGATATTGGATATATGTAATTAAATTACTTATTAATTATATACTATATAATTATTAGTAATTCAGCACAAATAGTGTACAAATATCTACACAAATGCATTAGTTAGTCAATATTGTATATATTACATAATGTATAATTAATATTTTACCATGACATAATTGGCTACTTTTTTATTTAAAAAACTATTCTTATTTGTATAATTCTTTATTTTAAGTAGTTTCCCTTTTATTATGATCCTGCTGATTTTGTACCAGTGGTATCATGTTATCTGATAGAACATCAAAATAATTGCCTTTGATGTTACCATTGATAACTAGGATAATGTAGATTAATTTCTTAATAAAAAATATATATAATGGGTATATCTTTTTATTTCAACACTTTTAACCTATTATTTATTATTTGAATACAATCAACAGCATTTTATTAAGTAAAAATTTTAGGCAATAAAATATTTCTACCTAAAATACAATGAATATGTATATTGTAGTACAAATTAGAGATTTAACTCAGGTCATGCTAATACTAATTGAAGACACCTAATGCGTTAGCACAACTCATCTTGTACTTAATTTGACAACCTAATATTAGGACAAAGAATTAAAGTGAAGGCTCTTGAAAGATTTCTGCATGTTGCCCATACTCTTCCTCTGCCAAAATCAAAATGATACCTGTGCATTTCTTTTGGCAGCTAATTTATGGAAGCAATATCAATTACAGGGACTAGAAAGTTTGGGTATACATGGAGATAGATGTTGACTAGGATCAGTTGTTTTATTTATACAATTGTCCAATTTGACCAATTTTCCTACCAATTTAGTTGGTGAACTTCTGATGGATTCTTAGGATTGATTTTGATGCAACAAATTACAAGGTTTGGTGGGACACCTCAAAAAATAACTAGGTTTGGTTCTTCTTTTTCGTTATACTTTGTTTCTTACCGTTCAACATGTATTTTTGAAATATCCTTATGGATTTTGTAGACATTTGAAGTAAGTTTCATCAAATATTTCTGGAAGCAGGAAATCATATAGTATTGGTCTTGTAGATATTCTGCAGGCCATAGAAAAATATTGTGTAATATGTTAGGTAGACAAATCCAGTGTACTTCTGGGAACTTGCATGGCTTGAAATTAGTTATGCTGAAATGAAACTTGAAAATCCAAACACTTTCTGCAAGAAAGCAAGTGGTGAAGTTGAGGATCTTGTTATTAACAACTAATATCTTTATCAATTGAGATAATTTTTAAATTGCTTTATGACAAGCTTATTTTGTTCAAAAATTTGAGATTGAATTTGCATTTTAAATTGATGAAATAGGAGAAAGACTTGCAACTGCAAAGAAGGTGACAGCATTCCAACTATTTGGTGAACTAATATAGCTCTTATCACTGTAATAATATGAGGTGTAGCTGAATGGATCATTTGTAGATCTAGGGTTCTGTTCAGAGGAAGCTAAAAGGCTTTATTGGACAAATCTTTATCTATTAGATAAGCTGCACCTTTTATCAGATCAGTGTAAAGCTATTTGCTGCGTGAATTTTATTATTTTCGCCATTGTAGCTCTTGTGGCTATTTTCAGCACTACATAGAAGCTCTGTTTTTGAAAATGGTTGGTTATAAGATTCATTGCACCTTATCAAGTCTGTGTTTATACATTTTTCTCATTGCTTTGCTAAAAAATTTCCCCATGTTGCTAACTTCAAATTTTGTCTCTAAATAGTTGCACTTTATCAATGATTTGAATGTCTATGATGAACTTCTTTAATCGGGTGATTTATGCTTTTGAGTAGAAGGAAGGCTTTTTTTTTTATATTTTGAAATTCTGTTTATACGTGGCAGGCTGAGCAAGCATCATGGAACTATATTGGTGTTTTTAAACTTACAAATATTTCTGGAAAGAAACGTGAGTTAGTCCCAACTGCCACTGAAGATACTGATATGAATAGTGAGGCCAGCAGTGATGAAGACGAAGAGGATGATGATAGTGAGAATCTACACAACCCATTCTGCATGTGAGCAATCTACTTGATGATGGTTATGCCTTTTCAGATTTAACATGTGGTGCTGATTACCCTAGTGTCCCTTTTGTCATTTCATTGCAGTTGCATAAGCTGTCACATCAAGGATGTATAAATCGCATACGAGCCATGATCCAAGGACCTCATATATGTGCCACATGGGCAGATACTGGTCATGTGCAGGTGAGGTATTCGTTTGACAATCTGCCTCGTAAATGGGTGTTCTTCATCACTATCAATTTGTAATTTGATCTTGCAATTACTTTGGATCTTCTAATTTACAAGTAATCTCCGTAAGTTTTCACATTTACGTTAGGATGATTTGCTTCATTGAGTTCATTCTGTAATACAAAAAAAAAAAAAAAAAACAAATGGTTCGAATGAATTGGCTGTGTAAATAACTTATGATTGGACATATAAATATACGCATTTCTGCAATAAACCAGCAGCTATTACCTGGTGATGATCCATATGATTCACGTTCTTGACTTCATCGACTGTATTTTCTTTCATAACTTATTAGCAGCTTTGTGGTTCTAGCTGTTCATATCCGAATGTCTCCATTTTTTTCAGGTGTGGGACATTAGTTTGCTTTTGAATGGCTTAGCGGAATCTGTATCTGATACAACTGTTGGAGATAACAGCATACAACGGCTTTCCCCTGTAAAGAAGTTTGGCGGTCATAAAGATGAAGGCTATGCTATAGATTGGAGTTCTATTGTTCCTGGAAGACTAGTCTCCGGTATACCTCATGCATGTTTAATTTTGTCTAATTAATTATACCATACCTTTTATAAATATTCTATGGATCCTTCTTTCATCAATTGTAGGTGATTGCGGTAGTGCTATCCACTTGTGGGAACCTTCTTCTGAAACATGGGACGTGGGTGCTACTCCATTTATTGGACACGCTGCAAGTGTGGAGGATTTACAAGTATGAATTGAACTGATTTATGCTCCTCGATATGTTGTATTTATCCTGATCATCACTCTTGCTTTTCATGTAGTGGAGTCCAACAGAAGCTGATGTATTTGCTTCATGTTCAGTTGATGGAACTGTAGCAATATGGGATACTAGAACTGGAAAATCACCTGCACTTTCTGTGAAGGCACATGAAACTGATGTTAATGTTATCTCGTGGAACAGATTTGTTATTCTCTTTCATTTAGATTTTCTGTGGTTTTTTGATTGGGCTTGTCGCTTGTCATTTACTTGTTTCAGTTTCTGCAAAATAGACTGGCAAGCTGTATGATTGCTTCTGGATGTGATGATGGTACCTTCTCAATTCGTGATCTTAGACTGATCAAGGTATTGTTTTTCATATGTATCCTTATCTGCGATATTGAAATTAGATTCTGGTCTTAAAAAGAATTTAGAGTTCAACTTATTATTTATCTCATTGGTGCTTTCAATAATAAATTATAAATTATAAATTATCCTTATTTCTGTTTTTTATTTTTTCTTCTTTAGACTTAATTGTCAATTGAGAATAATATAATTATTATTTATTCATATTATTTTTCTCCTTTAGACTTAATTACCAATGAAAATATTCGTTCACCATTTATTGGTGCACTTGTAAATATTTTGGTTACATTATCTATTGAGGAATATTAGCTTGTTGGCTGGTACTGAAACTAACATGAAGAAAGGGTGTTGTCTTTGTAGCAGAGACAATTGTAAATTTTGTCGATCTAGATGTATTAAGCACAATATTGTTAATCTTTTTTTTTTTTTGCTAAACTTGTTTGCCAAAAGGAGTTGAACGTATATATTTTGGTCTCTCATATAAACTCCTCGCTGAGTTAGTTTTGTGTTAAGATTTTCTTTTGAGTCACACTAGTTCTTCGTGTTGGACTCTGAAGAAATACCAGTTCTGCTCTGGTGGTTTCTGGACATTGATATAGCAGCCGCGAGTTCCAGTATGAGCATTGTGGGTATGTTGGGTAAATGTCCGGAAGCAGATTGGTGTACTCAAAAAGTTTGTACATGCATCATTTATCTTGTACTTTTTCATATACAAGCTCCTTTATTTCATCTCTACTTATTTAGTATCTGTCGGAAAGGCATGTTTTTAATTTGGGATTTTGACACTATCGAAGTATATATATAATTAATTCTAAAACAAAAAAGGTTTAGAGGTTCTATATTAGTTAGTCAAACTTTTTCTATGGAATAGAATGCGAGCATTCCTGCATAGACTTTTCCTAGACTTGATGGGTGGCATCGGGTTTTCCCCATCTTGGTCTATCAACTAGTAAGCGCCCCCTTCATAGACTTTTCCTATCACATAGAGTTCTTCCCAATTAGGATTGAACTTTTCTTTCGCTATTTTACTGGATATGATAGGCCGTTTTAATACTAGGACAAGATCTCCTTTCTTGAAAGTACGTTCTCTAGTCAATTTATTGTATGCCCTTGCCTTTTGCGCTTGATATAGCTCTAAATTTTGCTGCGCCATCAGCTTGTGCTCATCAAGCGTGTCTAATTCATCGAGACATAACTGGACATTCTCATCCATCGTCATATCGCATTGCACAGCCATTCTTAGTGAAGGTATTTCCACTTCGAACGGGAGCACTGCTTCAACGCCAAAAACCAGGGAGTAAGGTGTCGATTGTGTGGGCGTGCGATATATGGTTCGATAAGCTCACAACGCCTTTACCAGTTTTTGATGCCACTCCCTTTTGTTCTTTGAAATGCTCTTCTTGAGCAACTTGCATAGAGTCTTGTTGAATGCTTCGGCTAACCCGTTCGCTCTTGGATTGTATATCGAGGAGTATTGCCAGTCAATTTTATAACGTTCTACGAATTTGTTGATCGAGGCATTTTAAAAGCCAAGCCATTGTCAGATATGATTCTTCTAGGAATCCCAAATCGGCTCAGTACGTTTTCGCGAAAGAAATTGACGACATTGTTAGCCTTGACTTCTCTGAGTGGGACGGCTTCTGCCCATTTGGAGAAGTAGTCTGTTGCTGCAAGTATGAAGCGGTGCCCTAGAGAAGAAGGAGGCTCTATTGGTCCTACTATATCCATCCCCAACATTTCAAACGGCCAAGATGAGATTGTCAGGTGAAGAGGATTAGGGTGCTTATGGATTATGTCTCCGTGCACTTGACATAGGTGGCAAGTCTTCGCATAGTTAATACAGTCTCGCACCATGCTCGGCCAATAGTACCCTAGCCTTTTGATCTTGAGATACATCTTAGGCCCTGACTGATGAGCGCCACAAAGGCCGGAATGGATTTCATGTAACACGTGAGCGATCTCATCCATCGCGATGCACCTTAGCCAGAGTCGTTCGTATGATCGTCGGTATAGCGTATCATTTACAAACGCATATCGGAGTGCCCGCTTCTTCAATTGTACTCTTTGAGCCTTATCCTCGGGTAGAATATCATCCTTGAGATAATTTACAAACGGCTCCCTCCAATCGTGCTCTTGTACGAGGGTGGTCGTCATAGCATCCAACACTTCTTTCTCATGAATATCACCACTTTCGGTGGGCACGATTAGCTTCCTATCTTTAATCGTAATGTTGATTTGGTCAACGGGTGGTCCAGCCAACTCTTTAGCAAACGTTGCTAATGCGTCTGCTCTGCCATTAGCAGCCCGAGTTACACAAGTCAAAGTGGCGTACGGTATTTCTTCCATGAGTTTCGTGGCCTTCGTGTAATATTTACACAATTCTATTTTCTTGACTTTGTATTCGCCAGTCACTTGCTTGATAACAAGTTGTGAATCCCCGTATATACACAATCTTTCAATTTTCATCTCTAGCGCGAGCTCAAGCCCAGCGATCAAAGCTTCATACTCGGCTTCATTGTTGGTACAAGGACTGATAAGGGCTAGGGAATAATGTAATATTCCTTTCTCATGGGTGATAAATACCAGGTCGACCCCCTGATTTTACCTTTGGGATATTCAGGGAAATGGTTGGCTAAATTGAGGATGCCCCGTCGAAGTAGAGTTCCCAATATCTGTCATCGGCTTCCGCATTTAGTACCTCCTCGTTTGGAAAGTCGTAATTCAGGGGAGAATCATCGGGGATGGGATGTGCTACTAAGAAATCAGCGAGAACTTGTCCCTTTATCGCTTTTTGCGACACGTACGTGATGTTGAATTCCTGGAGTAGGACTGCCCATTTAACCAACCGCCCTGTCAAAGTCGGCCTTGTCATCAGATATCTTAAAGGATCGACTCTCGATATAAGGTGGACCTCGTGCTCGAGAAGATAGTGTCTCAATTTCTTAACGGAAATATCAAAACCAAACATTGTTTTTCGATTGGAGAGTAGGAGTGCTCTGCCCCCATAAACATCCGACTAAGGTAATACAGAGCGATTTCCTTTCTCTCATCATTATTTTAGGCCAACAGTGCCCCCAAGGATGTCTCCAACGCCGTAGTATATAAAATCAACGATTTTCCGGTGATAGGTGCCCCAAGAACCGGAGGGCATGAAAGATATTCTTTGATATTTTCGAATGCGTTTTGACACGTGTCGTCCCAAACAAAAGGAGCGTTTTCTTTGTTAGCTTTGAAAAGGGATGGATTCGCCCAGATAGGTTAGAAATGAACCTCCTCATATAAGCTAGTCATCCCTGAAAGAATCTGAGCTCCTTAAGGTTGTTTGGAGGCGGCATGCCTCTGATTGAACTTATCTTCGCAGGATCAATTTTAATTTTTTTGTGTTTCACCACAAAGCCCAGGAATTTTCCAAATGATTCTCCAAACGCGCATTTAAGTGGGTTCATCTTGAGATTGTATTTGCGAATGCGAGTGAATACGGTTCTCAAGTCTTGACAGTGTTCTGCTTTGGATTGCGACTTAACTACGAGGTCATCGACATAACACTCGACGAGCTTGTGGATTAAATCGTCGAAGATCTTAGTCATTGTGCGTTGGTACGTTGCCCCGGCGTTCTTCAATCCGAATGGCATAGCAGTATAGCAGAAAATGCCGATGGGCGTACGAAATGCGGTGTGCTTCTCGTCTTCAAGCGCCATCTTAATTTGATTGTAACCGGATGATCCGTCCATAAATAAGAACACTTCAAAATTCGATACCAAGTCGATCATCACCTCCGTCACGGGGAGTGGAAAATCGTCTTTAGGACATGCGTTGTTCAAATCCCTGAAATCCACGCAGATCCAAATCTGCCCATTTTTCTTCTTCACAGGGACGATACTTGCTATCCAATTCGCGTATTTTTCTTCCCTTATAAAGCCCGCCTCGATTAATTTTTTTTATTTTAGAGGTGATCTGTTCTTCAAGCTCTATTCGCATTCTTCTCGGTGCTTGCTTCACCGGAGTGATGTCAGGGTTAATTGATAGATTGTGAATGGCAACCTCTGGGCTGAGGCCCGGCATCTCTTTATACATCCACGCGAAGCAATCACTAAATTCATGGAGGAGTGCCTTCAGTTGGTCCTTCTCTTGCTGGGAGAGTTGTGCGCTTATGTAGGTGGGCCTAACATCCTCCTCCGATCCAAGATTGATCTCGATGAACTCGTCTCAAGTGGTCTGCCCCCCATCTTCTAGCTCTTTCGGTGCCCTTCCAAATTCTTCCTTTTCTTGCTCTGCCGCATATACATCATATATTGTCACCATGTTACAAGTATATGAATGAAACCCAAGAGCTTCTTCACTTGGTTCTGTGTACCCCAAACCGCGGGTATTGGAGATTTTTCCATTTGGTAGTGTGATATTCCGTGGATTTGGATTCCACAACTTTTTGAATTGGCGTAACTCGCTCTTTAGCCGAGGCTTCAAACAACCGTACCTTTTTACGAGGTTTTTTAAGTTTGGAGGATTTGGAACATCAGCAAGTTGCGTTGATTCCGAGTCGTAACTTGTCTTGATGTGATGAATTTCGTCTGACTGATAGAAGTGTATGGGCTTATGGACGAAAAGCCTTCCTTTTGCGTATTCCCTCTTGGCAGGGACAATAAAAGTCTTTATTTCAAGGACTTGTGATATGTTGAGGGGGGGGGGGGGGGTGAAACCTTTAAGATAACCTTGGGGAACCCTCAGAACTTCTACCTTACTTCCCATCATATTTTGACGTGACATGAATCTCTGTGACCAACCTTCTTTCTCATGAGTCTCAACTACGTCACATGCAGAGGTTGAACAGCCACTCGCTTCTGATTCGGAGTCACTTCCAAAATGGGGACATGCAGACAAAGTTGTGTTTCTCAATTTAGAAATAATCGAGCTTTACAGCGACGATTTTGAGGGCTGCGTCGCCCTATGAAATAATGTGCATCTTTATATTTGACTTCGTGTACTGAAAAGGGCTGGATGTCCCCATCAATGCGCTCTTCTTTATCCTCCTTCAAGTATTTTAAACATTGATGCAGAGTGGAGGGGACCACATAGTTCACGTGCAACCAGGGCCTCCCAAGCAGCGCCTTGTATGATGTGTCAGTGTCGATGATGTGGAACTTAACCTCAGTTTTTAAATCATCGAGTTGCAACGGCAAGTATATAGAGCCTAAAGCCTTCTGGCTGTTTTTGTTGAATCCTTGGATAACAACTTTTTCGGCCGTTAAATTACGAACGTCTAGAGAAAGACCTTTTAGAGTTCGTAGCGTTATGAGGTTAACCGACGACCCTGGGTCAATCAAGATTCTGTTTATCTTCATCCCTTCCACGTCCCCGGTCACATATAGCGGCCGGTTATGTTGCGACGTTCCCAACAACATGTCATCACTATCGAAAGTAATGGACGATGTAGCATATGCACTCAACGCCTCCTTTATGTCAGCCTCCACGAAGAATGCTTGAAATTTTTGAAGGTTTTGTGGGGCATAGATAAGGACATCCCTCAACTCTTGTGACATCATTAAAGCGTCATATATGTTGAGAAGGGCGGGGACCTTCCTCAAATGCGACAGAATATTATATTCAGAAGAGGATAGCTTTACTGGGAGTACCGCATCGTCGCCCATTTCCTGTGTTTCAATTTGCTTTCCTTTGAGTTTCTCCTTTTCTTTGTCTATCGTATGCCCCATTATGACTTTGCCACTTCTGAGGTTCATTTGACATGATTCATTTGCTTGCTTACTGCTTTCAGCGGCAGGTGCTTCCTCGTATAAGTAGGCAGGTAAGACCTCATCTTCGGAGTCACTCCCCAGGTTAATCGTGTTGCAGACGCCCATCTTTGCGGTAGTGACGGCTTCAGCATTGTCAGTTTCGTTTTCCTTGTGGGGTTCCGGGATCACGGATATCACCCTACAGGATTCCACCTCATACTCTTCATCTTCCGAATTGTCTTCCAGGAGTCCTTCCCACATCTCTTCAGTGATGTAGTGACGAAGTTTTATAGGCCTAGGCATTTCTTGCACATACTCTTTAAGCGAGTTGATATATTTTTCGAGATCACTTTTTTCTTGCGCCTTAGTTAAAAAGGCTACTTTCTTGTTTTTCTTCTTCTTCGATTGAGAATTCTTCTTCTTTTTCTTTTGATCTTCACTCAATAGCGGACGTGGCCTCGATGGTGCGCATTGCGGAGACAAAGGGTCTTTCCATACAATGCCTGACATCTGTTTTAATTTTCGTAGAAGTCGTGACGTCTTTCTTTACACCACAACATTCCACTCTTCCCCTTCTTCGGGCGGCGGACATATTCTTGTTTCAATAACATCAACTTCCTCAGTTTGGGTTTCATTCAGTACTTGCTTCGATAGAGTTATCTTCCCTGTCTTATATTGTTTCTCCACCCAGTCTTTAAAAATATAACAATCTTCTATTGTGTGCCCTAGCACGCGGTGGTAAGGGCAAAAGTTGGGATCGTCAGTTTTATTGGCTTCTTCAGGGCGTTTTGGCTCTTGTAACTGTAAACCATTCTTCAAAGCGTCCCTAAAAATCTTCATCGTCTTTTCTCTTTTGAAAGAATAGGTTTTATTCTTTCTTTCTTCAAGGGTCAAAGACTTGCCCCAACCATTTTCACCAAGTGTTGGCACTTTTTCAATTTGGGGTATGTTCGTATTATGAACCTCCACCCTTTTGCCCCTGCTGGCGACATTTGTATAAGCGATCTTGGGATCATTCCTCCTTGGTTCTTCCCTCTTGAATTTTGGATTATGTGTATTTACATAGGGCTAATGATTTGTTCGTTTAAGCTTGGCTACATGGGTGATTAATTCCTGAAATGTGGAAATATTATTAGCGTAAAGGAAAGGGGCCATCCAATTGTCAATATTGTGGACCAACAATTCCACAGCTTCGGTTTGCTCTAGTGATTTTTCGCATTTAATACTCAAATTTCTCCACCTCGTGATGTAGTTAAGGATAGTCTCGTCCTTTTTTCTCTTCGTATCTGCCAGGTCCACGATCATAATCTTATCGCTTAACGAAGCGAACTTCATCCTGAAGGTTTCCTCCATGTCAGCCCAAGTTCTAATAACTTCATTCTCCAGGGAGTAATACCACTCAAAGGCGACCCCTGAGAGACTTTGTGGAAACTGTCGGAGCAACAAGGCGTCGTTACCTCCAGTATTCCCACAGGTTGCAACAAATGGGCTAAGTGTTGGTCAGGGTTCCCTATTCTATTAAACATTTTAAAGTGTGGTACAAGGTATCCTTTGGGGTAAGGGATATCATCGTATACAGCCAGATAAGGCCTCCCTCACCTCCTTCGCGGAGCAATTTTGGCTCCCTCCATTTGCTTTAGCTGGTCCATCACCAGTTCTTGTACTTCTCTCTTAGTCAAGGTGACAACCTCGTCGTTTGACTGAGCTGGTAAAGAAGATGTTGCCGGGGCGTTATTTTGTTCCCGCGATGATTGTTCTTGGCGTAACATCATCTCTTGCGTCTTTGCAAGAGCATTAGTCACCTCCTCATTCGCCATGAGGATGCTCATGTCATTATCCCTCTTCTTGAGTTACCTCTTGAGGTCGGCGATAGCTTTATCTCTATGATCATGATTAGTAGTCATGACAGGTTCTTCTTCTTCCTCTTCCTCTTCAAAGGTCTCTTGGTGTAGAGAGGTTGCCCCCAACTCATATCGTTGAACGGGCTCCTGGATTACAACAGAGGCTAGTTTTTTACCTCTAGCTTTTCTTGTCATAGCACGAAGGGTTTCTTCCTCAGAATTAGTGCTAGTCTCCCGTGCGTGTTCCACCATCCGTACCGTATGGATCATATAACCCTTTGTCTCCTTATGGCTAGTCTTGAAACGCCTTTCCTTTCTTTTCATATTCTTTTGAGCCTTTTTGTAGGTCTCATAAACCCATTGAGATATCATCTTTTGAGTAGTGATACGCTTAGGTTTTGGGTGAGACCTGTTCTGTACGTTGGTTCGCAGCCGCAGTCCCTCTATTAGGTTAGAGTTTCTCAGAACCGATAGAAGTGGTGCAAATTTGTTCGTTATGGCGGTTTCCATTTTAGCAACAGAATAGTTACGCCTCACAGGGATTAGGCGACCTTGCTTACAGAGCCTAGCCTCCTTCTTCCTCAAGGCTTGTCGTTTTCGCTTCTTTGTCTTTTCAAGGTTTGAAAACACAGTTCGGTGAATCTTGCCCCCATTAATAGTGAAAGCCGGTTCCTCCTCTTCTTTGTTGAACATGCCTCCATTAACAGTGAACGACGACTTTTCCTTCCTCGTGGCAATCCCTTTCTTCTCCGGAGAGGCCTTGCTCTTAATGGTATGAGAAATCTTTCCCTCACTCTTAACATTCTCAGAGTCTGTAAAGGGTAGATAGATGAACTCGACGTCCTCTTCCGAAATAGAGCCAAATCGAACTCTATGCATGATGATTGATGCGTCCTCAACAAAGATGTTCAGCTTCTTTGCCATTGCTGTGTAGAACAAGAGAAGTGTAAGAACAAGGATGTGAAATTTTTGTGTTGCATAATATAGGTCTCAAAGATGAAAGGAGAAGCCAGGTCCCACCGGGCGTGCCAGAATTTGTGGGGTCAAAATTGTTACATCAGGAAATGTAATAAACCCTTTCAAATTCACCTTAAATTAATAAGGTTTTTGTTTAATGAGTTCTGGCTTCCAATGAGCGCAAGCGTTCATTGTTAATTACCTCTAAAATTAGGGAACCTTTGATTAAGAGATATATAATATGCAACTAAAATGAGAGAGATGAGTCAAATGATATCATTTATAAATATGATTAGAATATAAAATTTGACTTGATATTCAAATGATAAAAGAAATGAGCTTTCATCGGCTTGGGCATTTTATATCTGTCGGACGTCCGATCTAGAAACATCTCATTGAGTGATATTCGGTCTAGGCAACCCAATGTTATATTGATGAGCTACGCCCCAATGGTATACATCGATGTATGCACCTCCCAAATAATATTCCACCGTAATTGCGTTTAGACGTGTTGGATATTTGATTTGGGAAATTGTCTGGCCTTACGGCGCATTGGACAGTTTGGTTTGGAAATTCATCTGGCATTGCGGCGTGTTGGATATTGGATTTGGAAAAATTATCCGGCCTTGCGGCGTGTTGGATGATTTAATTTGGAATTTTATCCAGCCTTGCAGCATGTTGGATAATTTGATTTTGACTTTTATCCGGCCTTTGCGGCGTGTTGGATAATTTGATTTGGGGATTTATCCGGCCTTTGCGGCGTATTGGATAATTTGATTTCGAATTTTATCCGGCCTTGCGGCGTATTGGATAATTTGATTTGGAATTTTATCCGGCCTTGCGGCGTGTTGAATAACTTGAGTTTGAGGATTACCCGGCCTCACGGCGTGTTGAGTAATTTAATTTGGAAAATTACCCGGCCTCACTGCTTGTCGAGTAATTTAATTTGAAAAATTACCCGGCCTCACGACTTGTTGAGTAATTTAATTTAGAAAATTACCCGGCCTCACGGCGTATTGGGTAATTTAATTTGGAAAATTATTTTAGCCCTAGTGAACACGATGCCATATTGAGGAGTTGCACCCCGATGATGCACACCGATGTACGCCCCTCCCAAACAATAATTTTTCATGGTACGCTAGGACCTTCAGTACTGTATTTGTCAAATATTGGACCGAAAGTTACCCTTCTGAATCTGCGTTTTAGTCGTATTTGAATCTTATACGAATTAATTGAAGCTATGTTATCATGCTTTCTGTATCTGTTCGTTTATTTTACTTGATTTTCATTTGTCCACTTGATTTAATCCAGATACGTCCTCGGTGTCACGCCCCGGTCGGATCGGTCTAGGATGAGCGCTTATCCGCTTCCTAGAGCCGTCCGGCGGAATACCAGAACGTAACTCGCCCTAGGGTTTCCGGCCCCGAATTAGAAACCCTAATTTCCCCGGATAATTTTTCTCCCCAAAATACAATTCGCACGGAGAAAACCCTAACCCCAATTCAGAAATCCGAAAAGAAACGGAACCCTAAATTAAATACCTCCTCTGATTTTGACCAAAGTCAAAATTATTTCCTTGCTGGCGTCAGCGTGACGTCAGCCCTCGATTTTTCGCCGCCGCGCGTAAATTACCGTCGCTGACATCACCTTCGCGTCAGCCACCCGAAATTCTTCCGCCGCGCCGAATTTGCACGCTGACGTCCGCCTGACGTCAGCGTCCCGATTTCGATTTCGAAACCGCGAGCGGCGAACGAAATCGGAAGGTGACGTCAGCAGACGAGCGGCTGACATAAGCAAAGGCAAAATCGGCGATTGTGATTTTGACCAAAGTCAAAATCAGAGGAGGTATTTAATTTAGGGTTCCGTCCTTTTCCGGATTTCTAAATTGGGGTTAGGGTTTTCTCCGTGCGATCTTGTATTTGGGGATAAAATTTATCCGGAGAGATTAGGGTTTCGATTTTGGGTCGGAAACCCTAGGGCGAGTTGCGTTCTGGTATTCCGCCGGACGGCTCTAGGAAGCGGATAAGCGCTCTTTCTAGGCCGATCCGACCGGGGCGTGACAACAGGTATCAGAGCTTAAAATAATCCAGCAAGGTGAATCAGAAAGATCTGAGAGGCAACACCATCACTACGGGCGACAAGGAGTGTCGTTCTTCCAGGGTAGGGACCCTGATGCCAACACTAGGGTGTGTTGATGCCAATGTCTAAGGGCATTGATGCCGATGTCAGGGACGTCGATGCCGATGTCAGGGGACATCGAAGGAGACTCTATAAGAGCTCAGTGATTGCAAGATCACTTCCCGGAGCAGGGGCTCTGATGCCAATGCATAGCGTTGATGCCAACACTAAGGCGTGTTGATGCCAACCCCAGGGGGCGTTGATGCCAACACCAGGGCGTGTTGATGCCAATGCATAGCATTGATGCCGGCGCCAGGGGCGTTGATGCCGGCGCCAGGGGCGTCGATGCCGGTGTCAGGGACATCGAGGTTCAGCTGAGTTCAGCAAACATGGTGAAGCAAGATTGATGTGGGCCCATGACCCACAGGTCCAAAATTATCCTTAACAAATTTGTTGATGCAGGTTGTTATAAGCATGGTGCAGCAAACACTCATCATCAGAGGAGGAAGGACTTTGAACATTGGAGGGCCAGTGTTCAACTTGCATGGAACATCGAGGGCGATGTTCAAATCAGGTGGGGGAGTATTGTCAGGGCCCGGTTCAGGCGGTCCGGCCCAGGCCCGAAACACAAGCCCAAGCCCACACAGAGATCCAATTTCTGGGTCAAAATCGGGTCAACACCCGATTGAGGAGAACGCGCGACACGCGTGTGCAGGCACGCGCGGAAGAAGCGGAAGGAACGCGGCGGCGTCTCCTTTCCACGCGTGGCTCGGACGCGAGCTCGCCGAGAAAGCCGGACGACGGCGAAGCTCGGCGCAGCAGGGAACGGATCTGGAGGAAGACTCGGACGCGCGAGGAGATTTCGGCGGACGACGTCTCCTTCGCGATATCAGCGGAGCTTCGACGGCTTCTGCGACGCGGACGACATCTTCAGACGAAGCAAACGACGAGTTCGGCGGAAGATGCGGACGACGGCTTCGGCGACGTCGAGAGAAGCGGAAGACGCAGTTCCTCGCGAAACTTGGGCGCGACGAAGACGGAGTCGTCGCCGAGCGAAGCGGACACGCGAGGAACGGATCACGCGGAGACGTGATCGCGTGAAGCAGAGCAGCCTTCTTCCCTTTAAAACAGAGGGAGATCGATGCAGCGGGGTGCGCAGAGGCGTCACCACACAGAGAGCGCCGGGGGCGACTCCACCGGCGACGGCGAGGCGCCGTCGCCCTTCCAGAGCTGGGCTCTGATGCCGCCAGGGGGCGAAGGTCGGCGCGGAGGTGCCGACGAGAGAGTGAGATCAAGGAGAGCTTGTAACCGGCGATGACCGGCGAGGGAGGGATGGGGGCACCGGCGACGGTGGTCGGCGGCTTGGAGAGACGTTGTAAGCTTTGTTGAAGGAATAAAGCTTCTTCCTTTCATATGTTCCCTTCCCTGTTCTGTGTTCTTCAAATGCGGCGGTTTCCGGCGAGTTCGCAGGCGCGGCGGCGCCTGGCGGCTGAGGCGAACGCAGCGACGTTCGTCGCGAGGTTGAAGACGACGCGAGCGTTTCGAACGCTCGGCGTTCGAAACGAGGCAGAAGTCAACATTGAGGCGGTCAACGACGCGGAATCGAACGAAATCGGATTTCGATTTCGGCAGACGTCAGCGGGGCGACGCTGACGTAAGGCGGCGTGATTTCGATTTCGAATTCGCGAGCGGCGAACGAAATCGGAAGGTGACGTCAGCAGACGAGCGGCTGACGTAAGCAAAGGCAAAATCGGCGATTGTGATTTTGACCAAAGTCAAAATTAGAGGAGGTATTTAATTTAGGGTTCCGTCCTTTTCCGGATTTCTAAATTGGGGTTAGGGTTTTCTCCGTGCGATCTTGTATTTGGGGATAAAATTTATCCGGAGAGATTAGGGTAAGCATCGTCCGCCCGGCCTGTGGGAAGGAAGATCCATGGCCGAAGCTTGGTCTGGAGTTTAGGGTTCGGCATGTGCAGACTAGGTTCGTCGGCATTGGCGTTCGGATTTCACCATTCGGAAGCAACTTAGATACTGAAGCCCAGATCAAGGTAATCAAGGTTTCTCATCGTCCCTGACTCGTCCTCTTTTGACCCCCCTCCTCCCTCTGAGGTTGATTTGAATTTGTCTTAATCCAGACCCGAACCCGATAGCAGTGTAGATTCGGGTCGGATCTATCCCGATGCCAGCATGCTTCCCTGCCCCTTTTTTTTTTACGCTTTCTTCTTCCTTTCACTTTTGTCTCTCTCAACGGCTATAGGGTTTTCTACATGGCGCCGACCAGCTACCCCTGTCGAAATAGAACGCCTTGACTGCTAGCTGCGCTTGCGGGTAATTTTTTTTTACTTTTCCCTTTTCGTTCCTCTCTTCACTTCCTCTTACCTGAGCTTGATGCGATCCTTTCGCTATTTTCGTCTTGTAGCGATATGGTGAAGCACACTTTCTTCAAACTCCGACATTACTAGAACACGTTCGCTTCAGGGGAGGCTGGGGAGTTGCCAGGTACTCAAAAAGTTTGTACATGCATCATATATCTTGTACTTTTTCATATACAAGCTCCTTTATTTCATCTCTACTTATTTAGTATCTGTCGGAAAGGCATGCTTTTAATTTGGGATTTTGACACTATCGAAGTATATATATAATTAATTCTAAAACAAAAAAGGTTTAGAGGTTCTATATTAGTCAGTCAAACTTCTTCTATGGGAGCAATCGATCATATTTAAGATCAGGAGCTGAAGCAATTAGTTCTGATATGTTTATTTTTGAGTTCTTGTGAGGACCATCGATCTAGTAATACATCTTTGAGGTTATACTAAGATTTCAATAACTTTCTAAACAATACTGGTATAGATTCGATGTGCTTTTTTCCTATAAATTTGTCTACAATCGTGTGTGTAGAAAATTGGTTTTCATGTCCAGAGTTTTTTTTACTTAGCGTACTGGCTGTACTTGATTTTGGTTTTACCTTCATTCATCCAGAATCTTTACCTCGCTCTGTATGCTTGATTCAATTTGAATATCTTGCATGATTTAAATTATTCAGACGATTTAAGCTAAACAAATATACCTTTAATGTCTATATATCGATAGCAAAAAACAGAATATAAGTTTGCTTCCCAGATTTTCTGTTCATTATACCAGCAAAGATGGTCAGTGAAAGGACGACTGAAATTTAGCTAGAATTTGGGCAAAATTTTGTCTTATTTATTCTTATTCTTATAATTCTTTAGCAAGTTTTTAGCATATATGCCTCTACCTGTTTTCCTGCCATTGAAATCGGTTCAGATTTTTAAGTCATAAACTTTCACTCGTATGTACAGGGTGATTCATTAGTGGCTCACTTTGAATATCACAAACAACCCATCGCGTCCATTGAATGGAGTCCACATGAGGCATCTACTTTAGCTGTTTCATCCGCAGACAATCAATTGACGTAAGTATTATCACATAAAAAGCACATTTCACATCTCTTCCCCTCTCCATCCTCCTGCAGTACTTTTTATGTGGTTTCATGTACTCGGATATTCTCCCTTCTATTCTGAATCAGGATATGGGATCTTTCACTGGAAAGAGATGAAGAGGAAGAGGCAGAGTTTAAGGCTAAGATGAAAGAGCAAGTGAATGCTCCACAAGACTTGCCACCGCAGCTGCTTTTCGTTCATCAGGTGCTGTCTTTTTACCTTCCTGCTTGTTGTGCTCCATTGTTGTTTTTTAATTTGGTTATTTCAATCTTTACCTAGGATGTATTAAATACTATGATTTAGTGACATTGTTGACTAGTTATAATAGAAGTACTTGCTGCAAAACCATTATAATTATGATTAATGGTAACGTTGACATTTTGCCTCTTGAGTGAATTTTGCTTCGTAAATGAACAGGGTCAGGAAAATCTGAAGGAGTTGCATTGGCATACTCAAATACCGGGAATGATCTTGTCAACTGCAGCTGAGGGCTTTAATGTCTTGATGCCTGCAAATATTGACTCTACGCGTCCTCGCGGGGATGCCTAAACTTTCAGGTGCTTTTTATAAATGTTTTATTACAGGATCAATTGATGTAATCAAGATTCAGATCCGCAGCTATTTATCTGCTTCCTGTTTTGACAGATGCTTAGCTTTATTTATCATTTTCCCTATGCTAGTTTTTGGATCTGTGCAGTTCAGTCAGTTTGTAGCTTTTGAGAACTATAAATTTGATATTATCGAATTTTGGCTTACGTCAACGGGTTTAGTTTAGTATTGCTGGCGAAAATTAATCAGGCTCAAGTGAGGAAGGAAATGGAAAAACAAGTTTATTGTTATTTGAACTCTTAGATGGGATGGTAAGCAATTCTTTTCTCTAAAATCAATTAATCAAAAAGAGAGATGAAAGTTTTAAACAGAAACTTTATTACTTGAAAAGAATTTAGTGTTTAGATGAGGTAACTCGTGTGAATGGTTGAGTTCCTAAATTTTTATCATGTCCTTGTCATTTGAAACCTTGTATATAATTAAAATTATCTGGAGAAGGTGATATGCCAGTTTTTATTGTGTTTTTTCGTTCGGAACCCCATTTCCATTGCTCTTTCTCTTCTACTTTCTCCTTGTTTTCTTGCTTGTTTTCTTCTCGTTCTCTTCTAGCTTTTTGCTACCCATGGTCCCACAATTTTCTTTTTGTTCACTCTCATCGTAGTATCCATCCAATTGAGACGTTAAAATCCAATTGAGACGTTAAAATTTTTGATTCACTAGGATTCATTTACCATAACCCAACGAAGTTAGGAATTTAATATGTATTTGAGTGTAGTTGTGGCCTTGTGGGTACATCATATTCATTTATTAGGTTGAATTTGAGTTGTATACTTTTGGTTCAGCCTCTCCGAAAAGATTGCGCCTTGGCATTATTTGATCCTTTAGTTAGTAGGAGATATAAATGCATTGATGCAATATATATTGAAAAAATAAATTCAACATAAGAGACATATTTTCATTCACAAGCATTGATATATATATGAATAACAGAGTGCAAAACATTCATCAATAAGGGAAAACCAAACATAATCATAATAATTCATGCATTTAGGAAAACCACACATCATAGAGTATCATAGTACAATCCATCTAATCCATCATCACAGTGCACCTACATATGGTGCCAAATAACATCAAGTTAGAAGTATAATAGTTGTATAGTCCATCATCAAATAAGATCCAAAAACACAAAAGCATAAAATCGAGGAGCATAAAGACATCAGACTCAATGGACATGAATGTATCCTTCCCTACAAAAAGAATGGACCCAATGGACATGAATGTATCCTTTCCTACAAAAAGAATGTATCATCCTTGATGTAAAAGGGTAAAGAATGAGTAAGTAGGAGAAGGAATACTCACAAAGTACTAGTCGAATAAAGCATGCAAGCGACAAATGAGAGAGAGAGAAGTGTTGGAAAGGCAAAAGAGGAATGGAATGAGTAGAGGAGTCGAAGACTGTAAAACAACTGTTGAATGCTTATGGAAGCAAGGAAGGCATGGAAAGAAGAGTGCGGTGTCGGAGGGATTCGCCACTCACTTGCTTCGGAAGTCAACAGTAGTCTTCAATTCTTCATCGGTTGCATGGTCTGATTTATCTCCTTTTAATCTTTCGTTAATTCATCATCAATTCTATACAATTGGAGCAACGCGAGCAAGAGCGCTAACTGAGTTGTTGACCCACTAGACCACAATAGCAATCAACACTCAGTAAAAGTCTACTGCAGTAGTTATTACTTTGCAGGGCTGGCTCGTACTTTTTCTTTTAATGCACTTACTTTTTTGTTTTAATAAAAAGAGACCTAGTGGAGGGAGTTGAGCAGAGTGTATGTTGCTTTAAGATTCGTGCGATGAGTGATGTTGGATTGCACGTGCGATGTCGTGGCCACAGCTCATCAGAGAGACTGGCACCTTACTGACTCAGCAGTAACCCTTCGTGGTCACGAATGCGTCGATCAGTGGCATATAGTGCTGAGCATTAATTTATAATTATTGATTTTTATCAATTTTATCAATTTTATCGAAGATAAAGGTAAAATCAGTAACGATAACGGTAATGATAATAAAATTAAGGATATTCAGTAATCGGTAATTGGTTTGATTAAGGATTTTCAGTTCGGTAAATTTATCGATTTACCAAATATATAGATTTTTTATTTTTTTTTTATTTTGAAAGAGCATTTGAAATTGGATTTTAATTTTAAATTTATCGATCCAACTTCCCGTTACTTGTTTTAATTTACTAACGGCTCCTACATCTTTATCATCAAATGTAAATTTTTTAATACTTTTAAATTAAAATATTATTTTTGTTGAGTTGTTTAGTGTTTACATGATTATTAATTTATTATTTCTCATTAATGATAATTTAAAAAACTAAGCATCATTTCTTTTAGAAAAATAATTTATTGACTAAAATAATACTTTGATAAATATTAATCAATGTATAATATTATCGAGAAGTAATATTTATATTTAAAAATATATAACAATAGCAAAATCAATAATTTACCTTTTTTACCTATTTACCAATCGGTAAAATTGGTAAATTACCGATCGGTAAATTCACAATTGGTAACGGTAACGATAATAAAAAAAGGTAAAATTGATAATCGGTAATTCGGTAATTCAGTATTTATCGAATGCTCAGCCCTAGCGGTGTACCTCTCAATAAAATGAAAATATTTTTCAGTGCTTCTTGCTACCTATGTTGTTGTCAATGCAAATCATTAAAATGAGGGTAGTCAAATCAAATGGCGCCCTTCAGAGTTCAACGGTTCAACCTCCCTGAACCCTCGGTGAATGCACGAGTTCCAGCATGACGGAGTGGACACTTGCTGATTCGGGTCAAATCTGTAATCTCTTAAGACGTAACACTTTAAGCTCTGCTAAGTGGCTTAATGATAGAACGTGGATTCAAATAGGTGGCAGTGGAGGATCCGAGCAAGATATATTTAAGATCCGTCAGGTAGTGCAGTGGGAACTTTGCCGATTCGGATCGAATTCCTAATTTCCTCAAAAGTTCATTAAGATCCTCTAAGTGAGTTGAGGATATCACGTGGAGGCGGATTCAAATTGGTACCTATGCTCGAGGATGGAGGATTCGACTGGGAGACAATTGAGATCCGTTAGGGCCCCTGTCACGCACGAACGTTGAGAGTTCAAGAGGTTTCACGACGGCAATGCACCGTGCAAATTTCTATCTCTTTCTCTGATATTTCTTCTTCTTTTTTGTCATCCTCCGCCTCCCGAATTCAGGTTTGTTCTCCGAGGGTGAGGATGAAGACGGCTAGCACGGCGGAGTACCTGCACCGGCTCGAGGAGATGCGTCATGTCATGATAAAAACTTTCTTTACCAAGACATGGCAATTTGGCATGTTAACATGCGCTACAAAATCCAAATCATAACTCACAAAATTATTATCAGAATTCCAATATCATTAAATCTCAAAATTTTCATAACACATATCAAAAACCAATTTAAGATACTTAAACAAAACTATCAAAATCATCGATTCTTGGTAAAAGATATTTGTTTCTGATGGTGACAGCATTCAATTGCCTATAATCGATACATGATCTCATTGATCCATCTTTTCCAAATCTCTTTCACAGGTAACACTTTCATAAATACATTTTCTCTTATAGCAAATACAAGATTTCTCTTCTCATAACCACATAACTCTTTTATCTAGTTTGTGCCTCCAATAACATTTGCTTATCTACTAAACTATCTTTGTCTCAATCACTCACTTATGAGAAATCCAACAATAATTATTCTCTAGGTACACCATAAAACAATGGTGTCTTATAAATTCTTTCATACAAAGCCTCAAAAGGAGTTATTTAAATATCCAAGTGGTAGTTCTTATTATAATCAAACTATCATTTGCAGTCACATATCTAAACATAATCACAAAATTATAAACTCATGTGAACAAAAACTTTCCAACATAAATAAGAATGGATCATTTTCATAAATCATCATATTACCAACTCAACAAGAGGAATCATAAGATCAATAATAACATCATAAAGAAGTATAATCACATGATCCCAACAAAATAGATGAGATAATATGATCATAAGCTGTTACAAATTCCCTCAAGGTATCATCAGTAAGGACGATCAAAACCAGAAATATATGTGATCAACATATCATAAACAAATATACCTATGATATCATCAACTATATAAGTACCATCATAGGATCAATACAAGATCATCGCTATGAGTTCATTATCATCAAACCATCACTAGAAGACAGTTTCAAACATAACATTGTGATAACAGATCATGTACACTATTATAAAGACTAAATAGATACGATCAAGCAGCAAAATCAGGAATATCATAATATCATTTGAAATTCTTAATGTGATCATCTTAACTTCAAACTTGATATCATCCTTGGCCAACACAACACCATAATAATCATCATATGAAGGGCAACATGCTTATACCATAAATTCAACATGATACTTGATACTAACAAAACAAGCACGCTCACAAGATCATAATCAAACATAACCAAAAGATCATTACTCACATGTGATCATCAACATAATCAAGTGTGCTCACAAAAATATTATTAAGATCAAACATACTCACCATGTTATACTTTTGGAATATATCACTTCATAGATATTAGAACAAAACTCATGCATGATCAACATAACAAGACGGATTGATTCAATGCAATCGTTCTCGACATGGTCTTACCAAGCGGTTTCTGGAAGTGCTTCCCCCGGCCGGTCCAGTCCTAGCTTCGCAACTATATTGGAGGCACCACTCTTTACTACATCTCTGGCTTCCTCTGGAGCTTCGACATTTACTATTTGAATTGCAACGTTTACCTCCCCAAAGGTCCCCTCCTTGCTAACCTCATTTTGGTTAATCTATTATTCATCTTGATTTTTGTTGTTTGATCAGAATCCTTCTGGTTCTTTGTAAGCATTGGAGTGCGACAAAGATTTATTGGTTATTAACTAGTCTCTGATAGCACCATTCGAAGGAACACATGAGCGGACACGAAAGCACAACAATAGAAGAAGATTGGAAGTCTCAAAACACTATCACAAAGCAGGAAATACAGGAGAAACAGGTTCACCTCAACCGGAGAGCATCTCGGCGAGAACACGCCTACTACGTTAACAAAACAACAGTAAGTATCAGCCTGTCTTTCCATTCCCCCCCCATCCTTCCCCTAATACAACTCCCCTCCTTTTGCCCCAAACCCGGTTTACCTTCCTAACCCGTCCCATTCCTTGAACCGAGCTTAGACTCGGTTCAGCGTGTATACACCCTCCATATAGGGGGGTGGTCTTGATGGCGTAAAAATACCTCCCTCCGGAAGAGCAGCCTTGTCCCCAAGGCTGTGGAGTGCTTCTGGAAATTGATCGCGCATGACGTCCACATCCTCCCATGTCGCTTCCTCACCTATTTTGGATGTCCAACGAATAAGTCATTGATCCACTGAGTCTGCACCCCTCCTTATACTCCGCGTGGCTAGGATAGTTTCGGGTGTGTATTGCATAGGCAATTCCGCTTCCAATCCCAAAGGTAAATCGGCCTCGGCCACCTGGGTCCCGATGGCCCGCTTGAGCTGTGATGCGTGGAAGACTGGTGAATTCGAGAGTGGGAGGGTAGATCCACCCGATAGGCCACTGTACCAACTCGCTGAAGGACGCAAAATGGTCCATAGAAGCGAGCCGCTAATTTCTGATTGATATGCCGCGCCACTGAGTGCGATGAGGCCGAAGCTTGATGTAAACCAAATCCCCTGCATTGAAATTGACATCCTTCCGATGCACATTGGCATATTTGACCATGCGTTGTTGGGCCCTGTAGGGATTATATTGGAGCTGTCTAAGCATCTCGTCGCGATCTAACAATGTGCGCTCAACAGCATCAACAGTTGATTCTCCCAAGACATAGCGATGCAGGGTCGATGGAGGGCGACTATACACAACCTCAAATGGCGTCATTCCGGCTGCCGAATGAAAGCTTGTATTATACCAATATTTCGCCCAGGGCAGCCACACTGCCCATTCTTTTGGTTGCTCGGATGCGAAACAACGTAGATAGGTCTCAAGATAGCGGTTCAACACTTCTGACTGTCCATCAGTTTTCGGGTGTTAGGCCGAGCTCATCCTCAACAATGTGCCCTGTAGACAAAAAAGCTTAGACCAGAAGCGGCTGATAAACATCGGGTCGCGATCACTCACAATTGAGCCTGGAATCCCATGGAGTTGTACTATCTCGGTCATAAATAAGTCTGCCACTGAACTTGCCGAGTAGGGGTGCTTGAGTGCGCAGAAATGACTGTACTTCAACAAACGATCCACCATGACCAGTATCACATCAACCCCCTTGGATCGCGGAAGCCCTGTGATGAAATCCATCGCGATGTCTTCCCATACTCTGCTCGGAATCGGGAGGGGTTGGAGTAGTCCGGCTGGGGATGTGGTCTGATACTTATGCCGCTGACAAATGGTACACGTGGCTACAGCTCGGTAAATGTCCTTCATGCTAATCCAATAAACATTGTCTGCTATCCGCCGATACGTACGATACGCGTCCGAATGGCCGTCAATGGGTGAGCCATGACATTCCTGGAAAATGGTATGTGTCCAGTTGGAGTTAGCTGGTATCAGTAAGCACCCCTTATAAAGTAATCGCCCCTGTCGCAATTCAAACGGGGTGGCCTTCGCGGGGTGCTGCCTTAGGCCCTGTATGATATTAGTTAGTGCCGAATCCTTCTCTACCTCATCCTGAATTTATTCCAGGTCAGCCCATATAGGAATTGAGAGCGCCGCCAAGTCTGCATGCTCCGGTAGCCTTGACAAGGCATCCGCAGCTCGGTTATCATTACCCGGCTTATACACAACCTCCATATCATAGCCCAAAGAGCTTGGCCAACCAATTTTGTTGGTCTGGAGTGGTGATCCGCTGCTCCACTAAGGCCTTCTGATCCGTGTAAACTTTAAATTTTTGCCGAGAAGATAGGGTCTCTAGTGTTGAACGGACAGAACTAAGGCCATGAGTTCCTTCTCGTAAGTGGACTTTGCCAAGTTGTCGTATGATAGAGCCTTACTGAAGTAGTCTATTGGCTACCCTCACTGCATTAGGACAACCCCTATCCCTCTCCCAGAAGCATCACATTCAATGGCGAATTCGTCAGTGAAATCAGGTAAAACAAGCATAGGGACAGTTGTCATTACCTTCTTCAATTGGTCAAAAGCTTCTTGTGCTTCGTCACCCTAGCAAAACCCGTCCTTCTTTAAGAGTGATGTGAGTGGCTTGGCTATCTTACCATAGTCCTTCACGAACTTCCTATAGTACCCCGTGAGGCCGAGGAACCCTCTTACTTGCTTGATGGATGTTGGCGTTGGCCACTGGCTCACACTGCTTATCTTTTTGGGATCCATGGCAACCCCACCTGGCTGAATAATGTGACCCAAGTACTCCACGCGCATGTGCCCAAAACTGCACTTTGCCTTGTTGGCTACCAACTGATTTGCTCTAAGGATCTCTAGAGCTTGAGTCAAGTGCTTCAGATGTTGCTCCCAAGACCGGCTATAGACTAAGATGTCATCAAAGAATACCAGAACAAACTTGCGCAAATATGGACGAAACGCCTCATTCATCACAGTTTGAAACGTTACAGGGGCATTCTTTAGGCCGAAGGGCATGACCTTAAACTCGTAATGACCAGAATGGGTGCGAAATGCTGTCTTGTGGATATCTTCCGATTTGACCCTTATCTGATTATAACCAGAGCGCAGATCTATCTTGGAAAAGTACTCAGCCCATAAAGCTCGTCAATCAACTCCTCAATCACTGGAATTGGATACTTGTCTGCGACTGTAATACTATTAAGTGCACGGTAATCAACGCAGAAGCGCCAACTACCATCCTTCTTCCTCACAAGTATCACTGGGCTTGAATAAGGACTCGAGCTAGGCTGAATGATGCCTACCATTAGCATCTGCTGAACCAACCGTTCCATCTCATCCTTCTGGTGATAGGCATAGCGGTAGGGTCGTACCCTAACTGGTCCCTCGCCTGGTTGAGTGACTATAGCATGGTCAAATTCCCTCGCTGGGGGCAGACCCATGACGTCTGCGAAAACGTCCTCAAATGTGGCTAACATGGTTAGCAATTGTGATTGCTGACGCTGCGTCAGTGTTACTTGTTCCCCGTCTCCAAGGAAAAGTTGTTAACCGCCCACACAATAGCTCTGAAATCCGCTTCTAGCTTCCCACCTAGACCCTTGAAAGTGATGGATGAGCAGATTAGGATGGATCCCCACGGATGACGCACTCTTGCCCTCCTTGTGCAATTTTCATGTACTTCTGTCTCCCGTTCACTCTGATCTCCCCTAAGGTTTCTAGCCACGCCATGCCCAGCACCATGTCAACTCCGCCTAGGCTAAATAAGTAAGCCTGTAACTGGGTGTCGTATTTGCCAAGCACGACAGCCAACTGCTCACATTTGCCGTGCGCTGTGACTCTTCCCCTGTCGCCAAGACTGACTTTGTAAGTTTGTGTGGGGGTAACTGCCCACCGCTTAACCAAACGGGCTGAGATGAAGTTATGACTATCCCCACTATTAATGAGTATGACGGTGGGAACCCCATTGATGGTCCCCTTGAGCTTCATGGTGCAAGGACTTGATATCCCACCGATTGAATATAAGGATAGCTCCATCTGGTTGCAAGTATGCTCCTCTGGGTCTCCTTCCTCTCTAACTATCTCTGTCTCATTCCTGTCATCAGCTCCGTCTGACCCATCATCGTCTTCTGCCAGTAAGGTGATATGAAGGATTTTGTTATTGCATTGGTGCATTGGGTGATAGGGCTAGTCACACCGGAAACAGAGACTCTTCTCCCTTTTGCTGATGTAGTCCTGATACGATATGACTCTCCCTCCCTTCATGTGATCCCCTTGTGTCCCACCACTCGGTGTAGAGCGAACGTGGCTTCCTGATAAGCGATCCGCAAGTGCACGGATTTATCAAAGTAATAAAAAAAATTATCGTTCCCAACGAGAACTACGTAGTTAAGTACTGACTTCTTGACCTATTTGAATTTAGGCGGATTCAATCTCTGGTTGTTCTAAACTTCTACGCATGACACAAACTCGGAAACAGCTTTTAAGAGACTTAATTTCTAAAGGATCGAAATTTCATGGGTTCGCCACACTGATAAACATGGATCATGTAAAAATACTCAATTAATAGACTTATCTATCCTGAAATGTACTTTTCCTATGGTACATATTACCTCCTCTCAGAGCGTAATACGGTATTTAATTAGGTTAACTCCCTACTCTCGTGACAGTTAACCTAACTAAACCCCTTGAGTTCTATGAAAAGTAGATTAATTCATTTAGACGAATCCAACCTACTCTCGTGGTTGGATTCGAAGGCTTAATCAAAATAGAATGGACGTTGCGATTCACCTCTCGGTCCTTCTCGCAACGTCTAAGACGTAAGATTACTTGGCCAAGGTAATTTACGGGTTACATGCAATTTCAATCAAATCAGGATGACAAATTTATAAGAAAAGAGCAATAATATAGATAAATCCATGAAAGTCAGTGGGCTATACCCAAAAATCCCAAAAAAAAGTATCTACTTGCTCATATTGTTAAGGAAATGCATGTTTATGATGAACAAGTAAAGATCTTCTAAAAATCACGAAGAAATCACAGAAAGAACAATGGAACCGCCTTCTCCTTGATCTGGAGACGAGGAAGAGTGGATCAATCATCAAATTCGTGTGGAATCTCGCCGGAATATGCCCTGAAATCAAGTTGTGGCCTCTGTCGCCGCTGCCGCTTGTGCTCGTCCGAATCGCCCCCCTAAACCCTCGAAAAATCTATCTTTTATAGCTGGACCAGTTTAGAACCCATCAAGGAACGGCTCTGCGAAATTTGGCTCAAATCTGGTTTGAATCGGGTGAGAAACGAGTGAAAAACTCGTCGGGCGAAAGTTTTTACGGCCCATGATGCGTTTACGGCTGAGGCTGTAAATGTTTCTATGAACAATGCTTTCGGTCACAGAAAGTTTCACATACCGTGATGGATTCACGGCTTCACCCGTAAAAGTTTCTGTTCATTCCGATACTTAGCCGATTTTCACCTTCCGCTCGGCATCAAAATTACGGTTGGATTGGAATTACGGCCAAGGTCGTAATTGTCTCATTTTTCACCATTTTCGCCCCAGATTTGACGTGTAGGCTCGTGATCTCCTCGGGAATTATGCTTTGGCTTCAAAACTCTCGAAATCATTCATTTTTTATGCCATTTTACCTACATTTTCATTAAAACAAAGAAAAGTGAAGATTCCGTGCAAAGTAAGATAACAACATTAAAATTAGCACAAATCATGCAATTTAGCTCAAAATATGATCTAAAATATAGGCAAAAATATGGTGTAAATACAATGCATCAAAATACCTAGACTTAGAATTTTGCTTATCCTCATGCAATACACTGATATGAATAAAGAATGTTAAGATAAAGAACACTCACATGTTCTACCATCAATAAAGTCCTTAGTCTACATTTCAGGCAAACAATTCTTTAGGACTCAAATTACTTAAGAAATCATCAAGAGTCTACAATCCAAGAAGGATAAAATTCACAAGTCATATTATAATGTTCATTCAACACATATCAAGCAATCAAATACTTTTTGGTTTAATAAATCTGCCCTAATCAATAGATAAAGATTTATTTCAAGTCACTTAGTGAAATTATAGATAAGAGACTTTTAGTGCAATTTGGTCTTTAAACTGTTATTTATCATAAAATTGTTCAAAGTATACTGCTGAGCAGCATAATATAACTCATGGTATCAATCTCAAATCAGAGGAGTTTTCCACATAGCCTACAGCTTTCTTTCATTTTTTATTTTTATAGACTTCAACTCGTGTCTTCGGTACCACTGCCAATTTTTCGCAGTGCCAAGTAGAGGAGTCTCTCTCCCCTTTTTTATAATCAGATCAAAAGCCGGCTAGTATCAAATCATAATCTCAGATTAAGCAACCAGAGGAGTTGGAGCAAATCTCAAGTTAAATAGATGAATCACTAAATTTCTATCCATAAAAGCAAAATCTATTTAATCCAAGGAAGATAAACTAAACTTAAAGTATAAATTCACTATGCACATGTCGTTTAAACACATAACAATTCATATATAAACTTTATCAATACCAGAATCGATCTTACTCACCAATTTAAGTCCACATGAATTCTCAAAAGTTTTCTAAGTCATCAAATTTGAAATACCCAAAAAGCTTTCTAAGTTCAAAATTGAGGATAAATCAATCGAGTGTTTCTTAAAAATCATAGACATTCAAAGTTCATATCTGATGGCTCGACTGGAGGGATATGCTCTGTAGATCTCGGCGGTGGAAGCCTGGTGAAACTGCCTCTCTAGGAGCTCCAAGTGTGGGATCCACGATCCAGTTCTGCTGAACATGAACCGTAGTATCGGTGTGCCTAAACATAAGATGGTACAAGTTCATGTTCGGCAGCCTCATCGTAATATCGGTGTGCCTAAACATAAGATGGTACGACCTCCCAAGCCTCGTAATCATCTTAATAGCCACACATGCGTCCATATTTACCCTTTGCCTCATTCAACCCCGCTAGGTCAACACCGAGAGCAAGGGCAATCGTGGTGATCATACCTCCCATCACGAGGACTCCTCTCCGAGCTCTAGTGGCTTTCTGAATCTGCTTCATCAGGAAAAATAAAGTGCTAACTTTGAAACCTCTCTGCATGGCCCATAAATAGAATAGTTCTGTAGATCTGACCATGCCATCACTCTCTGCCCGCCCAAAGATGGTGTGTGCCAATACTCTATGTATATATCTAAAAACTGGGTTGGACAAACGCGTGGCTCTGGCGATCCTAGGGTCAAATCCTTTCTCACAAGTGATCTCCTCCCAAAAAGTCCTCTCTGAATACTCGTGAGGATGGTGTTGGGTCACGTCCGAGGGGAATAAAAAAATATGACCCAGCTGGTCCAAAGTAAGTACTGCTGTAACAAACTTTACTGCCGTAATTTCAACCCATAACGCGACTTTCCCGGTCAACTTTGAAGTCTGATTTTTGTGGAGATGATTGCGGACAATCTAGGCCATTAAATTCGATGTTGTAAAGAAGCAATAAGAGAGCTTTCACCAAGACGAAGAGGAGGAGACCAAAAGCCCCAATTTTTGTCCACTACAAAGAGAGAAATCGCTTCACACGCCGCCGCCCTAGGTTTCACCGCCGTGAAGCGTACAACGCATCTCCGGCCGTGAAATTTCAGTGGAAGCTACGCATAGAGGAGGAGAAGACACTCCAGAAGATTCAGCTTGAAAGGAGATCAGACGGAGAAGAAATCAACGCAAAATCGAGCGCCGCCACTGTTCAAGCATGATTACGGCCGTAATCTCCATTACGGCCATACCGTAATTTGTTCTTCCTCTTTTTTTGATTTCTTACGCTATGGATTATTATAATCCTCTATGATAGCTTAAACCTTTTTTGGGACATGAGGGAGTAATTCCCTTTGATTTTTAATGACTAGATGATTTCTTTTTCATGATTTCGTTGCGTATAATTTTAGCATGATAATTTTACTCATGTGATGATTGCACTTTGATTCTCCATAGATTCATACTATTATTTATGTTTTAGAGTTTTCACAATAACTACCAAAAGGTGACTTGCTTGAGAACTTGGAACCCTAGAATTGCATGTTAAGAGCTTTCTATAAGAAATTAGGTTAGTTCTCATTTGTTTGATTTTAGTAGTTTAATCGCTATGATAATAATATAAATCTAGGATTGATATCGAGATGTCAAACGTGGAGATCTTGTGCGAAAGCAAGGATCGGAACATTGGAGAACTATGAGTGAAACTTGTGTTAAGACTCGGATGTACGAAAGTGATCCTTGAGACTCCACTTGAGATAATCAACTTAGAATTCGAATGCACGAAAGTGATCCTTGAGTTCTTCGTTTGATGATTTACTTATCTTTAGCTTGGGATAGATCTTGCGCGAAAGCGAGGATTGGTCCCTGCATAATTGTTTGCACGAAAGTGAGATGATCTTTTTACAAAGTAAATTATGTCTTTATCATGATAAAATTAGACTGACGAATTTCTTCTTATATCTAGTCATAGAAATTAAAGTGAATGAAACCCTAGTCCCAGTTTTCTCTCTCTGATATTTCCGCTTTAGCTTACAATTGCTCACTTGCTTAATTTCGATTCACCTAGATAGTAAGAAATCAATTATTCGGTACTCAGCAAACAAGGTCTCTGTGGGTTCGATATCTATTTTATTACTTCGAGTATCCGTGCACTTGCGGACACAACAAGCTTGGTAACGTAATAAGTTTTTGGAGCCGTGTCAAGGAGTGACAAGTCCCTGTACGCCAAGCAACAGGTTTTGGCCGCAACACCAGAAATAAGTTTTTGTCTACTTGTTGGGATACAACACCGGGCCTCTTAATCTGACAAAACTGCCAGCTGATTTGGCCCATGAAATCATCATGAGACCTAATCTCAATTTTCAGCATAAGATTGATGGAGAGAATGTTGTGGATGTAATTGGCGCATAAGGGGAATAAAATTTAATTTTTTCGGTTTTCAAATTTTTATATGCGCCACTTGTCTCTTCCATGGGTTGATATGGTCATAGCGAGTGCCCTCCTATGTTGTGATGTGGATGAACGTATCCACTTGTGATGAATGCTTGTAAAATCTAATGCCACCTGCGTATGGTACCTCTTCCCCTATCTCGATGTAAAAATTTTCATGTATTCTTTCATCATGTTTTAGAATAGGTCTAGAATATTTTTCCATGAGAGAGGTTAAGGCTTCATCAAGACAACAAGGTGACTTCTTCAACCGAAATCAGAATGGCGCCAGCTTTTGGATGTGTGGTGTTTGATTTGTGATTAGAGGAAGGAAACAAGCTTTCGGCTTTATGGCATGGGCTGATCTGCTTCAGAGACTCGCAACCCTTGGATGCACGATAACGTGTCACATGGCTCGTGACATGTTATATGTATGAAAAGGTCTATGACCATATCGACCAAAATTGCATGCCTATGTTGGCTTATTATTCTGTCCATAGCATACATGTGATGTTTTTCCTTATTGTTGCCACCATAGAAAAATTCACATGCTAGAAAATAATAATAATAAGATGATTTAACTCTCCATGAAATATCAAGTCGGTAGCCTTCTGAGGTGTAGCCCTTGTCAAGCCATCGATCGATGGACTGTGAACTGTTTCTCACCCTCGTGAGACACACCCATCTATCTTTGGAAGGCGTGTGGTCACACAGCATTTTAGTCTGCCACAAATGTAGACATGCCCTCGTGAGGTGCAGGTTGGCCCTGGGCATAACAATCAGGTTAGACTTGATTAGTTTTCATATGTCACTGACATGATAAAACACTATAGGCATGTGTTGAGAGGATAGGGTTCTATGCTGTACCCAGCCCTCGTTGGACACAGGACACCTAGTCTGTCTCGACTAAGAGGAGTTGTGCACGACACAATTGGCTGACATGCCTACCTAAGGAAGTATGAGATCACTCTGTGCAGCCCAACTCACCCTCGTGAGTTGCGAAGACCTCATGTGAAATTAGGATCCTACTCACTAATTTCCAAGTTGATTTTGAGAGTTATCAACTTGTTAGGAAATAGTGGGAGCTTAGCATTTAATACAAGTCCTTGTTAAATGCTTTATCATAGTACTTATTTTGCTTATTTACTTATTGTAGATAATGACATCTCCTAACCTTAGAATAGAACTTTATGTGAATAAACTGGATGGGACAAATTGGACAAAGTGGTTCAAAATTTTATCCAAAATACTAGAACAAGAGAATAAGGTGCATCTTCTTGAAAGACCTCCATCCCAGCACAGTATTTATTTTACTACAGGGTGGGAGTGGAATGTTCATCTTGAATATTGTGAAGATAACAAATAATACACTACTCTTGTTTTAGAGTGCATGACCCCTGAGGTCAAGGTTGAGTGTGATGAGATGGGAATTTATGATATCATCATACATCTCCAAGGTCTCTTCACACCATGCACTCTAAAAAGTGATCAAGAGAGTGTTGTTGAATCTTTAGGGTGTTTGCCTAAATCCAGGAATGACCATGGTTCTGTTTCTTCGAAGCTAAAACTTCAGAAGATTGGGAATGCATGAAAAATTCAGGACAGATTAAGGCCCAAGAAGAGCATGGCACAGAAGAAGGGATGTAATCCATCTGCTTCAGGTATCTTGTTACTGAGGTCATTATGTCTACTTCTTATTAATGGGTACTTGTTACCGCATGTGGAGCTTACATATGTTTTCATATGCAGGGGCTCAAAAGAAGTAGGACAATGAGGCTTGGTGAGATTGACTTTCGGGTCGGGAACAGAGCATAGGTTGCTGCTGTTGGTTTTATCTCACAGCCTTCAGGACTTCAATTAGAACCTTGCTATTATATACCATCTATTACAAAAGAACATCATATCCATTCCTTTGTTAACTAGTAATGGATTTTAGTTTGAAATAATGAATGATATTTTTCTCTAAACCTTGGATCTTCTATGGTAGTGGTACAATCAGTAATGCCTTGTGGTTTTGTATGTAACATTAATACCAAGAAGATCAAACCCAATGATTCTATCAACACCTTCATATGGTATTGTCGCTTAGGCAATATAAGCAAAACGTCGCATCCAACAGTTCCATGTATATGGACTATTGGGGTCATTATCCCTTCAGGATTATGATACATGTGAGTCTTGTTTATTGGGCAAGATGACAGATGCTCCCTTCACCAAAAGGTTGAGAGTGATAGAGGTAGAGACCACAGGCCAAGAAGCTACAAGTGGAGTCTACGAGTACCCTAGTCAAAGGCCTGGAGGGTCGCGAATAAGCTAGCAAGCTCAATGACAAAAGCTAGCACAATAATTAGAAAAGAACTATTTCAACGACCCAATAAAGTGAAGACACTCAAGCTCACGACATTCAAAGGAGTTGCCGCATCAACCTAGGACTTGCATATGCGGCAACCAATTCAGCAAGCTATGAAGCACGTAATAATGTTTGGCCCAAATAAGGATCTCTTCAAGGCCGATTCAAAGCCCATCTTTGTAACAGGCAGAGACTTGTTGAATGAATTTAGAAATGGTTTTCTTCTGATAGATGTCTTCTTCCTCTCCTCTTCTCCAGGTGACGAGCACCTTCTTCCTCTCCTTCTAGGGCCGAGCCCCTCCCTCTTCCTCGCTTCTCTACCACCTTCTTCCTCCTCTAAACTTCTCCTCTGTTACACCTGCAATCAAACCCAAATTTTTGAAACTTTTTCAGTTTGCCGCCAACAATCCACTGGCCGAATCTCCACGAGACATCGGCCACCACTCCTTCCCCTAAAGAAGCTTCAGCCGCCAGCATCTGCCCATCCACCTCACCGATCGCCGGAATTGAAACTCCGACCAACATCCCCTGTTCTTGCTCTCTTTCCACCATAGATCCACCATCCGACGTCGTCCTCCTCCGACAGCCCACCTTCCGTCTCCAAACTCCGGCCACCTCCTCTTCATCATCAAAGCAACCCCCAGTTGTAACAAGTTTGGATTTCGTGCACCACCGGAAGAGCAGCGACACCCCCTGTACCTCTTGCGCACTTCCCCTGCTTCGGCTGAACAGTTGTTCCTCCGTTTGCACCAGTTTCCCGTCGCCATCCTCACCCCAATCCACCTCTGTCCATCGGTGCTCCGACGACATCAACACCACCTCGTCCTTCCCAATGTCGCTGACGAACACCCAAGCTCCCGCATTACTGATCGGCGCAAGCCTCGCTTGCCTGTTTCCATAACTCTATTTCCTGCTTCCAAGTTTTCTATTTGGTTCAATATTAATCTGATTATGCTATTTGTTGCAAGTACCTTAAGCATTCGGTGGAGCAAAAATCCATAACTTTGGCACGATTAGAAAGAACACATCCTGTTCTATCAGTTGGACCAGTCAAGCCGAACCCAGGCTTAACAGATCAACCAAGGATACCTAGCAACTTTTGATATCTGATTAAATTCTGCATTTGTTTTAAAAACTAATCTGATTAGCCATTTTCTTGTAGGAATTTAACGAGCTTGTATGAATTGCAAACCTAGATATATGGCATGCCTAGTAAGAACATGATTCGTTATACTACTTGGAAGATTTGGTCCCATTGAAATGTCACTGGATCGTCCTACGCTACATAACAAATTATGTCGAGTGATTAATTTCTGCTATTTTATCATTTACTAATATGAGTAGCTTGTTTGTTGCAAACGCCTTACTTGTTCGACAGATCTGAATCCTATAATTTTGATACCATTCAAAAGAACTAATCTAGTCTTACAATGTGGTTTAGTTGGTTTGAAATTTTGATCATTGGAACCTAATGCAACCTATAGCTACTTTTCTTAAATGATACTTTTCTATAGCACTATATTTTTGGCTGCTTTCTGTATTTTGATTTTTCTGTAAAATAAAAAAAAACATAAAAATTAGTCTTATAATCAGTAGAATAAATCACACGCTTCCCCCTGCATCAGAGAGGGTAAGTGGCTTGTTGGATCAAATACACAGCAATGTGTGTGGACCCATGAAAATAAGCACGAAAAGGTATTGTATACTTCATTTGATGCGGATATGTCTTATCCAACATAAAACTTTGGAGAAATCCAAGAAATTCAGAAATGAAATACATAATCAAATTGGAGGATTTATTAAAGCACTTTGATTGGATCAAGGTGGTTAATGAGGAATTTATTGACTATCCTAAGGAGTTTGGGATTATCTCACAGCTTACTCCACCTGGAACACCATAACTGAAAGGTGTGTTCAAAGGAAGAAATAGGAACATATTAGATATGGTTCCATCTTTGAAAAGTCATACAAATTTACTTCCCTCCTTTTGGGGCCATGCAAGCAACTAATCTGACACTCAGCATTTTTCCATCAGAGAGTGTGTCTAAAACACCTTTTGAGTTTTGGACTGTAAAATATCCCAGCTTATCTTAGGATTTGGGGATGTGATATCCAGTGATCTCAAAATTGTGTGTTTGTGGGGTACTGAAAAATACTACTTCTATCCCAATGAGAATAAAATATTTGTTGCTCGAATTACTGTCTTTCTTAAGAAGAAATTTCTTTAGAAAGAAGCTAGTGGGAGTAGATTTGATTAGGACGAGGTCCAAAATCAACCACAGAACAATTAGACACAGATGGAAAGGGAATCTCACATACAAGTTGAAAGCTAACCTGAGGTTCAAGTAATACAAGAACCGCATAAGTCTGGACGGATTCGAAATGCTCTTACAAGTTATGGGCACGATGAATTTTTCATCAAGGATGAAACTAAGACTTATAAGGAAGCGGTCAGTGGACCAGATTCCGAGAAATGACTGAGCGCCATGAGAATTGAAATGAACTTCATGTCTGCTAATCAAGTCTGGGACTTGGTTGAGCCGCCAAAGGGATAACACCCATAGGTTGTAAAAGGGTCTTCAAGAGAAGACAAGCATGGAAGGTAACACTGTTACCTATAAACACAGGCTAGTGGATAAAATTTCTTACAAGTCCACAGGGTGGATTGTGATGAAATCTTTCTCTAATAGCGATGTTTAAGTTCATTGGGTTTCTGCTTGCAATAGTTGCATATCCTATTATGGCATATGGATGTGAAAACAGCTTTTCTTAATGGACATCTGTAAGAGGATGTCTATATGGAATTAGCCAAAAGATTTTCATACAGAGGCCATAAAGATATGCATGGGCTCATGCAAGTGTATTGAAAAGGTGCTTGTGTTTACAAGAAGATCAGTGGGAGCATCATATTATTTCTTGTTCTATATGTTAACGATATTCTCCTCATATGAAATGATATCCCAACACTTCACGCTATGGAAGTCAAGGCTTGGGAAGTATTTCGAGAAAAATGATCTAGGGAATGTGGCCTATATCCTAGGCATGAGGATCTTTAGATAGAGATCCAAGAAAGACATTGCCCTTACTCAATCTACTTACATCCAGGTTTATACATAAAAGATCATATTGGGTAATACCAAGAGATGATACCTTCCGGGGAAACATGGTCTGACTCTCTCTCGAAGTTGTGTCATTTGACACATGAGGAGAGAGACAATATGAGTCTAATTCCTTATACATTGGGTATATGATCGATCATGTATTGTGCAAGGTGCACAAGACCAAATGTGGCGTATGCTTTGGGCATAGCCAGTAGGTTCCATTCAGATCCAGATGTTCAACACTGGATAACTGTGAAAGCAATCCCTAAATACTTGAGAAGTACAAAGGATTGACATTTAGTCTATGGTAGACAGGAAGAACAAAGTGTACAGGGGTACGCTGATGCTTCATTCCACGGTGGTGCTATGTGCTGGAAGAAGCTTTAAGCATACCACGGTGGCAAACTCTATAATTAAGGCTGAGTACATTACAACTTCTTGGGCAGCCAAGGACACAGCGTGGTTCACTTTTAAACTTGACTTGGTTCCTAGTGCTCAAAAGGTCCAATACGATTTTTGTTGTATTATTGGGACCTTAGCGCATGTAGAGGAACCAAAGGTCTCAAGCTTGTACTACGGTGATATCACCTGATCAAAGAGATCATTGATAAGGGTGATGTTCAAATTTGTGAAATAAACACATATAGCAATCTGGGAGACCCACTGACAAAGCCTCTGATGCAGTAGAAGTTAATAGGTCATACTAGAGACATGGGACTGAAAGAGATCAATATAATTATTATTTATTCATATTATTTTTCTGCTTTAGACTTAATTAATTACCAATGAAAATATTCGTTCAGCATTTATTGGTGCACTTGTAAATATTTTGGTTACATTATCTATTGAGGAATATTAGCTTGTTGGCTGGTACTGAAACTAACATGAAGAAAGGGTGTTGTCTTTGTAGCAGAGACAATTGTAAATTTTGTCAATCTAGATGTATTAAGCACAAAATTGTTAATCTTTTTTTTTGCTAAACTTGTTTGCCAAAAGGAGTTGAACGTATTTATTTTGGTCTCTCATATAAACTCCTCGCTGAGTTAGTTTTGTGTTAAGATTTTCTTTTGAGTCACACTGGTTCTTCGTGTTGGACTCTGTAGAAATACCAGTTCTGCTCTGGTGGTTTCTGGACATTGATATAGCAGTCGCGAGTTCCGGTATGAGCATTGTGGGTATGTTGGGTAAATGTCCGGAAGCAGATTGGTGTACTCAAAAAGTTTGTACATGCATCATATATCTTGTACTTTTTCATATACAAGCTCCTTTATTTCATCTCTACTTATTTAGTATCTGTCGGAAAGGCATGCTTTTAATTTGGGATTTTGACACTATCGAAGTATATATATAATTAATTCTAAAACAAAAAAGGTTTAGAGGTTCAATATTAGTCAGTCAAACTTCTTCTATGGAATAGAATGCGAGCATTCCTGCAGTACTTATCCTCCAACTTGAGGTTGCGTAGTTTTTTAAAAAAATATTATTGATTTTGTTCAGAACTCCATAAAAAACTGAGCCTATTGGGAGCAATCAATCGTATTTAAGATCAGGAGCTGAAGCAATTAGTTCTGATATGTTTATTTTTGAGTTCTTGTGAGACCATCGATCTAGTAATACATCTTTGAGGTTATACTAAGATTTCAATAACTTTCTAAACAATACTGGTATAGATTCGATGTGCTTTTTTCCTATAAATTTGTCTACAATCGTGTGTATAGAAAATTGGTTTTCATGTCCAGAGTTTTTTTTACTTAGCGTACTGGCTGTACTTGATTTTGGTTTTACCTTCATTCATCCAGAATCTTTACCTCGCTCTGTATGCTTGATTCAATTTGAATATCTTGCATGATTTAAATTATTCAGACGATTTAAGCTAAACAAATATACCTTTAATGTCTATATATCGATAGCAAAAAACAGAATATAAGTTTGCTTCCCAGATTTTCTGTTCATTATACCAGCAAAGATGGTCAGTGAAAGGACGACTGAAATTTAGCTAGAATTTGGGCAAAATTTTGTCTTATTTATTCTTATTCTTATAATTCTTTAGCAAGTTTTTAGCATATATGCCTCTACCTGTTTTCCTGCCATTGAAATCGGTTCAGATTTTTAAGTCATAAACTTTCACTCGTATGTACAGGGTGATTCATTAGTGGCTCACTTTGAATATCACAAACAACCCATCGCGTCCATTGAATGGAGTCCACATGAGGCATCTACTTTAGCTGTTTCATCCGCAGACAATCAATTGACGTAAGTATTATCACATGAAAAGCACATTTCACATCTCTTCCCCTCTCCATCCTCCTGCAGTACTTTTTATGTGGTTTCATGTACTCGGATATTCTCCCTTCTATTCTGAATCAGGATATGGGATCTTTCACTGGAAAGAGATGAAGAGGAAGAGGCAGAGTTTAAGGCTAAGATGAAAGAGCAAGTGAATGCTCCACAAGACTTGCCACCGCAGCTGCTTTTCGTTCATCAGGGTGCTGTCTTTTTACCTTCCTGCTTGTTGTGTTCCATTGTTGTTTTTTAATTTGGTTATTTCAATCTTTACCTAGGATGTATTAAATACTATGATTTAGTGACATTGTTGACTAGTTATAATAGAAGTACTTGCTGCAAAACCATTATAATTATGATTAATGGTAACGTTGACATTTTGCCTCTTGAGTGAATTTTGCTTCGTAAATGAACAGGGTCAGGAAAATCTGAAGGAGTTGCATTGGCATACTCAAATACCGGGAATGATCTTGTCAACTGCAGCTGAGGGCTTTAATGTCTTGATGCCTGCAAATATTGACACTACGCGTCCTCGCGGGGATGCCTAAACTTTCAGGTGCTTATTATAAATGTTTTATTACAGGATCAATTGATGTAATCAAGATTCAGATCCGCAGCTATTTATCTGCTTCCTGTTTTGACAGATGCTTAGCTTTATTTATCATTTTCCCTATGCTAGTTTTTGGATCTGTGCAGTTCAGTCAGTTTGTAGCTTTTGAGAACTATAAATTTGATATTATCGAATTTTGGCTTACGTCAACGGGTTTAGTTTAGTCTTGCTGGCGAAAATTAATCAGGCTCAAGTGAGGAAGGAAATGGAAAAACAAGTCTATTGTTATTTGAACTCTTAGATGGGAAGGTAAGCAATTCTTTTCTCTAAAATCAATTAATCAAAAAGAGAGATGAAAGTTTTAAATAGAAACTTTATTACTTGAAAAGAATTTAGTGTTTAGATGAGGTAACTCGTGTGAATGGTTGAGTTCCTAAATTTTTATCATGTCCTTGTCATTTGAAACCTTGTATATAATTAAAATTATCTGGGGACGGTGATATGCCAGTTTTTATTGTGTTTTTTCGTCCAGAATCCCATTTTCATTGCTCTTTCTCTTCTACTTTCTCCTTGTTCTCTTGCTTGTTTTCTTCTCGTTCTCTTCTAGCTTTTTGCTACCCATGGTCCCACAATTTTCTTTTTGTTCACTCTCATCGTAGTATCCATCCAATTGAGACGTTAAAAATTTTTGATTCACTAGGATTCATTTACCATAACCCAACGAAGTTAGGAATTTAATATGTATTTGAGTGTAGTTGTGGCCTTGTGGGTACATCGTATTCATTTATTAGGTTGAATTTGAGTTGTATACTTTTGGTTCAGCCTCTGCGAAAAGATTGCGCCTTGGCATTACCCATGAAGCATGCACCATAAGAAATAGAGTTCAGATTGGCGAACCATACCATTGCTCTCACCTCGTTCGAATACGGTGTGTGAGAGAACTCTATGCACGTAGCGGAGACAAGGGTTGGAGATGCTAGATGCTTGTGCCGTCTTTGGTGAAAAATTTGAGTCCGACATGATCTGATACCAAAATACATTCTCAATATACTCCTGCGGCGGGTGTGTAACTCCTCCTAGCAAATGGAAGGCAGATCTAATATCTGCTCTAATATCTCGAAGCATGAGACTTCTCTCAATATTTGTAAGATGAAAGGTAAGGTGACCTTCCGCTTCCTCATAGTGATGATAATCATGAAGCTCTACTTCCAAACTGGTGAAGAACTCCAAAATCAGGGGAAGAAATGTCTGCGGTTGGCTCAGGAAAAATCTTAATGCCAAAATCTGTTCAAACATCCATGTAACATCCTCATGAAGACCTAGAGTTTTCAGTGTGTGTTTATTTGGATATCTAGTGTGCGTAATCCTCCTTGTGCGAAGATGGTTATATCTAGCTTCTTGTATATCATATTTAAAACAGTACCATAAGGATTTGCAGGGGTGGTGGTGCTGAAGAAACAGCAGCTTGTGCCTTACCCTTCCCCTTGCTCACAATTTGCTTTCTTCTAGGTGCCATTTCAAGTAGCGTAGATGAAGTAAATTGAACTACAGAGGTTCAAAACAGAGGCGTTACCCAAATATGTGAACAGGACATTGAAAACAGAATTTCAACATAATCAGCCCAAAATGCAACGCTTAAATCTGGTTTTTTTGGTTGAAATTGGTCTTCGAAATCTTTAAAGGAAAGATTATCTTGCTCAACCAAAACTTTGGACGACAAATGGCAGCTTCGACGAAGCTCGGACGACGAGAAATGAAGAGATCGGCAGAAATCAGCGGAATCTAACTTTTTGGACCAAATCGAGGGCTTGAACCGTCGGAACACAGACGGAGAGGGTCACCAGTCGATCTGGACGATTGGAGGAGGCTTGAATCACAGAGGCGGCTCAAATGCAAGAAGATCACGGGTGAAAATCCTAAAAAATACAGTCAAAGATTTATTTAGGTGAAACAGTTTTTGAAAGTGCTATTGTTTAGAAGACTTGCTTTGTATAAAAGCTGCATCAGATAAGCAAGACTTCTTTGGGCCGGTTAACGTTTTGCTTAAATTAAATAAAAGTTTTTGCTATTCTTTTTCCAACCTTAAGTAGCCGGAAAGAAGTCTAAACTGTAGCAGTTCTTAAATGGATATATATTTTAGATGAGACCTTAGAATTTTTTTTTTATAAGGTAAGGTTTTGTAAACTGCAGTACATATAAGTTTGTGACAGTAAATAGGACACTAACTCACTTAGTGTCTGTGTCACTATTGAAAAGACTATGCCCCGTTTGGCCTAGCTTTTGGAGCTGCTTATGGTGTTGTGGTCAGCAGAAATCAAGAAGCTGAGGTGTTTGGCCCTGCAGCTTCTCTGTTCCAAATCACAAATGGCTGCTTCTCTAAGAAGCAAGGGTGAAACTGCTTCTCTGGCCCCCCACCTGCTTATGCTCAATTGTAATAATAATTTTTTAATAGTATAACTTATAATATTTTTTAATAAATATTTTAATTATAGTTAACAATAAATTTAATCATATAATATTTATCTTAGTAATTTTTTAATAAAAACTTATTTATTATAAATAGAATAACCTAGCCATAAGCTGTGCATCCAAACACTCTCAAACTTTTTCAGCCAGCACTTCTTTAATTAGCAAAAGCTAGAAGCAGAAGCTAGGCCAAACAGAACCTATATATTTGGATGTTACATGTAACGGATGATGACAAACAAAAGTCAATTAGATCCGAGGCAAAGAGATTGGAGATGTGAAGCGGGTTGTATATTACTTGGTTGCCTCACAGTATTATCTCAAGAAATTCATGTTTCTATGCCTCTATCCTTTTATTTTTTTAAAGAGAAGATCGATGTTAGCTAATTTACCACAGGACCTAAACTTGGGCCAAAATTATTAAGACCAAGCCTTGAGGAGTTAAAATTATAGTCTTGTTACATCAGACTGTATAATTAATACAAGAATAACAAGGAAACCAACTTTACATGTGAAAGTCTCAACTGTATCTATGGATCCTTTTGGGTACTCTGTCTTGACTAAACTAACCTACTACGCTCTTCCTTCTGTGAGAACCGTTGAAAAGTATCTCTTTATTTTTTAAACTGCTTCTTTCCTATGGGTGGTGGAAGCCTGTTATCTGTTTCGCTTCACAATTGATAACTTTTGTGCCTGGAGGAGAGATGAGGTGAACATAAATATTTGTTCTTATTCTTCAACTTTTCCAAATTTTTTTTCTTTTCAATTTATTTTTAGTCCTGACCAGTGAACTGAGGGCTCTTCCCTATGGTTCTAGGAAAAGTAAAAAGGAAAAGAGAAGTGCTGGACATAGTTTGTCAATAAGTTTACCCAAATTATATAAAAATGATCTCCATCATTAATTTGCTTGGAAGACATTTAAGATGTAGACATTTTTGTCCTATAGCTATACTTGAAGCAATTAACCAAAAAAGACAGAATCAATTTGCAGGATTTTGTCAAACTTCTATGTCGCTATCTATCTAGTTGTACATCACTTAGCCGTTGATTATTTCAATTAGCTAGAAGTAACTTACAAAGGTACACATCCATACGGTTTCCAGATCCTTTTCTCAAACAGCCCAGTTGTTCTTTTATTTGAATGAAGACAGGTACTTTGGAAGTTCTTTGGAGCTTATCTAACACCTCTTTTATCTAAGATATTTGTTAATGTTCACACATGGTGCTTATCCAACTCACTTGCTCCTAACTTCCTTTACTGCCGTGATCATTTTCACATGTGATATAATCTTCAATATCTTGGTGGCTACATAATGTTCACACATGTTACTTTTGAGTGAATAAAAAGTAACATGTGTGAATGCCCTCCCTCACTTGTGAGTAAAAAGGAAATGAGAAAATTCATTTGTAACTTGTGCTCTAAATATCTTCATTCATTTGTAACTTTTGAATAAAGAAAATTCTGATTCCATGAATATAAAAGGGAAAAGGTAGGATGCAAGTTGATGCAAAGTTGTCTATATATATATATATATATATATATATATATATATATATATAGACGACTTATATACATGCACATGCTTTGCATCAGTAAAAACTTGTTTGTATAAAGGAGGAAAAACCATGCTGACATGTGGAAGTGTTGCATGGTTGCACCAAATTTTATGTTCGAGAAAGAGTCAGAGATTGTAGAGCACCAGAAATAGAGAGGTAGCATGTGGTTATGAGTTTACCATGCTTCTGCTATGATGATGAAGAGGATGATTGGCAAAGAGGTGCATAAAAAGATTGGTGAAAGGTAAGATGCACATTGAAGGTGGCAGGCAGAGGCATAACCATCATCAAGTAGATTGCTCACATGCAGAATGGGTTGTGTAGATTCATCACTATCATCATCCTCTTCATCTTCATCACTGCTGGTCTCACTATTCATATCAGTATCTTCAGTGGCAGTTGGGACTAACTCACGTTTCTTTCCAGAAATATTTGTAAGTTTAAAAACACCAATATAGTTCCATGATGCTTGCTCAGCCTGCCACATATAAACAGAATTTCAAAATATCAAAAAAAAAAAAGCCTTCCGTCTACTCAAAAGCATAAATCACCCAATTAAAGAAGTTCATCATAGACATTCAAATCATTGATAAAGTGCAACTATTTAGAGACAAAATTTGAAGTTAGCAACATGGGGAAATTTTTTAGCAAAGCAATGAGAAAAATGTATAAACACCGACTTGATAAGGTGCAACGAATCTTATAACCAACCATTTTCAAAAACAGAGCTTCTATGTAATGCTGAAAATAGCCACAAGAGCTACAATGGCGAAAATAATAAAATTCACGCAGCAAATAGCTTTACACTGATCTGATAAAAGGTGCAGCTTATCTAATAGATAAAGATTTGTCCAATACAGCCTTTTAGCTTCCTCTGAACAGAACCCTAGATCTACAAATGATCCATTCAGCTACACCTCATATTATTACAGTGATAAGAGCTATATTAGTTCACCAAATAGTTGGAATGTTGTCACCTTCTTTGCAGTTGCAAGTCTTTCTCCTATTTCATCAATTTAAAATGCAAATTCAATCTCAAATTTTTGAACAAAATAAGCTTGTCATAAAGCAATTGAAAAATTATCTCAATTGATAAAGATATTAGTTGTTAATAACAAGATCCTCACCTTCACCACTTGCTTTCTTGCAGAAAGTGTTTGGATTTTCAAGTTCCATTTCAGCATAACTAATTTCAAGCCATGCAAGTTCCCAGAAGTACACTGGATTTATCCACCTAACATATTACACAATATTTTTCTATGGCCTGCAGAATATCTACAAGACCAATACTATATGATTTCCTGCTTCCAGAAATATTTGATGAAACTTACTTCAAATGTCTGCATAATCCATAAGGATATTTCAAAAATACATGTTGAACGGTAAGAAACAAAGTATAACGAAAAAGAAGAACCAAACCTAGTTATTTTTTGAGGTGTCGCACCAAACCTTGTAATTTGTTGCATCAAAATCAATCCTAAGAATCCATCAGAAGTTCACCAACTAAATTGGTAGGAAAATTGGTCAAATTGGACAATTGTATAAATAAAACAACTGATCCTAGTCAACATCTATCTCCATGTATACCCAAACTTTCTAGTCCCTGTAATTGATATTACTTCCATAAATTAGCTGCCAAAAGAAATGCACAGGTATCATTTTGATTTTGGCAGAGGAAGAGTATGGGCAACATGCAGAAATCTTTCAACAGCCTTCACTTTAATTCTTTGTCCTAATATTAGTTTGTCAAATTAAGTACAAGATGAGTTGTGCGAACGCATTAGGTGTCTTCAATTAGTATTAGCATGACCTGAGTTAAATCTCTAATTTGTACTACAATATACATATTCATTGTATTTTAGGTAGAAATATTTTATTGCCTAAAATTTTTACTTAATAAAATGCTGTTGATTGTATTCAAATAATAAATAATAGGTTAAAAGTGTTGAAATAAAAAGATATACCCATTATATATATTTTTTATTAAGAAATTAATCTACATTATCCTAGTTATCAATGGTAACATCACAGGCAATTATTTTGATGTTCTATCAGATAACATTATACCTCTGGTACAAAATCAGCAGGATCATAATAAAAGGGAAACTACTTAAAATAAAGAATTATACAAATAAGAATAGTTTTTTAAATAAAAAAGTAGCCAATTATGTCATGGTAAAATATTAATTATACATTATGTAATATATACAATATTAACTAACTAATGCATTTGTGTAGATATTTGTACACTATTTGTGCTGAATTACTAATAATTATATAGTATATAATTAATAAGTAATTTAATTACATATATCCAATATCACTATTTTCATGAGTTATTTGTTAATTAATTAATTAATTTTTTAAAAAATTAGGCATTAGTAGGATTATTTACTAAAATATTATATATAGTCACTAGATAAATAATTTAAATCAAAGATAATTTCACTAATTAATCATGACAACTCTACTAAAATTTAATGATTGATTTTTAAAGATTACTCATGAATCACATTTCAAAATTAAAATTTATTAACTAAACTGAAGAGCTAGAAGTCAGGAAAGAAAATTAATCGTTAAATTGAAGTCAAAGTTTTAATTAATTAATTTTTTAAATAATTAGACATTAGTAGGATTATTTAGTAAAATGTTATTTATTGTCACTAGATAAATAATTTAATCAACTAAACTGAAGAGCTAGAAGTCAGGAAAGAAAATTAAACGTTAAATTGAAGTCACAGTTTTAAAAACCAGTTTATACCGCCCGATCATATATCTATACACGATGCAAGGTTGGTACTAATTTAGTATCATATATATGTATAGAATATGAGTTAGGTGGTACCAGCCAGCACTATATGTCGATACATATAACTAATAAGACATAAGACCGAAACTAAAAAACTTGATTGAAGTATGGATTGATTGAATAGTTAGATCACATTTAGAATTTACTGATTAATAATCTGAGCTCACAATTTAGTCCTAAAAAATCTTGAGCCTTTTCTCTTCAAAAAAGGTCACAAGAATGACTGAGCCCTCTACGCACACAGCAAAATTGATTAGAACAAAGACTTCATATATGTTAGAGCCACCTTGAGCGGCAGCAAAAGCAACAAAGGAACCTCAAGCAAGTGGAACCACGCATCAAGCAATGAGCAACTGCAACCTACAGATCCCAAATGGCTAAGACCAAGGTCTCAAGTAAGTTTGCCATTCAATCTACAAATCATAGGTTAAGAAATTGACTATGATCAAAGAAGGCATTGATATTTTGATCCAACTCATCTAATCTAGAGCAGAAAGCTAAGTTTGCATGTTATGCTTTGAAAATAAAACCCTATCCGAATGTATATATCATATGCAACTCAATTTAAGTTTATTTAAATAACTATTGTGTTTACATCATGTATAAGCCTAATTTGAATTCAAACTTTCTTAGCTATAATAACTAAAGTCCTCAAGTAATTAGTACTTAAATTAACTACAAATTATTCAAATTAGCAAAATAGGCGTTTTGCTAGAAATCAAAGTCTCATTACAAAAATGGTATGAGATAGTCCAAAAAAGTAATATGTGCCAAATTAGAGCACGAAATCAGAATTGGAAAAGAACATTCCAGAAAAGTGAAAATAGTGCCAATTTAAGAGTATACTTGAATAACAAAACTACAACTATTTTACAAGATATAAATTATATACTAAGTAATTTAGTAAAACTATCATATAAAAATAAATATGCTCAGTACTATTCATTAATTAACTTATCATTTTAATAATTATAGATATTAATTATTTAATATTTAATAAAATTAAATATTCTATACATTTGTAATAAAATTAAAATTACTAGATAAATGATTTAAATTTTAGATAATTTTACCAAGCAATAATATAATTACACTAACAATTTAATGATTAATTTTTAAAGGATAAATAAAATATAATAACATTGCATAACTAAAATTTTGTTATAATAGAAATTTAGGAAAGAAAATATAGAATCAAATTAAATAGAAATTGAAGTATGAATCAATTGAATGGTATGCTTATGCTCAAAGTTTCAAAACTAGACCCGCACAGTCTTGAATCTTTTCTCCAAAAGTGTATTTAGAATTGCAATTGACCCCTCCTAAAAACAGCAACAACGACTATGACAAACTCTCATAATGATCATAGCAACATCAAGAATTGCTAAAGCAATGAATCACCTGGAGCAACTACCACAGCAACCTTGAGTAAATGACTATAAACATCCAATAATGAGCAACTACCAGCTGGAGCAATGTGTGGCTTTGACAATTCGTGTGTAAGTTTTCCTGCTAATCTATTACTTTATCGTAGATTGAATTGCGCTAAGATCAAACTGGACATTACCAATCATGATTCCACTCAGCTCGAAACAATACATAATATTGAGTTTTCAAACTATGTTTTGAAAATAAAATAATATCTAAGCATGTTAAATTATGAAAATACTTTAGATAGTAATGAATGTCCCGAACTAGATAAGAACAGTGCGATATCATACTTTAATTGCTTTCTTCAACAGTCACCCACTATCCTTGGCAAATTCTGAAACTAATCAACTATACATTCTTAAATTAGGATTTTGAAGGAAAAAAGAAGAGAACCTGGGTCCCAGCAACACCATAGACAGTATGTGGAAACTCTGTTCGGACCAATCCCAATGAATCATGAACCACATCAAAACTGCACTAACAAAAATTAGAACAAACAGATGTTTTTACACGAGAACTTTTATTACAATTGAAGACCTATACTCTGCTATTTCACCTCAAACATGGCCAACCGATGCTAAATCCACGCAGATAGTTGTATGCTGAAGGATCAAACTGAAGTTCCTCCCCTTCTTCCAACTTATCCACACCAGGTTGCCACACCTAGAAAACAATAATTTTCAAACTATAACTTGACTGTAGGGTTCAAATCTCTATAATTGGACTTACCACTACATAAAATTTTACTTTCAACATAAGATAGACAGAAAAAAAAAAAAAAAAAAAAAAAAAAAACATAAGATAGACAGAAAAGAAACGACAGAAAGTTCACTAAGAAGCGACAAACATTCATCCAACCTTAGTCGGGTGCTGATGGCATGGATGAAGAGCCGCCCTTCTTTGTTTCCTGTAACTTGTAAGAGAAGAATTTAGCACATTAACTACACATGGGAACAAATGAAAATGAAGAAATAGAGGGGAAGCAAAGGATTTTTGAAACCTTGTTCCTCCTCTTGCTCTTTTTATGGTTCTTGATACTGCGCACCATATTGACTCACTCTGTAGATGAGAAGAATCAAAGAGGCAGTCAGAACCGAGACTATGTGAAAACATTATGAAATACCACATCAAACAGGTACATATTCAATAAATACAACATTAGTAATGTAGGTAAAATATTGCATAGATTAACTATGCAATATCATGAGAAACTTTCTCCGAATACCTTTTACAAACAAAAATAGCCAATGATATTTTCATAATTATCTTAACTGTCATTTAAATAGTTTTGGTTACAGTATTAAACCAATTAACTAAAAATAAAAAATTATTCATTTTCAAGTTATTAAGCATTACAATATTTTCCTCGTTTACAAACTTCAACAAAATTAAAACCCCTTTAATTGTGATACCATGTCAATCTAATTGATCTATTTGCTTCAAGCCCATAGCCATCACATAAACCATCCAATGGTCCGATTCTCGACAAGCTACAGGACAAAGTTTCAAAAGCCAAAGATTGAATTGTCCGCAGGTCAATGATCAAAGTTCTACAAGGCACTAGAAAGGCTGAATTCTATACAACTTACCAATTGGAGAACGGAGTTACTCAACTCATGTATACCGTGGGTATGCAACTAGTTAAGTTTTATAAAGCCAAATGCCAAAAGCAATAAAAGCATATGATTTGATGTTTGTGTAAACAAGATATATATTTTAATTCTCATAGGTCTATAAATCAAATGTTTTCTAATAATACTAAATATAACTAATAATGAGGGCTTTTGCTTGTATGATGTTTGTGCACAAAATTTCATCCAATCCTTAAATAAGTATCTCTTCTAGAGTAAAATTTGCTTGAAGAGAATGAACCAAAATGTATAACAAAGTGATGATTCTAAAGATGTAGCTTTTAGGAAAGAAGTTATAAATGATAAAATGAACTCTGAAATATCTAGTAACACTCGGGTCTTGGTTGATATAGGACCTGGTTCTAGATTAGTTGGATGTACATGGATGTTTAGAAGGAAATACAAGACTAATGGTTCAATAAAAACTTCTAAAGCTAGATTTATAGCCAATGCATTTACACAAAAGGAAAGCATAGATTAATTTAAAATATTATTTTCTTTAGCTTCAATTTATAAGGCATATGTGCATCAAATGGATGTTACAACAGCTTTCAAAAAAGGTAAATTGACTAAAGAGTGCAGATGGAGCACCATGAAGTTTTGTGCTTCATGAAAATGATTATAAAGTTTACACGTTGGTTGAGTTAATATACAACTTGTAAAATAACGACAAAAAATTGATACAACAATTTTTTTTCCAAATGGTATGAGGCATAATAGAGCTGACAAGTATATCTATTACAGAACAACAAATGAGTGTGGAGTGATTTTCTACCTTTAAGTTGATAACACGCTAATTTTTAGCACAAATAAGAGTGGAATAGAACAAAACAGAACGTATCAAATTTTGAGTTTCCAAATAAAAGATCATTAAGGAGTAAATTCCATTTTGAGAATTAAAGTAAATAAACATAGTAAAGGCTATACCTTGAATCAAACTCTTTATATTGATAAAATATTTGACAAATTCAAGTATCTTGGTGCAAAAGAGGCAGAACACTCCCTTGATTAAGTGTAAAATTAATATGAAATCGTGAAAGAATTATTTCAAGGATGTATTATGCGTGCCATTAGTAGTCTTATCACTGTTCTGTTGTATCTTGAAAGTATTTCTTTTTGCTTAGGAAGAAATATTGTCTTTAAAAAAGTAACAATAACACACCTCAAGGCTCTTCCAATTCTATTTCCATTTATATTTTCTTTCTAATAGGATTTCCTAATTGTATTGTTAAACTAAAAAGTATTGCTTACATTTGTTTATGGATATTTACAATTAGTTTGACGCTATAAGCTGCTCAAACTAACCACAATTGTTTTCTGACATTTAACTATAATTTTTTTAACTTAATTGCTTTATTTCTAGTTCATAAAAATCAGCAAGCTATTGAAACTTGAAAGAAAATTTGCCTTCAATTGCTTCTTGTTTCTTTCTGATTCTATTTTCACTTCATCTGTTGCAATATAATCCTGAAAGGATTGTGAATCAAAGAATTGACAACATCTTCAGCTTTTTCTATTCCTTTAAACATTTTTGCTTTTTTATGTCCCTTGAAACCTATACCTTTAAAAATAAATTTTGTCATGGTTGGACATCATAAGTTTCATGGTACGCCGTGGAAAAATGTTGTATGCGATGCCACCCACCACACAGGGCATAAACATTTAGCTTGAGATTTGCAAACCCTTGCGTGTGGTGGATGATGCCTCCGCACCATGGCATCGCATACAATTTTTTTCCGTACGCCGTATGGTTAAATTTTGCTCCAAGCACCAAAAGAAACTTCTATCTGGGTCCACATAAAATTTCTGTATTAAAATAATACCATATAAATCAGGAGAGTATTTTATTAGACACACTAACTTGGGATTATAATCAAACCATGTTGGGAGCCACTTCCAAGTTCCAACTGAATCCTCCAAATAAGATTATGTAGAGGTATGGGAGAATGTGAAACAATAGCCTCATAAAAAGAGAAAAACGGAGGGAGTAAAAATGTGGGCGGCTAAACTTCCCAGCTACCGTGCTCAGAAACCCTAGCATCATTTGAGTGAAATAAAAATTAAAACAAGGGAGACAAAAGCACGTGGACTTAGATATGTCAATTTGGGTCATCAAGTCATAAACGAGTTATGTCATTTGTGATCCATGAGACAATTACATTAACCTAAACTTGGTACTGACATATGGTGCTGACCGATCCAATCAGTTTTAATTTATATATGATATATATTAAATATCAGTCCAAGTTCAGGGTACTAGTCCAAACTCGGATTAGTATAAACTAGAAATACATGTCGGTTTGGACCGGATGAAATAGACAAATTAACCCAACAAAACTTGAGTAACTCATTCAAGTAAATGGTCATAGCTTGATCAACACGGCCCGAGTAAGTGGTAACCCATTTATTAATCATGTCATTTATTATACATCTATCTATGGCATTATGATTATATAACTTGTTTATGCAAAAGGATTCCAGATGCAATATTGTGTTCTCTTGATTATCTTTGGACCCAGATGTTAAAGTATACAAATAACTAAATTTTAATCTGTAAAGTCAGTGAAATAACGAACTAAATTCTTAACAGAAGCAAAAATGTTCATGAAAAATGTAAAATATATAACAATTATTGATAGACTATGAAATTATGATTATATAACCCATTTATGCAACAGGATTCGAGATGCAATATTGTGTTCTCTTGATTATCTTTGGACTCGATGTTAAAATATACAAATAACTAAATTTTATGGACTCGATGTTCTCTTGATTATCTGTACAAAATCCATAGCTAAAAATCGGTATGTTATTATTATTACATCAAAAGTTAATTTATTTGGAAATGAAAATTTAATTAGTTTAACAAAAATGAAAATTTAATTAAACATATAGAAATTAACTAACTAGAAATTAAGAACTTTAAGATACTGATCTCAATTCTCATCTACATTATCCATTTATGCCATCCCTAATCCCATCTACCCATCAAAGCAATACTTGTTACCGTCCAAAGTCCAAGAGGTAGAGGCGGGTGACGATGCGATGCTCCAGGAGGGATGACGGCGTGATGTTGCAGCAGGGGAGGTGGCGCGATGCTGGGTGCTGGGTGCGCGAGAGGTGAGGGCGGAGACTAGAGATGGAAAGGGCGGCTTCTTGGTGCACAATAGTTGAGGGCGGGGGTGCGTGAGAGGTGAGGACGACGATGACAGCGAGGTGCGAGGTGCGTGGCAGTCCCAGCCTATTTCAGAGAAGGGATAAAAAAACAAGAAAGAATAGAAAATAGGATAGAAGGGAAAATGGAAAGAAAGGAAAACAGATTTCATTTTCCTTTCCCTTGTTTAGATCACTAGAAGGAAAGAAAATATTATTATTATTTTTTTAAATACAACATTTCATACTTCTTTATAAGACATAATCACTCTACATTGCTTCAGCTATAGTATCTCTAATAAGAACCCCTTTCTTAGCATCTTCATCTTGCCTTTCTACAACAGACATCATTGGATATTGTGTTTGCTAATTTCTCGTCAATTTGAGCAATAATGTTAGTATCGGGATCACACCCACTAAGTAGTTATGCAAAATACAACACATTAAAATAATTAGAACATGTGTGCGTATAGAAAAATGAGGTTCTGTACCACTTGCTATGATTGGAAACCTCTTTTTTAATATGCCGAAACATCTTTTAATAACATTACAAGCACCAGCATATCGATGGTTATAAAGTTCCTTAGCATTTCTGGGAGCATGTTTTGAATACTCTTTCAAGTGATACCATATGCTTCTATAAGGTGTCATGAGCCAGCTTTTAATTCCAAATCCAGCTATCACCTAAATAGTATTTACCTAAGATAATATGTGTCATTAGAATTAATAGCATAACTAAGGATCTTTTGAATGTAAGTATATAAGTAAATTTACCTTCATGAATTACGAATTTTAGATTATCAGATTGATAGCATCTTTTATTATTCGTGAATCCGAAGCTATCCCTTCCCACCCAGGTAGGATATAAGTAAATTTCATATCAAACGAACAGGCTGTCATGACATTCGTCGTTGGCCAATCCTTTCTTCCCCTATACTTAGGCGCTTCAATAGAAGGTACCTTTACTCGGATATATGTACCATCAATTGCACCTAAGCAGTCCTGCAATTTTTTAATAATTTTATTTAGTATAACAATTATGTTATTAAGGGAGACAAACCTTACTTATCAGATAACATACCTTAAAATATAGATAAAGTCTACTACTATTATATATCTCTAGTGAAACAATCGAACTATCAGGCTGCATGATAAATTGATCAGTCAAGCTAATAATAGCTCTTAACACCTCATGGAAGTGTCAGCTGCTTGTTCAAGTACCACGATGAAAGAAAAAATAAATTTATCGATATTTGACACTATTTTCACGGTCGTAATTGATTAGTCAAGCTAATAATAGCTCTAACACCTCATAGTTTGCCTAATTATTTTCACGGCCGTAATTTTTACTATAATTTCTGCCAGGTTCCTTTTCCAAAATACACAGAAAAAATTACGACCTGCCCGTGATTATTTTCATGGCCATATTTTTGTCCGTCATTTTTAGTTTTGACTCCATTTCTTGCCCAAATTGGCTCATTTTCATGTCCGCTTTTGGGAGAAACTTAATTAAGTGATAAAGAACTATATAAGCTATCAAAGGAGTGATTATTGGTGGCTTTTGGTAAGGACTCAGTGCAAAATTGACAAAGGAATGAAATCAAGGGCAACTGACGACGGAAGGCGTTTCTTCACTGAAAAAACTCTGTTCTTCCCGCCGGCTAGCGCCAATCTTCATCAAGGAGCCTTGAATTTCATCCTCCTTGTTGATTTCTTATTTTATTTTTCCAATTGTAATATAAAACATGGATTTCTATTATTATACATCTAAGAACATGTTAATGTAAACATTATTTCGGGATTACGATGTAACCGTCTACGATTTATGGTTTAATTAATTATTTTTGTCTATTGAAGCTTTACTCGTACTTGATTTGATTACTATTACGTTTATTTGTATATTGATTATTGGTCATAATTTGCATGTTAGAGGCATCACAAGAAATATTGAGAGGTGAATTACAACACGGTGAAACCCCTTCAACACGGTGAAACCCTTCTTTAGATGAACTTTGTTAATAGAATTATTTAATCCAGAGTGGTGAAACTTGAAATCCTGAATTTTCATAACTTGATTACAACCCTATTGTGTTTTACGTTTTTCTACAACAAAGTTAAGATAAAATTCAACTCTTTCCTCATTCATCTAGCTAGCAAGTTTGAGATAAGTTCATACTTGGTCATTAGTCTATATGGGATCAATATTTTTATTACTTTGACGTATCAAAGTGAAGGCATGATCCCGGTTCACCAACCGGAAAGTGATACGTCTAGTGTCTCTGTCATCGTAATTACACATCAAAACCTGGACAAAGCTGAAGAACTCAAGTGTAAGTTAGACGTAGGTCGGATGCCTCTGATGGTAAAATGCCTACCACCTTATGTTCGAGAATATCCACTAGATGTTGTCGAACTATCCTAAGGTCTACAAAGTCTGGTTGTCCCAGTATCTGGTACTGACAATACCCCTCGTGGATATAGCCCTGTATCACACAGGCGAGCAGAGGAAGAAAGTAGAGAGGGCTCACATGCAAGTAAGCGTCGAGCCCAGTACTTCATGCACGCAGACGGCCGGAGTTCGACGAAGGGAGAAGGGAAGGGCTCGCTGGAGGAGCAGGAGTAGAGGACGTGGCCACAATAGTTCTCACCGTCGGAGACGAAGGCGGAGAAACCGCGAACTTGATCAGGGAAGGGAACGTCCGAAAACAGGGTTGGAGAGAGTACCTCGGTGATCACTGAGGCTGCCGACTCCGTCGAGTCAGTGAAGCTAATGCGAAGCCGCCTTCCAAGGCAATCTGGCGGTGGCCGCCGGGTGCAACGGCGATGGATGTGAGGAAAATGGAGCTGGCTGACGAAGGGGGACGAGGTTCTCCGAGACAATACCTAAGTGTTGCCCTGATTAAGTTATGTCCACTAGATTAGGTTAAACAAAGTGTGACTTTGTCCAATTAGGATATTAATAGGCAAAAGGATTATATTACACAGATACTTTATTGCTAATTAGGGGATATCAATAGCCCACTTTCTATAATCTATTAGGTGATCATCACTACTAACCTCATATGGAACCTATAAGGTCGCACATCTTGACACTTGTGATCTCATATTAATCGAATAGTCTTGGATAGAATTATATTATAATTTGAGTCTACTTAGGAGTTAGATTTAAATCAGAGCAAGATAATAATTAATTGAACCAACGATTCATATCAATTAATCTGTAAGTGATCAAGGGAATGCCCCCTAATCAATATGATCTGAATTGCATTGATGAATTTTTGGCTCATCAAGACATAGAAAGAGAGAGAGAATAAATGACACTTACATTAGTGTCATTTTGAGTGTGACCATGCTTGGACCAAAGTTGACCAAGGCACATCATGCATCCTAGTCGACCATTTCAAATAAGATTAAACGCATCAAGAGGACTTGGTACCTAGTTGACTTGGTCCAATGCTTATTATAAGAAGAAAGATTATCCACATGGTTCATGAGACTTGGCGCTTAGTGGAGTTGGTCAAACTACTTATTATAAGCAAAAGAAAATAAACCATAAGGCTCACCTAACTTAGGCTGAGTTTGGGACTGCTGGCCAGGAATAGTAGACTTAGTGATGGTTTGGGGCTGCTTCTGCTGGCCGCACCCGTGAAAATCTGCTGGCCCGCAGAAGCAGCTATTTCGATGATTCTCGCAAAATTAGATTTGGTTCCTATTCCTTGCATAGCATTCCGCCTCATCAGCGCTGCTTCCGCCATCGTCCAGCTCCTGCCTCCGGTGCCGGCCAACTCCTCTGCTACTCCGGTGCCAGCCAACTCCCCTTCTGCCAGACCAGATCCACGCCAGCTCCTCGCCAGCACCTCACAAGCTCTTCGCCAGCGCTCCCCTCCAGCACCTCCGGCTCCTCGCCAACGCCTCTCGTCTCCTCGTCAGCGCCCGCCTCCAGCTCCTCGCCAGCGACCTCCAGCGCCCGGCAGATCCATCTCCTACCGCTCCTCCTCTACGTCCAGATCCGACCTCAATACCTCCAGCGCCCGCTAGATCCGCCTCCTCCTCTGCGTCTAGAATCCACAACAGCTGTCTTGTTCCCTCACGCACGTCCGCTCTACTGACTCTCTTTCCGACACTCGCTCTAGCTCCGGGGCCTGTCCGAGCGACCTCCGGTGCCAGCGACCTCTAGCTCTCTTTTCCCCACTTCTTCTCGCTCCTTCCGCCTCGTCGTTCAGATCCTGGCGTTGCAGCAACTGGTCTCTCCTTCGGCAAGGTAAGTGAATTCATGGCTGCTGCAATGTCCTTTACTGTTTCAAAAAACCAGTCAAATTCATGGCGTTAAATCTGTAATCGGACACAGCATTGGTTCCTTGTTTCTTGCAGGTTCTGAGTTTTGCATACTTGCAAGTGCAAAACCGAGGGTTGTGCCTAGTTCCGAATGAACTGTAGTAACTTATGAATACATTGAGGGGAAATTATGTGGTAGGATGCTTAAATTACGGGTTAAGATGATGCAAAGTCCCGTGGTCGTCCAAATTTCAAGATTTAATTTTGAAAAAAAGGAAATATTATAGGCATGTGTGAAAATAAATAATGTGTAAAAATCTGCTTTGCTTTTAAGTATTGGAAATCTACTCTAATTGTTTACGTTATGGCATGTGTTAGGATGCAAATTATATAATTATATATCGTATAGAAAAATTAGAATTGAATGTAGTCAATGATCAATTTGTGTTGTATGAGATAATTTATAACTTTAATTATTATGATTGTTTGTATATGTAATTTTATTTTAAATTTTTGCTTAATATAAAAATATAGCTTTTTAATTTTGCTGACCAGTAGTTTCCCAAACAGCTTCTGCTTCTCTCAGCCAGCTACCTTTCAACCAGCATTTCTTCAACCAGCAACCAGCAGAAGTAGAATCAGCCCCAAACTGGGCCTTAGTCTCTTGCTTGTTATAAATAAGCAAGGAGATTTTTATGCATACCATGTTTGTTGGATGCCTTGACCGCCCATCTCTCTCTTTTGCCCTTGCCACCACCCTCTTGATCCTTCGCTCCTCTCCCTTCTACTTGGCACAATAAAAAGTGAGCTCTCCCAAAGGCATGAATCTTCTCTCCCAAGGCTAGCACTATGCGTGGAGAAGAAAAGATCCCAAGGCATACTAGAGCACCGACATTCTTGTCATCCCCACCTCTTAAGCACACATCAAAGGTATAATTCTAGTACATCCGTTTAATTTTCCTCGTATGGATCCTCTATAGCATGGAAAATTAGTTTCAAACATGCTTCCACTGTTTTAAAATTTTAAAAAATTTCTTGCAATTTACCTATATACCCAAATTAAGATTTGAACCTAAAATTACATATACACAACTATTACCAAACAATATTGGTTCTATTAGATAAATAATTTTATAAGGTTTCCAAGAAGTACCTAAGCCAGCTAAGATTTGACCAAAATTGATATGAAATTAAAATGCTCAATCTATTAAGTTGGTTTAAATCAAGTTCTAACTTAACCTTGTAATTGAACTCAATTTATTACAAATTAATTATGCTCAATCCAATCGAAACCCTACCCAAGTTGACAAGTTTCTCAGGAAAATTTAATACTGATGGAAATAAAATGTAATGGACGATATATAACACAAAAACTCATCCAGGATATTACCATAAGTGACAAGTTTCTCAGGAAAATTCAAAATGTATAATAAAAAGTTCGTTCACTCACAAAGCTTTGATTTATATCCAAGAATAGCATATGTGGAAAACAGCAGCAATATCTTGCAGATTAACAAATATAAACTCCACAGAACCTCGGATTTGGAAGCAAATTTCTATTTCATCAAATGAGCTCAATATCATTTGTATATTTGTAATAGAAATTTGAAATCAAATGAGGATGTGGAGCCTCTAAGCTCTTGCTATCTGATTTTATTCACGTATCAAGCCTGTTGAAACAGGATAATTGATCTCTAAATCTTGAGATCCTCATTTGATTTCATGAGGCAATCTTTACATCTACAAATGTGCTTTACATCATTTTGCCACAAATGAATAAGGTAAAGTATCCCTCAGAATGCTTAATATCCACAAATCATGAAGTCTTGGTTCCTCAACCTTAACATATGGCAAGGGAGCACCAATTATTCACAACTCGCAAGTTCAGATTACTAAACTTGTCATCACAGGGATACATGAATCCGTAGTCAGGTTGTGTTATTATGAATTAGTTGGTTATAGGATAACAAAAAAAAAGGGATAAAACTCTAATGAAGGCTGGCAGGGATGCGTACTTGTTCCTCTTTTTGACACTTCACTACAAACTCAGTTTTCACTAAGCTGTGTAAGAGAAATCACAAACATCAAATCCAGTATAATTCACAAGCTGTGCCATTATTGCAACTTCAATGTCTAATTTGGTGGCTTCTAGCTATCAAAAGTGACAAACCTTGCTTATCAGTCCATTGAAGACAAACTGTTAATGATTTTGAAAATTGAAATTGTAAAAATACCAAGTTCACAAGTAGTTCTCCCAGAGGCTTCATCAGAGCATCAAAACCATAAACAACAACATAGCTGCAGCTTAATGACCAATTAATATAGATTGAATTTCACTTTTATCAATAGAATCTTACACGAAATCAATTTGACCTCTGAGATAAGTGTCTCACTTTAGCCCCAAGAGTTCACTAAAAGTCTAATATATATTTACATGCCCAAGATTAGGGTACAAAGTTGTAAACTTTAGGGAGTTAAATAGAGATATATCTACACGTCTTGGGCCAAACTGCATTAAATGCCAACTACTGATGTATTTTTAGCACCCAAAGCATGTTCTATTAGACAAATGTATATAGCCCTAAGTAGAGTGCACAAGTTACAATGTCATACAATCAAACTCTAAGTTGACAGGAAATGAATTTATTTACAAACGGTAGAAAACATTACCTTGAGCCCAAAAAAAAACTATGCTTAAACTTAAATTTGATGCAAAGAAGATGGTTGGTAGCAACTCTTAGCTCTTTTTATTTTTTGCCTGATGCCTAGAAAACTTTACTCAATGCAATGCAGACTAGGTGCTGAGCAAAGAGTAGAAAATATGATGCCCCTAATTTGCTGAATGCCCACAACTCTTGACCATTTAAAGGATCTATTATTCTACAGTTACAGGGAGATGGATCTTTCAACTTCGATTAGCAAAGAATAATATAGTCATTCAACAAATGGTAGAAATAGCGGAGGCAACAAGTGCTGTTCCAGGGTTTAACCTGCGGCAAGAGATCGCCTGCGCAGTATCATGATATCATTAGAGTCAAGGAAAGGGCTTCCCATCAAGTCTAGGGTTTAACCTAAGATAATACATTAAGGAACAAGGCGAATTGATTTGGACTCGGGTAGACCAAGTCGTTCAATAATTTCTTTTTTTTTAGTAAATTTCATCAAACGTTAATATGTCAAGCATCTATCTTATTATTTTTAATCCACTACTAAAGTGCCTATCATGTCTGAACTAGAACCGGGTGGTAGGTGTCAAGGTCTTTATCCTTGTACAAATTTTGGCTTCTAAGGTCACAACACCGCCAACCAAACTCTCCCGTCTGGCTGTCAACAAAAGAAAACTTTGAACGTCACTAAATTTTTCCCCAAGCCAAATATCGACTTCTTAGCTTCTTCACACACCCGAACAAACCTATAACTAAACTATCTTTTCACCCGACATTTTCAAAAGTCTGAGTCTGATTCATACAATATGTGAAATCCTTCCAGATCTAAGGGCTCCATGGGCAGAAGCGGTCAGAAAAACTAGGCAGGAAAACGGTAATGGAAGAGAACCGGTAATAATCAGCTGGCGGAACAGATCTACTAATTGTTTTATTCAGAGTCTTTTCCATTGTTTTTTTTTTCCATAGCCAGCTGTTAATTGACATCACATCCACGAGCAGCAGCAAAAAATGCACCCACTCGGTGCAGCCAATATCACAATACCAGCATCACAACGCGGCAGCGTAAGGCAGGGAGCTCAGCTCCACAAGAAAGCTCCGCAGAACGAGCAAAACAGGGATTAAATGGCAAACCAGGCGAACGATAGAAAACAGCGAAGCTCTGCTCCCAGCAACTCGTCAAGAGAAACCAGCGAGAACACTCAGCAACGCAGCAAAACTCATTCGAAGAATCGGCAGGAAAACCACCAGAAAACCCAGCGATCACGAGAGAGAAGAAACACTCTACCTCCGGGCGGTGGAGAAGAGGAACGAAGCAGAGAAAACCAGAAGCCTCGACCCAGTTTTCTCCTCACTCTCGCTCCGTCGTCGCAAGAAAGCTAGGGCAGCGTCGCCCAACTCGAATCGGCTCCGGAAGACAGCAGCAGACTTCGGAAGGGAGGAACCACGGAGGAGAAAAAGAGTGAAACTTCCAGAAGGTTAGGGCTTCGCTCCAGAGAACTCCGGCAGGATCAGAAGTCGCCACGCTCTCTCGTCGAGCAGCCGGGCGGCTGTCGGGCGAATCGTCTCCCCATTTTATACCCGCTGGAGATTATGGATTGGTGCTTGCTCTAACCGAACCGGTCCTCGACTACTAGTGTCAGGCCCGGGTTCATCCGGTTCGGCCTAACCCAAGCCCAGGCCCACAAAAGGAAGCCCATCCCGATTTGACGAAAACGGATGGTCAAAATCGGCAGTTGACCAACCAAACGAAGCTTCCGCTTCGTCTCATCCGCGTGCAGCTCGGGCAACGCAGATGCACGGAAGGCGTGCGCGTTGCAGCGTGCGAACGCGCGATCGCCGAAAGCTTCGGACACTGGCGGCACGCGGACGACGCGGCTGAAGGGCGCGAGCTCGCCGAAGGAAGCGGATGCGCTGATGGCGGCGTCTCCGCGACGCTCGGACGCGGAGGATGCAGTCGACAACGCGTTGGACGGGAGACGCGGACTTCTCGGACACGGGCACGCGAAGGTCGCGGAGCTGGAGATGAGTTCCACGCGAGGAACGGATCACGCGGAGACGTGATCGCGCAAAACGGAAAGAACAGAGCAGCCTTCCCTTTAAAACAGAGGGGGGGGGGTCGATGCAGCGGGTGTGCGCGGAGGCGTCACCACACAGAGCGCCGGGGAGCGACTCCACCGGCGACGGCGAGGCGCCGTCGCCCTTCCAGAGCAGGGCTCTGATGCCGGTTCCAGGAGGGAACTGATGCCGACGCCGGCGGGCGTCGATGGCGACGTTCAGGGCAACGTCGGTGACGAGGAGAGATTGAGAGAGTTGTAACCGGCGTCTAGAGAGACAACCGGCGAGAGGAGCAAGTGGGAGAGGGGCGGGCGACAGAGGCCGTCGGCCCGGAGAGCTTGTAACCTGTTCGAAGGAATAAAGAAAGCTTCTCCATCTTCCCCTGTTCTTGAGTATTTCCGGCGACAGATCTCAGCAGCAGGCGGCTGCTAGGTTCTCGGCGACGAGGCGAGACGCAGGCGGCGTCCTCCCCTTGTCGTCGGTCTCCTCTGGCGTCGGCTCGAACGCAGGCGGCGTTCGAGCGGTGCGGCGGACGCGGGCGTCGCGAGGAAGACGATGACCCGCGGTTCGAGGTTCCAGTCAACGATCGAAGCCGGTCAACGCGAGTAAAATCGAATTCGACGCGGTGAATTCGATTTGGAGCGCTGACGTCACGCTTACGTCAGCAAGGCGGAAATTCGGCGCGGCGAGTTTCGATCGAGGGCTGACATCACGCTGACGTCAGCAAGGTGATGATTTTGACTTTGGTCAAAATCAGAAGAGGTATTTGATTTAGGGTTCCGTTCTTTTCCGGATTTCTAAATTGGGGTTAGGGTTTTCTCCGTGCGATCTTGTATTTGGGGATAAAAATCCTTTGGGGAGATTAGGGTTTCCAATTTAAGGCCGGAAACCCTAGGGCGAGTTGCGTTCCGGTATTCCGCCGGACGGCTCTGAGACAACAGATAAGCGCTGTTCTCAGGCCGATCCGACCGGGGCGTGACAACAGGTATCAGAGCTAAAGATTCAGCCATGAAGGTGAATCAGAAGGATCCGAGAGGCAACACCATTACCACCGCCGACAAGGAGTGTCGTTCTTCCAGGGTAGGGACCCTGATGCCAACACTAGGGTGTGTTGATGCCAATGTCTAAGGGCATTGATGCCGATGTCAGGGACGTCGATGCCGATGTCAGGGGACATCGAGGGAGAACTCTATAAGAGCTCAGTGATTGCAAGATCACTTCCCGGAGCAGGGTGCTCTGATGCCATCACCAGGAGGGTGATGAAGAGGGGTCAACAGATCCTTTTTCCAAAGCAGGAGGCTTTGATGCCAACACTAGGGCGTGTTGATGCCAACACCAGGGCGTGCTGATGCCAACACCAGGGCGTGTTGATGCCAATGCATAGCATTGATGCCAACACCAGGGGGCGTTGATGCCGGCGCCAGGGGCGTCGATGCCGGTGTCAGGGACATCGAGGTTCAGCTAAGTTCAACAAATATGGTGAAGCAAGATTATCCTTGACAAGTTTGTTGATGCAGGTTGCTATAAGCATGGTGCAGCAAACATTCATCATCAGAGGATGGAAGACTTTGAACATTGGAGGGCCAGTGTTCAACTTGCATGGAACATCGAGGGCGATGTTCAAATCAGGTGGGGGAGAATTGTCAGGCCCGGGTTCATCCGGTTCGGCCTAACCCAAGCCCAGGCCCACAAAAGGAAGCTCATCCCGATTTGACGAAAACGGATGGTCAAAATCGGCAGTTGACTAACCAAACGAAGCTTCCGCTGCGTTTTGCTCGGGCAACGCAGATGCACGGAAGGCGTGCGCGTTGCAGCGTGCGAACGCGCGATCGCCGAAAGCTTCGGACACTGGCGGCGCGCAGACGACGCGGCTGAAGGGCGCGAGCTCGCCGAAGGAAGCGGATGCGCTGATGGCGGCGTCTCCGCGACGCTCGGACGCGGAGGATGCAGTCGACAACGCGTTGGACGGGAGATGCGGACTTCTCGGACACGGGCACGCGAAGGTCGCGGAGCTGGAGACGAGTTCCACGCGAGGAACGGATCACGCAGAGACGTGATCGCGCAAAACGGAAAGAACAGAGCAGCCTTCCCTTTAAAACAGAGGGGGGGGGGGGGGTCGATGCAGCGGGTGTGCGCGGAGGCGTCACCACACAGAGCGCCGGGGAACGACTCCACCGGCGACGGCGAGGCGCCGTCGCCCTTCCAGAGCAGGGCTCTGATGCCGGTTCCAGGAGGGAACTTTTGCTGACGCCGGCGGGCGTCGATGGCGACGTTCAGGGCAACGTCGGTGACGAGGAGAGATTGAGAGAGTTGTAACCGGCGTCTAGAGAGACGACCGGCGAGAGGAGCAAGTGGGAGAGGGGCGGGCGACGGAGGCCGTCGGCCCGGAGAGCTTGTAACCTGTTCGAAGGAATAAAGAAAGCTTCTCCATCTTCCCCTGTTCTTGAGTATTTCCGGCGACAGATCTCAGCAGCAGGCGGCTGCTAGGTTCTCGGCGACGAGGCGAGACGCAGGCGGCATCCTCCCCTTGTCGTCGGTCTCCTCCGGCGTCGGCTCGAACGCAGGCGGCGTTCGAGCGGTGCGGCGGACGCGGGCGTCGCGAGGAAGACGATGACCCGCGGTTCGAGGTTCCAGTCAACGATCGAAGCCGGTCAACGCGAGTAAAATCGAATTCGACGCGGTGAATTCGATTTGGAGCGCTGACGTCACGCTTACGTCAGCAAGGCGGAAATTCGGCGCGGCGAGTTTCGATCGAGGGCTGACGTCACGCTGACGTCAGCAAGGTGATGATTTTGACTTTGGTCAAAATCAGAAGAGGTATTTGATTTAGGGTTCCGTTCTTTTCCGGATTTCTAAATTGGGGTTAGGGTTTTCTCCGTGCGATCTTGTATTTGGGGATAAAAATCCTTTGGGGAGATTAGGGTTTCCAATTTAAGGCCGGAAACCCTAGGGCGAGTTGCGTTCCGGTATTCCGCCGGACGGCTCTGAGACAACAGATAAGCGCTGTTCTCAGGCCGATCCGACCGGGGCGTGACAACAGGTATCAGAGCTAAAGATTCAGCCATGAAGGTGAATCAGAAGGATCCGAGAGGCAACACCATTACCACCGCCGACAAGGAGTGTCGTTCTTCCAGGGTAGGGACCCTGATGCCAACACTAGGGTGTGTTGATGCCAATGTCTAAGGGCATTGATGCCGATGTCAGGGACGTCGATGCCGATGTCAGGGGACATCGAGGGAGAACTCTATAAGAGCTCAGTGATTGCAAGATCACTTCCCGGAGCAGGGTGCTCTGATGCCATCACCAGGAGGGTGATGAAGAGGGGTCAACAGATCCTTTTTCCAAAGCAGGAGGCTTTGATGCCAACACTAGGGCGTGTTGATGCCAACACCAGGGCGTGCTGATGCCAACACCAGGGCGTGTTGATGCCAATGCATAGCATTGATGCCAACACCAGGGGGCGTTGATGCCGGCGCCAGGGGCGTCGATGCCGGTGTCAGGGACATCGAGGTTCAGCTAAGTTCAACAAATATGGTGAAGCAAGATTATCCTTGACAAGTTTGTTGATGCAGGTTGCTATAAGCATGGTGCAGCAAACATTCATCATCAGAGGATGGAAGACTTTGAACATTGGAGGGCCAGTGTTCAACTTGCATGGAACATCGAGGGCGATGTTCAAATCAGGTGGGGGAGAATTGTCAGGCCCGGGTTCATCCGGTTCGGCCTAACCCAAGCCCAGGCCCACAAAAGGAAGCTCATCCCGATTTGACGAAAACGGATGGTCAAAATCGGCAGTTGACTAACCAAACGAAGCTTCCGCTGCGTTTTGCTCGGGCAACGCAGATGCACGGAAGGCGTGCGCGTTGCAGCGTGCGAACGCGCGATCGCCGAAAGCTTCGGACACTGGCGGCGCGCAGACGACGCGGCTGAAGGGCGCGAGCTCGCCGAAGGAAGCGGATGCGCTGATGGCGGCGTCTCCGCGACGCTCGGACGCGGAGGATGCAGTCGACAACGCGTTGGACGGGAGATGCGGACTTCTCGGACACGGGCACGCGAAGGTCGCGGAGCTGGAGACGAGTTCCACGCGAGGAACGGATCACGCAGAGACGTGATCGCGCAAAACGGAAAGAACAGAGCAGCCTTCCCTTTAAAACAGAGGGGGGGGGGGGGTCGATGCAGCGGGTGTGCGCGGAGGCGTCACCACACAGAGCGCCGGGGAACGACTCCACCCGCGACGGCGAGGCGCCGTCGCCCTTCCAGAGCAGGGCTCTGATGCCGGTTCCAGGAGGGAACTTATGCTGACGCCGGCGGGCGTCGATGGCGACGTTCAGGGCAACGTCGGTGACGAGGAGAGATTGAGAGAGTTGTAACCGGCGTCTAGAGAGACGACCGGCGAGAGGAGCAAGTGGGAGAGGGGCGGGCGACGGAGGCCGTCGGCCCGGAGAGCTTGTAACCTGTTCGAAGGAATAAAGAAAGCTTCTCCATCTTCCCCTGTTCTTGAGTATTTCCGGCGACAGATCTCAGCAGCAGGCGGTTGCTAGGTTCTCGGCGACGAGGCGAGACGCAGGCGGCGTCCTCCCCTTGTCGTCGGTCTCCTCCGGCGTCGGCTCGAACGCAGGCGGCGTTCGAGCAGTGCGGCGGACGCGGGCGTCGCGAGGAAGACAATGACCCGCGGTTCGAGGTTCCAGTCAACGATCGAAGCCGGTCAACGCGAGTAAAATCGAATTCGACGCGGTGAATTCGATTTGGAGCGCTGACGTCACGCTTACGTCAGCAAGGCGGAAATTCGGCGCGGCGAGTTTCGATCGAGGGCTGACGTCACGCTGACGTCAGCAAGGTGATGATTTTGACTTTGGTCAAAATCAGAAGAGGTATTTGATTTAGGGTTCCGTTCTTTTCCGGATTTCTAAATTGGGGTTAGGGTTTTCTCCGTGCGATCTTGTATTTGGGGATAAAAATCCTTCGGGGAGATTAGGGTTTCCAATTTAAGGCCGGAAACCCTAGGGCGAGTTGCGTTCCGGTATTCCGCCGGACGGCTCTGAGACAACGGATAAGCGCTGTTCTCAGGCCGATCCGACCGGGGCGTGACAACTGGGGCTGTTAAAATCCAAAAAAAATTCTAGTGGCATATTATTATAAAATATTATATAAAATTTATTAATATTGTAGAAAAAAATTAATACTTTATATTTTATATAATATTAATATATTTTCATACATAAAAGTTAATTATATTATATAAAAAAATTAGTGTAATATAAAATTTAATTTTGTATATGTATGAAAATATATTAATATTATATAAAAATATAATACCTTATTGCAAAATTTTTAATAAACTATCCTGCTCTAAAACATTTTTCCTAAAACCTCCTCCTTTTGTTTGAATCGGAGAGCATGACACCACCCTGCCTAATTCGACTGCCGGTGACAATCACTGTCAAGGTTGCTATTTGATCCAAATAGAAGCCATCTCTCCTAGGTTAGATGAGCCAGCCTCATGGTTCAATTAGTCTAGTCAAATGGTGCATCAACCATTAACCACCTCAATTGAAGGAAAATTGTTGGAAGCGCTTCCAACGATGGCCTCATCCAGCACACAAGTTATTTAATGTGCCGGATAAGTGTTAATACTTATCTTGAGATGGATTTGGGTGATGGATGGGGCCACCGTTTGGAAGAGATGGCCCGCTGCTAACAATTTTCCTCAACTGAAGGCATACCCCAAAGTGTTTGAATATATGTTATACAATTTCACTTAATGTCATAATATTCTGCTGTGTATATTGCCCCACTTACTTTTGAGCATCATGTTCATCATTCTCACGTACTGGTGCGCTCACATCCTCTAACATATAGAGTTATGAACCCATGCATATGTTGTGCTTGCTACTAATGTGTACCCTGCGACTACTGATGCACCCATACAAAATCTTGTTACATCGATGATTCACTACACTAGTTCTCACTCTATCCTTAACAAGAATATGAGCGCACTGATTGTGTCATTGTGGATTTTGGCACTATACGTGATGGGTACACTCATATAATATAACACAAAAGGTTATCAATAGGGCTGTCCACTATTCAATTTAAACTGATAAAGTCGGTTCGGTTCGGTTTTTTTACTAATCGGTTCGATTCGATTTGGGTTGGAAAGTTGATAAATCTTATTCAATTCGATTTCGGGTTGAGAGAAAAAAAAATTGTATAACCCGAACCGAACCGAATAAGATATATAATAAAAAATATATTACCTATTTCTATTTGGCTATTTTCCTAAACGGTTGTCGGTGTCAGCTAAATGGCTAATGCTAAGTAAACTAAACCCTAATTTCCCTAACCTTATTCCCTTTCCCTAATGCCCCGCCTCCGCTGCTCCCATGCGAGTTGCGACCGTGAGGACCGTGACGCCTTCTCCCAGTTGCCAACTCCTTGCTCCCCTCTGCCCGACGATGCCGACTCCTTCTCCCCTCTGCTCGACGACGCCGACTCCTTGCTCTGCATCACATTCGTGCACGCTGCAGCTGCACGCCTAGAATCCGAATCCCGTCCAACTCTAGTCCTACGCCACTCCCGATCCAGCCAAGTCCTACCCCTTCCCTGCTAAGAAGCCTTGCCGTTCAGATCGCTCCACTGCCGCACATGCTTCTGCCTCCAGCCTCGAACACTCGCACCTCAGCTTGCTCGACGCTCCACTGCTGCACACGCTTCCGCCTCCAGCCTCGACCTCTCGCGCCTCAGCCTGCTCGACGATCCCCTGCCGATGAGGCGAGAGGAGGGTCTCTACTGGTTCACGGGGAAGAGGCAGCAGCGCGGGTCACGATTGGTGTCCAGGCAGAGCTCCGATCGCAGTGGGAATCGCCGCCGAGGTGGCATCTCAGCTATTACACATCTCACCGTGAAGACCGAAGAGATAGGAGGTACCAAATCGGTTTTAATTGGTTTGAACTGAACCGAACCGGACTTATTCGGTTTGGTTCGGTTTCGCTTTCAAGAAAAATTGCTAACTCGGTTTTTGGTTTGGTCTAGTCGGTTCGGTTCGGTTCGGGTTAAACCAATTGGACAGACCTAGTTATCAATAAAATTAACAATAAGGATGAGATCCCATGAAAGTGCCGCATTTTCTAAATGAAGGGGGCCACTTAACTTATTAAGTGGGTGCCCCATATGCTTTTGTTTGAATTTTGTAACAAATCTCAACACAAATCTTGAAGTATTTTTTAACTCTTCTTTGACTTAACTCTACTTGCATCGCTTAGCTCTCTTCACTCTCTACTTGGAGCAGTATCTACTATAGCATAAGTTGTATCCATCATAGCATAAGCTCTATCCACTATAAAATAGAGTTTATCTACAATAGCATAGCTCTATCCACTATGAAATAGCTCTATCTATGATAAAATAGTGTCTATCCATAATAGGATAGGATAGACTCTGTCTACTATAAAATATAGTCTATCTATGATTGCATGATTATATCCATCATAGCAAAGCTCTATTCACGATAAAATAGAGTCATCTAAGGTAGAATAGGACTCTATCTATTGTAAAACAAAGTCTACCTATAATAGCATGATTCTATCCATTATAAAATAGATTGTATCCACCATAGCACAAGCTCTATCTATTAAAAAATAAAGTCTAACATAACTCTATCCACTATAAAATAGAATATATCTAGGGGCACCCACTTAAATAAGTTAAGCGGCCCCTTTGCTTAGAACATACGGCCATAAACAAGGCCTCTCAGAAAACTCATAGTGTTGTGTTTTAGACATAGTGCAAGAATGAGCCTGACAAATCTATGTCTAAGAGATGAGACAAGACTAAACATATAACACCCATCAGAAGAAAATTAAAATCATGAAAAAACCACAAGAAATCCAAGGGTAAAAATCAAAGTCTTGGTAGCGTCACATAGGGGTGGAAGCACCTTTTAGAATTCTTGGACATTTTTGAGTTAAATGAATCTTAAAAATGCTGATATCTTAGGTCATCTAGTTAATCTAATATCTTTTTGTGAATTCAACTTCTCATAAAAATGACTTGACTTTCGGCTATTCTAGGGCCATTGATGCTTTTACCTTTTATTAATTAAAAGATAATTAGCTGAAAAAGTTAGACGATGTTTAGGTAAACTATTATACTAGTCAACAAAATAAAACTAATAATTTTTTTACTTATTTTTATCTAGTAATTTTAAAATATTTAAAATAAAAATAATTAATATTAAAATAATAAAAATAAAATATTTAAAATAATAACATAAAAATAATTAAATTGATAATTAACATAATAAATTCAAATGATTAAAATAATAAATAAAAAACAATTAAATAATAAATTAAAATAATTAAAATAATAACTAAAAACTATTTAAAATAATAACTTAAAAATAATTAAAAATAGTAAATTAAAAAAAATTAGGGTTGGGGGTGTAACGGAGGCTTGTAGTGGGGGCGGACAAGGGGAGGGGGGCTGCGGGATGTGGACAAGGAAGAGAAGTAGTGAAGCAGTTAGAGGCGTACAATAGAAGGGGGCAGCGGGGGGCAGATAAAAGGGTGGGAGAGTGGTAAGGAGGGAGGGCAGCAGGGGTGGACAATGGGCGAGTGACGTAGGCCCTAGGCACGAGTTCTTATTCCCTATAGAAGTGCCTCACTGCCGGTGATCATCATTGCCAACGCCCCTTGTTGTTGACGATGAACTTTTGTACAATTGGAGTTACACTAAGGCTGTCTTGTGGCAAACCTTGGTGATAGGCTCCTTAGTCTATATTCACTATTTCTTCCACTTGTGTAATTTGGTGGTGTTGTAAACGAGACATTCCGGCGATGTGAGCTCAATGGGGCTATGCAGGACGGGCGACAGAACTGGTTGTTGGCGTGCGCGGTGAAGGAATCCCTACCACTTCTAGTGAGTTACAAAGTTGGAAATTATTTCTCGAATTTTCGTCGTTGACGGCCTTGTGGATTTTGTTGTTGCTTCGATATGATCTCACGTCAACTTCATTGTGATTTCCACTAGTGTTCTCTCATACATTGATTTCTCTTTGTTTTCTTGAATTGCATGCTGTCGTTTCATCTCCTGTCCCCTCTCACGCAACCATCGAGCTTTCTGCATGACACAGACAAGGTCTTCACTGTGGGTTCTTTCCATGATAAACCAGATCCCTAACCTCTCCCATACATGCATTGTGTTAGAGAGAAGGAGCAAGGCACTTGGAGGCAGATAAGCAGTGGGTGGGAGCGGAGAAGGGGGTTGAATGCCTTAGTAGGACACGAGTAGTGGGAAAAATATTAAAAACGTGACCACCGCTTTCAACGGTGACCCCATCCACCATCCATAAGTTAAAAAAGACTTAGAGATGTGTGCATTAACACATCTTAAACATTCACACATCTCAAGGTGTATGTTGATGGTGGGTGGGACCACCGCTAGCCCGCTTGCAACATTTATTCCAAGTGGCGGAGCAAGATGCGAAGCAGAAGCACAGAGAAGATTTCATGCACAATAACCCCAAACAGCTGATAATGCACAGGTTCTATTGCGTGGGCCCACAAAAGTAAGAGGTAGTATCCCCAGACGGGGTCTTTCTTGCTTCACACTTGTACAGCTAAAGCTATATCATCTCACGATGGTCACTTTGTGCATTCTTAACGTATTATTAGCTTCACATCCCTATATCATTATCTCAATGTCATTAATTGGAGCATTTTGTGAAAATAATCTTAAACTATTTTTTGATCAAAATTTACCTAGTTAAATTTTGTATTATAATTTTAATTTAACCGAATTAACATTTACAATCTTCTTTAGTAACCTACAAATTAAATGTATATATTAGAAATTTAATAAGTATAGTTTAATATAGCACTAATATTTTAACTTAAATTGTAGTATGCATTTTCTTTTTCATATTATAAAATTTATGATATCATCACATTGTCACATCAATTGTTGCTATATATCTGTTGAGGTTTCTCAAGGGAAAAACCCAAAGTCTCTTAATAGTCCCATGTAGAGGGATTTGAAAAAGAAGCTTGCGTTTAAAGAAAGTTGAGCCACCTTAGCCCATTGGGGCTTTAAAGGGACATTCAATTTATTAATCTAAGTCGATCCAAATACACATGTGCATTCAATTTATTAATCGAAATAATTTTATTATTTTTAGACGATGCACCTCCTCTATATAAGAAGAGTCCGCGCAATGTCTCAGATTGCATTCGACTCTTCAAGTTTCTCTTTTTCACTCATACAAAGTTGAATGCAGTTGTGACAGGCTTCTCATCGACGCATCGGCAAAGAAGTAGCATCGGTTGTATCTTGGGATAGAAAATTCGGATTAAAACCCCTGCGATGGCTGGAGTGTTATGCAATTAATCCTAACACATGTAAATCTAAATTTGTAAGCAAATAAATAAAACAATAATAGAATGAGATAATTGGAGGCGATAAAGATGTCGTCTGTCCTAAGACAGATTTCGACCCTTGCAAGGGTTTTTGTCCGGATCTCTTATCCCAAGATACAATCGGTGTTACTTCTCTACTGGTGCGTCGGTGAGAAGCCTATCATAGTCGCTTTCAACGTCGTACGAGCAGAGAGAGAGAGAGAGAGAGAGAGAGAGAGAGAGAGAGAGAGAGAGAGAGAGAGAGAGAGTCGGTGAGAATGCATTAGAGAAGGGGAATTGCCAAGTTATAATTGGCCGGCATGCCTACCTTAGGAAGCATGCGTAACCTTGTGCTATCATAGCGGGACGCAAGCCGTGTATGAAATGAGGATCCCATCTCACTAAGAAAATCTAGGGATTTCCCAATCGGCTTTCAAGGGTTATCGATTCGAGCAAAATAGTGGGAGTCCAATCATTTATAAAAGCCCAAATTAAATGATTGGATTGCAGATAAGCTTATAGCAGATGGTCACTGTTGTTTTTCCCAAGCTAGTTGGAACCAACTTTGTGGACTAGTATTGGTACTTGAGGATTATCCTCAAGCTCGAGGAAAAGTTATATGTCCTTGGGCAATCTCCTCCTGAACCCATCTCATCATCTGCAACCTCGGCGGCTGAAGATGATGCTTAAGAGGTAGCTTGTCTGATGCTAGCATGTCGCTTAAGTTGCAAGAGCAACTTGTAGAGCTGAATATACTATAGACTATTAATCTAAAACAGCTCTTCGAGGGACAAGCGAGATCAGAAAGCTATGAAACCTCTAAAGCATTAAAGATGAAAATGGTGTAGGAGATTAAGTGCTCTAGAAGGATTACAAGCAACCTCAAAGTGAGGAGAAGAGAAGTAACACTTCATCTTCTAGTTCAAGTAATTATATTACCAAATTCGAGTTATCTATTTCTGGCACATGGGTATCTTATACTGCATGATGAGACCAACATTTGTAAAAATATATTGGTGCTCAATAGAAATAGGACGATGCTGACGCAAAGAGACTAACATATCAGTTGGAGCATATATTGCTGCCATAGCTATAGGAGACATCACTCTCTCTAAGGTCAAGACTTTGTTAAAACTTTATTATTTTTATAAAATATATTTATGGGAAGTTCTATGAGTAACATAAATACAATATGGATAGAATTAAGTGGTTCTATAAATAACTTTGGCACTGTTGTTTAGGCCTTATAAAATAAGAACCTCATCCATTGACTACATGCAAATGGATTCTTGGATTCAATCTCCTTTGAGGAGAATGAGTTGGGTCAACCTCTTTCGAGAGTTTGATTCGTTCGAGCCTTGTCTTTTTAAGGAAAACAACATAAATGTTCTTTACCTTTCAGAGGTGGACGAGCAAGAGACTTATTAGATCTCAGGCACTATGTTGTGTTTAGATAGGTCTAATAAATTTGCTAAAGATAGGGTACTGATCCTTCACATACTTGTCTATGAGACATAGATGAAGTAAGGAAACCAGCTTGATATTGTTAGTGTTTATGCCCTAGGACCTTGAGATAGTCCATTGGGATATGTGTATCACATCTATTTGATAGATGAGTTATCCTAGCATTATCGTTGTTATGCAAATTTACACGTTTGCACACATATACATTTGCATATACAATGTCCCCATAAGATATATTTTATCTAGTCTCTATGTTTATTCCCAGTCGAGTATCATAGTGGATATAAGACAACTATGATATATTTGAGACTAGTATATGTGCTGGTTGAGCACAGGTTGCTAACGCAATTATATGGGTATATCAAGGGAGACATACTGGATCGACCCACCATGAGGATTCATCTTGGTGTCACAAGATGAATATCACAGTGACAGAGATATGCTTCTTAGACTTGAGGGCATTGATATTTCTATATGGTAAGTGATACACTTTGATACAACCTAATATTTCGCTGTAAAAGGGAAGTCATAACGGCTGTCATTGGGTGTGTCATAAGCCATATGAGAGATTCAATGTGCCAATAGACGATTTGCCCCTTCCCTGCGGGGAAGCTTGATGTCCATGGCACCCCTATATGGATGCATGACTAAAAATGTATGACCATACCCAAGTGAGAATCTGATTTAGTCATGACCATTTGATTGGGTTAAACAAGTGTGACACACTTGTCCAATCTAGACATCAGCCTGACAAAAGGACAAATGCGTACATGTACTTTGTAGCAATTTTAGGGGATGTCGATGATGACTCCATTCTAATGACTTGGATAGCTATGACGCACTGCTAGGGGCCACTCATCGCTTATGATGATTTTAGATTATCACTGCCAATGTCTAAAGAACCTATAGGGTCGAACACCTAAACACTCGAGGTCTCATACTAATCGGATAGCCTATAATCGAATCATTGTGTGATTCAGATCACTTTGGGAGTCTGTTGCATTGAGATTTCTTCTGTGGAGATGATATTTTATTTAGTTCATGTTTGACCACTAGTTGACCTCTAGTGGACTATGTTTGACCTCTATTGACCTATGTTGTTAAAATGAGTCAAACAAGGGTCTTAGTGCTAGTTTTGGACTTGACACTTAGTCACATGAATAAATAAAATTTATTAATCGAGAAAAGAATTTTTCTCTTGGCTAATTAATTATTCTAGACGCATTTTACATTAAATATATTTATATATTTAATTATAAAATATTATTAGGCGCATACATGATTAAATAATTAATATATTTGCTAATTTGTTATTACGCAAATTAATCAAATTTTTTTATTCATGCTTGACCAATTTGGCTAATATATTTAATTGATTAAATTCATACATGGCATAGGCGCATTCTTCATTATATTGAATATATTTATATATTAAATTTAATGATAAATAATCTCCAAGAATAGCTCGTACATCTATTATAAATAGAGAGACTCTCTTGGGAGATTCTTGCACCAGTTCTCTTCTCTCATCTCTTATTGTCGCCTCCCATCTCCTCCTTGGCGTGACAGTCTTGAAGGTGACAACAAATAGAAGAATTTTTTGCTTCAAAGTTGGGACAAGTGGTAGTGCTACCCACTCCTTGTCGCCAACACTCACCATTCTCCTTGGCGTTGGATTATGGTGATTGGTGCAAGTTGAGAATTTCCTAGAGGCGTGGATCTCACCTCCTGAGGCTAACACTAAGCACGGAGGTTGGAGAGACTTCGAGGAGTCCGTGTGTGCGCAATTGTAGATGACGGGCATTTGCGCATCTTTGTCATCGGCAATGCTCTATAAAATTTCTAGATAAAGGTATTACTCTTCACATCCTTCGGTTTTCACTCGTAAGGGATCCTGGTGTTTTGGGAATTCTGTTTTGAACCTTCATTCCGTTGCATTTAAAATTTTATAAGGTCTAGGGATTCCCAACAGTGGTGTCAGATCGATCTTACGAGGCACGTAGCATGCGCATACCCCATAACATGAAAATGATTTTTGAAAAATTTTATGCCATGATTTTTTCTATTAAAATATAATTTATGTTAATTTTTTCTTATTAATCATCTTCTAGTTTTGTTTTCTTCATATTTGAGATAGACCCTATGTGGAAGAATTTACTCCTCCTTGCGCTTTGATATCAATCCGCAAGTGCACGGATTTCTCGAAGTAATAAAAAGATTATCGTTCCCAATGAGGATCTGACGGTCAAGTACCGATTACACGATCGATCTATATCTAGACGATTCAAAGTGTAGTTTTTGTTTTGAAAACTTCTAATGCAAGAAAACAAAAAGGTGGTTTTAGGGTTTTGGCTAAAAATCAATTCAGATAAAATCAGGACTCAAGGTTTTACCACATTGACGATTATGAATTTAGTAAAAATAAATCTTTGATTAGAAAATTATAGTTTTGAAAGGAATTTTTCCTAAGGTACAGATTACCTCCTCTCGAAGCGTAATCCAGTATCTATTTACATTAATTCCCTACTCTCGTGACAATTAACATAAATCGACCCTTTAAGTTCTATGAAAAACCATGTTAATCCTTCAAATGAATCCAAACTACTCTCGTGATTGGATTCGTAGGTTTGAAAAGAATAGATCTGACGTTGCGATTCACCTCTCGGTCCTTCTCGCAACGTCTAAGACGTAAAATTACGTGGCCAAGGTAAATTACAGAATAACACAATTCTAACCAAATCAAATCTATAAAATTTATGTAAAAGATTTAAAACAATATATTTAATCCATAAATCGTCAATGGGCTATTCCCCAAATCCCAAAATTAAGGTTTACACATTCATGTTCAACGCAAATAGCATGTTCATCGATGAATTAAACATGTAATCTCTCTAAAATAATGCAAAGAGGCACTAGGAAAGCAATTAGAACTCTTCCCCTTGATCTGGTGATGAAGATGAAGTGATCAAACCCCTCCTTTGCGTGATCTCTCGCCGGATTTATGCCCTAGAATTGAATCTCACCATCGCCGCCACCTCCCTTTGTTTTCATGCGTAGAAGCCTCCGAAACCCTTCCAAAACCCTTCCTTTTATAGTCTAATCAGTATAGTACCCATCTAGGAAGGTTTCTGCAAGGTTTGGTTCAATTCTGGTTCAATTTGGGTTCGAATTGAGTGAAAAATCGAAAGGGCGGATATTTTTACGGCCCATAATATGTTTACGGCTTCGGCCGTAATTCTTTCTGTGCGTATAGCTCCTTTGCACACAGAAAGTTTCACGGACCGTGATGGATTCACGGCCTCACCCATGAAAGTTTCTATGAACTTTTTAACTTAGCTATTTCTTCATCCGCTCGAATGCAAAATTACGGTCGGCTAGATAATTACGGCCAAGGCAGTGAAAGTTGCGTTCTTCACTGTTTTCGCCCCAAATTTGATGTGTAAGCTCGTAATCTCCTCGGGAATCGTATTATGGCATCAAATCTTGCAAAATCCATTATTTTTGAGCCATTTTACCTATATTTTCATAAAAACCAAGAAAAGTAAAGATTCTGTGCAAAGTGAAGTAAAAACATTAAAAATTGCATAAAATCATTCAATTAAGCTCAAAATATCATGTAAAATATAGGCAAAAACATGGTGTAAATGCAACACATCACGCTCATGGGATAGACCCATGGCGGAAGACTCATAGGAGATTATCGGGGCAGGGTGATTGTCCTAATCTCTATGGGGTAAGGATTGCAAGGGGGCGGCTACCCTTTGTAGAATCCTGAGAGAGGCGAAACACTTAGAAGGTTGATATAGAGTCACTGGAAATTAATTGAAAGAGTTTATGAAAAATTAAAAGTGATTACTTGTTGATTTTTCATAGTATGTAGAATCGCATGAGTAGATGATTTATGCATCGTGATTTGATCAAAGACAAGTCCCAAAATTGCCATACCTGTGATGTATAATTATGAGGCCTGCATGCCCACTTTTGAATTTCGTATTTCAATTATGTTGTGTAATTTTGTAAATTGGATTGAAGATATCAATCGGCTATTTTTCTCCTCTCCTCTCTCTCTCCCTTGTGCATCTCTCAAGGTGGCGCAACTTCTAACCTAGCCAAACCCTAGGGTGGCTTCTAGGGTTTTACTTATGGGTGCATCCAAGGGAGTTGGCGGCTAGGGTTGGGGTTGGCGCACCTCACCTCCTAAGGTGGCGCATCCCCTTCTCTGACCTAACCTTGAGTGGCTTCTAGGGTTACCTAGTTGGTTTACTTAAGGGATGATGGCTGGATAAGGTGATGGTGCAACCTAGTCAAGTAAGGGGGGCTGACCTTCATCCTCAACTGAACCTTCAAGGTTTCTAATGCGTAATCCTCGTCAAACTATCGATCGTTGGTGTTGTGCATTGTTTCCACCCTAGTGGACACACCACACCCATCTATCTTCAGGAGGTGTGTGATGACAATATTTACCCTAGTCCAATTAAAATCCTCGACGCGCCTTAGCAAGAAATTCGTTAGCCCTAGGTATAACGGTCAGGTCGGACATGATCAGACTTTTCATATGTGTTGGTTCACATGATGAAATTTCTGGAGGTACCCTCAAGAACTTAGAACTTTGTGTTGTTCTAGCCCTAACTAGGCACAAAGGGCCTGAACTGTCTTGAGAAGGGGAATTGCTGAGTTGCAATTGGCCGGTGAGCCTACCTCAGAAAGCATGCGTCACCTTGTGTAGTCCATCTTGCCCTAGCGGTATGCAAGGCCGTGTACGAAATGAGGATCCCATCTCACTAAGGAAGTCGGGTGACTTCTCGATCGATTTTTGAGGATTATCGATTCGAATAAAATAGTGAGAAATAATCATTTATAAAAGGCTAGAATAAATGATTGAAAATGTGATACTGATTTGCTTTTGTCTTTTGTTGTAGATGACATCTACAAGCAATAACAACAGCGGACTGTCACTTTGTTCCTTCCTTGATGGGAGAAATTGACAGGGGTCAATTTCATGGACTGGTACCCGCCACTTGAGGATAGTCTTAAAGTAGAGGAAGAAGTTGTATGTCTTAGAACAAGCGCTTCCTCCTCCATCGCCATCATCAGCTTGCACGGCTGAACGGGAAGCTTATCGCAAGCATCAGTATAACTCCCTGGATGTTGGCTGCCTTATGTTGTTCGCGATGTCATCCGAGTTGCAGATGCAGCATGAGGATCAGAACACATTTCAGATCATCACACATCTAAAGCAACTATTCGAATCGTAGGCTAGAATACAAAGGTTTGAAACATCCAAGGCTGCCTATCAGTGCAATATGCCTGAAGGTGCTCTTATGGGACTGCATGTGCTCAAGTTGCTTAGGTACTTGTCGCATCTCAATAGACTGCGACACCCGATGGATGAAGATTTGGCTACGAATCTGATCCTACAGTCGCTACCTCTAAGTTACATTGCATTCATTATCAACTTCAATATGAATAAAATTTTATGTACTCATGAGGAGCTGTTGAAACTGCTAGAGATGACTGAGAAGGAAATGGATAAGTCTAAACCCAAGTCCGTTCTTATGGTCTCTAGGGACAATAAGAAGCGGAAAAAGGGTAAAGGCAAGTTCAAGGCCAAGGCACTGAAGAAGGGAAAGGTGAGGGAGAACAAGTGCTTCAATTGTGGTCTGGAGGGCCATCGGCGCAAACACTGCAAGCATCGTCAGAAAGAGATGAAGAGAAGTGACCCTTCATCTTCAGGCTCAGCTAATTTTGTTACCAAATCCTATACTGTCCATTTCTATACATGAGTATTTTTATACTACATGGAGAGACTGATATTTGCAAAAATGAGACATAGATGACAGTGAGAAGACTAAGCTGGAGCATAGATGCTGCCAAGAGCCACTCTTTTATTTGTCATAGATAGGATTGTTTTATTTTTGCAATAATGTAGTTGACATTATATCTATTCCTTGGGAATAAAATTTTTGGAATAAAAGGAATTTATTATTCTTTTCATTTGTAAATCTCTTGTCATTACGTTGTACAAAATAATGGGGTAACAAAATAACTAAGTGAATTTAATAAGTGGTTCATATTGAATACCAATCTTTTGACTCTAATATTTTTATCATAAACAAGAGTTGCATCTAATGACTTAATGCACATGAACACTTGGATTCAAACTCCTTTTAGGGGATTGACTATCTTAACCTCTTTCGAGATGTCAAAGATAGACAAAAACTTGTTTATTGATGAAAATAGATGTCCTTCACCAAATGATGTGAAGTGGACTAAAAGGTCAAAAGATAGGAATTCATTAATTATAGAAATATATATATGGAACCAACTTATTGAAATTCATGGGTAATCTTCACCCTAGATAGGATGAAGAATACTTGAGCCAGGTGACTATTATACCTCCTAGGATACCTTGGTAGGTGATTCTAGTGGGAGAAAATGAAAGTCATATATATCTCTTCTGAAGTAATTGTTAGTGTATATGCCCTGAGACCTACTTTTGGTCAACCTTTGTGCTACTTAACTCTGATATTTATATCATTCTAGCATTGTCATTATCAATGTTTGTCTACATCTACGATTGTGTACTTATATGATAATGTCCCTAGAGACAGATTGGATCTGTGCTCAAATGATTGTCCCCAGTCAATGTTCCTTAGTGGATATGAGATAGCTATGGTACTTGTGAGACTGGTATATGGGTTGGTTAGGCACGAGGTGTTAACGCAAACATATGGGTATATTAGTGGTGGATATATTGGACTAACCCGCTGTGAGACTATGACTTGGTGTCCGAGTTTACCTCACAAGTGCTAGAAGATGCATTGATCCTTAGACTTGAGGTCATTGACTCTTCTATATGGTTAGGGACATACTTTGATGCAACCTAACATCTCACCGTAATTGGGAGGTTATAAAGGTTGCCATTGAGTATGAGAAGATCAATGTACAGATAAAAGGATTTGCCCCTTCCTAAGGAAAGCTTGATATCCATGGAGCTCCTCTATGGTACTATGACTGAAAGTGTATGACCATACCCTAGTGAGAACCTGATTTAGTCATAACCATGTGATTGGGTGAAAACAAGTGATGACACACTTGTCCAATTGGATATCAGTTTGGCAAAGGGACAATAATGTATCTGTACCTAGTCGCGATGATGGGGATGTCAATGTCGATATCCATTCCGATGACTTGGGTAGTAGCGATACACTGCTATGTGCCACTCACTGCTTGTGATGACCTTAGGTTAGCACTACCAACGTCAAAGGAACCTACAGGGTCGCACACCTTGATACTCGAGTTCTCGTATTGATCGGGAAGCCTTATGATCGAGTTATTGGATAGCTTGGATCTATTTTGGAGATTTCATTAGCGTCAATGGGCATGATGAGATAGAAGAATGTTATTAGAGCCAAACTTCATTTTTGGTAGGTTGACCCGAATTTGACCATGGTTGGTCACATTTGGATTAGTGTTGCATTGGATTGGATCCAATTGCTTAATCAACCCATGCAATGAAGTTTGAGCTAACTCATTACCCAATGAGGCCCAATAACAAGTCGTCATGAAGAGATAATAGGCTAAAAGGGTATAATAGGGAGAAACCAAACCCCATTGGCGCCTAAGGGCATAATGGGGTTTGTCGCCTCCTCCTTCATCCATTGATGTCTTGGGGCTGATATGGCTTGAGAACTTCTTAGGAAACTCTTGGGCGCATATGTCTAGGTTGAATGAGGTTTGTGGTAAAGTCTTGGAGACTTTCCTTACCTCAAACCCTAATTTCTCCCATACCCTAACCCTAGCCGATTTCTCCTCATGAAACTTGTGCCCACCCCTTGCTTTGCCACTGCCTCTTGCTTCTATATATTAGAGGCATGCGTGAGCCCCTTAACATACAATCAATTGGCGTGAGCAAGGGCAAGGGCGAGAGCATCAAGAGTGGCGCATCCATTCTTCCTCTTCCATAGCCGCAAGCATCCTTCTTCCTTCCCTCTTGGCTCAAGGAACTCTTGGACTTGGCGGCCTCTCCTCTTCCTTCTCTTCCATTGGCACAACTTCTCTTGAAGGTGGCGTAAGGCTTGAAGAAGGATAAACAAAGGCTTGGATCTTCTTCCCGAGGCTAGCACTAGGCGTGGAAGAAGAGAGCTCGAGGCATCCGTGTGTGTGAGACTGCAGAGGGCGAACACTTGGGCGCCTATCTCGACATCGGCCTCCTCTTGCTCTAGGTACTTTCTATCTTATCGTGTTGACTCCCTCGCAAGATGATCTTCACTGGGTTTTTGGGACCGGCCTATTTCGGGGATATTCTTCCGCTGTGCAATGTAATATGTAATATCTATCTCTAAAAAATTATAAAATATCCCCGGGGTTTCCCAACAGTAATGTCGATAGCTTCTTCCACACTCAATTTAATTCCATCTAGATATGCTATGTGTAAGTGGAATACAATTTTCATAGACCCACAAGAGAATAAATGATTGTTGCTCATAGTGCTATTTTTCTTGGAAATGTCTTTCCTTGAAAAAGGCTAGTGGGAGGAAGTTATGACTTGGATTTTGTCCAAGGTCAGCCACTTCACACAGATGGTCAAAGATGGAATCTGAACCACGTATACAGGTTGTGGGCAACCTAGGGTTCAGAAAGTATGAAAATAATGGTTGAATCGATTCATGTGTGCCTGGGTTATGGGTAACTCCTAATAAGAACAATGAATCTTCACTTTATAATACCCAAGTTTAGTGGGAGCTTGAAGACTTGATGGCACCAAGTCCAGTCCAGGTGCTAGGCACTAGATAAGGAACATTAAACACACTTACGTTATGTAAAGAACTGAGGGGTGGTTCTTGGTCAGCAATGGCAGGAAAAGCTCAGTGTATACACTTGATAGCTTGTTCTAGTTAGACCAAAGTGACATTCTAGCTGTTAAGGTAGTAGTGCTAGAAGCTGAGGGAGCTTCAAAGCAGACTACTTGAAAGCAGAGTATGTATACGTTTTTGGGAAGCTGTTTGAATAAGTTGGAGTCCTTTACTGGACTTCACAAGATTCAAACAACATACTCAAGTACTAATACCTTGTCTTGGGGACAGAGGTAAGAAATACATAGCAGATATTGACATTGACATAGTGGGCCCAGTGACTGATACTCTGGCATAGCAGGAGCGTAGCAGGTCGAGCTTAGGACATAGCGTTGAGGTTGTTCAACAAGCATAGTCCTAGTGCAAGTGGGAGATTGTTAGTCTTTATGCCCTAGGACCTTGGTATGGTCCATTGAGATATGTGTATCACATCTATTTGATAGATGAGTTATTTTGGCATTGTCGTTATTATGCAAATTTGTACATCTGCGCAGATGTACATTTGCATATACGATGTCCCTATGAGATATGTTTTTATCTAGTCTCTATGTTTATCCCCGGTCATAGTGGATATGGGACAGCTATGATACATTTGAGACTGGTATATGCGTTGGTTGAGAACGGGTTGCTAACGTAGGCATACGGGTATATCAAGGGAGATATACTGTATCGACCCACCGTGAGGATTCATCTTGGTGTCACAAGATGAATATCACAGAGATACGCTTGTCCTAGACTTGAGGGCATTGATATCTCTATGTAGTAAGTGATACAATTTGATACAATCTAACGCTTCGCAGTAAAAGGAAAGTCATAACGGTTGTCATCGGGTGTGTCATAAGCCATGTGAGAGATTCAATGTGCCAATAGAGGATTTGGCCCTTCCCTGCAGGGAAGCTTGAATTCCATGGCGCCCTTATATAGATGCATGACTGAAAGTGTATGGCCATATCTAGGTGAGAACCTAATTTAGTCATGACCATTTGATTAGGTTAAACAAGTGTGATACACTTGTCCAATTTGGACGTAAGATTGGCAAAAGGACAAATGTGTACTTTTACTTTGTCACAGTTTTAGGGGATGTTGATGATGACTCCATTATAATGACTTGGGTAGCCATGATGCACTGCTAGGTGCCACTCATCGTTTGTGGTAATTTTAGATTATCACTGCCAACGTCTGAAGAACCTAAAGGATCGCACACATAGACGCTCGAGGTCTCATACTGATCGAATAGCCTCTGATCGAATCATTATGTGATTCACTTTGGGACTCTGTTGCTTTGAGATTTCTTTTGTGGAGATGATATTTTATTTAGTTTATATTTGACCACTAGTTGACCTCTAGTGGACCACGTTTGACCTCTGTTGACCTGTGTTGTTAAAATTTGTCAAACAAGGGTCTTAGTGCAAGTTTTGGACTTGGCGCTTAAATCACATGAATAAATAAAATTTATTAATTGGCAAGAGAATTTTTCTTTTGGCTAATTAATTATACTAGGGGAATTTTACATTAAATGTATTTATATATTTAATTGTAAAATATTATTAGGCACATACATGATTAAATAATTAATATATTTGATAATTTATGGTTAAGCAAATTTAATCAAATATTTTTATTCATGATTGACTAATTTGGGTAATATATTTAATTGATTTAATTCATAGATGGCTTAGGCGCATTGTTCACTTTATTTAATATATTTATATATTAAATTTAATAAAAAATAATCTCCAAGAATAGCTGGTACATTTATTATAAATAGAGAGACTCTCTTGGGAGTTTCTTGCACTAGTTCTCTTCTCTCATCTCCTGTTGTCGCCTCCCCTTTCCTCCTTGGCATGAGGGTCTTGAAGGTGACAACAAATAGAAGAATTTTTTGCTTCAAGGTTGGTACAAGTGATAGTGCTGCCCATTCCTTGTCGCCAACACTCCCCTTTCTCCTTGGTGCTGGATCTTGGTGATTGGCGCATGTTGAGAATTTCCTTGAGGTATAGATCTCACCTCCCGAGGCTAGCACCAAGCGCGGAGGTTGGAGAGACTTCGAGGAGTCCGTCTGTGTGCGATTGCAGACGACGGGCACTTACACGTCTTCGTCATTGGCAACGTTCTAGAAAATTGCTAGACAAAGGTATTACTCTTCACATCCTTCGGTTTTCACTCGTAAGGGATCTTGGTGTTTCTGGGAATTCTATTTCGGCCCTTCATTCCGCTGCATTTAAAATTTTATAAGGTCCGGGGAGTCCCAACAGTGGTGTCAGAGCGATCTTACGAGGCCCATAGCTAGCGCATACCCCATGACATGAAAATGATTTTTGAAAAATTTTATGCCATTATTTTTTCTGTTGAAAAATAATATCTATTAATTTTCACCTCTTAATCATCTTCTAGTTTTGTTATCTTCATATCTGGGATAGACCCTATGTGGAAGAATTTACTCCTCCTTGCTCTCATGGGATAGACCCATGGCGCAAGACCCATAGGAGATTATCGGGCAGGGTGATTGTCCGAATCTCTATTGGGTAAGGATTGCATGGGGCGGCTACCCTTTGTATAATCCTGAGAGGGGCAAAACACTTAGAAGGTTGGTATAGAGTCAGTGAAAATTAATTGAAAGGGTTTATGAAAAATTAAAAGTGATTACTTGTTGATTTTTCATAGCATGTAGAATCGCATGAGTAGATGATTTATGCATTGTGATGTGATCAAAGACAAGTCCCAAAATTACCATGCCTATGATGTATAATTGTGAGGCCTGCGTGCTGACTTTTCAATTTCATATTTCAATTATGTTGTGTAATTTTGTAAATTAGATTGAAGACATCAACCGGCTATTTTTCTCCTCTATCTCTCTCTCTCTCTCCCCCTTGCGCATCTCTCAAGGTGGGATAACTTCTAACCTAGCTGAACCCTAGGGTGGCTTCTAGGGTTTTACTTAGAGGCACATCCAAGGGGGTTGGCGGCATCTCTCAAGGTGGGACAACTTCTTACCTAGCAGAACCCTAGGGTGGCTTCTAGGGTTTTTACCTTGAAGCGCATCTAAGGGGGCTGGCGGCTAGGGTTAGGGTTGGTGCCCCTCACATCCTTAGGTAGCGCGTCCCCTTCTTTGACCTAACCTTAAGTGGCTTCTAGGGTTACCTAGATGGTTTATTTAAGGGATGATGGTTGGATAAGTTGATGGTGCAACCTAGGGCCTGTTTGGCCCCACTGTTAATAATTTTATAACTGTGCTAAACTGTGCTGTACTATACTGTGCTGCATTATTATAATTTATAAGATGTTTGGTTAATAACTTTTTAACTGTTATCAAAATTTTAAATAATATATAAATATATTATTTTAAATTATTTAAAAGAATATATAAATATATTATTTTAAATTATTTAAAATAATATATAAATATATTATTTTAAATTATTTAAAATGATATAATATTTTATTTTCCTTTAATGTGAAAATTTTAAATTATTTAAAATAATAATACTTAAAATTTTAAATAAAATTATGCAAATTACTTTTTTAAAGAAGCAGAAGCTGTAAAAACATCAAATTGTTAGCTTTCATAACTTCTACTTTTTACTGCTTTTTTTTGCTTCCACTTTTTATTACCAAATAATTTTTCTAACTGCTTTCTGCTTAAAAGCTGATTAAAATCAGCTTCGAAGCGGGGCCTGTTATCAAGTAAGGGGGCTGACCTTCATCCTTAACCGAACCTTCATGGCTTCTAAGTTTCCTAGTGGCGCATGTATGAGTTCAATGACTGATGATGAAGGAAAAGCAACCTAAGGGGGCTAACCTTCTTTCTTGACCAAACCTTGATGGCTTCTAGGTCTCCTAGTTGCACATCTTGAGTTTCAAGTGTTGAGAAAGAGGATTGGTGCTCGAAGCTTGCATAGGGGTTATTCTTCCATCATTTGCCAAGAGTTTGAAGGTCCTTTGGATACTTCTTAAGTTCAAGAGCTGATGGAGGATGATAGAGCACCAAGGATGCTTGATGGCACATCCAAGCAAAGGGCGCGCACCTATAGGTGGCGCACCTTGCAAGGGATGTATCGTATCAAGCAAAGAGGTGAGATACCTAGAGATGGACGGCACATGGATGATTGGCCGAACCTTGGAAGGAGTCTGGGGTTTGTGAGCTAGCTTCCAAGTAGAGATCTGAGTTGGCCAAACCCTAGGAGGAGCTTAGGGTTTGCGAGCTAGCTTGTGGAGAAGCCACGGGCTAGCCAAACCTAAAGGGCATCTAGGGTTTCTTGGATGGTGCCTTTAGGGTTCGTGAGTTGACTCATGGAGCTGAAGACGTAGGTGGCGCACCTCAGGACCTTAGAGTAGAGCCCTTAGGGCACTCTGGGATGAGCTAAGGACTTGTTGGTGTGAGCCCATGGCTTAGAGCTCTTGGCTAGGACTAGGTCCAAGGGCTTGTTACCCGCGTTTTGTGATTTGATCACATCATATTTACTATATTTTGCTTCAGGATGCCTTTACTATTTTTGTTTTATTCCATCATAGGATTGCATGCCTGTATTAGTAGAATAAGATAAAAATTCGTGGTGTCGAGACCATAAAAATCCTTGCTAAATTATTTCAAGTCTCATTTTTGCCTTCTAACATGTAACCTTCGTCAAACTGTCGATCGTTGGTGTTGTGCATTGTTTCCACCCTAGTGGACACACCCATCTATCTTCAGGAGGCATGTGGTGACAATGTTTTCCCCATTCCAGTTAAAATCCTGGACGCGCCTTAGCAAGGAATTCGTTGGCCCTAGGTATAACGGTCAGGTCAGACTTGACCAGATTTTTCACATGTGTTGGTTCACATGATGAAATTTCTAGAGGCACCCTCAAGAAGTTAGGACTTTGTGTTGTTCTAACCTTGGCTGGGCACAAAGGGCTTGAACTGTCTTGAGAAAGCGAATTGTTGAGTTACAATTGGTTGGTGAGCCTACCTCAGGAAGCAAGCATCACCTTGTCCAGTCCATCCCGCCCTAGTGGGACGCAAGGCCATGTATGAAATGAGGATCCCATCTCACTAAGAAAGTCAGGTGACTATTGGATCAATTTTTGAGGATTATTGATTTGAATAAAATTATGAGAAACAATCTTTTATAAAAGGCCAGAATAAATGATTGAAAATGTGATACTAAAATGTTTTTGTCTTTTGTTGCAGATGGCATCTACAAGCAATAACAACAGCAGACTGTCACTTCATTCCGTCCTTGATAGGGAGGAATTGACTCAAGTCAATTTCATGGACTGGTACTGCCACTTGAGGATAGTCCTAAAGCAGGAGAAGAAGCTATATATCTTAGAACAAGCGCTTCCTCCTCCACCGCAATCATCAGCCCGCACGGCTGAATGGGAAGCTTATCACAAGTATCAGGATGACGCACTGGATGTTGGCTGCCTTATGTTATCCGCGATGTCGTCCGAGTGGGACCGCATGTGCTCAAGTTGCTTGGGTACTTACTGCATCTCAATAGACTAGGACACCCGATGGATTAAGATTTGGCAATGAATCTCATCCTACAGTCACAGTCTCTAAATCATAGTGCATTCATTATCAACTTCAATATGAATAAAATTATCTCTACTCATGAGGAGCTGTTGAAACTTCAACTGTGGTCAGGAGGGCCATTGGTGCAAAGACTACAAGCATCCTTAGAAAGAGATGAAAAGAAGTGACCCTTCATCTTCAGGCTCAAGTAATTTTGTTACCAAATCCTATACTGTCTATTTCTATACATGAGTATTTTTATACTGCATGGAGAGACTGATATTTGCAAAAATATGTAAGATCTCAATAGAAATGAGACATAGATGAATGTGAGAAGACTAAGCTGGAGCATAGATGCTGCCAAGAGCCACTCTTTTATTTGTCATAAATAGGATTATTTTATGTTAGGGAATGCCGGGTGTAATTTAAAATTTTTGCAGTCCCAGGACGCAACGGAAGAAGCATTACACCCGAAACACATTCCTTTGCTAAGGATCCATGTGAGAAAGAGAACACAAGGATGTGATAGGGATGATACCTCTAATGCTTGTCAAGTCGTTGATGCCAAGTTGAAGATGCTCAAGTGCTCATCCTCTACAAGTATCCATGCGTCGACCTTCTCAGCGTTGCTCATTTTTAAGCCTTATTTGTCAAATATTGCAGAATCTACACTATTTCTTATTTTTGATTATTTTCATATAAAAAGTGTCATATTTTGATGGATTTTGAAAGATTTGAGCACATTACTATATTCTAGACGTCGAGGCGAAGCTACCCGTCAGTTTTCATGCAAATCGGAGCAAGTTTGAAAAATTACACCACCGGGTGTAATAAAAATCATGGTACCATAATTTTTGCCCCAGAAAGCACAGAATGAAATTACGGTAGTGCCGTAATAAATATTATGGTAACGTAATTTTGAGCGATTTTTGACTAGAAACTTATAAAGAAATTATGGCACTGCCGTATTTATTTTATCGTATCATAATTTGACCCAGTTTTGCCCGATTCTTTTGCTGGAAACTTAAAAAGACGATATTTTGAGTTTTAGGGCACCAATTTGAGATCCAAAAGAAGCTATGGACTCATCTCAAAGAGGAGAAGAGAAAGGGAGCAAAAGCCCTAATTTTTATCCACTGTCTTGAGAGAAATTGAGAGAGGCATCCCTAGGGTTTGGCCTCGCGCTGAGAGGCGTAGAGGCCACCTCAGGACATGAAATTCACACGAAAGCTCATTTGGAGGAGGAGAGGATACCCCAGAAGTTTCAGAGCGAAAGGAGATCGATCGGAGGAGAAATCAACGAAAGAAGAGGCGCCTGCACTATTCATCGCACGTTTTAGAGTAAAATCACGGGCTGTAATTTTCATTATAGCATTGTGTTGAGTGATTTCTTCCTTTTCTTCGATTTCTGATTAATCTAAACTATGGATTATTGTAATTTCTTCTTCATGCTAGCTTAGACATCTTTTGGGACAAAGGGAGTAATCCCCTTGATATTTCAATGACTAGATAATCTTTATTCTATCATGATATTCTTGTTATGGTAATTTTACTTAAGAGATTAATGTCTTTAATCTTTGCTAGTTTCAATCATTAACATGTGTTAGAGTTTTATGCTATGGACTGAGAAGATGATACGCAAAACTTGGAACCCTAGAATTTATGAGAGGAACTCATCGTAAGAGATTAGTTGTGTTCTTATCTTTATATTTTAGAAGTTTAATTCTTGTTGATGTTTTGATCTAGAAATTATTATTGTTTTAGACATGAAAATATGCTAGAGATAGATATTGGATTGTTTGAAAACCTTAAGTAAAACATGTGAAACTAAGTCATGAGAGTGCTTAGTTTTGCTTGAGATCTTGACTTTGAGATGGAATGCACGAGAGTGATTCTTAATCTCTCTATTGAAGTTTACTTATTTTAAACATTGAATAGATCTTGCACGAGAGTGAGTTGTGTAAAATACGGCAGTGCCGTAACCATTTTTACGGTGCCATAATTCCTGCATATTTCTGCGCCAAAAACTTGTTGTATCCCAACAAGTAGGTAGACAAAAACTTATTTCTGGTGTCGCGGCCAAAACCTGTTGTTTGGCACACAGGGACTTGTCACTCCCTGACACGGCTCCAAAAACTTATTATGTCACCAAGCTTGTTGTGTTCGCAAGTGCACAGATACTCAAAGTGTTTGCTGAGTACCGAATAATTGATTTCTTACTATCTAGGTAAAACAAAATTAAGCAAGCGAGCAATTGAAAGCTAAAGCGGAAATATCAGAGAGAGAAAACTTGGACTAGCGTTTCATTCACTTTAATTTATATGACTAGATATAAGTAGAAATTCGTCAGTCTAATTTTATCATGATAAAGACATAATTTACTTTGTAAAAGGATCATCTCACTTTCATGCAGACAATCATGCAGGGACCAATCCTCACTTTCGCGCAAGATCTATCCCAAGCTAAAGATAAGTAAATCATCAAACGAAGAACTCAAGGATCACTTTCGTGCATCCGAATTCTAAGTTGATTATTTCAAGTGGAGTCTCAAGGATCACTTTCGTGCATCCGAGTCTCAACACAAGTTTCACTCATGGTTCTCCAACATTCCGATCTTTGCTTTCGCACAAGATCTCCACGTTTGACAACTTGACTCAATCCTAGATTCATAATATTACCATGGCAATTAAACTACTAAATCAAGCAAATAAGAACTAATCTAATTTCTTACAAAAAGTCATAACATGCAATTCTAGGGTACCAAGTTCTCAAGCAAGTCACCTTTCGGTCCTTATTGCGAAAACTCTAAAACATGAATAATAGTATGAATCTATGGAGAATCAAAGTGCAATTATCACATGAGTAAAATTATCATGCTAAAATTATACGCAACAAAATTATGAAAAAGAAATCATCTAGTCATTAAAAATCAAAGGGAATTACTACCCCATGTCCCAAAAAAGGTTTAAGCTATCATAGGGGGAAGATTACAATAATCCATAGTGTAAGAAATCGAAAAACAGAGAAAGAACAAATTACGGTACGGCCGTAATCACACGTGAACAGTGGCGGCACTCGGTTTTGTGTTGATTTCTCCTCCGTCTGATCTCCTTTCAAGTTGAAACTTCTGGGACACCTTCTCCTCCTCTATGCATAGCTTTCATTCAAATTTCACGGCCGAAGATGCGCTGTATGCTTCCTGGCGGCAAAACCTAGGGCGGCGGCGTGTGTGGTGATTTCTCTCTCTGTGGTGGACGAAATTTGGTGCTTTTGGTCTCCTCGTCTTTGTCTTGGCCAAAGCTCTCTGATTGCTTCTTACAACATCGAATTTAATGGCCTGGATCATCCACAATCATCTCCGCAAAAATTGGACTTCAAATTTGACCGGGAATGTCGCGTTCTGGGTTTAAATTACGGCCGTAAAGTCTGTTACGGCAGTGCCGTAATTTTGGACAGCAACTCTTGGGTGGAAATCTTTTGGAATTACGGTACCGTTAATTCCGTTATGGTAGTACCGTAATCTTCATCAAACTCTCTGTCCAAAAACGTCAAAAAATACGGCCCGTAAACTTCATTACGGTAGTGCCGTAATCTCCTTGAAACTTTCTGGTCAGAAAATTCCCAAAATACGGCACCTCTCAGGAATTACGGTAGTACCATGATTCTGCAGTGAAATTACGGTACCATAATATCCATTACGGGGGTGCCGTATTTTACTGTGAAGCTCTAATTCTCTTGAAATTTGACATGTGATCTCCTCTTGATGTTGTGAATTCATCCATGCATCTGGATTGCTTGAAATCGACTGAAAATCATGCCTTTTACCTGAAAATCATTAAAAACCAAAAGAGTGTAGATTCCGCAATAATTGTGTAAAAAGGCATAAAAATAAACAAAGTCTATGAATATGACACAAAATACCAATGAAATGACACAAAATTTACTATAAATTTCGGTGTCATCAAACACATAAGGCTCAAACTTTGCTTGTCCTCAAGCAAAAACCAAAAATTTTCAAAATTTGATCATAGGCATATAGACTTTCTCATGGAAAATAAATTTCTAACATACAATCACTAATGAAAAATTTCCATCAATTGATTCATAAAATTTTAAACAGACATATCATCTTTTCAATTCAATTCTCAAGATCCACAACTTTATCAAATAAAACTTCGCAACTTGTACAAAAAACAGAATCTCAGTCTCATGACTTCACCCAATTTTCAGTTCAAATATATCATACTTTTGTTTACAGGAATAGGATATCCAAAATCTTTTTCCACTCAAAATTTTCTTTTCTATTATTTTTTTTTCTTTTTGGTTGGTATGTACCCACATAGATACACACTTTTTATTCTTTTTGCATCATTCACATTCTCTAATTCGATTACCACCTTTTTTTTGGTGACAAAGTTAGAGTACACTGACCACATAGTCAGTGTAATAGAACTCATGTCTTTTCAGTAGAAAGAATTTTACCAAAGACAACGGAGTTAATGTGAATAGATTCCTATCTATTTTTTTTTCAGACTTCAACCCATGTCTTTTGGTACCACTGTCAATTTTACACAGTGCCAAGTAGGGGAGTCACTCACTATTTTTGTGGATTTTGGATTCTTTCTTTCCAACAAATAGTAAAATAAACCAAACATCAATTAGATTGATCAATTGACATCAATTCAAAATTCATACTCATATGCTAATTTTATTCAAAAAGTAGCTTAGCTTTTAAATCAAATTCTTCAAACAATATATTTCCCTAAAATCTCACTCATCAATCTAAGAAAAATTTCAAAAGTAGATATGTATAAGAGAAATAAATTTGACATGATAGATCCAGTTCTAATCTCAAGTTTGGATTCATTCATCATCAAAAAGGATCAAACAAGTCATCAATAATATCCTCAAAAATTAATCAAGGTCATAAATACATCAATCAAAAATAGGCTTATCATTATCAAATATCACATGTCATATCATCAAGGTATCAAAAATATCATCATGTGTAATACAAACATATTGAAATAAATCATCAAAATATCATTATATCAATATACAACCCCATCGAAATAGTAGAAATCAATATCATCATCATCATACAACCATATCGAAAATAGAAATATAGGCGTGTAAAGCAGAGTAGTAGTGGCGGACACAAGTGTAGAGAAATCATCCTTCCCTTCAAAAACATTCAACCTCAATAAGATAAGGAAAATGAAATACAAAAAGTAAAAGGGTAAAGTGATACTCACAAGACTCTACCAATCCTCACCGCCATGAGATCCTAGCTTCTCGGTGCCTTGAGCTGCGGTGTCCATCGGATCAACATGTGGCTCACTCTGGTGGCCTCCAAAATCTCTATCTCTCCTGGGGACTTGAAAATCGAAATGCTCATATAAGAAGTTCCCCATCTCCTCCATGTACGTACTCAAATTCTCTATGTCCTGGTGCATGTGATGCATCGTGTCAGTTCATCTGGCTCATGGTACCCATCATCCTCTCCATCCAGTGCTCCTGCCGGTATAGCTGTGCAGAGATAGATCTGTATCCAGGGTCGTATGTGCTAGAGAATCCTCTGTCTGAAGTCTAATGCATGGAAGAGTCTGCAGCTCCCTGTGATGGCTGCTCCATGCCCATGCCCATGCCAAAAGGATCATCACTACCACCCCAGGTGGGTGGTGGTGGTACAGTACTAAGCGGTGGTGGCATAGCAAAATCTGCATCTCCAGGAACCAACTTCCAGTTAGCTTGGTTCCTCACTGTGGTCTTCTCAATATTTGGTAATGGCAGCTTCTGTCCTCCAGGTCCAAGAATCAGTGAAAAATTCTCTCCTTCTCTTGCTATCATCTTCATAGCTATACAAGATTCCATATCAAGTTTTGAATTCCCTCTGGCTATCTCAATCCCATATGACTCCACTCTCAAGTAAAGGGCTATAGGTGTTATGAATCCAGCTATTACAATTGCTCCCTTCTTAGCCCTAGAAACTTTCTCTATGTGCTTCATGAAGAAAAATGCAACATCCAAAGAATAACCATAGAGCATACTCCAAAGGAAGAAAAGCTCTGTTTGTCTAACCATCCCATCACTGTTACCTCTACCAAAGATAGTGTGGGCAAGCACTCTATGAACATACTTGATACAGGGATTTGATATCTTGGATGCTCTGGCGGTAAGTGTAGAAAAATGAGTCTCATGGGTAATTTGATTCCAAAATACATCCTCCACATACCCAAGTGAAACTGACGTGTGTCTTCCTGTGCCAAGTTAAAAAATAATCCTCAGATCTCTCATAGATAGTTTCCTTTCTTGATTAGCCATGCGGAAGGTAATCTCACCATCCGCGTGCCTATCAGGGTACTCATGAAGCTGCATATCGAAACTACTCAAAAACTCCAGAACGACTGGCAAATATGTCTGTGGTGTCACCTGGAAAAATCTCTGCGCTCTGATCTGCCCAAACATCCACATGATATCATCGTATAAACCCAATGCCTCCAATGTGCACTTGTCTGCATACTTCGTACTCACTACCCTCCTCTCTACTAACTGATTATACCGTGTCTCTTGAAGCTCATCTCTGAAGATAATACCATGAGTTTGGTGGGAATGAAGGCTCAGCAGGTGCCTTCCCTTTCCTCTTGGAAGCAAGAACTTTCTTCGGTGCCATGGATGATCTCAAGCTGCAACTCAAAATTCTTAACACTATATAGCAATGTATAGCATGGTAATACTTCTAAAAACACTCTATTAAGTATCATAACAGCAATAATCAACTAATTGCAAGCCTAAAATCAAGATTTCATCAAGAGATGAAAAAAAGGTGAAATATGAACAGTAAAACTTAGCATGTCTATTCGTTTTAGCTCAAATCTCTTCATAGAAATTGGTCAAAATTGTTGGAAATGAACAAGAATTAGTCGTCAGTCATCTACGAAGTGATTAGAAACAAAAATTTCTGAAAACGACCAAGAATCGAGGTCAAACGCTGAAAGGGGCGAAACTCACGTTCAAACTTTCCTAAATCAAGAAATTGGTAGAGAGAGTACCAGATCGGCGGCAATAACCGGTCGGGAGGAGTCGCCGCCGCCGACGTCTCTAGAAGGTTGGAGTTCCAAGGTCGGCGCTCGAATGAGTGAGAAGACTCAAAAACGACACTGGAAACCCTAGAAAATGGCATGCAAATTGCGTGGGCCAGATACAATTACGGTCGTAAATTTTATTATGGCAGTGCCGTAATGTGTACAAATCGAAAACTACAGCCCATAATGTATCTTACGGTTGTGCCGTAATGGTGTCCAAACTTTCGGGTCAGAAACATACCCAGATTACGGTACCGTATAAATGGTTACGATACCGCTGTAATATCGCAAAAAATTCTCGGGTCAAAATCTGTCGAAAATACGGTACCACAAAGATGGTTACAGCGGTGCCGTAAAATGCTCAAAATTTTCGTCAGAGAAAATGTTCAAATTACGGTACCTTGAAAACGATTACGGTGGTGTCGTAATTTCAATCTCAGATTTTTTTTTTCAAAATTTGAAAATTCAAAATTTCAAAATTCAAAAATTTGAAATTCAAAAATTCAAAAAAATATGCCTGTAAAAACCATTATGGTACTACCGTAAAACGGTGAAAATCTCAGAAATTCTCGGGTGAAAATTCTGTGAAAATACGGCACCGTAAAAACTGTTATGGTAGTGCTATAAAAGCACAAAAACTCTCGGGAAGATTTTGGTCACAAAATACAGTATAGTGAAAATACTTACGGCAGTACCGTTTTCTCATCAAAGCTTTCTGGTCGAAAAAGACCCGAATTAGGCACCATAAAGATCATTACGGTAGTGCCGTAATTTGCGCCAAATCTTGCTTCCTACAAAAAAGAATGTAAAAATTACTTCTATGAGTAAACTAAAATAAAAATAAACAAAAGAAAGCAAATTAAAGTTAGAAAGCTTGGGTTGCCTCCCAAAAAGCGCTAATTTAAAGGTCTTCAGCTTGACCCTTTTGCACTCGGTTGTGATTCTGATATCTTCAATCTCCACAAAGATTTGTCTTTGTTTTGAGCATCTTTTTCAATCACATAAGTCTCAATTTTGAACAGTGTCCAAATTTACTCAATATCATCTTTCCTTTATCAATCAACCTAGAGCCTCTTCTTCTTCTTCTCTTTTTCTTTTTCTTCTCAGAAATTTTATCTCTCTTTTCCTGTAATCCTTTGTCATTATCCTCAGTAGGATTGTTAGTTTCAAAATTTGAGGATGCATCAAATAAACTATGAACATCATAAACAATATCATCAACTATGTCAACACTACAACATGATCTAGAATAAGAAATTTTGTTCAATGAATCAGCGAGATCAAATTCAATTATGGTTCCACAAATATTAAAAGTGATTTTTCCTCCTTTCACATCTATATGCGTTCCAGTAGTGGCCAACAATGGTCTACAAAGAATTATGAGATTTTTATGATTTTCCTCCATGTCTAAAACTACAAAATCTGCAGGTATAAAAAATTCACCTACCTTAACTGGAACATTCTCTAAAATACCTACTGGATACTTTACCGAGCTATCCGCGAGTTGTAAAGATATGGATGTTGGCTTTAGCTCTCCAATGTCCAATTTCTTGTAAATAGATAAAGGCATTAAACTTACACTGACACCCAAGTCACATAAGGCTCGGTCAAAAGCCATGTTTCCAATTGAACAAGGTATAGAGAAACTATTTGGATCCTTCAGTTTTGGTGGCAATTTATTCTGTATAATGGCACTACAATCCTCAGTCAAAGTTACAATACAAGTACCATAGTCATCCAATTTTCTTTTATTAGACAATTATCTTTTAAAATTTTTGCATAAGATGGCATTTGAGAAATAGCTTCAGTAAAAGGAATGTTAATATAAAGCTTTTTCAAAACTTAAAGGAATTTGCCAAATTGTTTGTCTAGCTTAGTTTGAACTAACCTTTGTGGAAAGGGTATTGGTGGCCTATAAGGTGGAGGTAAATTAGATTTAGAATCATCTTCCTTACATGACACATCCCCTTTTGATTCATCACCCTTTTGAGGGGGCAAACTAGGTTGGGTTTGCTCATGTTCAGAAAATTTTTCTAATTCTAATTCATCATCATGATCAATAATAGGCTCTTTTTCATTGTTTTCAACTTTCCCTTTAGGTTCTCCTAATTGTTTCCCACTTCTTGTGATAATAGCATTACAGTGCTCCCTAGGGTTTAGTTCAGGTTTACCAGGCAATTTTCTAGGGGGTCTGTAAGAACTACTAGCTTATTGAGCAATTTGATTTTCTAATATTTTATTGTGGGCTGTCAAATATCCTACTTGTGAAGCTAATTGACTAACCATTTCCTTAAGGTCTTCAATTTCCTTATTTTTGTTTTGCATGAACTGGTTTTGATTAGCCATCATCTTTTCAAGCATGGATTCAATGTTTGAATTCTGATTGGGGCTTTGGTTTTGATTTTGATTTGGTCTTTGGTATCCTTTGTTTTCATTTTGTCCCCCTACATTATTATTGTTTTTCCAAGAAAGATTGGAGTGATTTCTCCATCCAGGGTTATAAGTACTAGAATAGGGATCATTATTTCTACTTTGATTATAATTCCCTAAAGCATTAACATGTTCACTACCCTGACTAGCAATAACTTTACAATCCTCAGAAGTATGACCATTATTACCACAAACTTCATAAATAATAGAAGAAACAGCAGCAGTTTGCATCCTAAAAGAATCGAACTTGTTGCACAAAGAATCTACCTTCTCTGCCAAGGTGCACGATCCATCATTCTCGTTCTTACCCTGAGAAGGTCTGTAAAGTACTCCTCTCTCAGTTATCGACTGATTATGATTGAGAGCCATCTCCTCAAGCAATTTGAAAGCATCATCAATTGTTTTGCTCATGAGAGCTCCTCCTGCAGCAGCATCAATAGTTAGTCTAATATTATAAAGCAAACCATTATAAAAAGTATGAATTAAAACCCAGTTTTCAAGGCCATGGTGAGGACACTTCCGTTGTAAATCATTGAATCTCTCCCATGCCTCACTGAATGATTCTCCATCCTTTTGTTGAAAGCTTGTGATTTGGTTCCTTAATTGGATGGTCTTGCTTGATGGAAAATATTTCATCAGAAAAGCATTTGATAACATATCCCATGTTGTAAAGGTACCGGTTGGTTGTGCTTGAAGCCATGATCGTGCTCGGTCCCTAAGAGAAAAAGGAAATAATCTTAGTTTCAAAGCATCATTAGAAACTCTATTAATTTTGATAGTATCACAATGTTCTAAAAATAAAGCAAGGTGTTGGTTTGGATCTTCAAGAGGAGATCCTCCAAACTGGTTCTGTTGAATCATAGAAAGAAAAGCAGGCTTGATTTCAAAGTTGTTAGCCTCAATGACAGGTCTAGCAATGCTAGAGTGAATCTCTTGTGGATTAGGGGCTGCATAGTCCCTAAGTGATCTTCTTTCTGCCATATCAACTATTTCTTCTACTTGTGTCTCTTGTTGATTCTCTTCAAATCTCAACTTCCTGTGCAATCTAAGTATTTTGTTAATATCATGATTAGAAGGTACAAGTGGTCCTGACCTAAGGCTCCTGCGCATGCAAAGTAGATAGATCAAATAATTTCAAGAAAAACATCAAATAAAATAGAAAACAAACAAAAAACATAATATAGCAATACTCTCAATATCTTCAATATCAATAAAAATCAAGGTCCCCGGCAACGGCGCCAAAAACTTGTTGTATCCCAACAAGTAGGTAGACAAAAACTTATTTCTGGTGTCGCGGCCAAAACCTATTGTTTGGCGCATAGGGACTTGTCACTCCCTGACACGGCTCCAAAAACTTATTATGTCACTAAGCTTGTTGTGTCCACAAGTGCACAGATACTCAAAGTAATAAAATTGATATCGAACCCATAGAGACCTTGTTTGCTGAGTACCAAATAATTGATTTCTTACTATCAAGGTAAATCGAAATTAAACAAGCGAGCAATTGAAAGCTAAAGCGAAAATATCAGAGAGAGAAAACTGGGACTAGGGTTTCATTCACTTTAATTTCTATGACTAGATATAAGTAGAAATTCGTCAGTCTAATTTTATCATGATAAAGACATAATTTACTTTGTAAAAGGATCATCTCACTTTCGTGCAGACAATCATACAGGAACCAATCCTCGCTTTCCGCGCAAGATCTATCCCAAGCTAAAGATAAGTAAATCATCAAATGAAGAACTCAAGGATCACTTTCGTTCATCCAAATTCTAAGTTGATTATCTCAAGTGGAGTCTCAAGGATCACTTTCGTGCATCCGAGTCTCAACACAAGTTTGACTCATGGTTCTCCAACGTTCCGATCCTTGCTTTCGCACAAGATTTCCACGTTTGACAACTTGACTCAATCCTAGATTCATAATATTACCATGGCAATTAAACTACTAAAATCAAGCAAATAAGAACTAACCTAATTTCTTACAGAAAGTCCTAACATGCAATTCTACGGTTCCAAGTTCTCAAGCAAGTCACCTTTCGGTCCTTATTGCAAAAACTCTAAAACATGAATAATAGTATGAATCTATGGAGAATCAAAGTGCAATTATCACATGAGTAAAATTATCATGCTAAAATTATACGCAATGAAATTATGAAAAAGAAATCATCTAGTCATTAAAAATCAAAGGGAATTACTCCCCCATGTCCCAAAAAAGGTTTAAGCTACCATAGAGGGAAGATTACAATAATCCATAGTGTAAGAAATCGAAAAAGAGGGGAAGAACAAATTATGGTACGACCGTAATGGAGATTACGGCCATAATCAAGTGTGAACAGTGGCGGCGCTTGGTTTTGCGTTGATTTCTCCTCCGTCTGATCTCCTTTCAAGCTAAAACTTCTGGGACACCTTCTCCTCCTCTATGCGTAGCTTCCACTCAAATTTCAGAGCTGAAGATGCGTTGTACGCTTCCCGGCGGCGAAACCTAGGGCGGCAGTGTGTGTGGCAATTTCTCTCTCTGTGGTGGACGAAATTTGGGGCTTTTGGTCTCCTCATCTTCGTCTTAGCGAAAGCTCTTTGATTGCTTCTTACAACATCGAATTTAATGGCCTGGATCATCCGCAATCATCTCCGCAAAAATTGGACTTCAAAGTTGACCGGGAAAGTCGCGTTCTAGGTTGAAATTACGGCCGTAAAGTCTGTTACGGTAGTGCTATAATTTTGGGCAGCGACTCTCGGGTGGAAATCTTCTGGAATTACGGTACCGTACATTCTGTTACAGTAGTACTGTAATCTTCATCAAACTCTCTATGCAAAAACGTCCAAAAATACAGCCCGTAAACTTCATTACGGCAGTGCCATAATTTCCTTGAAACTTTCTGCTCAGAAAATTCCCAAAATACGGCACCTCTCAGGAATTATGGCAGTACCGTGATTCTGCAATGAAATTATGGTACCGTAATATCCATTACGGGGTGCCGTATTTTGCTGTGAAGCTCCAATTCTCTTGAAATTTGACATGTGATCTCCTCTTGATGTTGTGAATTCATCCATGCATCTGGATTGCTTGAAATCGACTGAAAATCATGCCTTTTTTGCTTGAAAATCATCAAAAACTAAAAAGAGTGTAGATTCCATAATAATTATGTAAAAAGGCATAAAAATAAGCAAAGTCTATGAATATGACACAAAAATACCAATGAAATGACACAAAATTTACTATAAATTTTGGTGTCATCAATTACTTTGAGTATCCGTGCACTTGCGGACATATAACAATGAGTGTGGCAGGTCGAGCTTAGGACATGGTGTTGAGGTTACTCAACAAGCATGGTCCTTGTGCAAGTGAGAGATTGTTAGTGTTTATGCCCTATAACCTTGGGATGGTCTATTAGGATATGTGCATCACATCTATTTGATAGATGAGTTATCCTGGCATTGTCATTGTTATGCAAATTTGTATATCTGCGCACATGTACATTTGCATATACAATGTCCCGATGAGATATATTTTATCTAGTCTCTATATTTATCCCCGATCGAGTATCATAGTGGATATGGGACAGCTATGATACATTTGAACTAGTGTGCTGGTTGAGCATGGGTTGCTAACGCAGGCATATGTGTATATCAAGGGAGATATACTGCAATGACCCGCCATGAGGATTCATCTTGGTGTCATAAGATGAATATCACAATGACAGAGATACACTTGTCCAGGGTATTGATATGTCTATGTGGTAAGTGATACACTTTGATATAATCTAATGCTTCACTGTAAAAGGGAAGTCATAACGGTTGTCATTGGATGTATCATAAGCCATATGTGAGATTCAATGTGCTAATAGAGGATTTGCCTCTTCCTTGCAGTGAAGCTTAAAGTCCATGGCGCCCCTATATGGATGCATGACTGAAAGTGTATAGCCATACCCAGGTGAGAGCCTGATTTAGTCATGACCATTTGATTGGGTTAAACAAGTGTGAAACACTTGTCAAATCTGGACATTAGCTTGGCAAAAGGACAAATGTGTACATGTACTTTGCAGCAGTTTTAGGGTATGTCGATGATGACTCCATTCTAATGCCTTGGGTAGCCATGATGCACTGCTAGGTGCCACTCATCACTTGTGATGATTTTATATTATCACTGCCAACATCTAAAGAACCTATAAGTTCTCACAACTAGACACTCGCGGTCTCATACTAATCGGGTAGCCTCTGATAGAACCATTGTGTGATTCAAATCACTTTGGGAGTTTGTTGCTTTGAGATTTCTTCTGTGGGGATTATATTTTATTTAGTTCATGTTTGATCACTAGTTGACTTCTAGTGGACCACGTTTGACCTTTGTTGACCTGTATTATTAAAATGAGCCAAACTAGGGTCTTAGTGCATGTTTGGGACTTGGCACTTAAGTCACATGAATATATAAAATTTATTAATTGGCAAGAGCTAATTAATTATGCTAGGCGCATTTTACATTAAATGTATTTATATATTTAATTGTAAAATATTATTAGGCACATACATGATTCAATAATTAATATATTTGCTAATTTGTGGTTAAGCAAATTTAATCAAATATTTTTATTCATGCTTGACCATTTTGGCTAATATATTTAATTGACTTAATTGATTTAATTCATTTACGGCTTAGGCACATTCTTTATTATATTTAATATATTTATATATTATATTTAATGAAAAATAATCTCCCAGAATAGCTGGTACATCTATTATAAATAGAGAAGCTCTCTTGGGAGATTCTTACACTAGTTCTTTTCTCTCATCTCTTGTTGTCACCTCCCCTCTCCTCCTTGGCATGAGGGTCTTGAAGGTGACAACCAATAGAAGAATTTTTTGCTTCAAGGTTGGGACAAGTGGTAGTGTTACCCACTCCTTGTCGCCAACACTCCCCTTTCTCCTTGGCGTTGTATCTTGGTGATTGGCGCAAGTTGGGAATTTCCTAAAGGCGTGGATCTCACCTCCAGAGGCTAGCACCAAGGGTTGAGGTTGGAGAGACTTTGAGGAGTCTATGTGTGTGCGATTGCAGATGACGGGCACTTGGGTGTCTTCGTCATTGGCAACGCTCTAGAAAATTGCTAGACAAAGGTATTACTCTTCACATCCTTCAGTTTTCTCTCATAAGGGATCCTGGTGTTTCTGAGAATTCTGTTTTGAACCTTCATTCCGCTGCATTTAAAATTTTATAAGGTTTGAAGATTCCCAACAGTGGTGTTATAGCGATCTTACGAGGCCCATAGCATGTGCATACCCCATGACATGAAAATGATTTTTGAAAAATTTTATGCCATAATTTTTTCTGTTGAAAAAGAATTTCTATTAATTTTTGCCTCTTTATCATCTTCTATTTTATTATCTTCATATCTGGGATAGACCCTATGTGCAAGAATTTACTCCTTGCGCTTGATGCCTTGCATTTTGGTAGTATTTTATGATATCATTTTATCTGAAAACAAGGCATATTCTGATGCTTTTATGTAATATTCAAGCTTATTTACTTGCTTTGTTCGGAATCTTCACTTTTCCTTGTCTTTACAAAATTTCAGGTAAAACCACTCATTTCTAGAGGTTATTTGAAGATTCTAAAGCCATGGAGTGATTTCTAGTGATGAGACAAGACTACACAAAAAATTTGGGAACAATCAGAGCTTTCTTTGAAAAATACGGCCAGGTGAACCCCATGGGGTTCACCGGTGCTTTCACCAGATGTCCAAAAGTCCACAGAACATTTCACCACCTGGTGAACCTGGCAGGGTTCACCCGTGATTCTCTCAGAGGAAGTTTTTGCAGAAACGTACAGTGTACTTCACTGGTAGGTGAACTCGACGGGGTTCACCGGTGATTTTTACTCGACAGAACTTCACAGCAGACTTCACCACCAGGTGAACCCAGTGGGGTTCACCCGTGATTATAACCCAGCAACCCGACTTACACATGATCAAAATTGGGCTGACCGACCCCCACTCAATTTTTCTTCGATTCTGGGCCCAATAAAAGTCAAAAAAATATGGAAAAATATGTTTTAGAAAGCTAACAGAGAGGAAAAATATAAAAGCCCTCTTTTTCATGCCATATTTTGGGAGCAATCGAGGAAAAGGCGAGTTAGGGTGAGTTGACCGACACCCATTCAGAATTTTGGTAGTTTTGAACCCGATTGATGTCCAAATTTGTCAAGAGAGGACTTTTTGGAAAGCTAATTCAAAGAGAACACAAGGAATATAAAAGCCCCAATTTTTATTTCCAAATTGAAAGAGAAATAGAGGGACAAAGTGGCTAAGGCGAGTAGGGCTGGCGACAAGGCTTTCCGGAGAGGATTTTGGGCCGATTTCGCAACAGATCTTCACGAAAGTTGGAGGAAACGTTTGAATCATCTTCTCCTACCTCTCTTTAGTCTTTGTTTATAGTTTTCTTTGTCGATTTGAGAGATTTGTGCGGATGTGTTTGTCTTTTGTAGCGTAAACCTTTATTCGGGGCTCAGATGAAGCCCTTTGACTTAATCTATTGTATGAACTAAACTTTCTTGATGTTTTGAGTATTATCTGAGTATATTTTAGTTAGTTGTGCTTATTTCATAATATTACCTTGATCAAGTAATGTTGTGCGTTAGCCGACGCGATTCTTACCGAGAGGAGAATCGTGGTGATGGATCCCCTAGATAAAACTTGTGAATCCATGACACGAGGGTGCTTGGTTTTCGCTCAAGGGCAATATAATTTTTTATAAACTCATTGGGTTTATTTGGAATGATCCACCATGAGAGTAGGAGACCGTTCCAGATAAGCACCAGGGTGTACCACCGAGAGGGGGCATCCTGTTACTTAGGAAAGATTCCTTATGCAAAATGATAAACTCATGCATCAACTAAATTCTAGTTCAGATAGATCAGTCAATGTGGTGAATTCTGTTGTCCTGATATCTCTCAATTAGACGCCTTTTATGTTTTTATCGTTGCTTTTCCTATTTTATTTATAGTTGAGTTAGTTTACTTTATTCTCAAAACACCAAAATTGGATTGCTTAGCTTCTAAATATCAGAATAGTTGGCACTTGACCTAGCTCCCTGTGGGATCGATAATCTTTTATATTACTTCGATAACACCGTGCGCTTGCGGTGCATGTCAAGTTTTTGACGCCATTGCCAGGGAGCTTCGGTCAATATTAACAAATTTCTGAAATTTAGTAGATTAAGCATTTTTTCTTATTTTTTTATTTTTGCTATTTCCTTTCTTAAGCTTTATCACTGTCTCTGATAATTTTTTATGCAAAGAAGCTTATGAATAGGTGATTTGTATGACCATGATCTTGAAACCTTCACCTTTGAACATGGAAAATGCCCATGAATCTCTGGCTACAAGGAACAACAACAACAGAACTTTGAGAGATTATGCTGCTCCATCTATACAACACTTATAATCAAGCATTGCTCGCCCGAATGTGGAAGCCAACAATTTTGAGATCAAGCCTGCACTTCTATCATTGGTTCAATAGAACCAGTTTGGAGGCTCTTCACTTGAAGACCCTTATATGCATTTGGCTATATTTCTGGAATATTGTGATACTTTGAAATTAAATGATGTCTCCAATGATGCAATCTGACTAAGACTTTTTTCTTTTTCTCTTAGGGACCAAGCAAGGATATGGCTACACTCTTTACCATCAAGATCAATCACTACATGGGACTAACTCTCCCAAGCTTTCCTTTCTAAATACTTTCCTCAAAGCAAGACTGTGTGGTTTCGTAACCAAATTATAAGTTTTACTCAAAAAGATGGGGAATCACTCTATGAAGCATGGGACAGGTTTAAAGAACTTCAGAGAATATGCCCACATCATGGACTTCAAAAATGGGTAATTATTCACACTTTCTATAATGGTCTAAACTATAACACGAGACGTATTGTTGATGCAGCTGCTGGCGGGGCTTTGATGAACAAGACTGTGGATGATGCTATGAACCTGCTGGAGGATATGGCCCTCAATCACAATCAATGGTCAGGTGATAGCATTAACTCATATAGAGCTGCAACTCCAAGTAAGTATGATTTGCATGAATTGAGCTTGTTAGCTGCGAAGGTAGATAATTTATCATGAAAGTTAGATTCTTTTATTGTCAATTCAGTTGAAGCCACTAATGCTTATTGTGAATTTTGTGGAATTTCAGGACACAACTTCGCTGAATGCCAATTAGGAATCTCACAACCTGAATCTTTTGGAAAGCATGCCAATACCTTTTGGAATCTCAACCCTAGACCACAGTTAGACCCATATTCCAATACATACAATCCAAGTAGGTGGGACTATAAAAATTTTTCCAATGAGAACAATCCCAACACAATTCCCCAACCTAGCTATAGGCAACCTCCTGAATTTCAACCGAGGCAGTTTGTGTCACCTCAAAAGTCTAACCTTGAGTCACTACTAGAGACTATTGTGGCTGCACAAACCAAGGAAAATGAGAGTGTTTATGAAGCCATTAGGTAACTAACGTCTAAAGTAGATGCTCTCGAGGCCCATAAAAAGATGTTGGAAACCCAATTGGCTAATCAAGCTAGCACCTCTACAATAGCCTCTGGTAAACTCTCATCCCAACCTGAAATAGACCCAAGAGAATATTGTGATGCAAATATAGCTTGTAGTGGGAAACAACTTGAGGAGCCTAGGATGCTTGAACATGACATTGAGATTAGATCTCCTGAGACATTTCAACCTGAAAAATCAATTGAAGAGATGGAACATGAGAAATCACCTGAGGATATACCTTATTTTGTAGCGTCTTGCCATAATGATGATGTTGTTGAGGAAGCAGTTAACCCTACTATGATTGACGAATTGCTTGTGGATCCTATAAAAATCTATTTTGCAGCTGAAGAGAAGGTGAAGGACAATGAAAAAGCTCAACCTTTTGCTATACTCTTTGATTCAACTGAAACGGTCATCCAAAATAAGGTACAATTTGAAATTTTGCATAAGGAAGCAACCACGGTAACTGATCAAGGTAAAATAAGCTTGAAATAATTTTCTGACGCTTTAAGGTATGAATTCCTTGGTACTTACATCTAATGACCTTAAACAAGCGTTTCTAGGGAGGCAACCCAAGTCTTTTCTACTTTTCTTTACTTTTGCATTGTGTGTTTTATTTAATTAGTCTTTTGATTTTGAAGTTATGTAGTTTATTTTACTTTGTATTAGAATGCTGATGATTTTTCTTTCTTATCACTGTAGGAATACCCAAAAATCAAAGTTTTAGAGCTTTATGATTCATCACGGACTTTTAGAGGAAGAGTAAAGGTGCCAAGGTGAATTTCATGAAGAGATGATGAGATTTGAGGAGATGGTGATGATATGAAGACGACCCCCAGAAGGAAGGTACTGAAATGAACTCTGATGATGAGGATTTTAAGCCTAAGAGGAAGAAGTGAGTATTGTTTTCTCTTATTTCCATCACTCTCTCACGACACATTGATTGCATAGAGGACTGTGCAAATTTTTATGTGGGGAAGCAATGATTCTGATGTTTGTTCTTTCTAAAGCTCAGTTTTCTAACTATTCATTTCGAATTATATTCTGACTGACTCTAACTTTTGCTATGTCTGTGATACATGTCTATGATATTTTGACTATGTTGTGATGATAGCTATGCTCTATTAGACTCTGATTTTGTGAGGATGATGCTGTGGTGATACTGTGACACTTTGATATGAGGATTACTCTGCTGATGACTTCATCATACATGCTGATGATTCTAGGACGTGTGGATGTGCTGAAACTGTAATGATATAGATACACTATCTTGCTGATGATTTGGTAATCTCTATTGCAATATTTTTTTTAGACTATTATTTACTGCAATGATGTTCTGTTTTGCTACTGATAATATGGTGGTTTCATGATATTTTTATGATATTTTATTCATGTTGTGATGCTGTGGTACTTGACACTTTATGATTTGATTGTGATGCTACTCTTTGTAGTAGTATATTTTTATGTGTGGATGAAACATTTTTGATGACACTTCTGTGAATTGGTTTTTTGATGCTATTGAGATATGTTATGCATTTGTCATGCTGTGATTATTTGATGATATCTTTCTTGGATATTCTTGCCTAGATTATGATAGTGTAATTCTGTGATGCTTCTATTATTATATACTGAGTGTAATTCAAGTATTTTGCATAAATGGTATTGCAATATTTTGATGATCTTTCTATGATGAATTGTTGATTTTGTGATACACCGCGATATCTATGATAATGTTGTGATCCTATAATAGCTATGTGTAAACATTGAGATTGAATCCATGCATGGTAGGAAGTGGTTATAATATGTTGAATGCAACATCCAATTAGAATATATTCTATGATCATATTCATTTGTTCTATGATTCTGAAATCTTTTGATTGGAATGATTGAAATTGTTGATTAGTGGGTCACACATTTCTGTGAATGTTCAAGGATGGCAAGGTAGTAGTTTACATATGATTTCATATTGAAGTACATATTTACTTATTCATCCCATGATTCCATGCTACTTGTTGGGAAATGATCACAAGTGTGATTTGTAGAGCATGATATAAAAAAAAAGAAAAAAACAAAAACAAAAAAAACTCCTCTACTTGGCACTGCGAAAATTTGACAATGGTACCTAAGACATGAGTTGAAGTCTAATATCATCTTCTGTTTTAAAGACTCCTCTACTTGGCACTATGAAAAATTGGTAGTGGTACCTAAGACATGAGTTGAAGTCTAATATCACCATCTATTTTGAAAGCTGGTGTCAATACTCGAATACAAAGAGAGGTGAACATGCTTGTTTTTTCAATAATACATTTGTGTCTGACCCAACAAGTTGATTTTGGATGAATTGGATTTGCATAAGTAGTATGTGTGCCTAATTGAGCTATTGTATGCCCCTAGCTGAATGCCTTGGCTACTAGAGATTGTGGGATCTATTTGCTGAACTTTTTGATCAATATCTCATCATTTGATTTCTTATATCTGGATCATGGATTGTTTATAGATATTTTCTGACTTAGATGCATGTTTTCAACTAGTATAACTTCTTTCACACTTGTCATGCATTTCATCTTAGTTTATTGCTTGAGGACAAGCAAGGATTTAAATATGGGAGTATTATAAAGGATTACCATCAATTTTGGTAGCTTGTCTTGTGAGAGATGATAAAGTTTATCTTGCAATAATACATTTGTGTCTGACCCCAACATTTGATTTTGGATGAATTGAATTATTGAATGTAGTATATATGATAGACTGGATTCTTTGTATGCTCATAGCTGAATGCCTTGTCATTTAAAGATTGTGGGACCTACTTGATTCAATTCTTATTAATAGACTCATCATCTGATTTCTCAAACTAGATCATGGTTAGCTCATGGAAATATCTGAATTGGTTGCATGCTTTCAACTTGAATAACTTCTTCCATACCTAATATATGTTTCATCTTAGTTTATTGCTTGAGGACAAGCAAATATTTAAGTCTGGGAGTATTTGATGCCTTGCATTTTGGTAGTATTTTCTGATATCATTTTATCTGAAAATAAGGCATATTCTGATGCTTTTATGTAATATTCAGGCTTATTTACTTGCTTTATTTGGGATCTTCACTTTTCCTTGTCTTTATAGAATTTCAGGTAAATCACTCATTAATTTCTAGAGGTTATTTGAAGATTCTAAAGCCATGGAGTGATTTCTAGTGATGAGACAAGGCTACACAAAAAAATTTGGGATTAATCAGAGCTTTCTTTGAAAAATACGGCCAGGTGGGGTTCACCGGTGCTTTCACCGGATGTCCGAAAGTCCACAGAACATTTCACCACCTGGTGAACCTGGCGGGGTTCACCCGTGATTCTCTCAGAGGAAGTTTTTGCAGAAACGTACAGTGCACTTCACTGGTAGGTGAACTCGGCGGGGTTCACCGGTGATTTTTACTCGATAGAACTTCACAGCAGACTTCACCGCCAGGTGAACCCGGCGGGGTTCACCGTGATTATAACCCAGCAGTCCTACCTCTCTTTAGTCTTTGTTTCTAGTTTTCTTTGTCGATTTGAGAGATTTGTGCAGATTTGTTTGGCTTTTATAGCATAAACCTTTATTCGGGGCTCGGATGAAGCCCTTTGACTTGATCTATTATATGAACTAAACTTTCTTGATGTTTTGAGTATTATCTGAGTATATTTTATTTAGTTGTGCTTATTTCATAATATTAACTTGATCAAGTAATGTTGTGCGTTAGCCGACGCGATTCATGCCGAGAGGAGAATCGTGGCAATGGAACCCCTAGATAAAACTTGTGAATCGATGACATGAGGGTGCATAGTTTTCGCTCGGGAGTACCACGCGATTCATATAACCCATTGGGTTTATTTGGAATGATCCACCGCGAGAGTAGGAGACCATTCCGGATAAGCACCAGGGTGTACCACCGAGAGAGGGCATCCTTTAACTTAGGAAGGATTTCTTATGCAAAATGATAAACTCATGCATCAACTAAATTCTAGTTTAGATAGATCAGTCAATGTGGTGAATTTTGTAGTCATGATATCTCTCAATTAGATGCCCTTTATGTTTTTATTGTTGCTTTCCTTATTTTATTTATAGTTGAGTTAGTTTACTTTATTCTCAAAACACCAAAATTGGATTGCTTAGTTTCTAAATATCAGAATAGTTGGTACTTGACCTAACTCCCTGTGGGATCGACAATCTTTTATATTACTTCGATAGCATCGTGCGCATGCGGTGCGTATCAGCGCTCATGCGATAGGCCCATGGCGCAAGACCCATATGAGATTATTGGGGTAGGGTGATTATCCTAATCTCTATGAGGTAAGGATTGCAAGGGGTGGCTACCCTTTGTAGAGTCCTGAGAGGGGTGAAACACTTAGAAGGTTGATATAGAGTCGTTGAAAATTAATTGAAAGGGTTTATGAAAAATTAAAAGTGATTACTTGTTGATTTTTCATAGCATGTAGAATTGCATGAGTAAATGATTTATGCATTGTGATGTGATCAAAGACAAGTCCCAAAATTGCAATGTCTGTGATGTATTATTGTGAGGCCTGCGTGTCGACTTTTCAATTTCGTATTTAAATTATGTTGTGTAATTTTATAAATCGGATTGAAGACATCAACCGACTATTTTTCTCCTCTCTCTCTCTCTCTCTCTCTCTCTCTCTCCCTTTAGGATTTTACCTAGAGGCATCATCCAAGGTGGTTGTATGATCGGTGCAGACGTTAAGGCCTTCTTCAGTTTCTGAAAAGCAGACAAACATTTTTCATCAAAGCAGAATTTAGCATCTTTATAAAGTAAATCAGTGAGTGGTTTAGTAAGTTTAGAGAAATCCCTAATAACACGCTGGTAAAATCTTACATGTCCCAAGAAGCTTCTAATCTCCTTAACTGTGGTGGGTGGTGCTAGCTTCTCAATCACCTCAATTTTGGCCTTGTCAACTTCAATCTCTCTCTCTGAAATAAGGTGACCTAAAACTATCTCTTGTCTAACCATAAAGTGACACTTTTCCTAGTTAAGGACAAGGTTAGTTTCTTCGCACCTCTGCAAAACTCGAGACAAATTAGCCAAACAATCATCAAAGGAAAAAAACCATAAATAGAAAAATCATCCATGAAAACATCCATAAAATCTTTAATGAATTTAGAAAATATTGCCCTCATACACCTCTGAAAAGTAGCAGGTGCATTACACAATCCAAAAGGCATCCTCCTATAAGCAAATGTACCATATAGGCATGTAAAGGTGCTCTTATCTTGATCATCGGAATGAATGGAAATTTGAAAAAAATCCAGAATATCCATGAAGAAAACAATAATAAGAATGCTTTGCAAGAGTCTCAACCATTTGATCAATAAAAGGTAAGGGGAAGTGATCTTTCCTAGTGGCAGTATTTAATTTCCTATAATCAATGCACATGCACCAACTAGTATCTATTCTAACAGGTATCAATTCATTATCCTTATTTTTCATAACTGTGACACCCCTCTTTTTAGGAACACAATGTACTGGACTTACCCATTTACTATCAGAGATAGGGTAGATAATACCTGCATCTAGCAATTTCAATACTTCCTTCTTCACAACTTCCTTCATAGATGGGTTGAGTCTTCTTTGAAAATCCACATGTGGCTTGTGCTCATCCTCCATATGAATCCTATGCATACAAAAAGAAGGATTAATTCCTTTCAAGTCATCAATGGTATACCCAATTACCATTCTATGAACTCTCAATTTCTTCAAGAGCAAATCAGTCTCCCTTTCATCTAATTGAGCATCAACAATGATAGGGTAAGTAGAGTTAGGACCAAGAAATTCATATCTAAGGTTATGAAGTAAAGCTTTCAATTCAACATTTGGAATCTTTTCTTCTTCATCATCAAATGTATCACAATCCAAAATATTATGAGTTTCATCACAAGGTTCATAATCAAAATCAAAATCATCAATTTCAGCATATGAATTTTCACAAGAATCAGAATAAGAATCAGAGCAAGAATCTTTAAACAAAAAACCAAGATTATAAACCACATCATCAACAGCATGAATACTACAGCAAGAGCTAGCATATGCAGGTTTTTTCAATGAATTATTCAAATCAAACTCAATTTTGTTCCCACCAATATTTAGAGTAAGTTTACCATTCTTTACATCAATAAGTGCTCCCGCAGTGGCTAAGAACGGTTTACCAAGAATGATAGGAATTTTGGCATCCTCTTCCATCTCAAGAACCACAAAATCAGTAGGTACAAAATACTTACCAACTTGGATAGGAACGTCCTCAAGAATACCTACTAGATACTTCACTGAGTGATCGGCGAGCTGTAGAGATATTATAGTTGGCTTAGGAGCTCCCATATCTAGTTTCCTACACACAGATAAAGGCATCAGACTCACACTGGCTTCTAAATCACATAAGGCTTGATCAAAAGCAACACTTCCAATTAAAGAAGGGATAGAGAAACTACCCGGATCCTTTAATTTCAGTGGCGACTTGTTTTGAATAAGAGCACTGCATTCCTCAGTTAGTGCCACAGTACCATAGTCCTCTATTTCTCTTTTGTTGGATAAAATTTCTTTTAAAAATTTTGCATATGAAGTCATTTGAGATAAGGCATCAGTAAATGGAATATTAATATACAATTTTTTCAACACTTCCAAAAATTTCTCAAACTGCCTTACTTAGCTTGCACAATCCTCTGGGGAAAAGGAATAGGTGGCCTATATGGTGGTGGTGAACTAGGTCTAGGGATCTCAACTCCACAAGGCAAATCACCATTCTGTGAAGGCTCATCCTCCTTAGAAGGTGGAGAGCTAGGATGGGACTGCACATGTGCAGGTTGTGGTTCCAAAACTAGTTCACTGCTATGTCTAACATTAGGCTCTTCCTCATCATCATCTAACGGTCCCCTTGGGTCCTCTAACTATTTTCCACTCCTAGTTGTGATGGCATTACAATGTTCCCCTAGGGTTAGGTTCAGGTTTGGCAGGTAATTTCCCTGGGGGTTTATAAGGTGTGGTAGCCTGTTATGCTATCTGAGTCTCTAAAATCTTATTGTGAGCAACAACACCATCCAACCTAGAGTTGATTTGCTTAAGACTCTCTGAAACCTCCTCATTTTGCCTCATCTGGGCTCCCATGAATCTCTCAAACATGTCCTCTAAACTAGATTTTTGGGGTTGACTCTGATTTGGTTGTCTCTGATTGTACCCTCTATTCTCATTTTGCCCACTAGCATGATTGTTACTCTTCCAAGACAAGTTAGAATGGTTCCTCCAAACAGGGTTGTAGGTATTGGAGTAGGGGGTCATTATTTCTACTTTGATTGTAACCCCCTACTGCATTAACTTGCTCACTCCCCTGATCTACAATAACCTTACACTCTTCAGCACAGTGCCCATAGTTCCCACAAACATCACAAGTAACAGAAGAAATAGCAGCAGTTTGCATCAGAAAAGAATCAAAACAGTTACACAATGAATCTACCTTTTCTGCTAGAGAATGCCAACCATCTCCATCGTTCTAACCATGAGGAGGACGATGCAGCACTCTGATAGGGCCCAGACGGCTGCTACCGCAAGTGCACGGTCTATCGCGTAATATAATAAGTATCGATCCCACGAGGACTAGGGGTCAAGTATTAACTAATCAGTCAATCAATAGCTAGGTTAATGATTAATGGAAAAATGGCTAATATCCTAGTGCAAGAGATTAAACTAAAGCGAATTTAAAAAAAAACAAAACAGAGAGCAAAGCAATCGGGGTTTTAAAGTTTATGAGAGAGACTCGGGGTATCGGGTTTCACCACACTGAAGCATGAAGAAATATTAAAGCTTGATATTCTAATTAAGTTTTATCTAAGTTCTCAAGGTAATCTTTCCTAGGGTACAGATGCGCTCCCTCTCAGGACACGGTCCGATATCCGACTTAACCCAAGTCTCCTACTCTCGTGGCTTACCGGGTTAAGCAGATCCAATGGGTTCTGTGAAGGATTAGGGTTCCTCGAGTGATTTCGAGTGCTCTCGCCAAACGAAATCACTAGTCCAGTCTAAGGGATTCCGATGACTGTGGTTCACCTCTCAGTCCTTCCCACAGTATCTAAGACATGCATACATATGGCCAGCATTTAAGACATGCATACATATGGCTAGTACATAAACATGAGTGAAAACTTCCTAGGCATGAATGAGAACAAAGATAAGTAGAGAAATATATAGATCAAGCCATAATATTCAACATTCATATAGTGGGCTATGCCCAAACCCCGAAAAGAGAGTTTACGCTATCGTATACATCGTGAAATACATCAAATCTCTCATGTGAATGAAATCAAACTAAAGGGGAGGGTAGATCCTTGATGGAAGAAGGTCCAGCACAAAGATCCACGTCGGAACGAAGGAATAATCGCGCCGGAATAGTGTTGTCGCCAAGAAATCACCCCAAAACCCTAGGTTGTCACCATTTCGCTTCGTTCTCCTCAACCGCTTGATCAAATCCAATGAATCTTGTCCCAAAACATGCATATCTCAGTTAGGAAGGTCTGCCTAAAATTTTCCCAAATTTTGCTCCAAGAATATCAAGAATTGAAGGAAAAACCGGTCGCCTGTCTTCACGATACACGGCCGTGCAAGGATGCACGGCCGTGCATGGGTGCACACCCATGACCGTGCATTTTGTAGAAGGTTCCGTTTGACCTAAAATTTTACATGTAGTTTCGTTTCATCACGAGGAGTCGTCCCATATCTTCAGATCTTCAAAATTCCACCAATTTTGAGGCAAAACACCTACATTTTAGTAAAACAGAGGAAAAGTGAAGACTCTGAAGAATATGAAGCATTTAGGAAATTAAATAGGACGAAACATGCAATTTACTCTAAAATAATAATAAAATTAAGTAACGAAATATCATATATTTGCATGTCATCAAAATACATCGGACTTAAAGTTTTGCTTGTCCTCAAGCAATTGAATTGTCTAGAACACCATGATGACATGAAATGGGGGATCTCAAATAGCTTAAGTAGGTCTAGTTAGGTTATAGGTTAATCACAACAAGTCTTCAGGTTGTAATGGAGTATGTAAAGCAAATTAAACCAATTATCATGAATACAATCTATTAGAGCATGCTAAATTACATTACCAAAAACCTTTACAAAGCATCCCACACAAATGATAATTTTGATCAAGCATTCAAAAAGCATAAAACTGTGCATTAAGTCATAGGAAAATAACATCAATACCACATAGTCCCTATGTGGTGCCTTTTTTTTTTAAGAATAGTGCCAAGTGCCAAGCTTTGCTTCGGTACCACTTCGGCACCACTATCATAATTTTAAACTATGGGGTTAGTGCCAAGTATGATGAACAATGAACTTAGGTACCACCAACCCTTTTTTTTATTGAGATGCTATGAATAGTGCCAAGTAGAAGTACAACGTGCAATGTACAAGAACACTTCGATACCACTATTATTATTTCTGATTCCCATGACAAAGTGCACAAATAAATTAGAGTTATGAAGCAAGATACAATCAATCACTACACATGAGATGCATGTCAAGGGTAAGGTAAATAACATGCACACTCTTCAAGATCATACGAATAATAAACTGAGTTAATTCTATCTTTCAACTACATGAAACCAAAGTATCATATGTGCAAACCATAACCATTATAGACCATTAGCAAATAAAAGTCAAGATTCTCATTTCAATCAATCAAGTACTCATAGAACAATGCAATACTATAAGACAAAGCAAATATCATAAAGATGAGGGTTGGGCAAGACACGATGTTGATGTAATTATCAAAACTAAAACATGCAACTAGGGAAATGATAAGCGAATAGAAGGAAACAAACAACTAATGACTAAAGTAAACTACTGGAAAAACAGAAAGCTGACCAAGTGATGGGTGAAACCAATGCAGCTCATCCCCAGCGCCGACGCAGTCTCGCCTGAAGCTCATGAACAGACTCAAGGAGAGAAGACTGCACGCGCCCCTGTCGTTCGACCTCAGTCTCAAGATTGTGAACCTGAGTAAGCGTTTCATCGACGGTAAGGTGAGTCTCTTGTTGTGCGTCGCAGACAAACCGGATCATGGTCTCCATGCGGTCAAGCTGAGTGGAAGGGCGCTGCGAAGGGGGTGGTGGAGCAGTGTCAAGTGGAACATCATGGTCTTCAACTACTTCCACTCTCCAGTTCCACTGCTCTCGAACTGTAGTGCGTGCAGGATTGGGCAACGACAACTTCACATCACTCCCGGGAAAGAGTAGGCTATAGTGTTCTCCCTCCTTGACTATCATCCGCATGGATATGCAGGAATCAAGATCGAGTTGGTAGTTTCCCCGGGCTTGCTCCCTCTAGTAGGGGTGAATCCCTACAACAAAAGCAAGTGGGGTGAGAAGTCCCCCGAGAGCAATAGCACCCTTCGGTGCCCTCGATACCTTCTGGAGTTGCTTGGCAAAGTGAAAAGTAGTGTTGAGGTGGACCCTATGCAGCATCGCCCAAAGAAACTGAAGCTCAGAAGCTCGAACTAGACCATCAGACTCTCCTCAACCGAAAATGGTATGTGCCATGACACGATGCACATACTTCAAGACAGGGTTCCTTAAGCAGGTGGCTCTGGCTGTTCGGGTATCGAAAGGTCAGAAACCAGACAAATCGGCCCAGAAGTCACTCGCTTTAAATTCAGGTGGCGTGCACCGTATCCCATATGTAGGAAAGCCATAGATTGAATTCAACTCTGTCAGTGTAAGAACAAACTCAGTATTGTTGAGCCGGAAGGATAGACTGCCGTCATCTTCGTCGGTGTGGATGTTAGCATGAAACTCTATGGAGGATAGGAACTCCAGTACAATGGGTATGTAGGTGGGGTAGCAGATAGTGAAGAATTGATCCCAGCCCATATGTTGAAAGAGCCATTACACATCCTCGTAGAAACCTAGAGTGTTCAGCGTCCCATGATCAAGGAATCGTGTGGTCACCACTGGTCGGCGTGAGAGGGCGGTAAGCTTGGCGAGCTGCTCAGGATCCCGGCAGATGATCCCGTATGGAGTAGGCGGCAGGGCTGGGGGCGGAAGAGGTTCGGCGGCGGCCTGGGAGATTGACGCATGGTGCTTGGAGGTAGTTTGCTTCCGTTGAGACATCCTGGAGGTGTAGGAGGGTGATGGGAAGGTAGCCTATGCGGGGAGGAGGCTTCAGAGGCTCCGGAGATGAAGGAGGAAGGTCGGCGGCGGCGGAACAGCGGGCGGCGACTGGAATTAGGGCAGCGGTGAACGGCGGCGGAAGGCACGGATCGACGCCGGAAACTTGGGGGAAAGGGTCGCCGGAGGATAGGGAATACAATGGGAGGTTGCCGGTGGTCGATCGGGCACCGGCGGCGGCGAATCCAGACGGCGGTGGCGGCGGTGGCTAGGGTTTGGTACACGGGTGTGTACAAGGGTGTGCAGGTAGCCCCTTTTATAAAATGTCGTGCACGGGTGTGTACGCGTACACACCCCTGCCCGTGCAGCTCTCGGTTGAAAAACGGAAGCGACTCCACTTACACTGCACGACCGTGCATGGGTGTGTATAGGCACACCCGTGCATGTCTCGGTGAAGTTTGTCTGACTTGACTTACGATGCACGGCCGTGCATCAATGCATGGGCATGCCCGTGCATGTCGCGCAGATTCCTGAAAATTCTAGAAAAATTCCCATCAGCATAGTTCAGCCTAAAAAGCATAAATATGAAAGAAAAACTGAAAAATAACAAAGACTAAGGTATGAAAATAAATAAGAAAGCAAAAGAGTAAACAAGAGGTTGGGTTGCCTCCTAACAAGCGCTTATTTAGGGTCACTAGCTTGACCATAGTGATGCTCATGGCGGGTCTGGTGCGGCAGAGGCAAAGTATGTGGCGTAGAGCCTCTGCTTTTGTTGTCATCCATGGATTGCACCTATTAAAATAAGCATGAGATACAAAAGTTTCTCTTTGGCTGTCTCAACAGAACATGGAATGACAGAGTAGTAGAACATATAAGCCGTCTCAAAGTCAATTAAAATTTTATCCCTAAACAATCCCAATATCTTATTCTTTAGATCGGCTCCTGTGGCATCTTCAGTGTGCGTCATCATTGCCACCATCTTGTCTGCTCCTATACCAATCGGGTCGTCGGGTCTACCTCCAAAGTGTTCAGGAAAAGTTTCTGGGAAGAGTTCCATCTTGTTCCTTGACTGCGCAGTGTCTTCCTTCACCACCGCTCTGCTCTTCCTAGAACCTGAAAAATAGAATTTGTTATTATTAGCAGGAAGATCGAATGACATATTGTCCCCATCAATGCAAAAAGTCATTATCCTGTGTGGGACATCGATTATAGCTCTGATCGCCGCAAGAAATGGCATGCCCAATATAAGAGAGAAAGTGGAGTTCTCAGCCATGTCCAGAATCACAAAGTCTACTAGGATAAATATTCCTTTAAATTGCAACGGTACTTTCTCAGCGATCCCAAGCGGGTGAAGTATAGAGTTGTTTCTAAACTGTAGAATTTGTGATGTTGATTTGAGAGTTCCCAAGTTCAGCCTCTCAAAAGTGATGACCGACATGATGCTGACTCCAGAACCTAAATCCAAGAGTGCTCTATCGAATGCAGTGTTTTCGATCTTGCATGGTATATCAAAACTACCAGGGTCTTCGAATTTAAAGGGTGGCTGGTTACATACAGAATCTATAGGGTCTTCAGCAATCATCATTATCTTTTCGGCATTGAGTGTGTCAGGAATCTCGTGATGAGGCTCCTCTTCCCGGTTTTCAGATTTTGTCTCTTCACTCCCCATGTGTTCAGTTCCAGATTCCTCTAATTGCTTACTACCTCTCGTCATGATGGCATTGCACTGATCTCTCGGATTTGCTTCCGGTTGAGCTAGAAGCATTCCTGGGGTCCTAGATAGTGCACTGGTTCGCTGGTCCAGTTCTGTGATTCGGCTCTCCATCATTTTCAAGTGGGTTGATACAGAGTCCACCTTCATGTTCAACTGGCGAATCTGCTCACTTATAGAGTCGTGCTTCATCTGGTTCGCCATGAAATTTTCTAGCATAGACTATAATCTAGATTTCTAAGGAGGATCTAGTTGTCTTTGGTTGGTAGATGGATGTTGGATTCTAGGAGGAGGCCTGAAATTAGAAGAAAAATTTTGATTAGAAAAATTAGTAGGAGGTAATTGCCCTTGGTTTAACATGTAGGAGAAATTTGGATGATTTCTCCATTCTAGATTGTATGTGTTCGAGTAAGGGTTGTTCTGGTTTCTGAAATTCCCAATAGCGTTGACTTGTTCAGAAGGGGCTCTCAAGATATGGTAGTCATCAGAGGAATGTCCTGTCACTCCACAAACATCACAAGTCACAGAGTTAGAAGTAGAACCACTAATTGAATCAATCTTAGAAGAAAGTGAATCTACTTTTGCAACTAGAGAATTAATCATGTTCATGTCAAACTTCCCTAAACTTCGAACTGGCTGGCTCCTCTCTCCTAACCACTAATAATGGTTGAGGGCCATGTCCTCAATCAACTCCATCGCCTCATCATAATTCTTGTTCATTAGTGCCCCACTAGCAGCAGCATCTACAGAAAGTCTGGTCTGATATAGTAATCCACTGTAGAAGGTATGAATGATCACCCATTTCTGTAGACCATGGTGCGGGCACATCCTTAGTAATTCTTTAAACCGGTCCCATGCTTCATAGAGGGACTCTCCTTCTCGTTGGGCAAAGTTGGTTATCTGATTTCTGAGCTGGGCGGTTTTGCTCGGTGGGAAATACTTTGACAGAAAAGCCTGAGACAATTGTTCACACGTCATGATAGATGCCTGCGGTAAGGATTGAAACCACGCCCTAGCTCTATCCCTGAGAGAAAAAGGGAAGAGTTTTAGTTTGATAGCATCAGGATGAGCATCATTAATTTTTAAAGTGTCGCAGCATTCTAAAAAGATAGATAAATGAAAGTTAGGATCCTCAGTGGCTGCTCTACTGAATTGATTTTGTTGCACCATTTGTACAAGTGACGGCTTGATCTCGAAGTTATTAGCTTCGATAGCCGGTCGCGATATGCTCGAGTGCACACCAGAGATGGTGGGTGCTGCAAAGTCCTTCAGAGAGCGATTGACTTCTATTGTTTGATTGTCAAAAAACTGTCCTTCAAGCTTTAACCTTTTCAAATTTCTTCTGACTTGACGGAAAGTACGCTCTATCTCCGGGTCTTCAGGTACAAGTTTCCCTATTCGCACAGTATTCCAGGGCATAAACAAGTACCTTGACAGAAAAGATTAGTAGCACCACACCAAATAAAAATTACAACTAAAAACAAAAAGTAAACAAATAGGTTTAAAAGTAAAGAAAATCTAACTAAACTTAGTCTATCAAAATTCTGATCGTGTTAATATTGGCAACCTAGTCCCTAGCAATGACGCCAAAAACTTGATAGGGTGCCTAGACGGCTGCTACCACAAGTGCACAGTCTATCGCGTAATATAATAAGTATCGATCCCACGAGGACTAGGGGTCAAGTATTAACTAATTAGTCAATTAATAGAAAGGTTAATAATTAATGGAGAAATGGCTAATATCCTAGTGCAAGAGATTAAACTAAAGCGAATTAAAAAAAACAGAATAGAGAGCAAAGCAATCGGGGTTTTAAAGTTTATGAGAGAGACTCGGGGTATCGGGTTTCACCACACTGAAGCATGAAGAAATATTAAGGCCTGATATTCTAATTAAGTTTTATCTAAGTTCTCAAGGTAATCTTTCCTAGGGTACAGACGCGCTCCCTCTCAGGACACGGTCCGGTATCCGACTTAACCCAAGTCTCCTACTCTCGTGGCTTACCGGGTTAAGCAAATCCAATGGGTTCTGTGAAGGATTAGGGTTCCTCGGGTGATTTTGAGTGCTCTCGCCAAACAAAATCACCAGTCCAGTCTAAGGGATTCTGATGACTGTGGTTCACCTCTCAGTCCTTCCCACAGCATCTAAGACATGCATACATATGACCAGCATTTAAGACATGCATACATATGGCTAGTACATAAACATGAGTGAAAACTTCCTAGGCATGAATGAGAATAAAGATAAGTAGAGAAATATATAGATCAAGCCATAATATTCAACATTCATATAGTGGGCTATGCCCAAACCCCGAAAAGAGAGTTTACGCTATCGTATACATCGTGAAATACATCAAATCTCTCATGTGAATGAAATCAAACTAAAGGGGAGGGTAGATCCTTGATGGAAGAAGGTCTAGCACGAAGATCCACGTCGGAACGAAGGAATAATCGCGCCGGAATAGTGTTGTCGCCAAGAAATCGCCCCAAAACCCTAGGTTGTCACCGTTTTGCTTCGTTCTCCTCAACCGCTTGATCAAATCCAATGAATCTTGTCCCAAAACATGCGTATCTCAGTTAGGAAGGTTTGCCTAAAATTTCCCCAAATTTTGCTCCAAGAATATCAAGAATCAAAGGAAAAACCGATCGCCTATCTTCACAATACACAGCCGTGCAAGGATGCACGGCCACGCCTGTGCATGGCTCGGCAGAGATTATTTTCTGAGAACTTACGTGGCACGGCCGTGCATGGGTGCACACCCATGACCGTGTATTCTGTAGAAGGTTCCGTTTGACCTGAAATTTTACATGTAGCTTCGTTTCATCATGAGGAGTCTTCCCATATCTTCAGATCTTCGAAATTCCACCAATTTTGAGGCAAAACACCTACATTTTAGTAAAACAGAGGAAAAGTGAAGACTCTGAAGAATATGAAGCATTTAGGCAATTAAATAGGACGAAACATGCAATTTACTCTAAAATAATAATAAAATTAAGTAACGAAATATCATATATTTGCATGTCATCACCTCTCTCAGTAGTCCATTGGCTGTGATTTAGCGCCAGCTCTTCAATCAACGCATAGGCATCTTCAACGGTCTTCTTCATCAGTGCTCCCCCTGCAGTAGCATCAACAATTAAGCAAGTGTTGTAAAGTAAACCATTATAGAAAGTTTGAATTAAAACCCAATCTTCTAATCCATGTTGAGGGCACTTCTATTGTAACTCATTGAAGCGCTCCCATGCTTCACTAAGTGATTCACCATCTCTTTGTGCAAAGCCTGTGATTTGGTTCCTCAACTGAATCATCTTACTGGGTGGAAAGTATTTCAGCAAGAAGACACTCGACAACCTCTCCCAAGTAGTGAATGTTCCAGTCGGATGTTAATGTAGCCAGGCTTTGGCTCGGTCCCTGAGGGAAAAAGAAAACAATCTTAGTCTAAGAGCATCATTAGATACACCATTAATTTTTATGGTATCACAAAATTCAAGAAAAAGAGATAAATGTTGATTTGGATCTTCCAGAGGAGATCCTCCAAACTGATTCTGTTGGATCATTGACAAGAACGCTGATTTAATCTCAAAATTGTTTGCATCGATTGCAGGCCTAGTAATGCTGGAATGAATTCCCTGTGTACTCGGGGCTGCATAGTCTCTAAGTGTTCTTCTTTCAACCATGATGGATTCTCCTTCTCTCCCCTCTGCAAATCTCAACTTCCTGTGTAATCTAAGAGTTTTATTAATTTCAAGATCAAAAGGAACTAATGGTCCTGATCTAAGATTCCTGCACATAAACAAGTAGAACGTCAGAAAAGTTCAGATTTTGCAGAAAATAAAAAAAAAACTAGAATCTATCACAGAAAATAGATAAAACTTAAAACAAAAGGCTTAGTCTAGCAATATTATCAACTATATCAATATTAACAAAACCAAGGTTCCCGGCAATGGCGCCAAAAACTTATTGTAGTCCGCAAGTGCACGGATACTCGAAGTAATATTTAAGATATCGAACCACAGAGACCTCGTTGTTAAGTACTGATGAATTGAGTTTTCACTAGCTAAGCGAATCGAGAATTATGAAAGTAACGATCGAACGGTATACAGAAAATCAGAGTGAGAGAATTGGGACTAGGGGTTCATCCTCCTTAATATTTATGACTAAATATGATTAAAGATTCATCAATCTATTTTCGTTATGGTAAAGATATAGCTTACTTAATAAAGAAATTAACTTGCTCTCATGCAGTCAATTTACAAAGAAAGATCCTCACTCTCATGCAAGATCTATTCAATGTTTAATAAAAGTAAACTTTGATCAAAGAGATTAAGAATCACTCTCGTGAATTCCATCTCAATATCAAGATCTCAAGCAAAACTAAGCACTCTTGTACCTTAGTTTCACAGGTTTTACTTAAGGTTTTCGAACAATCCAATATCTATCTCTAGCATATTTTCATGTCTAATACAATAATAATTTCTAGGTCAAACATCAACAAGAATTAAACTTCTAAAATTTAAAGATAAGAACACAACTAATCTCTTACGATGAGTTCCTATCATAAATTCTAGGGTTCTAAGTTTTATGGTATCATCTTCTCAGTCCATAACACAAAACTCTAAAACATGTTAATGCATGAAACTAGAAGCGATTAAAGTCATAAATCTCTTAAGTAAAATTACCATACCAAAAATATATTGATGTAAGAAAAAGTCATCTAGTCATTGATATATCAAGGGGATTACACCCCCATGTCCGAAAAGAAAGTTTAAGCTAGCATGATGAAAGAATTACAGCAAAACATGGTTTTAGAATGAGTAGTAATCGAAAGAGAGGGGTAAAAGTTATAAAATAGGGCTGTAATCAAAATTATAGCCTGAAATTTTGCTTTTCACGCGATGAACAATGGCGGCGTCCACGTTTTTATTGATTTCTCCTTCAATTGATCTCCTTTCACTTTGAAACTTCCGTGGTGTGTTCTTCTTACTCAGGCAAAGCTTTCTTTCAAATTTCGTGGCCGGAGATGGTTTGTGCGACGAACAGCGACGAACCCTAATGCGGTGGCGATTCTCTCAAATTCTTTATGAATCGTTGATGAAAATTGTTCCTTCTGCTTCAAAAATCTTCGCTTCCTTATCCCGAGTCTTTTCCTTTTTTTGGATCTTCAATTGGTGCCCTAAATCTCGAGAAATCGTCTTTTTAAGTTCTCGGCGGAAAAATTGGGAATCTGAGTGTATAATTATGGTACCGTGAAAATAATTACGGTAGTGCCGTGATGACTTCTGAAGTTCTGTAAGGAATCGGCCTAGAATTACGGTACCGTAAAAGTTTAGCCCAAAATTATGGTAGTGTCGTATTCCTCTTGGTTGGCTCTGAAAGTTTCTGTATGAAATTTGTCTGGAATTACGACACCGTGAAAAATATTACGGCAGTGTCGTAATTCGTTCGAAGTCTCTAGTCGATTTTGAACCGAAATCACGGCACCGTAAAGTTCTAGCCCAAAATTATGGTGGTGCCATAATTTCCTAAGAAATACGATGTGAGCTGTTGCCGTAAAATCCATTACGGTAGTGCCATAATTCTAGATTATGATACCGTGAAATTAATTACGGCACTACCGTAATTTCTCTAGAAAGCTTGATTTGACTTAAAATTTGATGTCCAAACTCCTCTTGATGATTAGAACTCGTTCATGCTTTTAAATTAATTGAAAACTCGTGATAATGATGCCTTTTTACTTGAAATTGATCAAAAACTAAAGAATATGTAGATTCTGAAGTATTTGGCAAATAAGACATAAAAATAAAGCAAAAGAGCAAATTATGACTCAAAAGATTAGTTAATCAGTACAAAAAACACTATAAAATTTAGAGTCATCAAGTTTATAGAGGATATTAGGGAGTGCAGCAGGACGACCCCATGGATGCAGTAGCGGAGGACACAGAGGAGGTTGGATCGGACGATGACGAGTAGAGTTTTGTGAGTATTCTTTTTCCGTTCTTTGCATTTCATCTTCTTTACCTTATTGATGTTTCGCGTTCTTATAGGGAAGGATGCCTCTTCCAAACTCGTTGTGTCCGCCATCGCTATCTACCTTGATTTTTCTTGACTGCTACAGTATTCGATGTGGTTGTATAACATTTTGATATTGATATTGATTTAGATTGGGTTGTATTACACTTGATGATATTTTTGATCTTGAGCACCTTATGGAGGTGCATACTTGATGACATGATGACTTGTGTGATTTTGATGAGTATGTTCTATTCTTGTTATGATTATCTTGTGGTGTGACCTATTTTTGAAGAAATTCTTGTTGACAGTATGATTCTCTTGATGATGAATGAGTTTATGCTTGTGATTAGGTCTAGACCCATTATGTTGAATTTATTCCTCTCATATATATCTACCTATTGGAATTTTTTTTCATTGATTGATAAGTGGAATTTTGGGTAGACATGTTATTTGATGAATTTGGTTTGAAAAGTGAAATCACTTCTTTAAATAAAACTAGCATATGAGTATGATTTTTGAATTGATATTGATTGATTAATTCAGTTGATGTTTATACTATTTGCTATTTGTTGGGAAGAAAGATTCCTTGATCCAAATAAAGTGAGTAATGACTCCCTTAGTTGGCACTGTGCAAAATTGACAGTGGTACCTAAGACATGGGTTGAAGTCAAATTGAGAGAAAAAGAAAAATCAAGAGAATGACTCCTCATCTTGGCACCGTGTTGATTTGTGGTGGTTCCTAAGTTAAGAGTTGAAGTCCAAAGAAAAACATGTATCTATGTGGGTACATACAATGAGAGAAATCGTTTCACATTAACTCCACTATCTTTGGATATGAGTTCTATTACATTGATTATGTGGTTAGTGTACTCTAACTTCGTCACCAGAAAAAAAGGTGATAATCGAATTAAAGAATGTGAACGATGCAAAAAAGGGAGGAACTAAAAAAATTATGAGTGGAAAAAGATCTTGTCCTGTAAACAAAAGTATAATAGTTATGAACTGAAACTGAATAACATCTTGAGATTGAAATTCAGTTTATTGTACAAGTTGCAAAATTTTATTTGATTAAGTTGTAGACCTTGAGAATGGAATTCACAGGATGATGTGTTTATTTGAAATTTTATGAAGCGATTGGTGAAATTTTTCATTGGTGATTGTATTTTAGAAATTTATTCTTCATAAGAAAGTCTTTTCCATTGATAAATTTTTGGTTTTTGCTTGAGGACAAACAAAGTTTGAGCCTTATGTATTTGATGACACCAAAATTTATAGTAAATTTTGTGCCATTTCATAGATCTTTTTATGTCATATTCATGCTCTTTTGCTTATTTTTATGCCTTTTTTATCAAATATTGAAGAATTTACACTCTTTCTGGTTTTTTGTTGATTTTCAGGTAAAAAGGCACTATTTTCAGGCGTTTTCAAGCAAATCCAAATGTATAGATGAATTTCCACCATCAAGAGAAGATTATATGTCAAATTTCACAAAGATCAGAGCTCAGACCAGAATTACGGTAGGACCGTAATCAAAATTACGGTACCGTGGTTTCACTGCGCCTACAGAACAAACCACGGCATTGCCGTAATTTTTTAGCACTACCGTATTTTGGGATGATTCTGTACAGAAAGTTTTGCATAAATTATGGCACTACCATAAGAAATATTACGGGCCGTAATTAGAGTCTATTTTTCATCCGAGAGATTTGAAGAAAATACGGTACTGCCGTAATGCATTTTATGGTACCGTAATTCTGGATAATTTCTGTACCAAGAGTTTTTGCTGAAATTATGGCATTGCCGTAATGGTTTTCCCGACCGTAATTGTAACCCAGACCCGCGACTTTCATGGACTATTTGAAGCCCGATTCTTGCACGGATGATTGCGGACGATCCAGGCCATAAATTGGAGATCCATAAGAAGCAAAAACAGAGATCAGACGAAGGAGAAGACACACACACAAAAAGCCCATTTTCATCCACTTTCCATAGAGAAATTGAATTATTCACTATCGCCCTAGGTTTCACCGCCGGGAAGCATAGAGTGCATCTCCGGCCGTGAAATTTGAGAGGAAGCTGTGCATAGAGGAGGAGTGGATACTCCATAAGTTTTAGAGTGAAAGGATATCGATCAGAGGAGAAATCAACCAAAGATTCGTCGCTGACACTGTTCATCGCGGAAATTACGGCTGTAATTTCCATTACAACCGTGTCGTTAAGTTGTTTCCCCTTTCTTTTCAATTTTTGATCATTAGAAACTATGGATTATTGTAATCTTTTCATCATGCTAGCTTAGACATCCTTTGTGACATAGGGGAGTAATTCCGTTTGATTTCTTAATGACTAGATGAATTTTTATTTACTTCGTCGAGTATAATTTTAATATGATAATTCTGCTTATGTGATGACTGCTCTTTAATTCTCCATAGATTCATATTATCATGCATGTTTTAGAATTCTTGCGATATGGACCGAAAGGTGACTTGCGAGAACTTGGAACCCTAAAATTGAATGTTAGGAACTCATTGTAAGAAATTAGGTTTGTTCTTATTTCTTGATTTTAGAAGAATTATTGCTATGTTTTTTTTGCAGAAAGAAAGAAATCTAATAAGTAAGTGCTGCGAGCATCTGCATCAGCAGCCAAAATACATGCAAGGTGACACGACCACAAGTGCACGGTTATGTCGAAGTAATATAAAAGATATCGAATCCCACAAGGAACAAGGTTGAGTACTAGAAAGTCCGAGTCCTAATAGCTAGGCGAATAGAAACGTGGGTTTTTGAAGATGAAAATCGAAAACAAACAAGTGCAACTACTTCGGTAGAGAAAAGATATAAGAGAGAATTCAGGGCTACGGCTTCCACCACGATGAAAATCTTAATCGCACAAGAAAGATATTAGTTATTTGGTTTATTGGTTTTGCACAAGGAGTCCAACCCTAGGGTACAAGGTGCCCTCTCTCGAGTGATACACCCCGATGTTCGTTTTAGACCGACCTCCTACTCTCGCAGTGGATCATTCTAAGATGAACCCAATGAGTTCTATGGCAGACTATGAAATCCTCGAGCGAAGACCAAGCACTCTCGTGTCGAGGTCTCGCAAGTTTTACTCAGAGGTTCGACCCTTACGATCCTTCTCTCGATATGAATCATTACGGCTAACACGCGATATTACTCGTCCAAGGTAAAACCACGAAATAAATACGTCAAAGTAAAATATGCTCACAATTCATACCAAATAACATAAATAGATACAAAGTTTGCAATTAAAATCATCAAAGGGTTTCCACCAAGCCCCAAAATAGGGTTTACGCTACAATCGTCATTGAAACGCTCAAAATCTCTCTTCTAATGAAATGAAAAGTATAAGAAAATGAAGCTAAGGGGAAGGAGACGATGAACCAAAGGAATCCTAAAGAATTCGTGATGATCGTGTGTCTCAATCTCCGAAAATCTCCAAAAATCGCCTCTGTCACCGTGTTCTTCCACCTACGCCTCTTCCTTGCGTGAATGCTTGATATCTAGGGCAAGAAAATTGGGGCTTTTATATCCTATGCGTTCGCCTCTGAAATATCTTCCATAGACACTTTACATGCCAAATTTGGATTCCGAACGGGTGAGAAATCGAAGGAAAACCGAGTGTGGGTCGGGTCCGCTCGCGAGCCTGGGTTAGAATCACGGTGAACCCCGCCGGGTTCACCTGGCCGTGATTCATCCTGAGAGTTCGGCTGAAAGAAGCACGGTGAACCCCGCCGGGTTCACTTGGCCGTGATGTGTTCTGGACAGTTTTCGGCATTGTCGATTAGTCCATATAAACAAGAATCATATTAAACAATCCATGCAAATGGGTTGTTGGATTCAAGTTCCTTGGAGGAATTTGATACATGTGAACCTTGTTTATTAGGGAAAATGACAAAAGTACCCTTCACCAAGGTAAGTGAGAGGGCAGGAGGTTTATTGGATCTTATAAACAGTGATGTGTGTGGATCGTTCAATAAACAAGCTAGAGGAGGGTATAACTACTTCTTTACATTTACTGATGACTTCAGTAGATATGGTTATGTCTATTTGATGAGACATAAATCTGAATCCTTTGAGAAGGTTAAGGAGTTCAAAAATGAAGTAGAGAACCAGCTTGGTAGAACTATCAAAACTCTTCGATCAGATCGTGGTGGAGAGTACCTAAGCAGTGAATTCTTTGACTATCTTAGGGAGTGTGGGATTCTATCCCAACTCACTCCTCCTGGAAAACCTTAGTGGAATGGTGTGTCTAAGAGGAGGAATCGAACCTTGTTAGACATGGTTAGGTCCATGATGAGTCATGCAACTCTACCACCCTCATTTTGGGGTTATGAACTTGAGACAGCTTCTCTCATACTGAATAACGTTCTATCTAAGAGTGTCTCCAAGATACCATATGAGGTATGGAGTGGAAAACGCCCTAACCTCTCTTTTATCAGGATCTAGGGATATGAGGTTTATGTCAAATGCCAGGATTCTTGCAAGCTAGAATCTAGATCTGATAAATGTGTCTTTATGGGGTATCCTAAGGAAACTAAAGGATACTACTTCTATGTTCCCTCCGAGAACAAAGTCTTTGTTGCTCGGGGTGCTATCTTTCTAGAAAAATAGTTTCTCATGAAAGAAGTCAGTGGGAGCAAGTTTGACTTAGACGAGGTCCAAGTGCAACCACAAGACACAAAGATGGAACCTGAGCCACCTGCACCAGTTGCAGAGCAGCCTGAGGCTAAGATACAGGTCCCACGTAGGTCTGGGAGGATTCGTCGTGCACCTGATAGGTATGGGTTGCAGCCTGTTGTATCCCAAGTTGTTTGGCGTGTACCTTGGACTAATCCCCGGCAACGGTTCCAAAAACTTATTGTGATCTGAAAGGATACACTTATAAATACAAGTAGGTAGACTTATTTAAGGTGTCATGGCCAAAACCTAAGTGTTGGTGCATAGGGCTATTGTCACTCCCTGACACGGCTCCAAAAACTTGTTGTCCCTAAACTTGTAGTGTCCGCAAGTGCACGGATATTCGAAGTAATAAAGAAAAGTATCGATCCCACAGAGACCTTATTGTTTAGTACCAAATAGTTGTGTTTTTACTAGCTAAGCAAATCGAATATGATGCAAGTGAATAATCGATAAACACACGGGAAAATAATCAGAGAGATAAACTAGGACTAGGGTTTCATCCACCTTAATTTCAATGATTAGATATGAAGAAAAGGTCGTCAGACTAATTTTATCATGATAAAGACTTAATTTACTTCATAAAGGGATCATCTCAATTTCATGTAGACAATCATATAGGGATCAATCCTCGCTTTTGCGCAAGATCTATCCCAACGCTAAAGATAAGTAAATCATCAATCAAAGAACTCGAGATCACTTTTGTGTATCCGAGTTCTAAGTTGATTGTCTTGAGTGGAAATCTCAAGGATCACTTTCATGCATCCGAGACCCAACACAAGTTCTACTTATGGTTTTCCGACGACTCGATCCTCACTTTCGTGCAAGATCAAATCAAGTCTAACACAATAACTCGACCCTAGATTCAAATTATCAACATGGCAATAAGATCACTAAAATCAAATAATAAGAACTAACCTAAGAGAGTTTCTAACATGCAATTCTAGGGTTCCAAATTTCATAATCAATCTTTCAGTCTATTTTGCAAAATTCTAAAACATGCGTGACAATAAGAAACTATAGAGAATTATAGACAAATAATCACATATGTAGAATTATCATAATCAAACTATTATGACAAAAACAAAGTCATCTAGTCATTAAAAATCAAGGGGATTACACCCCATGTCCCAAAATATGTTTAAGCTTGCATGGAGGAAAGATTACAAAAATCCATAATGTTCAAGAGGAAAAAAAAATGAGAAGGAGAGGAAGAACAAATTATGGTACGGCCGTAATCTCACGTGAACAGCGTCGACGACCGGTGTTTTGTTGATTTCTCCTCCATCTGTACTCCTTTTGCTCTGAAACTTCTGGTGTGTCCTCTCCTCCTCTAGGCAAAGCTTCAGTGTAAAAATCATGACCTGAGGTGCCCTCAACCCCTCTCGGTGTGAGGCCAAACCCTAATCGCCTCTCTGTCAATTGCTCCCTCAATACTGGATAAACATTGGGGCTTCCACTTTGTGCATCTTCTCCTCTTTAGGACGAGTCCACATCATCTTTCGGATCTCAATTTGGAGGTCTAGATCAAAAGTTATGGTCCACGCAAGAATCGGCCCCGGAAAACTTGCGTATCTGGGTAAAATTACGGTACCATAGTGCCTAGTCCTAATCACAGTCATGAATACATTAAAAATTCCAAAAGTAGATATGTATTAGAGAAATAAACTCAACATAATAGGTCTAGTCCTAATCACAGTCATGAACACATTCATCTTTATAAAAAAATTCATACACCTTTCATCACATGGATTCAAGTCATAAAAATTTTTAAACATCAAGATATATCAAAATCACTGCAAAAGGTATGAAGCATGAAACTCAAAAAGTCAAAAGATGTAAAGTAATAGGATTTTTAGGAGAAGAAAAGTGTAGATAATCATATCAAATCAAATAATCACAAGAAAGTGCAAACAATACTCACAAAACTATATGGCAAACTCTGACCGAAAATACATAAGGCTCAGACCAAAAATAGTGTCGGGGCAGATGCTGCCAGGTCCAAAGATGCACTTCATGAAAATTTTTACCTGCACAATTTGAGATACATAAGACTCAGTCTAAAAATAGTCTCTAAAAAATTTTCAAAGGAAAATCAGAGGAAGAGCCGATGCAAGTGAGTAGTAGAGGCGGAACAGATGCTAGCTGAAGAGCTACTAGCGACGAAGATGGTGCCGACAGTAGAGTGAGTAATCTCTAGTGGCCTGCTAGAGACTACAGTCCTAGAGGTAAGATCGTCGGCCGGTGGGTGAGAGAGATAGCACTGCAAAAAAAAAAATCAGAGTCACAAATGAAGAGTCTACTGCATAAATAAATCAAATCAATTGAACTAGAGGCAGTAGAAGAAGTAAGAATATGCAGATAGTATAATCCAGTGTCGACGGTTGGAAACAGTGATGTCAGAGGCAGATGCAGTGGTAGCTAGAGGTGGAAGACAGTTGCTTTTGAGGATTTCTGGATCAGGAGGCAAAAGAATCAACAACTGATAGAAAGCAAAGAGAGTAGCAACAATAATTTTTTATGAAAAGTAGCCATATCTAAGAATAAGATTTAATGATCCAAGAAGAAAACAGACTAAACCGTGTGGTAGAATGAAACTCGTTCTTTTTAGGTGTATAAAAATTGAATGATCAAAATCTGTTAGGAATTTAGGGCATCAGTGGAAAAAAGCTAATCAGATTACAAAACTACAAAAACTGCACAAAAGTTAATCAGATTCAAAAAGTTTCCATGTGTCCTAGAATGATCAGAAAATATTTTCATGAAAATAACTAATCCACGAGATACAACGACACATGTTCTTCATATACCATGCGAAAAATCAGGGTTCCAAGTCATTAAAGTATCTTAAAAACTTGCAGCAAAAACGCTAATCAGAATAGTTAAAAGAAAACTGTTGCAAAAATTAATTAGAATCGAAAAGATGCTGTGTTTTAGAATGATCCGTTGACTTTAAAATTCAGTAAAAATATCCAGATGATAGACAAAGATGAGTACTTCGTGATGGTGCTAAAGATAAAAATTTTTCCTAACCCAGTTTCTTAAAATCGCAACGAGAAAACACCTACTCAGATAAGCAGATTGCAGTTCAAAAATTACGGGCATGAAATTCTTTACAGCACTGCCGTATTTTACAAAACTTCTCGGGTTAGATTATACAAGAAATACGGCACCGTAAAACTGGTTACGGTACTGCCATAAAATCAGTCAATTTTTTTTTAAAAAATTCAAAATTCAAAAATTTAAAATTTTAAAAATTCAAAACTTACGGCACCGTAAAAATCATTATGGTACTACCGTAAAATGACTAAAAACTCTCGGGATGAAATCAAACCGAAATTATGGTACCGTAAACTCTATTACGACAGTGCCGTAATTTGCGCCAAAACTTGCTTTCCCCTACAAAAAGAGAAGAAAAATTAATTCTAAAAATAAACCAAAATAAAAGAAACAAAGCTAAGTAAAAGTGCTTGGGTTGCCTCCCAAGAAGCGCTAATTTTAGGTCCATAGCTTGACCAAAACTCAACATCATGGTGAAGTAGGTGAATTAGTACCAAAGTAAATAGCATGTAATTTTCTGCATTTTCTTTGTCCTAAAAGTTTAGCCACTAATCCAAATATCCAGAAATTCATGTAAATCATGATTGACATGACTTTCTTAAATATGTAGAAATCAAAATCAATACTTTCAATTCCACTAAAAGGATATTCAATAATCTTCCTAAATTTGTCAGTAAACAAAATCATAAGTCCTTTCTTTAAATTTATGTCTTTAATTACAATAGGACTTTGATCAAAAGATATAAGCATTGATCATCAAAATAAGTTTTCTGCCTTTCTTTAGATTCCTCAATAAAACTCAAATTTTCAAATTCATCAAAAGATTCAACAAAAGATATGGGCAAAACATCAGAGTGAGATTCATCAGTGTTTGTAACATTCAAATCTTTATCAATTTCCTCATGCACATCATCAAATAATTTGTCAATTTCAAAATTACCATCAAAACAAGATGAGACTCTTCAAAATCGATTTCCTCATGCCTCCATACAAATAATTCATCATCAGAAGAGTCAAAAGAATCAATCTCAGAGTTACAAGAATCAGTTTTAACCATATATTATACATCATCAAAAGAATCAATTTCATCAAAAGTGGTTTTTTTAATTTCAATTTCCTCAACTTTTTCCTCAAACAAACTATCAGATAAATTAATTTTACAATCATCAAAATCAGAGTGAGATTCATTAATGTTCACATAAGGCTCAATCTCAAAACAATCATAATCAGAGGGGGAATTTTCTAAATCAAGTTTTTCAGTTTCCAAATCAAATTCAAATAAACAATCTTGTTGTGTTATATGGGTTTCTAAAATCTCAGTGTTAACACGTACATTATCCATTCTATGTTTATGGGTCTCATGTGCTTACTCACTTTGTTTCATGAATTTTTCAAACATCAACTCTAAGCTAGATTTTTCAGTGTCCTCAAAGCATGGATTAGAAACATGATTAGAGCAATCATCATAAAAAGAAGTTTGATTTTCCCAGCTAGAATTATACTGATATTTTGATACCATGATGAATTTGAATTAGGAGAATTTAAAATTGGGCAATTAGAACTATAATGATCAAAATATCCACAAATATCACAACTAATAGAAGCATAAGATGTCTTAGCAGGGTGCATATTAAAAGTGTCAATTATACAAGCCGAAGAATTTACCTTTTCTGCAAGAGTGCACCAAAAATCATCTTCATACTTACCTTGTGGCATGTATCCCTCACCTCTTTCAGTTGCCCTTAAAAGACATATTTTCAAATCTATTAAGAACAGAAAGATAATCCAACACCAATCAATCAAAAATTTGTGTGTTTTTTTGGTTTTTTTTGTTTTTTTCCTTCAGATTATATAAAAAATAAGAAAGCACAAGTAAATTCACAAATTTCAGAAATTCTCAATTCTGTCACAACTTTTGAAAATCCAAAACCTGCAAAAATAGAAAACAAAGTTAAACCTAAAACAAATAAAACTTAGTCTAGCAATACTAGCAACTATTTTGATATTAACAAAACTAAGGTCCCCGGCAACGGTGCCAAAAACATGTTGTATCCCAAGTTATTTGGCGTGTACCTTGGACTAATCCCCGGCAACGGTTCCAAAAACTTATTGTGATATGAAAGGACACACTTATAAATACAAGTAGGTAGACTTATTTAAGGTGTCGTGGCCAAAACCTAAGTGTTGGTGCACAAGGCTATTCTCACTCCCTGACACGGCTCCGAAAACTTGTTGTCCCTAAACTTGTAGTGTCCGCAAGTGCACGGATATTCAAAGTAATAAAGAAAAGTATCGATCCCACAGAGACCTTATTGTTTAGTACCAAATAGTTGTGTTTTTACTAGCTAAGCAAATCGAATATGATGCAAGTGAATAATCGATAAACACACGGGAAAATAATCAGAGAGATAAACTGGGACTAGGGTTTCTTCCACCTTAATTTCAATGATTAGATATGAAGAAAAGGTCGTCAGACTAATTTTATCATGATAAAGACTTAATTTACTTCATAAAGGGATCATCTCAATTTCGTGCAGACAATCATATAGGGATCAATCCTCGCTTTTGCGCAAGATCTATCCCAACGCTAAAGATAAGTAAATCATCAATCAAATAACTCGAGATCACTTTTGTGTATCCGAATTCTAAGTTGATTGTCTTGAGTGGAAATCTCAAGGATCACTTTCATGCATTCGAGACCCAACACAAGTTCTACTTATGGTTTTCCGACGACTCGATCCTCACTTTCGTGCAAGATCAAATCAAGTCTAACACAATAACTCGACCCTAGATTCAAATTATCAACATGGCAATAAGATCACTAAAATCAAATAAGAAGAACTAACCTAAGAGAGTTTCTAACATGCAATTCTAGGGTTCCAAATTTCATAATCAATCTTTCAGTCTATTTTGCAAAATTCTAAAACATGCGTGACAATAAGAAATGATAGAGAATTATAGACAAATAATCACATATGTAGAATTATCATAATCAAACTATTATGACAAAAACAAAGTCATCTAGTCATTAAAAATCAAGGGGATTACACCCCATGTCCCAAAATTTGTTTAAGGTTGCATAGGAAAGATTACAAAAATCCATAATGTTCAAGAGGAAAAAAAATGAGAAGGAGGGGAAGAACAAATTACGATACGGCCGTAATCTCGCGTGAACAGCGTCGGCGACCGGTGTTTTATTGATTTCTCCTTTGTCTGAACTCCTTTTGCTCTAAACTTCTGGTGTGTCCTCTCCTCCTCTAGGCGAAGCTTCAGTTTAAAAATCACGACCTTAGGTGCCCTCTATGCCTCTCGGCATGAGGCCAAACCGTAATCACCTCTCTGTCCATTGCTCCCTCGATACTGGATAACAATTGGGGCTTCCACTTCATGCATCTTCACCTCTTTAAGGCGAGTCCGCAACTTCTTTCGGATCTCAATTTGGAGGTCTGGATCAAAAGTTATGGTCTACGCAAGAATCAGCCCTAGAAAACTTGTGTATCTGGGTAAAATTACGGTACCGTAAAAAGAATTACGGCAGTGCCGTAATTATGGCTCTATGAATTATTTGTCAACATTACGGCCCGTAAAAATGATTACGGCTGTGCCATATTTTTTTTGTAATTTTCTGGACCACAATACAGCCGTAAAAAGTATTACGGCAGTGCTGTAATCTCTGAAATCTCTTGGGTGGAAAATCGGCCAAATTATGGTACCGTAAATTCTGTTACGGCAGTGCCATAAAATTGTCTGTATGAAAATCTCCCAAATTACGGCAGGGCTCCAAAATTATGGTACTGTCTGGAATTACGGTACTGTAATGGATATTACGGCCCTACCGTAATTTGGGTTCTTGCTTCGATTTGCATGAAATTTGTCTAGTATCTTCTTCTTGATGATGAGAATTCTTCTATGTAGTTGATTTTTCTTGAAAACGCCTTGAAATCGTGCCTTTTTACCTGAAAAATCATGAAAAACCAAAATAGAAGTAGATTTTGCAATATTTGATAAAAAAGACATAAAAATAAGCAAAGTAGGATAAATATGACACAAAAATATCAATGAAATGACACAAAAATTACTATATATTTTGGTGTCATCACAACCGACCCAACACGATGAGATCTTCATCATTGAGGATGAGCCCAGGAGCTATGATGAGGCAGTCAGTGGACCGGACTCCGAGAGATGGCTTGAGGCCATGCGATCCAAAATGGATTCCATGTCAGCTAACCAGGTCTGGGATTTGGTTGAGCTGCCTAATGGGGTAAAACCCATAGGGTGTAAATGGGTTTTCAAGAGGAAGACTGACATGGATGACAACATAGTTACCTATAAGGGTAGACTAGTAGATAAAGGATTCAAACAAATCCACGGGGTGGACTATGATGAAACCTTCTCGCCAATTGCCATGATCAAATTCATTTGGATTCTGCTTACTATGCTGCATATCATGATTATGAGATATGATAGATGGATGTTAAGACAATATTCCTTTACAGGAAGCTGACAGAGGATGCGTATATGACACAACTTGATAGATTCATCCATCCTGTAGAGGCCAATAAGGTCTGCAGGCCAAAGAAATCCATTTATGGATTAAAGCAAGTATCTCGAAGTTGGAATATTTGTTTTGATGAAGTTGTGAGAGATTATGGCTTTATCAAAAGTGAAGATGACGCCTGTGTGTACAGAAAATTCAATGGGAGCTTGGTGACTTTTCTGGTCTTGTATGTCGATGACATACTACTCATTAGAAACGACATCCCTAGTCTTAACTCTATAAAGACATGGTTAGGGAAGTGTTTTAAGATGAAGGACTTAGGGGAGGCCACCTATATTTTAGGCGTGAGGATCTACCGGGATAGATCCAAGAGGCTTTTGGCTCTTAGTCAAAGTACCTCATTGATAAGGTCCTAGAGAGGTTGAACTTGGAGAAATCTAAGAAAGGGTACCTTCCAGTAAGACATGACCTTACTCTCTCAAAGAGCTAGTGTTCCACCACACAGGCTGAGAGGGATGACATGAGTCGAGTGCCCTATGCTTCGGCAATAGGATCGATCATGTATGCAATGTTGTGTACTAGACCAGATGTGACTTATGCTGTTAGCATAACCAGCCGATACCAATCCAATCCAGGTCTGCATCACTGAGTGGCTGTAAAGAACATCCTTAAGTATATAAGAAGAACTAAGGATCTGTTCTTGGTCTACAGGGGACAGAAAGAGCTTAGTGTTCAGAGCTACACTGATGCGTCGTTCCAGTCTAACCCTGACAACTTCAGATCGTAGACAAGGTATATGCTCAAGATTGTTGGAGGTGCTGTATGCTGGAAGAGCTTTAAGCAATCCGCCATAGCTAATTCTACAACCGAGGCTAAGTATATGGCCGCTTCTGAGGCAGCCAAAGAAGTCGTTTGGATGTGGAAGTTCATTTCTGAACTTCAGGTGGTTCCAAGTGTAGTGGATCCCATTGAGCTCTATTATAATAACAATGAGGCAATTGCACAAGCTAAGGAACCATGGTCTCATCAAAGGTCCAAACACATACTCAGGAGATTTCACCTGATCAGAGAAATCATAGATCGAGGCGATGTCAAGAAGATTTCACCTGATCAGAGAAATCATAGATCGAGGCGATGTCAAGATTAGCAGAATTAACACAGAGAATAATCTAGCAGACCCATTGACCAAGGCTTTGGCGCAGTAGAAGCATGATGGTCATGCAAGGGATATAGGGTTGAGGTTCCTCAACCTTTAGGTCTAAGCGCAAGTGGGAGATTGTTGGTGTATATGCCCTAATACCTAGTATTGGTCTTACTTTGTACTACTTAACATTGATATATACATATATGTATATATATATATATATATATACATGCATGCATGCATGCATGCATGCATGCATGTATACATGTATACATATATATATATACATACATATATACATATATATATATATATATATATATATATATGTATGTACATATATATATGTATGTATATATATATATACATATATATATGTATGTATATATGTATATATATATACATATATATATATATGTATGTATATATATGTATATGTGTATATGTATATATACATATATATATGTGTATATGTATATATACATATATATATGTATATATATGTATACGGGTATATGTATATATACATATATATATATGTATATATATAGATCGAGGCGATGTCAAGATTAGCAGAATTAACACAGAGAATAATCTAACAGACCTATTGACCAAGGCTTTGGCGCAGTAGAAGCATGATGGTCATGCAAGGGATATAGGGTTGAGGTTCCTCAACCTTTAGGTCTAAGCGCAAGTGAGAGATTGTTGGTGTATATGCCCTAATACCTAGTATTGGTCTTACTTTGTACTACTTAACATTGATATATACATATATACATGTATATATATATATATATGCATATATATATATGCATATATATATATGCATATATATGCATATATATATATGCATATATATGCATATGCATGTGCATGCATATGCATATGCATATGCATATGCATGCATATGCATATGCATGCATATGCATATGCATGCATATGCATATGCATGCATATGCATATGCATGCATATGCATATATGCATATATATATGTATATATGTGTATATGCATGCATATGCATATATGCATATATATATGTATATATGTGTATATGTGTATATGTATATATACATATATACATGTATATACATATATACATGTATATACATATATACATATATACATATATATGTATATACATATATGTATATACATATATATGTATATATGTGTATATGTGTATATGTGTATATGTATATATACATATATGTGTATATATGTATATATACATATACACATATACACATATACACATATATACATATATATATGCATATATATATATGCATATATATACATGTATATATGTATATATACATATATATGTATATATGTATATATGTATATACATATGTATATATACATATGTACATATGTATATACATATATACATATATACATATGTATATACATATATACATATATACATATGTATATACATATATACATATATATATACATGTATATGTATATGTATATATATATATATGTATATGTATAATACATATATATATATACATATACATGTATATACATATATACATATGTACATATGTACATACATATGTATACATATGTACATATGTACATATGTACATATGTACATATGTATACATATGTACATACATATGTACATACATATGTACATATGTACATACATACATATGTACATACATATGTACGTACATATGTACATACATATGTACATATGTATATACATATATACATGTATATACCCGAAGAGTAACTAAGACCAATTCAGTCACGTTTTCATGTTCCAATTGAACACTTTCCATTTATGATCAAAGGGGAAGATTATTCTTTTTACCAAACATATGCGGATCAAATCACGATCTTATAATAAGAACAAGAAATCTTTCTCGATCAATCCCCTTGCCTCTTATTTTTCGAGAATCAGAAAGATCCTTTTCGAATTTGAATTTGCTCATTTGGAATCTGGGCTCTTCTATCTTCTACTTATTTTGAATATCTACTCAAATAAGGATGCTGGTTAGACGGACCCCACGGAGCGGTTAAGGGTGCTCTGTCCCTCCGCCTTTGCTGTTTCCCATGCCTATGAATCAGTCCATTATCTACATCATATCCCCTCAGACCGTTTAGCTCGCTTGGAGAAATAATGGAAGGCAGAAAGAAAGCAACACTAGAGCCGCTACTACTATTCACTTCATCACTTCACTCAGAGCTATACCCTACTCATTCCGTCTATTGCGTGCAAAGCTAAGGGCAAAGAGCAACGCTTATTCCTTCAACCCTGAAACGGTCTCTAACATAAGGCTAAAGCAGCTCCTGTTCTGATTCTATCTCTAGCTGCCTAAGAGTCAAAAGCATCGGCTCACTTCACTGGGTCACTGAACTCACTTAACACCAAACGAATCTCGCCAAAGAAAGATAACGATTTTCATGTCATATGACTAGAGAAATGTTCTTCTATCAATTCCAAAGAAGCCTTTCTCCTTATATACAACTACGATAAGGATAGCACCAAACTCAATCAATTCCACTATTGCAATCACAGCTATCGACTCTAGAACAGAGGCAAGGGCAACAGCGGAACAGAGGTTAGGCCAGGCCTTAGAAAGCAAGGTCACAAGGTTAACCTCTCCTCGGGAAGTGAGGAAGAATAAGAAAAGGACGAGTTAGGCCCCTCCGGCCTGCCCGGTGGAAAACGAAGAAAAATGCGGTGTCCAGTTGCATTGGTAGGGAGGAATCACTGAGCATACTTTCACTTGACCGAGCTCGAGTCAACCTTTTTTATAATAAGCTTTTTCTACACCTACCGCTCACTAAAACCCACCGGCTTCTTTCTCTATTCCCGCTGGCCTGTGCTATTGATAAAGGAATTCAGCCTTCCCTATTTTTGCTGGAAAAGGAACTACATCCTCGGCTTCAGAATCAGTCTCGTCCCTCCAAAAAAAAAAGGAAAAGGCTTTTTTGTTCGCTTGCCGGCTTAACCACGAAATTGATCTTATATACACGCAATTCCGTGCTTACCCCCTCTTCGGGCCCTTAGCCATAGTTGTTCCATCTTTTTCTAGTGCAGGTCCATATCCATCAGCCTAATCATTGACCCATAAGCATACGCGGTAGAGCTAGCCATACCATTAGCAAGGGCTGGGCAAAGAGACCACCTACCTGACATTTGTTAGTGGACCCAGTGATGCTGTTGACCCAGTCACATATACAGACCAAAATCCATACAACAAAAGTGATAGGGCGCGTGAGTTTTTAGCGTTGGTTCTTTCCTTAAGGAGCCACTGGTCATGACCCGTTGTTACTAACGCGAAAGAAACGCTCGCTAAAGTAAACGCTAAACGCTCAAGTAAACGCTAAAGAAAAACCAATGAACGCTTTTCGCTTCCCTCTCCCAGGTGTCATTTCTTCCCTCTCCGCAAGAAAGAAAATAGAAAGCTCTAAACCACTAATTCAAGATAATTGGAATTGGCCTCTCATAATATGGGGAGAGGATAAGGTCAAAGACGGCTAGGATCAAGAGCGGCGGACAAGCTCCTTTAAAAATCAGTCATTTTACACAAAAGAAAGTGCTTCTGAAAGTAAGCATCTTAAGTTAGGGATGAAATAGTAAGGAAATTTCAGTTCAGGAACTGTCTGCTATCAAGCAAAATCAAGATTCTACGGTTGAGCAATATATAAACCGGTGGAGGGCGTTGGCGAGAAATTGCTCTCAGAAGTTAGATCAAGCTCAAGAGGTGAAAATATGCCTGAATGGTATGCACTCGTGGATCACAATGCAAATACACGCGCAACCGCTCAAGACTTTTCAAGATCTGTAGGATGCTGCTGTCTCAACAGAACTTTATTACCAGTCCAACCCAACAAGCGTAGGCTCGAAAGCCGGAGCGCGTTAGCACGCTCTCCGTTTCCTTGCTGGGTTGGTGTGAGCCTGATAAGAATAAGAGTCTACTGCTGCTACCGTCAGAAGACGGACGAAAGGTTCTTCATCTAAAACACAAACGGCGTATGCCGCAGAACCTGCCCAGGCTTCCTCTTCAGACGCACGCAAAACCCATTTTTATTGGGGCTGAGCAACGAAGGAAAGGATCAATTTCTCTGGAGGAATTCAAGAATAAGACCTACTCCTTCAAAAGAGAAAAGGTAAAAATATAAGAGAAAGGAAAGTTGAAGTAACCAGGCTAAGTTTCTTAGCTTTGCCGAATCCGACCAAGCCCGATGAGGTAGACAAGGTGAATGAACCAAACTATTGCCCCTACCATCGCCATCTGGGACATACCATAGAGGATGATTATCCCTTCAAAGAATGGCTGGAAAAGGCGATTCAGAACTATTTGCACTTTCCCCAGGATGTCAGCAAGATTCTCCAGTGCAAACTGCCAATGTCATTACCATGGATGCGGCAACCTCCACCACCGAAGATTGGGAAGGTGATGACGGTCGGAAGCAGGGGGCAGATTCTCTGTCTGGCACTGACTCTGATACCGATTCAGACATAGATAAGGGATGGATAACGGTTTCGAGGAAGAAGCCGACAAAGTCAACCGATGTCCCCTTTTCCCGGGCTATCTCGGAAGTTCCAAAAGCGGATCACTATTCCTGCTCCAGCTCTCATTCATAAGAAGAAAAAGGTTTCCAAGAAGAAGCCTAGAAAGACCATCCCTGCCCAACCACTCAAACAAACAGCCGGCAAGGTGATGACCTACGAGGAATACCTCCAATACATGGAAGAGTACTACAAATGGTTGGAGGAATTTGAAGAATACGAGCAAGGGGAGCCGCATGAGGTTGTCCTGGATGATTTTATGCCAAAAGGCTGGAGGCAGAAAGAACCATGTTCGGTCAATCAAGAAGACGTACCTCTCTCTTATATACTGGTCTGGGAACAGCCTGTTCAGGTAGCTCCATGCCGGGTAGTTTCAGTTTACCCTCGACAATCTGTGGCAAGAACGCTTTTGCGCAGTCCCTCTGGTTCCCCAAGTAACACCTTTTTGTTGAACCGGGACCTCCACCCCCAGTATTCCGCCTGCCACATTACCACCTATGAAGGAGCGTCCTCAGAATTAGACACGGCAGCACATGAGTTGGGTGATAGCGATGACGAACCCCTCTTGTTTGCTAATGAAGCAGCAATGTTGAACGTTCCTCTCTCTTATAATACATGGTCAGATCCCCGACCTGCTTTCTAAACCTGTTAAACAGGAGGTTGATGAAATGAAGCTACGAGATGGGAAGCGGTTACCTGAGCCGCATCAGAAGAAAGATAAAGGGAAAGCAATATAGGTTGCAAATGAGCAGCCCCTGTGACCGTTGCCTAAGCCAATTCCACCTCCATCAAGCTTGCCAAAGGAGCCGAAACCCGTCGATTATAATGTTGTCTCTCATTTAAGACGGATCCCGGCTCTCCTCAGTGTGTATGACGCTTTAATGCTCTCCAAGGATATAAGGGAATCCCTCATCAAGGCTTTACAGAATCCTGAACTGTACGAGGCTCATGCTGCGGAGATCCACGTTGTGGGACGAGCCGCTTATTCAGTGGATACCATTTCCTTTGAAGAAGATGATTTCTTACTGGATTCCAATGAGCACAACCGCCCGTTGTACCTTGAAGGAATCCTTAACAGGAAGCCTGTAAAGCGTATTCTAGTCGATCCAGGTTCAGCGGTGAACCTCTGACCTTTACGAACCCTGAGGAAGGTTGGACATCAACCTCGTGATCACGTACCTCTCTCTTATTTTGTTCATTCAGGGGTTTAATCAAAGGGGCCAAGAAGCGATGGGAACCATACGGCTGACACTGAAGTTGGGAGATTGGTTCACTAGAGTTAAGTTTTACGTGATTGATGCGGATACCTCCCATTGGTTTGGGTCGACCTTGGATTCATCAGAATGGGGAGTACCATCCACCCTCCATCAGTGCTCAAAATATCAGGATCCAAATTCATACCAGAAACGGCGGTTACACTCAACCGTACTACACCTATGTAAAGCCTATAAAAGACAAAGCAAGAAGAATGTTCGCCTACCTGGCCTTGCCGTCATGTTCACTGACATATGATACATCGCTAGCCATCCGTTTTCTCTCATTCAAGCCTGGCTTTTTTCTTAAAAAAAGTGGGCTACGAAACGTCCAGTAAGACACGAGCGGCGATCCCTATCCTTATCGGACGCGTGAGAGAACGAACGAGAGCATTAAGCCAATAAGCCGGTCCCACCCAAGGGCCAGCGATCCCACTACGGGAAGCTCCTCTCGAGCCAAAAACTAAGATACCGGAAAAAAGCTTAATAAAAAATAACTACTCCAAAAACACCAAACTTAAGTACATAATCAGGGGTCAAAGCATCGTTCAATCCATCTAAGTGATGAAATAAGAGAGAGGTACATTACAATAATAAGCTAAGCAAGGATGCTTCTGTGCGCGATATGCTGAGCAGTTCGGGAGGGTGGAACCGAACAACCTGACGCGCTAGCTAACGCGCTCTGTAAACTCCGCTTGTTGGAGTGAAACGCGCGCGTTAGTAAACTCCGTAAACTTTTGGCAATCAAAAGTGATGAATGAGTATGCTACTTCCGAGGGAGGGAATTATGTACCCGTTAGTGAAACTACCGATCGCCGATCTTCCTTATTATAACCTGCCCTGGGGAAGGATTTTCTCTTTTTCCGGCCTATCTTCCATGGTGAACCAATCGATTTCTTTCTATCATAGCTACCCGAACTTTCTAAATAGATCGGATTATTATTCCTTTCTCCCTAGCCGAGAAGAACCTTCTAGTGGTTGATCGCTCCATCCATCTCCTGCTGCTTTAGCTTTAGCCTTTTCAGTCCCTCCCCGTCAAGTTGAATGCCTCCGTAAGTCCCCCGGGCAAACAAAATGTAGATGTCTCATTCATGCCTGTCCGTTTCTACCGGGAGATCCGCGTCTGCTTCTCTCCCCAAACAAGCCGGAGAGTAGGAGTAGGTCTCACCGGCTATCTTTGATTGGGTTGCTCTACGTTCCATCTCTGGATTAGGTTGATGGAACCAGGTTTCAATTAGTTTGACAACTTGCTAATTAATTAAGAGAAAGGAACGTTTCACTAATCGGCACGCCTTTCATCACTCACAGTAGTGACCGCTCTCGCTCGTCTTACCAGCCCCTTCGCTACCGCTTTTTGGGACAACTAGACATATATGTTTTTTGAAGATAGCCTGTTCGGACTGGTTACTGACTCGGTCGCTCTCCCTTCCTCAGATACCTTCAGTGACTCTGTCTTTACCGCATAAGAAAGAAATGCCTGAGATCCGTCTTCTGTTTGTAAGAAAGAACTCAACGCGCGCTCCGTTATCAACAAGCTCCGTTTACGGAGTGAATTGCGCGTTCCGGTTTGAACCTCCACTTGCATTCTGGCGCGTTCCGGTTTGAACCGGTTGCTCATTCCTTTCTCTGTTAATTTTACTTATTCTTTTCTCTAGGCGGAATTCTCTGATAAAAAAGAAGGCAGCTTTTAAGATAGAGTATTGACGGTTACAGTGGCAAGTGGAGAACGGATCACTTTTAGCGGCTAAGAGAAATCAATCTCTGATTGTGCTTGTGCTGGCACCTTGGATGAAATCCTTGTTCTTTCTTTGTTCCAGTTTCTTATAGGCTTAGCTTAGAGAAAAGGTTACTTCTAGTTTCTTTCGGGTAGCGCGAGTGGAAAGCCCCCTACAAACCTTCAAAGTCTTTAAGTTAAGGAAGCCGAGTTGAACAGAAGATAGAGTTTCAGTTCCAGTGAAAGCCCCTACTCCCAACAAGTTGGAAAGTTCAGTTCAGAAGTCAAAGATAAGTTTCTTCTTTCTGTGACCGCAATTACAGTTGCAATAAGTACTTTAAAGCTCAACAAGGCTTTAAACGGCTAAAGCAGATCAGGAAAAAAACCTTATTCCGGGTGTGAGCCATAGCACTGGGACTCTCGGTTGGTCGTAGAAATGTTTAAGTCACCATAAACTGTTTTCGCTAGTGAAGCTTTAAGAGATAGGGCAAGTAGTCGTAGAAACTCCTTGCTTTGTTGCCGGCTTTTCTAGTAAATAAAATCAGTCGCTTTCCGCCTTCCACTTTGGTTGGACGGTAGTTCCGGGAGCCAGTAGCGGTAACAGGTCGAGGGATATCAAAGCCCACGGAACGGTGCAGTTAGTCAAGCCTACAGTTCGAATACCGCGGTTAGTCAGTACGGCAAGTAGAAGGGCAAAGCAAAAATTCCTGACTCTTTGTAGAAAGGAAAAGAAGTAAGCTAGACGATTACCTTCTGTCATAGGAAGCCAGTACCAGTTCCGGTAGTGGTTACGGTAAGACTGCTTTGAAAAGAAAAAAACTCCTTGCTTCATTCTTTTTTGTATAAGTTGGCTTAGGGAAATACAAAGACACAAGGTGGGTCGGCGCACTTGGGAAAAAGGGTGGCTTAGAGAGTCGCTTTGCTTCTAGGCTTTCCAAGAGAGAGTCCGTCTTTCTTTCGTCACGGTAAGCGGGCAATGATGATAGATTCAACTGCTTCCCGTAACCGCCTGCCGCCACCTATCCTCCTGCCAACAACTGGAACTCTTAGCCCGTTACTGCTTGGCTTGCCGCTCTTGCTCCTTTCTTTCATCAACCAGGAGGGAAGATTCTACGCGATAGCTGAGAGGGACGGAAGCGATAGCTGTGCTCAACCAACTAAAGGGGACGGGCGCAAGCTGGCCTGAAAGGTGTGAGTGGCCGGCATCAACCTCAAAAAGTGGGGCTCTCTCCTATGGAAGTGATAGAAAGGACCACTGGCTAAAGTGTAACCACGGGGTAGAAGGAAGAGAAGACTCCCATGCAGCAGACAAGAAAGGGGCCTTGGGATATGACTGATGGAGAGAGAGATTTTTTGAAAGCTTCGTACTTCTCTCGGGGGAGTGGGAAGTTCAGCCTGAGAGCCGGGAAGTCCGCTTTCCTATACTAAGTACTAAGGGAGAGTCGACAGTTCAGCCAAGTGACGATGTGCCAGGGAAGGATGAAAGGAAAAAGGGTCGTTCCGTTGAACGGCTTTGTTTTGTACATTCACGTGACTGAGTTTGGAGCCAACTATTTTGTCATGCATTCATTCTAGTTTTCCCTGTGTTGACTTTTTCCTGAACATTGCATTTCAAGAAAGACCCGTGAAAAGCACATGCGATATAAAATCATAGTTGACTTGTACTTATGAACAAGAGAGTCAGATAGGGGCGCTAAACCTTCACTCAAGAGTCTAATTAGCGGAGTTGGAAAAGAAAGAATCTATTCGACTTGGACGCTCTTAAAGTAAAGTTGTAAGTATAAGAGAGAGGAACGAGCAAGCGGAGTTTACGGAGCGCGCAACTATTAGTCAGAAATCGTTTCAAGCGCCTCTTAGTCGAGCAAGAAATTTCATTCCCATACTTTCTCGAGTAAGCATTCAACCTCCATACTGACTTTCGTAAGCAAATCCATTATACCATACTTGACGGAAAGAATGGCCTAATAGCTATATATATATATATATATATATATATATATATGTATATATATGTATATATATGTATATATATGATATATATATATATATGTATATATATGTATATATATGATATATATATATATATATATGTATATATATGTATATATATGATATATATATATATATGTGCATATATGTATATATGTATGTATATATGTATATATGTATGTATATATGTATATATGTATGTATATATGTATATATGTATATATGTATATATGTATATATGTATATACATGTATACATATGTATATACATGTATATATGTATATACATATATACATATGTATATACATGTATACATGTATATACATATATACATATGTATATACATGTATACATGTATATACATATATACATATGTATATACATGTATACATGTATATACATATATACATGTATATACATATGTATATATGTATATATGTATATACATATATACATGTATATACATTTATACATATATACATATGTATATACATATATACATATATATATATACATATATGTATATCATTTTGGCATTGTCGTTATTATTGTTTGTTAACATATGTGATTGTGTACTTACATGATAAAGTCCCTGAGACAGATTAGATCTGTGCTCATACTATTGTCCCCAGTCAAGTACCTTAGTAGATATAGGATAGCTATGGTACATGAGAGACTGGAGTATGGGCTGGTTAGGCACAAAATGCTAACGCAGACATATGGGTATATCAGTGGTAGATATACTGGATCGGCCCACTATGAAGCAATGACTTGGTGTCATGAGTTATCCTCACAAGTGACAGGAGATGTATTGATCCCTTGACTTCAAGTTATTGACTCTTCTATATGATTAAGGACATACTTTGATACAGCCTAACACCTCGCCATGGTAGGGAGGTCATAACGATTGTCATTGAGTATGTCACGACCTATAAGAGAAGATCAATTGACAGATAGAGGATTTGCCCCTTCATAAGGGAACTTGATATCCATAGGGCCCCTTATGGTAATATGATTGAAAGTGTATGGCCATACCCAGGTAAGAACCTGATTTAGTCATGACCATGTGATTGGGTTAAAATAAGTGGTGACACACTTGTCCAATCGGATATCAGTTTGGCAAAGGGACTATAATGTTTCTGTACCTAGTTGCGATAATGGGGATGTCGATGTCGATATCCATTCCAAAGACTTGGGTAGCAGCGATGCACTGCTAGGTGCCACTCACTGCTTGTGATGACCTAAGTTCATCACTGCCAACGTTAGAGGAACCTACAGGGTCGCACATCTTGATGCTCGAGTTTTTGTATTGATCAGATAACCTTTAGTTCGAATTATTGGATAGTTCATATCTATTTGGGAGATTTCATCAGCGCCAATGGGCCTCATGAGATAGAAGAAACTTATTAGGGCCAACTTTCATTTTTGGCATATTGACCAAATTAACCATGGTTAACCTCGTTTGACCTTGGGTTAAATTGGATTGGATCCAATGGGTTGATTAACATGCATAATGGACCTTGGGCTAGGCCCATTATATAGTTGGGCTTACTGATAAGTTAAATGGGCTTAAGGAGAAGAAAAGGTAGGCGCATATTTAATCCTAGTTAGACTAGGGTTAGCGCCTATGCCTTAATTAATATCATGTGATTTATTAAAATTGATTTTGAATTAATCATTTGAGATAAAATAGGGGCTAATTAATTAATTTAATTAGAGTCCTATTTTTGTGGAGATTAAATTGGGCTGATTCTTTAAATTAATTAGAGTCCTAATTGGATTAGGACTTAATTAATTAAATCTCCTAATCCTTCTCCTTTACTCAAGCCGCCCATGATCCCTATAAAAGAGACCCTAGCCCACCCCTCTCATTGCACTAATTTCTCTTGGAGGCGTAGAGACAAGCAAAGGGGCGAAAGCTTGGGGTTCTTAGGAGATTTTCTCCTCCTCTTCCATCAAGACCAAAGTGATCTTCTTCCTCTTCTTCCTTTGGCGCTTCTCCATCTTGGAGATTGGCACAAGTGTTCAAGAGGAACTCCCTTGGCGTGGATCTTCTTCCCGAGGCTAGCACCGGGCGTGGAAGAAGAAGACTCGAAGCATTTGTGTGTGTGAGACTGCAGAGGGCGCACACTTGGGCGCCTACGTCAACATCGCCTCAAATTGCTTCAAGGTACCTTCTTATCTCATCGTGTCGACTCCCTCGCATGATGATCTTCACTGGATTTTTGTGACTGGCCTGTTTCGGGGATATTCTTCCGCTGTGCTTTCTATGAAAAATTTGTAAAATATCCCTGGGGTTTCCCAATACCCTAGTGGCGCATGTATGAGTTCAAGGGCTGATGATGAAGGAAAAGCAACCTAAGGGGGCTGATCTTCTTTCTTGACCAAACCTTGATGGATTCTTGGTCTCCTAGTGGCACATCTTGAGGTTCAAGAGTTAGGAAAGAGGATTGGCGCTCCATGCTTGCATAGGGGGCTGTCCTTCCATCATTAGCCGAGATCTTGAAGGTCCTTTGAATTCTTCTTAAGTTCAAGGGCTAATAGGGGACGATAGAGCACCAAGGTTGCTTGATGGCACATCCTAGCAAAGGGGGGTGCACCTTGTAAGGGATGTATCGTATCAAGCAAAAAGGTGAGATACCTAGAGATGGATGGCACATGGATGATTGGCCGAACCTTGGAAGGAGTCTAGCATTTGTGAGCTAGCTTCCTAGTGGATATCTGAGTTGCCAAACCCTGGGAGGAGCCTAGGATTTGGAAGCTAGCTTGTGGAGAAGACACAGGCTGGCTGAACCTAAAGGGCATCTAGGGTTTCCTGGATGGTGCCTTTAGGGTTCGTGAGTTGATCCCTAGAGCTGAAGACATAGCTGGCGCACCTCGGGGCCTTGGAGCAGAGCCCTTAGGGCACTTAGGGATAAGCTAAGGACTTATTGGCATGAGCCCATGGCTCAAAGCCCTTGGTAGTGCTAGGTGGCTAGGACTAGGTGGCTCAGAGCCCTCGTCAAATTGTCGATCATTGGTGTTGTGCATTGTTTCCACCCTAGTGGACACACCCATCTATCTTTAGGAGGCGTGTGGTGACAATATTTTCCCTAGTCTAGTTAAAATCCTAGATGTGCCTTAGCAAGGAATTTGTTGGCCCTGGTATAATAGTCATGTCGGACTTGACCAGATTATTCATATGTGTTTGTTCAAATGATGAAATTTCTAGAGGCACCCTTGATGTGATTCGCAAGTGCACAAACAAAACGAAGGAATAAAATATCGATCCCACAGGGACCAATGACCATGTACTGACTCTATTTAAGATCGTTAGTTATACCAACCTCAAATTGAATGGTTTTTTTATCTTAACTAAATTGCAGAAATAGTACTATAGACTTTGGTTGTAATCAAATTTATGGAAATTCAGGATTTCAGGTTCACCACTCTATGTTTCATAGCTTCTCTAATCAAGAACATCTTAAGAAGGATTTACTATGCTGAAGGGAATTTATCCGGATGTACAGATTGCCCTCTCTTAACAGTACAATCCGGTATCTATCCGAATTAATCCCCTACTCTCGTGATTATTAACTCAAGATAGACCCAATGAGCTCTTAACAAATCTATAAAATCCTGCAAGCCGATTCGAACTACTATCGTGTTCAAATCAACTTGTCCAAATATTCTAGGTCCGACGTCACAATTCACCTCTCAATACTTCTTGCGACATCTCTAATCATGCAAATAATGGCAGTAACCAACATGTAATTAATCACAACAATAATTGAATCAAACACAAATAAATTACTTTATAAGAAGATAACAAAAAATAAAGTCATGAAAACATAGAGGGTTATACCCTAAATCCTGATTAAATAGTTTACGCTGACATATTCATCATGTTCACGTTGTAAAAATCCATGTTTGATTATAAAATTGGCAAATAAAAATAGAGATCAACTAAGAAGAAATAATTCAAGGCTTCCCGATGAGAATTAACGCTAATCAATCAGAAAATTGAAGCTTTCCCGGTGAAGAATCACCGTTCATCGTCAGCCGCCCGTAATCGCGCCCCTTTGTCGAACCCCACTTGAAAATTTGCCAAAAAAATCCTGATAATTGCTCCCAAGCATCCTTATATAGTTCTCCACCCTTAGAATAGGTTTCCCCTAAATTTCGGTGTGAAAATGAATCAAATCGAATGAGAAACTAACTCAAACTCGAATGTGGCGGATAAAATTATGGCCGGCCCGTAATTCTCTCTGTATGTTCTGGGAAATAACCAAGGAGAATTACCACTGTGATTATAATTACGGCACTGCCGTAATTCTTTATGTGAAAAATCTCAAAGAAATCATGGCTGTGAAAATAATCAAGGGTAGGCCGTGATTCCTTATATGAGCTCTGAATTTTGTATGAAAGAAATTATGGCTGTGATGATTATCACAAGCAGGCCGTAATTCTTTCTATGCTTTCTCTTCTGATTACGGCCATGATATAAATTATGGGCGGGCCATAATTTTGCAAATAAGCTCTATTTTGCTTGAAAATTGATGGACAGCTTTGTCTCGACGTCTAGAACCCATTCATGCACTCGGATTTTCCAAAATCCATCAAAATTTAGTTGTTTTTCTCTAAAATATGATAAAAGGAAAGAGAGGTGAAGATTCCTAATAAACAAAAAGATTTAAATTAAATTAAATGAAATATGATTAAAAATAGGAGAGATTATGTATAAAAGTCATAGTAAAAATACTATATAAATATGATACATCAAATCTTCCTAGACTTAAACTTTTGCTTGTCCTCAAGCAAATAAATAGACAAAAGAATAATGTTGAATATGGAAAATATAACTCTCTTATGAAAAATAAATTTCTAGAATATAATAACTCATACAAATTTCCTAACTCTTGCTACATAAAATTCCAGATAAATACATTATTCTTAAGAATTTAATCCTTAAGATCCACAATCTTAACCAAATAAAATTTTGCAACTTGCATAATAATATGAATCTCAATATCATGAATTCACTTCATTTCAGTTTTAGATCTACCATACTTTTGTTTATGGGAATAGGATCTCCAAAATCTTTATCTCCATTCAACCCCCCTCCCTTTTTTTTTTGCTTTTGACATTCTCTAAAACGTATACCACCTTTTTTCTAGTGACGAATTTAGACTACATTGGCCACCTAGCTAATGTATTAGAACTCATATTTTATTGGCTAGCAGAACTGAAATTTGTGGCCAAAGATAGCAGAGTTAATGACAAATGGCTTTTCTTTGGCATGTACCCACATGGATACATACTTTTATTCGGACTTCAACTCATGTCTTCGGTACCACTACCAATTTTTTGCAGTGCCAAGTAGAGGAGTCATATAATTGGATTTTGGATTCTTTTTTTTTCCAACAAATAGCATGGTAGTTTAAACATCAACTAGGCTAATCAATCAATATAAATTCAGCAAATTATACTCATGTACTCATTTTATTCGAATAAAAATACTTCACTCTTAAATCACATTCATCAAACAATGTATCTACCAAAATTTCATGCATCAATTGTTGGGAAATCAAAATGAGATGATATATATTGAAGAAATAAATTCAACACAAGAAGCACATTTCCATCCACAGGCATCGACATATATGAATCAACAAAGTATGCAATATTCATCATCCACACATCATCATAGCAAAACTCATGCATCTTAGAAAACACAAATCATAAAGTATAATAGTACAATCCATAAAATCTATCATCAAATTGCACCTACACATGGTGCCAAATCACATCATCAAGTCATAGTTATACAATGCATCATCAAGTACAATCCAAAAACACAAAGTCATTAAAACATGAAATCGAGGAGCACCAGATGCAAGGGCATGAATGTGCACCCTTCCCTACAAAAGAGAATGCATCATTCTTGATGTAAAAGAGCAAAAACAGACTAGATGGGAAAAGGGGATACTCACAAAGTACTGATCGTCATCATCTGCGTCGATATCAGTCTCCTCATCATCCTCCTTGCCAGGCGTAGCCTCTCCCATAGGCTCATCTGGATCTTTCTCCGGATCCTTCTCTTCGTCAAAACAGAAATGGTCCCATAGAAATCCTTTTATGACATGGACATCATCACGCATATCCTGAATAAAATCAAGCATTTTCTCCATGAGGCATCCTTGACGGAACACTTACATAGATAATGCCTGGAAACCTATATCCTAGGCTATGGACCAACTCCTCTGACGCAGTGTTATACCACGGGATGAAGAACCTTGTCTGGTGTTGTATCCCAACAAGTAGGTGGACGAACTTATCTCTGATCTTTCTCTGTGGCGCCCAAAGACTTGTTGTCCCCAAACTCGTTGTGTCCGCAAGTGCACGAATACTCAAAGTAATAAATAGTATCGAACCCATAGAGACCTTGTTTGTTGAATATCGAATAATCGATTTCTTACTATCTAGGCAATCGAAAGTTCGCAAGTGAGCAATTGAAAGCTAAAATGGAAATACCAGAGAGAGAAATTGGGACTAGGGTTTCATTCACTTTAATTTCTATGACTAGATATGAATAGAAATTCGTTAGTTTAATTTTATCATAATAAAGATGAAATTTACTTCATAAAAGGATTTTCTCACTTTCGTGCAGACAATTATGCAGGGACCAATCCTCGCTCTCACGCAAGATCTATCCCAAGCTGAAGATAAGTAAATCATCAAACAAAGAACTCAAGGATCACTTTCGTGCATCCAAATTCTAAGTTGATTATCTCAAGTGGAATCTCAAGGATCACTTTCATGCATCCGAGTCTCAACACAAGTTTTACTCATGGTTCTCTAACGTTCCGATCCTTGCTTTCGCACAAGATCTCCATGTTTGACAACTTGACTCAATCCTAGACTCATATTATCATCATGGCAATTAAATTACTAAAATCAAGTAATAAGAACTAACCTAGTTTCATACAGAATGTTCCTAACATGCATTCTAGGGTTCCGAGTTCTCAAACAAATCACCTTTTGGTCCTTATTGCGAAAACTCTAAAACATGAATAATAACATGAATCTATGGAGAATCAAATAACAATTACCACATAAGTAAAATTATCATGCTAAAATTATACATGACGAAGTAATGAAAAAGAAACTATCTAGTCATTTAAAATCAAAGGAAATTACTCCCCCATGTCCCATAAAAGGTTTAAGCTATCATAGAGAAAAGATTATAATAATCCATAGTGTTTTAGTGTCAAAAATCAAAAAGGAAGAGGAAGAACAAATAACCACATGGCCGTAATGAAGATTACGGCTGTAAGCTTCTGTGAACAGTGTCGGCGATGGGTTTTGCATTGATTTCTCCTCCGTCTGATCTCCTTTCATACTGAAAGTTCTGGAGCAACTTCTCCTCCACTATGCGTAGCTTCCACTCAAATTTCATGGCCGGAGATGCACTGTACGCTTCCCAGCGGCAAAACCTAGGGCGGCGGCGTGTAAGTCGATTTCTCTCTCGGTGGTGGATGAAAATTAGGGCTTTTGGTCTCTTCCTCTTCGTCTCGGTGAAAGCTCTCTTTTTGATTCTTACAGCATATATTTAATGGCCTGGATCGTCCGCAATCGATCTCGCAAAAATTGGACTTCAAGGTTAACCAGGAAAATCGCATTCAGAGTTGTAATTACGGCCGTAATAATGATTACGGTAGTGCCATAATTTGAGCAGCAACTCTCGGGTGGAAATCTTCCGAAATTACGGTACCGTGAACTCCATTACAGCAGTGCCGTATTTCTCTCAAATCTCTTAGGTGGAAAATCAACCCAAATTACGGTACCATAAATTCCGTTACGGCAGTGCCATAATATTCATCAGACTTTTTGTCCAGATTCGTCCCAAAATACGGCCCGTGAAGTTTGTTATGGTAGTGTCGTAATCTTTCCGAAACTCTCTGTACGGATTTGTCACAAAATACGACACCACACAGAAATTATAGCAGTACTGTGGTTCTATTCTGTAGGTGCAACGAAACCACGGTACCGTAATTTCTATTACGGGGGTGCCGTAATTTCCTCTAAAGCTCCAATCCTCTTCAAATTTGATGTGTGGTCTCCTCTTGATGTTGTGAATTCATCCATGCATCTGGAATTGCTTGGAAACGCCTGGAAATCGTGCCTTTTTGCCTGAAAATCATTAAAAACCAAAAAGAGTGTAGATTCCGCAATATTTAATAAAAAAGCATAAAAATGAGCAAAGTCGTATGAATATGACACAAAAATACTCGTGAAATGGCATAAAAATTACTATATATTTTGGTGTCATCAAACACATAAGGCTCAAACTTTGCTTGTCCTCAAGCAAAACCAAAAAATTTCAAAATCTGATCATAGGCATAGACTTTCTCATGGAAAATAAATTTCTAACATACAATCACTAATGAAAAATTTCACTCAATTGATTCATAAAATTTTAAACAGACATATCATCTTTTGAATTCAATTATCAAGATCCATAACTCAATCGAATAAAACTTTGCAAGTCGTACAAAAAAATAGAATCTCAATCTCATGATTTCACCCAATTTTCAGTTTAAATCTATCGTACTTTTGTTTACAGGAATAGGATATCCAAAATCATTTTCCACTCAAAATTTTCTTTTCTCTTCTTTTTTTTTTCTTTTTGGATGGCATGTACCCACATAGATACACACTTTTTATTCTTTTTGCATCATTCACATTCTCTAATTCGATTACCACCTTTTTTCTGGTGACGAAGGTAGAGTACACTAACCACATAATTAGTGAAATAGAACTCATATCTTTTCAGTTGCAAGAATTTTACCAAAGACAGCGGAGTTAATGTGAATTGATTCCTCTCATTTTTCTTTCTTTTCAGACTTCAACCCATGTCCTTTGGTACCACTATCAATTTTACACAGTGCTAAGTAGGGGAGTCACTCACTATTTTTGTGGATCTTGGATTCTTTCTTCCCAACAAATTTTAAAATAAACTAAACATCAATTAGATTAATCAATTAACATCAATTCAAAAATTCATACTCATTTGCTAATTTTATTTAAAAAGTAGCTTCACTTTTAAATTTAAAATTTCAAATAATATATCTCCCTAAAATCTCACTTATCAACCAATGAAAATTTTCAAAAGCAGATATGTATAAGAGAAATAAATTTGACATGATAGATCTATTTCTAATCACAAGTTTGGATTCATTCATCATCAATAAAATCAAACAAGTCATCAATAATATCCTCAAAAATAGATCAAGGCCATAAATCAATCAAAAATGTACTCATCATCATCAAATATCATAATGCCATATCATCATGTGTAATACAACCATATCGAAATAAATCATCAATATCAGAACATCATTATACAACCCCATCGAAGATCAAAAATCAATATCATCATCATCATACAACCATATCGAAAATAAGAATATAGGCATGCAAAATAGAGTGAAGTAGTAGTGGCGGACACAAAAGTATGGAGAAATCATCCTTCCCTTCAAAACATGAAATATCAATAAGATAAAGAAAATGAAATACAAAAAGTAAAAGGGAAAAGAGATACTCACAAGGCTCTACCAATCATCACCACCATCAGATCCTAGCTCCTCGGTGCCCTGAGCTGTTGTGTTCATTGGATCAACATGCGGTGCTCTCTGGTGGTCTCCATAGTCTCCACCTCTCCTGGGATCCTAGAAATCAAAGCGCTCATATAAGAAATTCCCCATCTCCTCCATGTATGTGCTCAGATTCTCTATGTCCTGGTGCATGTGGTGCATCGTGTCGGTCATCTGGCCCATGGTACCCATCATCCTCTCCATCCGGTGCTCCTGCCGGTACAGCTGAGCAGAGATAGATCTGAATCCAGGGTCATAGGCACTAGATAATCCTCGGTCTGAAGTGTGATGTGTGGAAGAGTCTGCAGCTCCTGAGATGGCTGCTCCATGCCCATGCCAAAAGGATCATCACTACCGCCCTAGGTGGGTGGTGGTGGTACTGTACTAAGCGGTGGTGGCATAGAAAAATCTGCATCAGAAGGGATCAACTTCTAGTTTGCTTGGTTTCTCACTGTGGTCTTCTTAGTGCTTGGCAATGGTAACTTCTATCCTCCACACCCAAGAACCAAAGAAAAGTTTTCTCCTTCTCTTACTATCATTTTCATAGCCATACATGATTCCATGTCAAGTCTTGAATTTTCTCTGGCTATCTCTATCCCATATGGCTCCACTCTCAAATAAAGGGCTATAGGTGTGAAGAAACCACCTATCACTATAGTTCCTCTCTTAGCCCTAGAAACTTTCTCAATGTGCTTCATGAAGAAAAATGCAACATCCAAAGAATAACCATAGAGCATGCTCCAAAGAAAGAAAAGCTTTGTCTATCTTACCATCCCATCACTGTCGCCTCTACCAAAGACAGTGTGGGCAAGCACTCTATGAACATACTTAATGCATGGATTTGATATCTTTGATGCTCTGGCGGTAAGTGCTGAAAAGTGAGTCTCCTGGGTGATTTGATTCCAAAATACATCCAATGCATATCCAAGTGAAACAGATGTGTGTCCTCCTGTACCAAGCTGAAAAATCATCCTATGATCTCTCATGGATAGCTTCCTTTCTACATTAGCCATGCGGAAGGTAATCTCACCATCCACATGCCTATTAGGGTACTCATGAAGCTCCATGTCAAAACTACTCAAAAACTCCAATACAATCAGTAAGTATGTTTGCAGCATCATCTGGAAAAATCTCTGTGCTCTGATCTGCTCAAACATCCACATAACATCGTCATATAACCCTAATGCCTCCAATGTGCATTTATCAGCGTACTTGGTACTTACTACTCTCCTCTCCACCAACTGATTATATCTCATCTCTTGAAGCTCATCTCTGAAGATAATTCCATGAGGGTTTGGTGGAATTGAAGGCTCAGTAGGTGCCTTCCCCTTCCTCTTAGAAGCAAATGCCTTCTTTGGTGCCTTGGGTGAACTCAAGAATGAACCAAGCTGCAACTCAATATTTCAACATAAATATAGCAATGTATAGCAAATATAGAACTCTAGAAACACTCTATCAAGCATCATAACATTATTAATCTGTTGGGGTATGCCCTTAAGGTTAATGTTTGAGGCCTATGGGAATGTATCTGTATCATGTAATAAACTGTTATGTTTATAAAGGCATGGTTATTATTCAGTTGTCTACATTGTCTGCTGCAATATATGTTCTTCTGAATAATGTCTCAAAGCTGTTTAACTGGGCTGACATGCTATATGTCCTTAGTCGAGATATCTTGGTGAACATGAGACAGCCTTGATATGATTGAGACTAATATGTGTTCTAATCTTATAGGATGCTTCGAGCATGGAATAAGATGTAGACTCATGGGTACATTGGATGTACTGGACAGACCCTACTAGGTTATTCAATTGTTTGTCACAATGTGAATAATCCTTGAGTGAGACAAGTGGCACATTTCCTCTGACTTGAGATCACTTGTGTTTTCTAAATGATGATTGTCATTGTTTTGAGGTAGTTCAATATCATTTGAAACATAATGATTATAGACTATCTTGGATGGTGAACTTGAATCAGGTTAGGGCACTAGTGATAGACATAGGATTGCCGTCTCCTTGTTTAAGGAGTGTGATGTTCTAAAGGGGCCCCCTGGATGAGATGATTGAGAAAAGAGTATGGCCATACCCAGGTGACAGTGTTCATCTGTTCTAATCATGCTCGTCATATTGGAGTTACAAGCTTGACACGCTTGTCCAATAAGAACATCCAGTGGCAAAGGACATATGTATGCCTAGTGAAGTTGATTCACACTTGTGCTGTTTTTGGGTGTAGTCTTGGAAGACTCTTTTCTTTATATCGGGAGACAGTGATGTGTTGCTAGATACCCCTCACTGATCGTGATGACGTGAGTTATCGTTACCGACATTTAAAGGAAACCCTTAGGGTCGCACAATTTGATGATATGGCTTACTTAAGTCAGATCGTGTGGACTGAATTGTTTAGGTTCAGTTTAAAGGGATTTAATCTCTGATTGTAAGTGAGATCTGGTCTGATCATGTTTGATTGATTAGGGCTTGAGATCGGTAAGCTTCGATCGAGAGAATGGATTCTAGATCGGTCAGATCAGGAGCATTAAGAGATCAACGGTCAGATCAAAAGCCTTATGGTTTAATTATGATTTGGGCTAGTTGCTTGGCTTGATTGGTTCTTAAATTGAACCAAAATGAACCGGCTCACTAAATGAGCGCATGGTTCAAGGGGAGAGTAGTTGACGACATGTTCACTTGGTGTGAACGTTGGGGAGTGAGTGGTTACTATTTTTAGTAACCATGATCTCCACTTGGAGAGCGCTCTCGTCCAAATAGAGTATGCTCTATTTTCGCCTCTACGATTTTTTTCCCTCTCGCCCATATTCCTCTCGACACCTTGTGTGAGTGTGGCGACGCTTGAAGAATAGAGGAGGATTCGGCCAAGAGAGATCGAGATCTCATCATTCCCTTTCACTCGACAAGGACCTCTTGGAACCTTGCTAGCACAAGGAGCACCAAGGGAGATAGCGTCATCATCCTGTGTGTGACGACAAGGAGAAGATCTCATTTGATCTTTGCTTCCAAGGCGCCATCTTGAAATGGCCATGGTATGAATTCTGTTTTCATATTTTAAAGTTGATCATAATACATGCTATGCGATCTTAGAAACCCTCTTCCGCTGTTTTAAATCCCTTACTTGCGCCTATTAGGGTTTCCTTCCCTCTTTAGGGGACTTACAATTGGTATCAGAGCGAGTTTATCATGCATGTTTTTATGATTGCTTAATGTTTGATCCATATTTGCGCATATGCCTAGATCTAATTGACATGCGAAAGTTTCATGATATTATGTATCATCTTGCGAAAATACATCCATATGTATGTTTCTATATCTTGCGCATGTTTGATGTCTTGGCGCATTTACAATGTTGTTGGTTTTCTTAAAAACTTAAACACATGCGCGACTCACTATAGATCTAAGGCCTTACTGTAAACCCTTAGACGGGTTACTAGGGTTGAAGTCATCCCCTAGGTTAGATCCTACAGTCTGATCAGACCATCTGACAGCCTGAATGGGTCGACCAGTTAGCACCTTGGCGCAAGCCTATGGTGGCTATAGGTCGACTGCAGACAGGTGTGTAGCGATGTCTGATTGAGACAACTTATGAACACACATGAGTTAGGCCCGGGGTCACACCCGCTTGCCAGACCTCATTGTGGTTGTTCAGCCCTGGCGCATGCATGGTTGACCTTATGGTCGACTCAAGTCAGTTAGGACTTGGTGCATGCAAGGGCAGTGGATCTGACTAGGTTGGATGAGTGGATCCCTAGTAATGGACCGTTGTAAGGTAGTAAGGGCGAATAAGGAAATTAAAATTGATCCCATGGGGTTTTTCGAAAATTTTAATTTTTATGGATCACATGATTGCTGATTGGATGCATATGTTTGTCTATTTAGTCTTATGTGGGCTGCTCATATTAATTGTGTGCTGTGCTGGGGCCTGCGTGCCTGGGATTTAAAAATTGTAAATTAATTATTGTGATCTGCGCATCACATCGCTTTAATTTATAAAATTGTAATTGACCTGCGTGTCAATCTTGTCTAGATAGTTAAATTTGTAATTTAATTAGACAAGAGCACAGAGCACACTTGGCAGAGGCGCATGCAGCAGTGGCTTGACCAGGTGGGAGGTCCAGGGTTCGACTCTGGGACCAGGCGCATTTTCCCTGGTGGGCGCACCTGTGCTGTAATTGGCGCTTGGGCCCTGGTTTGGGCCAGATGAGCAGCAAAAGACCCATGAAGAGCAAGTGAAGACTTAAGTTAGGTTAAGGTCTCACTAGGGCTATGGGCTTTTACCACATAAGATTCATGCTTTCTTTTATTTATTGTTTAAATATTAGAATTGCATGATTAAGTTTATCTTCTGCTATCACCATAGGAATTGCATGATAGTGAAGAAGATAAAAGACCGTGAAAATCCAACGCGTAATATCAAGCTCGTAAGCCTTCTGACGCGAAACCTCACTGTTCTGATTATCGTTGGAGCCGTGTTGTACCCACTCAGTGGGCACGTCCATCTATCTTCAGACGGTGTGGGACTACACCTGTGTGTTACAGAGTGGGGATTTATCCCTTCTCGTTGCTCAGCATAGCACATGGTGGTCCAGGGAGTAGGTCGGGTCAGCTTGACCGTGTAGGCTACATATGTGGCGCATATGGTAGCACATGGAGGCAGCCATCTGAGGGGTCAGAGACTGTGTTGTACCAACTCAGTTGGCACAGTCTGCTGGATTGCCCAGATGAAGGGGAATCGCACGGGTTGGCGATCGGCAGGGAATGCCTACCGGAGATTAGTGCTTGTACTCTCTGTGCATCTTATCTCGCCTGAGCGGGACGCGGAGACCAAGTATGAAATCCGGATCCCATCTCACTAAAAGAGTACTACTCTTTCGGGCTGTTTTGCTGGATTTTTCAGCCAGATAAAATAGTGAGAAAAAGAATCTTTCTTAAGTCCTGATTGATTCTTATACATTGATACTGACCTTGCTGTTCTTGCATTGTTGTAGATACCTGCAGCAACGAACACCATGAACTTCAATGTGCGATCCCTACTGGAAAGGGAGAAGTTTGCTGGGCCGAACTTCTCTGACTGGTTTGGACACCTTAAGATTGTTCTTAAGGCAGAGAGGAAACTGTATGTCCTCGAGACGGCGATACCGCCTCAGCCCTCTCCGAACGCCGCAAGGGCGGTTCGGGAAGCCTATGAAAAGCACGTCAATGATAGCATTGATGTCGCTTGCCTGATGTTAGCGTCTATGACGCCACCGCTGCAGCGTCAGCATGAGGATATGTCTGCTATAGACATGATAGCAAACCTCAAGATGCTGTATGCTGCACAGGCGAGGACAGAGCGCTACAATTTGACGAAGCTCTTCTTTCAGAGCAAACTGGCTGAAGGGAGCCCAGTGGGAGCTCACGTGCTCAAGATGATTGGGCACAAGGAAGCTCTGGAGAAACTGGGGCACACCATCAACCAGGAGCTTGCTGTGGATATTATTCTGCAGTCTCTCCCGCCTTCATTCGACGCGTTCATTATTAATTTTAATATGAACAAAATCGATTGTACTCCGGCAGAGCTGCTGAATATGCTCCTCACCACTGAGGAGACTCTGAAGGGTAAGCCTTCAACCTCTGTCTTGATGGTTCCTTCTAGGAACAAGAAGAAGGGGAAGAAGGGCAAGGCCCCTGTCAAGAGCTACAGCAAGGCTCTGAAGCAGAAGGTTAAGCGGTCTAAGGAATACAGGTGTTTCCACTGTGGCCAGCTCGGTCACTGGAAAAAGGACTGTAAAGCGCTCCAAGGAGATAAGAGGGGAAGCTTCGCTTCTGGCTCAGGTATATTCGTGACTGAGGTCATGTTCTCTTCTTCTATATCATGGGTGTTGGACACTGCATGTGGAGTTCACATTTGTTCAAATGTACAGGAACTCAAGAGAAGAAGACAGGTGGGACAGCATGAGGTGGACCTACGCGTTGGAAACGGGGCACGGGTTGCTGCTGTTGCTGTAGGAGACTATTTCATTTCTTTACCATCTGGACTTGTATTGGAACTAAACAATTGTTATTTTGTTCCCAGTATTACTAAAAATATTATCTCCATTCCTGCTCTTGTCAGGAAGGGATTTTCCTTTGAATGCAATATTTCAAAGTGTATTTTGTCTTTAGATAATATTGTTTATGCAACTGGTTCAATTAACAATGGGTTATACATGTTGGACATGGAATGTTCTATACAGCAAATTGATATTAAGAAAGCCAAGTATACTGATGACAGCACCTTGCTATGGCATAGTCGTTTAGGCCATATTAACGAGAAACGCATTAAGCGGTTGCATGATCATGGACTGCTGGGATCATTCTCCTACAAGGAGATTGATACATGCAAGGCTTGTTTAATGGGTAAAATGACGAAGTCATCTTTTCTTCACAAAGGTCAAAGGGCTTCAGGTTTACTTGACCTTATACACAGTGATGTGTGTGGGCCATTTAGTAAACATGCCAGAGGTGGCTATCAGTACTTCATTACCTTTACTGATGATTTCAGTAGGTATGGGTATGTCTTTTTAATGAGACATAAAAGTGAATCTTTTGACAAGTTCAAAGAGTTCAAAAATGAAGTACAGAATCAGCTAGGCCGAAATATCAAGGCACTTCGCTCAGATCGAGGTGGTGAATACCTAAGTCATGCGTTTACTGACTATCTGAAGGAGTGTGGGATCATCTCACAGCTCACTCCGCCAGGAACACCGCAATGGAATGGTGTGTCCGAGAGGAGAAATAGAATGTTACTTGATATGGTTCGTTCTATGATGAGTCAGGCTACTCTTCCATACTCCTTTTGGGGTTTTGCGCTGGAAACAGCTGCAAAGGTACTAAACCGAGTGCCATCCAAGGCAGTTTCAAAGACGCCATATGAGTTATGGTATGGGAAACAGCCAAGCTTGACATTTATCAGGATCTGGGGCTGCGAGGCTTATGTCAAAAAGCTCGCCTCTGGGAAACTAGAGAGCAGATCTGACAAATGTATCTTTGTCGGTTACCCTAAGGAAACTAAGGGTTATTATTTCTATGATCCCAAAGAGAACAAGGTTTTTGTTGCTCGGACGGCCATATTTCTTGAGAAGGAGTTTCTTCTGCAAGAGGCCAGTGGGAGAGAAATAAAGCTGGATGAGAATCCAGAGGAAGGACAAAGTAGTCAAGCACAGTTGGATGAGCCTGAGCCGGTAGAACAGGTTATTGAACAACCTGAGGCTCAGATATCACGGGAACCGCGAAGATCGGGAAGGATCCGTCGACAACCTGAGCGTTATGACGGAGTCTACATCATTGATAATGATGAACCCCTCACTTATGCGGATGCGGTCAGTGGACCGGAGTCAGCGAGATGGCTTGAAGCTATGCGCGCCGAAATGGACTCCATGTCAGATAACCAAGTTTGGGATTTGGTTGATCCGCCTCCGGGAGTTATCCCTATAGGCTGTAAATGGATCTTCAAGAAGAAGATTGACATGGATGGTAACGTAGTTACCTATAAAGGCAGGCTAGTTGCGAAAGGTTTCAAACAAATCTACGGGATAGATTATGATGAAACTTTCTCACCTGTAGCCATGTTTAAGTCTATTCGGATTCTTTTCGCGATAGCTGCATACTATGATTATGAGATCTGGCAGATGGATGTGAAAACAGCTTTCCTGAATGGAAATCTGGATGAGGATGTGTATATGACACAACCAGAAGGTTTCACTAATCCAGCAGATCGTCATAAGATATGCAAGTTAAAGAAGTCCATTTATGGACTTAAGCAAGCATCAAGAAGCTGGAATATTCGTTTTGATGAATCAGTTACTGAGTTTGGTTTCATCAAGAACGAGGATGACCCATGTGTATATAAGAGGTTTAGTGGGAGCGTGATTACTTTTCTAGTCCTCTACGTCGATGACATCTTGATCATTGGAAATGACATTCCTGATATGCATGCTGTGAAGGCATGGCTGAGGAAATGTTTCCAGATGAAAGATTTAGGAGAAGCAGCCTATGTGTTAGGTGTGAAGATCTACAGGGATAGATCTAAGAGGCTTCTCGGGCTGTGCCAGAGTACTTACATCGATAAGGTCCTGGAGAGATTTCATTTAGAGAATTCTAAACGAGGATATCTTCCAGTCAGACATGGTCTGAATCTTTCAAAGAGTCAGTGTCCACAAACACAGACTGAGAAAGATGAAATGGACAATACGCCTTATGCTTCGGCTATTGGATCCATTATGTATGCGATGTTGTGTACTCGCCCAGACGTCGCTTACGGGTTAAGCGTAACCAGTCGTTTCCAAAGTAATCCAGGTATGGCGCACTGGATTGCAGTCAAGAACATTTTAAAATATCTGCGGAGGACCAAAGATATGTTCTTGATATATGGTGGTCAGGAAGAACTCAGTATTGAAGGATATACTGACGCTTCGTTCCAGTCGGACCAGGATGATTTCCGATCGCAATCAAGCTATGTTTTTAGCTTGAATGGAGGAGCAGTGGTGTGGAAGAGTTTCAAACAGTCAACTGTTGCTGATTCCACAACAGAAGTCGAGTATGTTGCAGCCTCGGAAGCATCCAAGGAGGCAGTGTGGATTCGTAAGTTCGTGAGAGAACTTGGTGTCGTTCCTTCGAGTGCAGATCCTTTGGTTATCTTCTGTGATAACACTGGAGCAATCGCACAAGCAAAGGAACCGCGGTCGCACCAGAAGTCCAAGCACATACAGAGACGGTTTCATTTGATCAGGGAGATCATAGATCGTGGCGAGATCAAAGTCTGCAAGGTTCATACAGATGACAATCTGGCAGACCCGCTTACCAAGCCTCTGGCGCAGCAGAAGCATGAGAAGCACTGTAATAATATGGGTTTGAGATTTCTCAACCATTAGATTAAGTGCAAGTGGGAGATTGTTGGGGTATGCCCTTAAGGTTAATGTTTGAGGCCTATGGGAATGTATCTGTATCATGTAATAAACTGTTATGTTTATAAAGGCATGGTTATTATTCAGTTGTCTACATTGTCTGCTGCAATATATGTTCTTCTGAATAATGTCTCAAAGCTGTTCAGCTGGGCTGACATGCTATATGTCCTTAGTCGAGATATCTTGGTGAACATGAGACAGCCTTGATATGATTGAGACTAATATGTGTTCTAATCTTATAGGATGCTTCGAGCATGGAATAAGATGTAGACTCATGGGTACATTGGATGTACTGGACAGACCCTACTAGGTTATTCAATTGTTTGTCACAATGTGAATAATCCTTGAGTGAGACAAGTGGCACATTTCCTCTGACTTGAGATCACTTGTGTTTTCTAAATGATGATTGTCATTGTTTTGAGGTAGTTCAATATCATTTGAAACATAATGATTATAGACTATCTTGGATGGTGAACTTGAATCAGGTTAGGGCACTAGTGATAGACATAGGATTGCCGTCTCCTTGTTTAAGGAGTGTGATGTTCTAAAGGGGCCCCCTGGATGAGATGATTGAGAAAAGAGTATGGCCATACCCAGGTGACAGTGTTCATCTGTTCTAATCATGCTCGTCATATTGGAGTTACAAGCTTGACACGCTTGTCCAATAAGAACATCCAGTGGCAAAGGACATATGTATGCCTAGTGAAGTTGATTCACACTTGTGCTGTTTTTGGGTGTAGTCTTGGAAGACTCTTTTCTTTATATCGGGAGACAGTGATGTGTTGCTAGATACCCCTCACTGATCGTGATGACGTGAGTTATCGTTACCGACATTTAAAGGAAACCCTTAGGGTCGCACAATTTGATGATATGGCTTACTTAAGTCAGATCGTGTGGACTGAATTGTTTAGGTTCAGTTTAAAGGGATTTAATCTCTGATTGTAAGTGAGATCTGGTCTGATCATGTTTGATTGATTAGGGCTTGAGATCGGTAAGCTTCGATCGAGAGAATGGATGCTAGATCGGTCAGATCAGGAGCATTAAGAGATCAACGGTCAGATCAAAAGCCTTATGGTTTAATTATGATTTGGGCTAGTTGCTTGGCTTGATTGGTTCTTAAATTGAACCAAAATGAACCGGCTCACTAAATGAGCGCATGGTTCAAGGGGAGAGTAGTTGACGACATGTTCACTTGGTGTGAACGTTGGGGCGATGAGTGGTTACTATTTTTAGTAACCATGATCTCCACTTGGAGAGCGCTCTCGTCCAAATAGAGTATGCTCTATTTTTGCCTCTACGATTTTTTTCCCTCTCGCCCATATTCCTCTCGACACCTTGTGTGAGTGTGGCGACGCTTGAAGGATAGAGGAGGATTCGGCCAAGAGAGATCGAGATCTCATCATTCCCTTTCACTCGACAAGGACCTCTTGGAACCTTGCTAGCACAAGGAGCACCAAGGGAGATAGCGTCATCATCCTGTGTGTGACGACAAGGAGAAGATCTCATTTGATCTTTGCTTCCAAGGCGCCATCTTGAAATGGCCATGGTATGAATTCTGTTTTCATATTTTAAAGTTGATCATAATACATGCTATGCGATCTTAGAAACCCTCTTCCGCTGTTTTAAATCCCTTACTTGCGCCTATTAGGGTTTCCTTCCCTCTTTAGGGGACTTACATAATCAACTAAATCTAAGCCTAAAATCAAGATTTCAGCAGGATATGCAAAGGGGTGAAATGTGAACAGTAAAAACTCAGCATGTATACTCGTTTTGAGCTCAAAATCACTCTCAGAAATTGGTCAAAATTGCTAGAAATGAACAAGAACTATACGCCAGTCATCTACAAAGTAATTGGAAATAAAAATTTATGAAAACGACTAAGAATCAAAGAGAAACGATGAAAGGGGCGAAACTCACCAAAATAGAGAAATTGATCGAGAGAATACCAGGGTGGCAATAACCGGATGGGAAGAGTCGCCTGAGTCCTACAAAGGTCGGAGATGGTCGGACGTTGAAGGTCGGTGCTCGAACGAGTGAGAAAGCATGAAAACGACACTAGAAACCCTAGAAAATGGCACATAAATCGCATGACTCGGATACAATTACGGCTGTAATATCTGTTACGGCAGTGCCATAATGCGTAAAGATCAAAAAATACGGCCCGTAATGTATCTTATGACGGTGCCGTACTGTGAACCCAGCTCTCGGGTCAAAAACATACCCAGATTACAGTACCAAAAAAACTGTTACGGGACTACCGTAAAATCTCAAAATCTTTTTGGGTCAAAATCTATAGCAATTATGGTACCTTAAAGATGGTTACGGGGGTGCCGTAATTTTGTTCACAGAATTTTTTTTTGAAAAATTCAAAATTCAAAAATTCAAAATTCAAAAATTCAAAAAATTACGCTCGTAAAAGTCATTACGGTACTACCGTAAAACAGTGAAAATCACGAAAACTCTCGGGTGAAAATTCCGCGAAAATACGGCACCGTGAAAATGATTACGGTAGTGCCGTAAAAGCAATAAAACTCTCAGGAAGATTTTGGTCACAAAATACGGTACCGTGAACATACTTACGGTAGTACCGTTTTCTCATCAAAGCTTTTTCGTCGAAATAGACAGAGATTACGGTATTGTAAAGTCCATTATGGTAGTGCCATAATTTGTGCCAAATCTTACTTACCTACAAAAAAAGACAATAAGAATTAGTTTTATGAGTAAACTAAAGTAAAAAATAAATAAAAGAATACAAATTAAAGTTAGAAAGCTTGGGTTGCCTCCTAAGAAGCGCTAATTTAAAGGTCTTCAGCTTGACCCTTTTGCACTCGGATATGATTTTGATTTCTTCAGTCTCCACTCTGATTTTTCTTTGATTTGATCATCATCTTTATCAATCACATGAGGCTCAATCCTGAAACAGTGTCCAAATTTACTCAATAACTTCTTTCCTTTGTCAAACAACCTAGAGCCTCTTCTTCTTCTTCTCTTTTTCTTCTTCTTCTCAAAATTTTGATCTTTCTTTTCCTGTAATCCTCTATTAATATCCTCAGAAAAATTATTAGTTTCAGTAAAAAGAATGTTAATATAAAGCTTTTTCAAAACTTCAAAAAATTTGCCAAATTGTTTGTCTGGTTTAGCTTGAACTAACCTTTGTGGAAAGGGTATAGGTGGCCTATAAGGTGGAGGTAAATTAGATTTAGAATCATCTTTCTCACATGGCACATCCCCTTTTGGTTCATTACCCTTTTGAGGTGGCAAACTAGGTTGGGTTTGTTCATGTTTAGAAGATTTTTCTAACTCTAACTCATCTTCATGGTCAACAATAGGCTCTTTTTCATTATTTTCTACTTTCCCTTTAGGTTCTTCTAATTGTTTCCCACTTCTAGTGATAATAGCATTACAGTGCTCCCTAGGGTTTAATTCAGGTTTAGCAGGCAATTTTCCAGGGGGTCTGTAAGAACTACTAGCTTGTTGAGCAATTTGATTTTCTAATATTTTGTTGTGGGCTGTCAAAGATCCTACTTGTGAAGCTAATTGACTAACTATTCCCCTAAGATCTTCAATTTCTTTATTGTGATTTTACATGAACTGATTTTGATTAGTCATCATCTTTTCTAACATAGATTCAACATTAGAATTCTGATTTGAATTTTTGGTTTGATTTTGCCTATTTTGAAATCCTCTATTTTCATTTTGTCTCCCTACATTGTTATTGTTTTTCCAAGAACGATTGGGGTGATTCCTCCATCCAGGGTTATAAGTACTAGAATAGGGATCATTGTATCTACTTTGATTAAAGTTCCCTAAAGCATTAACTTCTTCACTACCCTGATTAGCAATGACTTTACAATCTTCGGAAGCATGACCGTTATTACAACAAACTTCACAAACAATAGAAGAAGAAATAACAGTAGTTTGCATCTTAAAAGAATCGAACCTGTTGCACAAAGAGTCTACCTTCTCTGCCAAGGTGCACCATCCATCATTCTCATTCTTACCTTGAGAAGGTCTGTAAAGTACTCCTCTCTCAGTAGTCCATTGATTATGATTTAGAGCCATCTCCTCAAGAAACTTTAAAGCATCATCAATTGTTCTGCTCATGTGGGCTCCTCCTGCAGTAGCATCAATAGTTAGTATGGCATTATATAGCAAATCATTGTAAAAAGTATGAATTAAAACCCAATTTTCAAGGCCATGGTGAGGAAACTTCCATTGTAAATCATTGAAATGCTCCCATGCCTCGCTGAATGATTCTGCATCCTTCTGTTGAAAGCTTGTGATTTGATTCCTCAATTGGATGGTCTTGCTTGGTGGAAAATATTTCATCAGAAAAGCATTTGATAACTGATCCCATGTTGTGAAGGTACTAGTTGGTTGTGCTTGAAGACATGAACATGCTCGGTCCCTGAGAGAAAAAGAAAATAGTCTTAGTTTTAAAGCATCATTAGAAACTCCATTAATTTTAATAGTATCACAAAGTTCTAAAAACAAAGCAAGGTGTTGGTTTAGATCTTCAAGAGGAGATCCTCCAAACTAGTTCTGTTGAATCATAGAAAGGAAAGTAGGCTTGATTTCAAAATTATTAGCCTCAATGACTGGTCTAGCAATGCTAGAATGAATCTCTTGTGGATTAGGGGCTGCATAGTTCGTAAGTGATCTTCTGTCTGCCATATCAACTATTTCTTCCTATGTCTCTTGTTGAATTTCTTCAAACCTCAACTTCCTGCGCAATCTAAGTGTTTTGTTAATCTCAGGATCAAAGGGTACAAGCGGTCCTAATCTAAGGCTCCTACGCATGCAAAGTAGATAGATCAAAAAATTTTAAGAAAAATAAAAAATAATAGAAAATAAATAAAAAACCTAGTCTTAGCAATACTCTCAATATCTTCAATATCAACAAAAACCAAGGTCCCCGGCAACGGTGCCAAAAACTTATTGTATCCCAATAAGTAGGTGGACGAACTTATCTATGATCTTTCTCTGTGGCGCCCAAAGTCTTGTTGTCGCCAAACTCGTTGTGTCCGCAAGTGCACGGATACTCGAAGTAATAAATAGTATCGAACCCACAGAGACCTTGTTTGTTGAATACCAAATAATCAATTTCTTACTATCTAGGCAATCGAAACTACGCAAGTGAGCAATTGAAATCTAAAATGGAAATACCAGAGAGAGGAACTAGGACTAGGGTTTCATTCACTTTAATTTCTATGACTAGATAAGAATAGAAATTCGTCAGTTTAATTTTATCATGATAAAGATGAAATTTACTTCATAAAAGGATAATCTCACTTTCATGTAGACAATCATGCAGGGACCAATCCTCGCTCTCGTGCAAGATCTATCCCAAGCTGAAGAAAAGTAAATCATCAAACAAAGTACTCAAGGATCACTTTCGTGCATTTGAATTCTAAGTTTATCATCTCAAGTGGAATCTCAAGGACCACTTTCGTGCATCCGAGTCTCAACACAAGTTTTACTCATGGTTCTCTAATGTTCCGATGCTTGCTTTCGCACAAGATCTCCATGTTTGACAACTTGACTCAATCCTAGATTCATATTATCATCATGTCAATTAAATTACTAAAATCAAGTAATAAGAACTAACCTAATTTATTATAGAAAGTTCCTAACATGCAATTCTAGGGTTCCGAGTTCTCAAGCAAATCACCTTTCGGTCCTTATTGCGAAAACTCTAAAACATGAATAATAACATGAATCTATGGAGAATCAAATAACAATTTCCACATAAATAAAATTATCATGCTAAAATTATACGTGACGAAGTAATGAAAAAGAAACAATCTAGTCATTAAAAATCAAAGGAAATTACTCCCCCATGTCCCATAAAAAGTTTAAGCTATCATAGAGAAAAGATTACAATAATCCATAGTGTTTTAGTGTCAAAAATTGAAAAGGAAGAGGAAGAACAAATAACCACATGGACGTAATGAAGATTACGGTCGTAATCTTCTGTGAACAGTGTCAGTGATGGGTTTTGCATTGATTTCTCCTCCGTCTGATCTCCTTTCACGCTGAAACTTCTGGAGCACCTTCTCCTCCTCTATTCGTAGCTTCCACTCAAATTTCACGGTCAGAGATGCGCTGTACGCTTCCCGGCGGAAAAACCTAGGGCAACGGCGTGTAAGTCAATTTCTCTCTCAGTGGTGGATGAAAATTAGGGCTTTTGGATCGTCCGCAATCGATCCCATAAAAATTGGACTTCAAGGTTGATCGGGAAAATCGCATCCAGAGTTGTAAGTACAACCGTAATAATGGTTACGACAGTGTCATAATTTGAGCAGCAACTCTCGGGTGGAAATCTTCCAGAATTACGGTACCGTGAACTCCATTACGGCAGTGCCGTATTTCTCTCAAATTTCTCGGGTGGAAAATCGACCCAAATTACGCTACCGTAAATTCCGTTACGGCAGTGCCGTAATATTCATTAGATTTTCTGTCCAGATTAGTCCCAAAATACGGCCCATGAAGTTTGTTACGGTAGTGCTGTAATCTTCCCGAAACTCTCTGTATGGATTTGTCTCAAAATACGGCACCACACAGAAATTACGGCAGTACCATGGTTCTATTCTGTAGGTGCAGTGAAACCACAGTACCGTAATTTCTATTACAGGGGTGCCGTAATTTCCTCTGAAGCTCCAATCTTCTTCAAATTTGATGTGTGATCTCCTCTTGATGTTGTGAATTCCTCCATGCATCTGGAATTGCTCGAAAACGCCTGGAAATCGTGTCTTTTTGCCTAAAAATCATCAAAAACCAAAAAGAGTGTAGATTCCGCAATATTTGATAAAAAAAGGCATAAAAATGAGCAAAGTCGTGTGAATATGACACAAAAATACTCGTGAAATGGCACAAAAATTACTATTTATTTTGGTGTCATCATCTGGGTGTAGAGGAGTCTATACCCATCCCAAATGGGTCGCTACTACCTCCCCATGTAGGTGGTGGTGGTGTAGAGTCAAGGGGAGTAGATATAGCATTAGTAGCTGCACTCGGAGGAATTTTTCAATTCAATTGATTATGAATCGTAGTTCTTTCCTTGTTTGGCAGTGGTAAGGTTGGGGAGTTCGGTCCAAGATTCAAACAATATATATCACCTTCTCTAACTATCATTCTCATAGCAGTACATGACTCGATATCTATCCTTGGATTTCCCTTTGCTATCTCAATCCCAAATGGTTCCACATTCAAAGAAAGTGCAATAGGAGTAATAAAACCTCCTAATACAATAGCACATTTCTTTGTACGTGCTACCTTATCGAATTGCTTAACTAGAAAATAAGCTATGTCTATCTGATACCCATGAAGCATGGACTAAAGAAAATAGAGTTCTGATTAGCGAACCATACCGTCGCTCTCACCTTATCCGAAGACGGTGTGTGAGAGAACTCTATGCACATATCGGAGAGAAGGGTTGGAGATGCTAGTTGCTCTTGCAGTCTTTGGAGAAAAATTTGAGTCCGATGTGATCTGATACCAAAATCCATCCTCGATATATCCCTATGGTGGCTGTGTGGATCCTCCTCCTAGTAAATGGAAGGCAGCTCTGATATCTCGAAGTGTGAGGCTCCTCTCAATTTTTGTAAGACGAAAGGTAAGGTGACCTTTCGCTTTCTGGTGATGGTAATCATGGAGTTCCACTTCTAAACTACTGAAGGACTCCAAAACCAGGGGAAGATATGTCTGTGGCTGGCTCTGAAAGAATCTCCCAACTAGGATCTACTTAAAGATCCATGTAGCATCCTCATGAAGCCCCAAAATCTCTAATGTATGTTTTTCTGCATATCTTGTACTGGTAATCCTTCTTGTGAGAAGATGATTATATCTGCTCTCTTGTACACCATCTTTGAAAATAATGCCGTAGAGATTTTCAGGGGGTGGTTGACGCAGCGGATGTATAGGAGGGGTGTCTTCCAAGGCCGGTGGAGTGTCCTAAGGTTCTTCAATGACTCCGTTAGTGGTGGTGCTGAAGAAGCAGCTTGTGCTTTCCCCTTCCCCTTGCTCATAACTTGTTTCCTCCTTGGTGCCTTTTCAAGTAGTGTAGATGAAGTAAATTGAACTAGATGGGTGAAGAAACAGAGGCGTTACCCAAATATGTGAACAGGGTGCTAGAAATAGAATCAGCCCAAAATGCAACGCTCAAATTCAGACTTTCTAGTTGAAATTGGTCTTCAAAATCTTCAAAGGAAATATCCTTTTGCTCAATAGAAACTTTGGAGAACATATGGCAGCTCAGGCGAAGCTCAGACAACAAGAAATGAAGCTCAGCAAAAATCAGCTTTTTAGACTAGATCGACGCTTCAAACTACTAGAATGTGTCTTAGAGGTGAACAGAACATAGTCGGAGAGGGTCGTCGGACGATCTGGAAGGCAAGAGGAGATTCGATTCAAAGAAGTGGTGCAAATGGGAGGAAATCATGGGTGAAAGCCCTAAGAATACGGCCAAGGGTTTATATAGAAGAGACAGAATTATGGCCATGAAAATAATCACAACATTGCCGTGAAATTTTCTATTCAACAGGGAATCAAAATTACGGCCGTAATTTTAATTATAGCTCTGCCATAGAACATTATGTATAGAAAGCAAATAAGATTATGGGTGTGATAATTATAAAGTTTCTGTAACAAAACATCCTCACATTACGGGTGTGAAATAAATAACGGCATGCCCATAAAAGATTTTTTTTAATACATAAAAATTACGGGTGTGAAAATTTTCACACCCTTGCCATGAAACCCTATGTATAGAAAATTCCAAAAATTATGAGTGTGAAAATAATCACGGCACACCCGTAAGTGTCTATTCAATAAGGATTCAAAATTATTACGGCCAGGCCGTAATTTTTGCGTAAGCTCCAAAAATAACCATTTTGACGTAAAATATATTTTTGACACACCTACAAAGCAGAAAGACAAAGATTAGTACTAGAAAAACATTAAAATAGTCAAAAATAAAGAAAATTAAAATAGAAAAACAAGAGTAAGAGTGCTTGGGTTGCCACCTAAGAAGCGCTAAGTTTAAGGTCGCTAGCTTGACTGAAGATCATCATCATGATGCATGCAATGGAGGATCTGAGAGCTTTTGGTTGATACCTTCTTTAATAGGTTCAGACACATAGTAGTGTTTCAAGCGCTGGCTATTAACTGTGAAGTTCCCTACTCTTTCACTCCAAATCTTAATGGCGCCATAAGGATAGACTTTAACAACCTTGAAAGGGCTCGATGACCTCGTTCTTAGTTTTCTAGGAAAGTGTCTCAATCTAGAGTTAAAAAGTAAAACGAGGTCACCATCTTGAAAATCTTTCTGACGATATGGCGGTCATCCCACTTCTTGATCCTTTCCTTGTAAATCCGTGTGCTTTCATATGCATTCATTCTTATCTCAAGTTCATTAATTTGCAATCTCCTTTTCTCCCCAATGGTTTTCAAATCATAATTCAAAGTTTTTATTTCCCAATAAGCTTTATGTTATAATTCAACCGGGAGATGACATGATTTACCATATACAAGCTGATAAGTTGACATACCAATCGGGGTCTTGAATGCAAGTCCTATATGCCCATAATGTATCGTCAAGCTTGATGGACCAATCTTTCCTTGATCTAGAGACAGTCTTTTCAAGAATTCTCTTCAACTCTTTGTTAGAAACTTCTACTTGGCCACTTATCTGTGGGTGTTGGGAAACCTCGGGGATATTTTACAATTTTTCAGAGATAGACATTACAGATTACATTGCACAGCAGAATAATATCCCCGAAACAGGTCAGTCCCAAAAACCCAGTGAAGATCGTCTTGCGAGGGAGTCGACATGATGTGATAGAAAGTACCTAGAGCAAGCGTGAATGTCAATGTCGAGGTAGATGCCCAAGCGTACACCCTCTGTAGTCTCACACACACGGATGCATCGAGCTCTCTTCTTTCAGCCTGGTGCTAGCCTCGGGAAGAAGATTCAAGCCTTTGATTACTCCTTTGAATACTTGCGCCAACCTTAATGAAAGGATGCGCTAAGGGAGGAGATAGGGAGATGATGTCGCCAAGCACTTCTTCTATTTGCGCCAAGAGGAAGAGAAGGAACAAGCTTGCGGCTATTGAAGAATAAGCCACCAAGGCCTTGCTTCCCTTGCGCCAAAGGAAGAGGAAGAAGAGAAGAAGCTTGGGGCAAGAGAAGATGGAAGAAGAAAGCGCCAATCTATTTCTTGCTCTCGCCCCTTGATGTGCTCACGCCAATTGATTGTGTGTTAAGGGGCTCACGCATGCTTCTAATATATAGAAGCAAGAGGCAGTGGCAAAGCAAGGGGTGGGCGCAAGTTTCATGAGGAGAAATCGGCTAGGGTTAGGGTATGGGAGAAATTAGTGTTTGAGGTAAAGAAAGTCTCCAAGACTTACCATAAGCCTCATTCAACCTAGCCATATGTGCCCAAGAGTTTCCTAAGAAATTCTCAAGCCAAATTAGCCCCAAGACATCAATGGATAAAGGGGGAGGCGCCAATTGCTTCCTAATGAAGCAAATTGCGCCACCCAAACCCCATTATGCCCTTAGGCACCAATGGGGTTTGGTTTCTCCCCATTATACCCTTTTAGATGCCCAAACTTCATTGCATGGGTTGATTAAGCAATTGGATCTAATCCAATGCAACCCTAATCCAAATGTGACCAACCATGGTCAAATTCGGGTCAACCTACCAAAAATGAAGTTTGGCTCCAATAACATTCTTCCATCTCATCAGGCCCATTGACGCTGATGAAATCTCCAAAATAGATCCGAGCTATCCAGGCTTCCCGATTAATACGAGAACTCGAGTATCAAGGTGTGCGACCCTGTAGGTTCCTTTGACGTTGGTAGTGCTGACCTAAGGTCACCACAAGCAGTGAGTGGCACCTAGCAGTGCATCGCTGCTACCCAAGTCATTGGAATGGATATCAACATCGACATCCCCATCATCACGACTAGGTACAGATACATTATTGTCCCTTTGCCAAACTGATATCTGATTGGACAAGTGTGTCATCACTTGTTTTCACACAATCACATGGTTTTGACTAAATCAGGTTCTCACCTGGGTACGGCCATACACTTTCAGTCATAGTACCATAAAGGAACTCCATGGATATCAAGCTTCCCTTAGGAAGGGGCAAATCCTTTTGTTTGTACATTGATCTTCTCATATGGGTCATGACATACTAAATGGAAACCTTTATAACCTCCCAATTATGGCGAGATGTTAGGTTGCATCAAAGTATGTCCCTAACCACATAGAAGAGTGAATGACCTCAAGTCTAAGGTTCAATGCATCTCATATCACTTGTGATGTTAACTCATGACACCAAGTCATAGCCTCGCAGCGGGTCGGTCCAGTATATCCACCATTGATATACCCATATATCTGCATTAGCACCTCGTGCATAACCAGCCCATATACTAGTCTCACAAGTACCATAGCTGTCCCGTATCCACTAAGGTACATTGATTGGGGACAATTGATGACACCAAAATATATAGTATATTTTGTATCATTTTATGTATCTTTTCATGCTAAATTGAGGATCTTTTTGCTTATTTTTATGCTATATTCGTCGAATATTGCAAAGTCTACTTCTATTTTGGTCTTTCATATTTTTCAGGTAAAAAGGCACTATTTTGAGGCATTTTCAAGCAAAATCAAAGACATGAAAGAGTTACCATCATCAAGAGAAGATCACCCAAGAAATTTCATGCAAAACGGAGCAAATCAGCCAAAATACGGTAGTGTCGTAACCTATTTTACGGTACCATATTTTCATACGCTATTGTATTTTCATATGCTACCATAAAATCAGAGCACCTGCCATAATTTGGGGAGTTTTCCAAACATAAGGTTTTCCTGATTTTACGGCACTGCCGTAAAGAATTACACGGGCTGTATTTTGGAGCGCTTCAGAATAGAGAGATTCGCCGAAATTATGGCACTGCCATAAACTATTTTATGGTACCATATTTTGAGCAATTTTTGACCAGAAAGTTGCCCAGAAAATATGGCACTACTATAATGTATTTTACGATACCGTAATTACACTCAAAAACGTGATTTTTACGGGTCCGATTCTTGCGCGAACCATAACTTTTGGTCCAGAGCTCCAAATTGAGATACGAAAGTTGCTGCAGACTTGGCCTTAAGACGAGAAGACACACGAGCTGAAAAGGGGGATTTTTATCATGTATCGAGAGAGCAATTGTCAGAGAGCCGGTTAGGGTTTGGCTTCACGCCGAGAGGCGTGGAAGACACCTCTGGCCGTGATTTTCATGCAGAAGCTTCGCCGGGAGGAGAGGAGGCCACCATAGAAGTTTTAGAGCAAAAGAAGAACAATTGGAGGAGAAATTAAAGAAAGAAGAGGCGCCGACACTATTCATCGTTGAAATTGCAAAATACGGCTGTGAAATATTTCACAGCCGTGCTGTATTTTCTTAACTCCTCTTTTCCTTTGATTTTCGATTTCTGATCGCCATGAATCATTGTATTTTCTTCTCCATGCAAGCTTAAACATGTTTCGGACATGGGTGTAATTCACTTTGATTTCTTAATGATTAGATAACTCTTATTTTTGTCAGAATAGTTTTATTATGATGATTTTGCTCATATGATATTTGTGCTTAGACTCTCTATAGATCCATGTTACTAATCATGTTTTTAGAGTTTTTGCAATGAGACTGAAAGGTGATTTGCTTGAGAACTTGGTGAAAGGGGGCGAAACCCTAATTCAGGCGCATATAAAATTTTTCATGGGCGAAAACAAGGGTTTCATGAAGATCGCATGGCATGAACATATGATCAACTATTAGTTCTTGCAATGAGAAGATAGGATGTTACCATGGCCATTATTTGGATGGCGACTTGGAAGAATATAGAGGGCGAGCGGCTCTCCTCCAAAGCAGTTGCACACAAGGTGACGATGGCTACTCCCTTTTCTTCTTTGTGCTAGCAAAGTTCCAAGGTGTCCTTCAACGTGTAGGAGAAGATGAGATGTTCTTCTTCTTGGCTAAGCGAAAACTCTCTACCTCTTCTCTTTCGTGGAGCCTCGACACACACACGAGAGGAGAAGCATTCATTCGAGAGAGAGGGAGGCGTTGAGGTGTTATCCAACGTGGGAACGCTTATGGCTTCCAAAAATAGAAAGTCATCAAGCCATGCGCCCATATTTTTGAACCAACCAAAACGTCTTCTCACTTTGAACCATGCGTTCACTTATGTGAACCGGTTCTATTGCATTTGGTTCAAAGACCAAATCAAACCAAGCCATGGTCTAGATCTCATATGAACCAGATGGCTCAAGATCTAACCACACATCTCTTGATGCTCTTGATCTCATCGATCAAGCATCAATTCTCCCGATCGAAGCTTACCGATCTCAAGCCCTAATCAATCAAACATGATCAGACCAGATCTCACTTCCAATCAGAGTTTAAACTCCTTTAAACTGAACCAAAACCATTCAGTCCACACGATCTGACATAAGTAAGCCATATCATCAAATTGTGCGACCCTAAGGGTTTCCTTCAATGTCGGTAACGATAACTTACGTTATCACGATCAGAGAGGGGTATCTAGCAACACATCACTGTCTCCCGATATGAAGGAAAGAGTCTTCCAAGACTACACCCAAACCATAGCACAAGTGTGAATCCAATTCACTTGACATACATGTTTCCTTTGCCACTGGATGTTCTCATTGGACAAGCGTGTCAAGCCTGTAATTCCAATATGATGAAAATGATTAGATCAGATGAACATAGTCATCCGGGTATGGCCATACACTTTCTCAATCATCTCATCCAGGGGGCCCCTTTAGAACATCACACTCCAACAAGGAGAGGCAATCCTATATCTATCACTAGTGTCCTAACATGACTCATGCTCATTATCCAAGATAATCTATAACCATTATATTTCAAATGATATTGAATTACCTCAAGACAATGCCAATCATCATTTAGAAACACAAGCGATCTCAAGTCAGAGGAAATATGCCACTTGCTTGCATATAAGGATTATTCACATTGTGACAAACAATTGAATATCCTAAGTAGGGTCTGTCCAGTACATCCAATGAACCTATGTGTCTACATCTTATTCCATGCTCGAAGCACCCTATAAGATTGGAACACATATTAGTCTCAATCATATCAAGGCTGTCTCATGTTCACCAAGATATCTCGACTAAGGACAATGCTAATGTCAGCCAAGCTGAACACCATTGAGACATTATTCAGAAGTATACATAACAGCAGCAGATAATGTAACAACCTGAATAACAACCATTGCCTTTATAAACTTATACATAGTTTATACATGATACTGAAATCATCCCAAAGGCCTCAAACATTAGCCTTAAGGGCATACCCCAACAATCTCCCACTTGCACTTAATCTAATGGTTGAGAAATCTCAAACCCATATTATTACAGTGCTTCTCATGCTTCTGCTGCGCCAGAGGCTTAGTAAGCGGGTCAGCTAGATTGTCATCTGTATGAACCTTGCAGATCTTGATCTCTCCACGATCTATGATCTCACGGATCAAATGAAACCTTCTCTGTATGTGCTTGGACTTCTGGTGTGACCGTGGTTCCTTTGCTTGTGCTATTGCTCCAGTGTTATCATAGAAGATAACCAATGGATCAGCACTTGAAGGAACAACACCAAGTTCCTGAACGAACTTACGAATCCACACTGCCTCCTTAGATGCTTCCGAGGCTGCAACATACTCGGCTTCTGTTGTGGAATCAGCAACAATTGATTGTTTGAAACTCTTCCACACCACTGCTCCTCCATTCAAGTTAAAAACATAGCCTGATTGCGATCGGAAATCATCTTGGTCAGATTGGTACGAAGCGTCAGTATATCCTTCAATACTGAGTTCTTCCTGACCTCCATAAATCAAGAACATATCTTTGGTCCTCCGAAGATATTTCAAAATGTTCTTGACTGCAATCCAGTGTGCCTTCCCTGGATTACTTTGGAATCGACTGGTCACGCTTAACCCGTAAGCGACGTCTGGGCGAGTACACAACATCGCATACATAATGGATCCAATAGCCGAAGCATAAGGCGTATTGTCCATTTCATCTTTCTCAGACTGTGTTTGGGGACACTGGCTCTTAGAAAGATTCAGACCATGTCTGATTGGAAGATATCCTCTTTTAGAATTTTCTAAATGGAATCTCTCCAGGACTTTATCGATGTAAGTACTCTGGCACAGCCCGAGAAGCCTATTAGATCTATCTCTATAGATCTGCACACCTAATACATAGGGTGCTTCTCCTAAATCTTTCATCTGGAAACATTTTCTTAACCATGCTTTGACCGCATGCAGTTCAGGAATATCGTTTCCAATGATCAAGATATCATCGACGTAGAGGACTAGGAAAGTAATCACGCTCCCACTAAACCTCTTATATACACACGGGTCATCTTCATTTTTGATGAAACCAAATTCACAAACTGATTCATCAAAATGAATATTCCAGCTTCTCGATGCTTGTTTTAGTCCATAAATAGACTTCTTTAATTTGCATATTTTATGACGATCTGATGGATTGATGAAACCTTCAGGTTGTGCCATATACACATCCTCTTCCAGTTTTCCATTAAGGAAAGCGGTCTTCACATCCATTTGCCAGATCTCATAATCATAATATGCAGCTATCGCGAGAATAATCCGAATGGACTTAAACATGGCTACAGGAGAGAATGTTTCATCATAATCTATCCCGTAGATTTGTTTGAAACCTTTCGCAACTAGCCTGCCCTTATAGGTAACTACGTTACCATCCATATCAATCTTCTTCTTGAAGATCCATTTACAGCCTATAGGGATTACTTCCGGAGGCGGATCAACCAAATCCCAGACTTGGTTATCTGACATGGAGTCCATCTCGGCTAGCATAGCATCAAGCCATCTTACTGATTCCGGTCCACTGACCGCATCCGCATAGGTGAGGGGTTCATCATTAATGATGTAGACTCCGTCATAGCGCTCAGGCTGTCGACAAATCCTTCCCGATCTACGCGGTTCCCGTGATATCTGAGCCTCAGGTTGAACATCAACCTGTTCTATTTGCTCAGGCTCATCCAACTGAGCTTGACTACTTTGTCCCTCTTCTGGACTTTCATCCAGTTTTATTTCTCTCCCACTGGCTTCTTGCAGAAGAAATTCCTTCTCAAGAAAAATAGCCGTTCGAGCAACAAATATTTTTTTCTCTTTGGGATCGTAGAAATAATAACCCTTAGTTTCTTTAGGGTAACCGACAAAGATACATTTATAAGATCTGCTCTCTAGTTTCCCAGAGGCGAGCTTTTTAACATAAGCCTCGCAACCCCAGATTTTGATAAATGTCAAGCTTGGCTGTTTCCCATACCATAACTCATATGGAGTCTTTGAAACGGCCTTGGATGGCACTCGGTTTAGTACCTTTGCAGCTGTTTCCAGTGCAAATCCCCAAAAGGAGTAAGGTAGAGTAGCCTGACTCATCATCGAACGAACCATATCCAATAAGGTTCTATTTCTCCTCTCGGACACACCATTCCACTGCGGTGTTCCTGGCGGAGTGAGCTGTGAGATAATCCCACACTCCTTCAGATAGTCAGTAAACTCTCGACTCAAGTATTCTCCACCTCGATCGGATCGAAGTGCCTTGATATTCTGGCCTAGCTCATTCTGTACTTCATTTTTGAACTCTTTGAACTTGTCAAAAGATTCACTCTTATGTCTCATTAGATAGACATAACCATATCTACTGAAATCATCAGTAAAAGTAATGAAGTATGAATAGCCACCTCTGGCATGTTTACTAAATGGCCCACACACATCACTGTGAATAAGGTCAAGTAAACCTGAAGCCCTTTGACCTTTATTAGAAAAAGGAGTCTTCGTCATTTTGCCCATTAAACAAGCTTTGCATGTATCAAGCTCCTCATAGGAGAATGATCCCAGCAGTCCATGGTCATGCAACCGCTTAATGCGCTTCTTGTTAATATGACCTAAACGACTATGCCATAGCAAGGTGCTGTCATCAGCATACTTGGCTTTCTTATTATCAATTTGTTGTACAGAACATTCCATGTCCAACATGTATAACCCATTGTTAATTGAGCTAGTAGCATAAAAAATATTATCAAATGAAATACAACACTTTAAAGTTTTGCATTCAAAAGAAAATCCTTTCCTGACAAGAGCAGGAATAGAGATAATATTCTTAGTTATGCTCGGTACAAAATAACAATTGTCAAGTTCTAATACAAAACCAGATGGTAAAGAGATGTTATATTGTCCTACAGCAACAGCAGCAACCCGTGCCCCATTTCCAACTCGTAGGTCCACCTCATGCTGTCCCACCTGTCTTCTTCTCTTGAGTTCCTGTACATTTGAACAAATGTGAACTCCACATGCAGTGTCCAACACCCATGAAATAGAAGAAGCTACCCTGACTTCAGTCACGTAAATACCTGAGCCAGAAGTGAAAGGCTTGCTTCCCTTCTTCTCTCCTTGGAGCGCTTTACAGTCCTTCTTCCAGTGACCGAGCTGGCCACAATGGAAACATCTGTTGTCTTTTGACCGCTTTATCTTTTGTTTCAGAGCCTTGTGAAGGTCCCCTAGACAAGGGGATGAAACCCTAATAGGCACATGTAAGGGATTTAAACAGCGGAAGAGGGTTTCTAGATCTATTGCATGCTTTACGATCAACGTTAAAATGATTACATACAAGAGAAGAAATCATACCGATGCCATTTCTAGATGGCGTCTTGGAAGCAAAGATCGAAATGGATCTTCTCCAGAGATGACGCACACAAGATGAGTCTTGGCTCCTCCTTGTCGCCCCTTGTGCTAGCAAGGATCGTCCAAGTATCCTGACCGAATGGAAGGGAAGAGATGAGAAATCCTATGCTTGGCGAGAGCTCCTCTTTTCGTCCACACCTTCACACGCAAGAGATGCAAGTGTCGAAAGGCCCAAAGAGGCGTCAAGAGAGCGTGAGCATTGAGAACGTGAGAGTCATGGTCACGTTTAGAGACATGCTTTCTAAAAATAGAAAAGTCTCAACGTTCATGCGACCACAATTTACCCCAATCGCAAAATGCCTCTTCATTTGAACCATGCGCTCATCCAATGAGCTGGTTCAATTCGGTTTGGTTCAAGAAACCAAACAACCCAAGCCATTAGTCCAGATTACAATAAACCCCTGAGGCTTAAGATCTGACCGTTGATCTCTCGATGCTCCTGATCTCACCGATCTAGCATCCATTCTCTCAATCGAAGCTTACCGATCTTAAGCCCTAATCAATTAAACATGATCAGACCAGATCTCACTCACAATCAGAGATTAAATCCCTTTAAAGTGAACCTAAACAATTCAGTCCACACGATCTGACTTAAGTAAGCCATATCATCAAATTGTGCGACCCTAAGGGTTTCCTTTAAATGTCGGTAACGATAACTTACGTCATCACGATCAGCGAGGGGTATCTAGCAACACATCACTGTCTCCCGATATAAAGGAAAGAGTCTTCCAAGACTACACCCAAACCACAGCACAAGTGTGAATCAACTCACTAGGCATACATGTTTCCTTTGCCACTGGATATTCTTATTGGACAAGCCTGTCAAGCTTGTAACTCCAATATGATGAGCATGATTAGATCAGATGAACATAGTCACCTGGGTATGGCCATACACTTTCTCAATCATCTCATCCAAGGGGGCCCTTTAGAACATCACACTCCAATGAAGGAGACGGCGATCCTTTATCTATCACTAGTGCCCTAACATGACTCAAGCTCACCATCCAAGATAGTCTATAACCATTATGTTTCAAATGATATTGAACTACCTCAAAACAATGACAATCATCATTTAGAAACACAAGTGATCTCAAGTCAGAGGAAATGTGCCACTTGTTGCAATCAAGGATTATTCACATTGTGACAAGCAATTGAATATCCTAGTAGGGTCTGTCCAGTACATCCAATGTACCCATGAGTCTACATCTTATTCCATGCTCGAAGCATCCTATAAGATTAGAATACATATTAGTCTCAATCACATCAAGGCTGTCTCATGTTCACCAAGATATCTCGACTAAGGACAAAAGTGCATGTCAGCCTAGCTGAACAGGATTGAGACATTATTCAGAAGTATATGTATTGCAGCAGATAATATATCAACCTGAATAACAACCATTGCCTTTATAAACATAAGAGTTTATACATGATACTGATACAATCCCAAGGCCTCAAACATTAGCCTTAAGGGCATACCCCAACAATCTCCCACTTGCACTTAATCTAATGGTTGAGGAATCTCAAACCCATATTATTACAGTGCTTCTCATGCTTCTGCTGTGCCAGAGGCTTGGTAAGCGGGTCTGCCAGATTGTCATCTGTATGAACCTTGCAGATTTTGATCTCGCCACGATCAATGATCTCCCGGATCATGTGAAACCGTCTCTGTATGTGCTTGGACTTCTGGTGCGACCGCGGTTCCTTTGCTTGTGCGATTGCTCCAGTGTTATCACAGAAGATAACCAAAGGATCTGCACTCGAAGGAACAACACCAAGTTCCTTAACGAACTTGCGAATCCATACTGCCTCCTTAGATGCTTCTGAGGCTGCAACATACTCGGCTTCTGTTGTGGAATTAGCAACGATGGACTGTTTGAAACTCTTCCACACCACTGCTCCTCCATTCAAGCTAAAAACATAGCCTGATTGCGATCGGAAATCATCCTGGTCAGATTGGAACGAAGCGTCAGTATATCCTTCAATACTGAGTTCTTCCTGACCACCATATATCAAGAACATATCTTTGGTCCTCCGCAGATATTTCAAGATGTTCTTGACTGCAATCCAGTGCGCCTGACCTGGATTACTTTGGAATCGACTGGTCACGCTTAACCCGTAAGCGACGTCTGGGCGAGTACACAACATCGCATACATAATGGATCCAATAGCCGAAGCATAAGGCGTATTGTCCATTTCATCTTTCTCAGTCTGTGTTTGTGGACACTGACTCTTTGAAAGATTCAGACCATGTCTGACTGGAAGATATCATCTTTTAGAATTCTCTAAATGAAATCTTTCTAGGACTTTATCGATGTAAGTACTCTGGCACAGCCCGAGAAGCCTCTTAGATCTATCCCTGTAGATCTTCACACCTAATACATAGGCTGCTTCTCCTAAATCTTTCATCTGGAAACATTTTCTTAACCATGCTTTGACAGCATGCAGTTCAGGAATATCGTTTCCAATGATTAAGATATCATCGACGTAGAGGACTAGGAAAGTAATTACGCTCCCACTAAACCTCTTATATACACACGGGTCATCTTCATTCTTGATGAAACCAAATTCACTAATTGATTCATCAAAACGAATATTCCAGCTTCTTGATGCTTGTTTAAGTCCATAAATGGACTTCTTTAATTTGCATACCTTATGACGATCAGATGGATTAGTGAAACCTTCAGGTTGTGTCATATACACATCCTCATCTAATTTTCCATTAGGGAAAGCAGTCTTCACATCCATCTGCCAGATCTCATAATCGTAATATGCTGCTATCGCGAAAAGAATCCGAATAGACTTAAACATAGCTACAGGTGAGAAAGTTTCATCATAATCTATCCCGTAGATTTGTTTGAAACCTTTCGCAACTAGCCTGCCTTTATAGGTAACCACGTTACCATCCATGTCAATCTTCTTCTTGAAGATCCATTTACAGCCTATAGGGATAACTCCCGGAGGCGGATCAACCAAATCCCAAACTTGGTTATCTGACATGGAGTCCATCTCGGCTCGCATAGCTTCAAGCCATCTAGCTGAGTCTGGTCCACTGACCGCATCCGCATAAGTGAGGGGTTCATCATTATCAATGATGTAGACTCCGTCATAGCGCTCAGGCTGTCGACAAATCCTTCCCGATCTTCGCGGTTCCCGTGATATCTGAGCCTCAGGTTGTTCAGTAACCTGTTCTACCGGCTCAGGCTCATCCAACTGTGCTTGACTACTTTGTCCTTCCTCTAGATTCTCATCCAGTTTTATTTCTCTCCCACTGGCTTCTTGCAGAAGAAACTCCTTCTCAAGAAAAATGGCCGTCCGAGCAACAAATACCTTGTTCTCTTTGGGATCGTAGAAATAATAACCCTTAGTTTCCTTAGGGTAACCGACAAAGATGCATTTGTCAGATCTGCTCTCTAGTTTCCCAGAGGCGAGCTTTTTGACATAAGCCTCGCAACCCCAGATCCTGATAAATGTCAAGCTCGGCAGTTTCCCATACCATAACTCATATGGGGTCTTTGAAACTGCCTTGGATGGCACTCGGTTTAGTACCTTTGCAGCTGTTTCCAGTGCAAATCCCCAAAAGGAGTAAGGTAGAGTAGCCTGACTCATCATAGAACGAACCATATCAAGTAACGTTCTATTTCTCCTCTCGGACACACCATTCCATTGCGGTGTTCCTGGCGGAGTGAGCTGTGAGATAATCCCACACTCCTTCAGATAGTCAGTAAACGCATGACTCAAGTATTCTCCACCTCGATCAGAACGAAGTGCCTTGATATTTTTGTAATGCCCTCGATTTTTTCTGAATTATGATTTAAGGTTAGAAATTCTGTTTTTGTATTTTATCTGTTAAAATTTTGGGATTTTTGCCTAAGTGTAAGAATTTTTCCTACAGGGCAAAAATAATTATTTTGGTTGGGGATTTGAACCCTCAACCTTGATTCTTTGCTCCTGGAATTCTTTCCACCATGGTGGCGCATATTTCTGATGTTATTGGAGTGGCGCAGGGTGGTTAAGCCCAGGTAAGCCCATAAAACCGAATTTTTCACTTAAGTTAACTGGGTTATTGGATTTTGGATCCGTTTGGGGTGGAAAAAAAAGGGGAATTGCGTGAGGGCTTCTCTCCCTCACGACTTTTGTGGTTTTTCTTGCCCTAGCCACCTGTGGTTGTCGCCCTCACTGTGCTTGGCGCCTCCTGCAAATTTCTGACGCTGGTGGAGGCAGACTGGTGGTGGACGAATCTCCTGGACATCCCTGATCCTCTGTTTTGGCCTTTTTTTTCTCTGTGGACGATTTTTCGGTGAGTAATTCGATCCTAAGGAGTTTAATCCGCTAAATTATAGATTATCATTCAATTAAAATTCGTTAGTTGCAATGATTATCCGTATGGGGTTGAATTCAATTATCTATAGGGTTTTAAAATCCTGTTCTGCTGAAATCTGCATTCTCTAATCTGACCTTTGTGGACTATAACCCCAACATCTCATGGCATATGGATCCAAATCGAACGAAATAAATTTTGTATGAAACTAGATACATTCGGCTTTAATTTGAATATGATATCGACCATATCTGAACTGTATTCGTATTTCAATCTGTATTGCAATCTAGCTGTACAAAATCAGTTTTCTGGAAATCTGGATTTCGACCTTTATGTGTTCGAACCATCATATCTCCCTAGGTATAGCTCAAAATCTTGTCAAATAAGTTTTATTAGAAATTAGACTCGAAGGGGTTCAATTTGACTACCATGTCGCCTATTTTATGTTAGTTATTGGATCTGAAATTGTGTCGCAATTCTGATATACGAATCTGTTTTCTGAAATTCTGAAATCCCGACCTTTCTATGTTCGAACACCCATATCTTTCCGGTTATAACTCCAAATCCGACGGATTCAGTTCTATTGGAAAGTAGATTCAAACAGATTTATTGTGAATATCATATTGCCTATTTTAGGTTACTTACTCGGTCTGAAACATCTGTTGCAAGTATGATATATTAATTTGTTTTTCTGAACATCTGTTTAATTGTTCGTTATGTGAATAATTTCTATTCTGTATATATATGTTGTGAATTTTCTGTCTATTCTGTATATATTGTGAATGTTCTGAAACTTTGAATGTGTTACAACCTTTGTGAGAACATAGAATGGTTTGACATGAATTAAGGATAGTTGCATGAAATCTAAGGAATTCACTCATATATTACTTCTGGTTGATGGTAAAAATTATGATGTGTGTTCAGCTTTGATTTATTTGCAAATTATAATTTTGTTAAGGACTGGATATTGGGGTGTGTCATTTTCTGGTTTGTGAGACACTTTGGGCATGATGTGAGAATTGAGTGGTGGTTAGTCCTATTCCTCCGTTTCAGTATAATCTGTTCTGTAAAAATTATGCCCTAGTGTAGCACTCTTCCGTGTCCTTACCCTCCTTCTGTGGCGCTGTAATGGTGCTGATAGTCTACTACGACCCATGAGACACTATTTCTGTTCTGTTCTGGGTTTTGGAGGCCAGAGTGCCACGTCCTGACAAGACGGGGGCCACCCACTGATACCTCCTCTCCAGTATTGGAGGCCAGAGTGCCACGTCCTGACAAGACGGGGGCCACCCACTGATACCTCCTCTACCATTCTGTTCTGGGTATTGGAGACCAGAGTGCCACGTCCTGATAAGACGGGGCCCACCCACTGATACCTCCTCTACCAGTATTGGAGGCCAGAGTGCCACGTCCTGACAAGACGGGGGCCACCCACTGATACCTCCTCTACTATTCTGTTTCTGATATGCATGCATGTCTCGTCCTCGGCAGAGGTGGGGTCAGACCTTCTGTGGTCATCAAACCTTCTGTGGTCTTCAGGCCTTCTGTGGCCTTTCTGTTTCCGATGTAGACTATCCGTTTGGATTCTGAAAATTCTGATTTTCTGTCTGTCAGTCTGTCTGTCTGTTCTGATTTCTGTAGTTCTGTTTCGATCTGTAGTATAGATGTGTTGGGCGGTGTGATTAGTTGGGATGGGTTGGTATACTTATATCCTACTTCATGCTTGATGCCTACTGTTATAAGCATCTGTATTTGATTATGTTTTGTTTTTGATATGAGTGTGTATGTTAAGTATCTTATCTGTTAAGCATGATATTTTTGATGTGTATTATGGATGGCTTTTAGTGTCTTTTACTCACTGAGCTTTTTAGCTCACCCCCGTTGTTTAAATATTTTCAGGTGAGACATCAAGACAGTGATTGCTACAGCTACTTAATTGTTATAATGCTAATGTTTTCTATAAATTCTAAGAGTTGTCTTCTAAAGAGCTATCGGGCCTACGTGCCTAACTTAATTATATGACATGTTTTATCACCTGAGGGCTTATGCCTGTTTTCAGGATATTATATTATGTTACAGTTGTCTCGTTTTAATTGTTGGATACGAGTTTTGGATTCATGAGAATTGAAAATTGTTATCATTCTGAAATGTCCGATTTGTGATTTATTGTAGTCGAAATACTTTGAGATGTGTAACTGAGTTATGGTTGTATTTGGTTAATCAGTTTCTGAATATTTCTGCAATTGTGTTCTCCACATATGTGTAGTGTGGACATCTGTTTTGTTCCAGGATATGTGAGTCTGTGCAGCAGTAATTTAGTATACTTGCTGCCGGATTTTTCTTGGATTTCTGGATTTCTATTTCCTAGTAATCGATCCTACTCAGTTCTGTGCGGTTTCAGTTCCGTAGTAATGTCCTTCGATGCCGCTTTCTTCTTGTGTTTTTAATGGAAGAGTAAAAATTTTTGAAACCCCGTATTTTACTTGTATGCGTGTGGGGTGTGATTCTGCGGGATGTTACAATTTCGGCCTAGCTGATTCTGTACTTCATTCTTGAACTCTTTGAACTTGTCAAAAGATTCACTTTTATGTCTCATTAAATAGACATACCCATATCTACTGAAATCATCAGTAAAGGTAATGAAGTACGAATAGCCACCTCTGGCATGTTTACTAAATGGCCCACACACATCACTGTGTATAAGGTCAAGTAAACCTGAAGCCCTTTGACCTTTATTAGGAAAAGGTGACTTCGTCATTTTGCCCATTAAACAAGCTTTGCATGTATCAATCTCCTCATAGGAGAATGATCCCAGCAGTCCATGTTCATGCAACCGCTTAATGCGTTTCTTGTTAATATGGCCTAAACGACTATGCCATAGCAAGGTGCTATCATCAGCATACTTGGCTTTCTTATTATCAATATTTTGTATAGATCATTCCATGTCCAACATGAATAACCCATTGTTAATTGAACCAGTAGCATAAACAATATTATCAAAAGATAAAACACACTTTGAAATATTGCATTCAAAGGAAAACCCTTTCCTGACAAGAGCAGGAATAGAGATAATATTCTTAGTTATACTCGGAACAAAATAACAATTGTCTAGTTCCAATACAAGTCCAGATGGTAATGAGATGTAATATTCCCCTACAGCAACAGCAGCAACCCGTGCTCCGTTTCCAACTCGTAGGTCCACCTCATGCTGCCCCACCTGTCTTCTTCTCTTGAGTTCCTGTACATTTGAACAAATGTGAACTCCACATGCAGTGTCCAACACCCATGATATAGAAGAAGAAAACATGACCTCAGTCACATAAATACCTGAGCCAGAAGTGATGCTTCCCTTCTTGTCTCCTTGGAGCGCTTTACAGTCCTTTTTCCAGTGACCCAGCTGGCCACAGTGGAAACATCTGTATTCCTTCGATTGCTTAACCTTTTGTTTCAGCGCCTTGTTGTAGTTCTTGACTGGGGTTTTGCCCCTCTTCCCCTTCTTCTTGTTCCTGGAAGGAACCATTAAGACAGAGGTTGAAGTCTTTCCCTTCAGAGTCTCCTCAGTAGTCAAGAGCATATTCAGCAACTCTGCCGGCGTACAGTCGATCTTGTTCATATTAAAGTTAATAATGAACGGATCGAAAGAAGGCGGGAGAGACTGCAGAATAATGTCTACAGCAAGCTCCTGATTGATGGTATGTCCCAGTTTCTCTAGAGCCTCCTTGTGCCCAATCATCTTGAGCACATGAGCTCCTACTGGACTCCCTTCAGCCAGTTTGCTCTGAAAGAAAAGCTTGGTCAAATTGTAGCGTTCAGTCCTCGCCTGTGCAGCATATAGCATCTTGAGGTTTGCTATAATTTCTATAGCAGACATATCCTCATGCTGACGCTGCAGCGGTGGCGTCATAGACGCTAGCATCAGGCAAGCGACATCAATACTATCATTAACATGCTTTTCATAGGCTTCCCGAACCGCCCTTGCGGCGTTCGGAGCGGGTTGAGGCGGTATCGCCATCTCGAGGACATACAGTTTCCTCTCTGCCTTAAGAACAATCTTAAGGTGTCCGTACCAGTCTGAGAAGTTTGGCCCAGCAAACTTCTCCCTTTCCAGTAGGGATCGCACATTGAAGTTCATGGTGTTCGTTGCTGCAGGAATCTACAACAATGCAAGAACAGCAAGGTCAGTATCAATGTTAAGAATCAATCAGGACTTAAGAATGATTCTTTTTCTCACTATTTTATCTGACTGAAAAATCCAGCAAAACAGCCCGAAAGAGTAGAACTCTTTTAGTGAGACGGGATCCAGATTTCACACTTGGTCTCCGCGTCCCGCTCAGGCGAGATAAGATGCACAGAGAGTACAAGCACTAATTTCTGCTGTCCCAGCCAATCGCCAACCCGTGCGATTCCCCTTCATCTGGGCAATCCAGCAGACTGTGCCAACTGAGTTGGTACAACACAGTCTCTGATCCCACAGATGGCTGCCTCCATGTGCTACCATATGCGCCACAGCGATAAATCCCTTCTCTGTAACACGCAGGTGTAATCCCGCACAGTCTGAAGATAGATGGACGTGCCCACTGAGTGGGTACAACACGGCTCCAACGATAGTCAGAACAGTGAGGTTTCGCGTCAGAAGGCTTACGAGCTTGAAATTTTAACGTTGGATTTTAACGGTCTTTTATCTTCTCAACTATCATACAATTCCTATGGTGATAGCAGAAGATAAATAAATCATGCATTTCTAATTATATAATTGATAAAGAGAAAGCATGCTGATCTTATGTGGTAAAAGCCCATTAAGCCTAAGTAAGACCTTAACCTAACTTAAGTCTTCACTTGCTTTTCTTCATGGGGCTTTTGCTTCTTATCTGGCCCAACCTAGGGCCCAAGCGCCAATTGCAGCTCAGGTGCGCCCACCAGGGAAAATGCGCCTGTCCCAGAGTCGAACCCTGGACCTCCCACCTGGTCAAGCCACTGCTGCATGCGCCTCTGCCAAGTGTGCTCTGTGCTCTTGTCTGATTAAATTACAAATTAATCTATCTAGACAAGATTGACTCGCAGGTCAATTACACTTTATAAATTAAATAAAATGTGATGCGCAAATCACAATAAATATTAATTTACATTTAAATTCCAGGCTCGCAGGCCCCAGCACAGCACACATTAAACAGGGCAGCCCACATAAGATTAAATAAACAAACATATGGCATCCAATCAGCATGTGATCCAATAAGAAAATGAAATTTCGAAAACCCCATTGGCATCATTTTTTTTTTAATTTTCTTATATGCCCTACAACCTTACAACAGTCCATTAATAGGGATCCACTCACCTTGTCTAGTCAGATCCAATGCCCTTGCATGCACCAAGTCCTAACTGACTTGAGTCGACCAAAAGGTCAACCATGCATGCGTTTAGGGCTGAACGGCCACAATGAGGTCTGGCAAGCGGGTGTGACGCCGGGCCTAACTCATGTGCGCTTAATTAGTTGTCTCAATCAGACATCGCTACACGCCTGTGATGCAGTCGACTTATAGCCACCTCGCGCTTGCGCACAGGTGCTATCTGGTCGACCCATCTAGGCTGTCAGATGGTCTGATCAGACTAGTTGGATCTAACCTAGAGGATGACTTCAACCCTACTAACCTGTCTAAGGATTTACAGTAGGCGCTTAGATCTAAGTGAGGCGCGCAAGTGATGAAGTTTTTGAAGAAAAACTATAACATACAACAAGCGCAACATATAAGCATCATTCATGCGCCACAAACTATAAACATGCGCCAATACTAGCATGTAAAATTTTCGCATGATGATAACCCTAGATCTCTTGAACATGCGCATATAATGGATCACACAAAAAGGGGTCAAGCAACCATAAAAACATGCATAAACCTTGGCTCTGATACCAATTGAAGGTCCCCTAGACAAGGGGATGAAACCCTAATAGGCACATGTAAGGGATTTAAACAGCGGAAGAGGGTTTCTAGATCTATTGCATGCTTTACGATCAACGTTAAAATGATTACATACAAGAGAAGAAATCATACCGATGCCATTTCTAGATGGCGTCTTGGAAGCAAAGATCGAAATGGATCTTCTCCAGAGATGACGCACACAAGATGAGTCTTGGCTCCTCCTTGTCGCCCCTTGTGCTAGCAAGGATCGTCCAAGTATCCTGACCGAATGGAAGGGAAGAGATGAGAAATCCTATGCTTGGCGAGAGCTCCTCTTTTCGTCCACACCTTCACACGCAAGAGATGCAAGTGTCGAAAAGCCCAAAGAGGCGTCAAGAGAGCGTGAGCATTGAGAACGTGAGAGTCATGGTCACGTTTAGAGACATGCTTTCTAAAAATAGAAAAGTCTCAACGTTCATGCGACCACAACTTACCCCAATCGCAAAATGCCTCTTCATTTGAACCATGCGCTCATCCAATGAGCTGGTTCAATTCGGTTTGGTTCAAGAAACCAAACAACCCAAGCCATTAGTCCAGATTACAATAAACCCCTGAGGCTTAAGATCTGACCGTTGATCTCTCGATGCTCCTGATCTCACCGATCTAGCATCCATTCTCTCAATCGAAGCTTACCGATCTTAAGCCCTAATCAATTAAACATGATCAGACCAGATCTCACTCACAATCAGAGATTAAATCCCTTTAAACTGAACCTAAACAATTCAGTCCACACGATCTGACTTAAGTAAGCCATATCATCAAATTGTGCGACCCTAAGGGTTTCCTTTAAATGTCGGTAACGATAACTTACGTCATCACGATCAGCGAGGGGTATCTAGCAACACATCACTGTCTCCCGATATAAAGGAAAGAGTCTTCCAAGACTACACCCAAACCACAGCACAAGTGTGAATCAACTCACTAGGCATACATGTTTCCTTTGCCACTGGATGTTCTTATTGGACAAGCCTGTCAAGCTTGTAACTCCAATATGATGAGCATGATTAGATCAGATGAACATAGTCACCTGGGTATGGCCATACACTTTCTCAATCATCTCATCCAAGGGGGCCCTTTAGAACATCACACTCCAATGAAGGAGACGGCGATCCTTTATCTATCACTAGTGCCCTAACATGACTCAAGCTCACCATCCAAGATAGTCTATAACCATTATGTTTCAAATGATATTGAACTACCTCAAAACAATGACAATCATCATTTAGAAACACAAGTGATCTCAAGTCAGAGGAAATGTGCCACTTGTTGCAATCAAGGATTATTCACATTGTGACAAGCAATTGAATATCCTAGTAGGGTCTGTCCAGTACATCCAATGTACCCATGAGTCTACATCTTATTCCATGCTCGAAGCATCCTATAAGATTAGAATACATATTAGTCTCAATCACATCAAGGCTGTCTTATGTTCACCAAGATATCTCGACTAAGGACAAAAGTGCATGTCAGCCTAGCTGAACAGGATTGAGACATTATTCAGAAGTATATGTATTGCAGCAGATAATATATCAACCTGAATAACAACCATTGCCTTTATAAACATAAGAGTTTATACATGATACTGATACAATCCCAAGGCCTCAAACATTAGCCTTAAGGGCATACCCCAACACCTTGTTGTAGCTCTTGATAGGGGCTTTGCCCTTCTTCCCCTTCTTCTTGTTCCTTGAAGGAACCAGCAAGACAGAGGAGGAAGGCTTTCCCTTCTCAAGAGTCTGCTCTGTGGTACAGAGCATGTTCAGTAACTCTGCCGGAGTGCAATCGATCTTGTTCATATTAAAATTAATAATGAACGGATCAAAAGAGGCCGGGAGAGACTGCAGGATAATGTCTACAACAAGTTCCTGATTGATGGTGTGTCCCAGTTTCTCTAGAGCCTCCTTGTACCCAATCATCTTGAGTACGTGAGCTCCCACTGGACTCCCTTCAGTCAGTTTGCTATGAAAGAAAAGTTTCGTCAAGTTATAGCGTTCAGTCCTTGCTTGTGCAGCATACAGCATCTTGAGATTTGCTATAATATCAATAGCAGATAAATCCTCATGCTGACGCTGGAGCTCTGGCGTCATTGACGCAAGCATAAGGCAAGCGACATCAGTACTATGACTGACGTGCTTCTCATAAGCATCCCGAACCGCCCTTGCGGCGTTCGCTGCGGGTTGAGCCGGTATTGCCGTCTCAAGGACATACAGTTTCCTCTCAGCCTTAAGAACAATCTTAAGCTGTCTGTACCAGTCTGAGAAGTTTGGCCCAGCAAACTTCTCCTTTTCCAGTATGGATCGCAGATTGAGCCCTGTGGTGTTCGTTGCTGCAGGAATCTACAACATTGCAAGAACAACAAGGTCAGTATCCATGTTAGAATCAATCCAGGACTTAAGAATGATTCTTTTCTCACTATTTTATCTGACTGAAAAATCCAATAAAACAGTCCGAAAGAGTAAAACTCTTTTTAGTGAGATGGGATCCAGATTTCATACTTGGTCTCCGCGTCCCGCTCAGGCGAGATAAGATGCACAGAGAGTTCAAGCACTAATCACTGGTAGGCTATCCATGCCAATCGCCAACCCGTGCGATTCCCCTTCATCTGGGCAATCCAGCAGACTGTGCCAACTGAGTTGGTACAACACAGTCTCTGATTCCACAGATGGCTGCCTCCATATAGCTAACATATGCTCAATATGTAGCCTACATGGTCAAGCTGACCTGACCTACTCCCTGGACCACCACGTGCTATGCTGAGCAACGAGAAGCGATAAATCCCTTCTCTGTAACACGCAGGTGTAATCACACATCGTCTGAAGATAGATGGGCGTGCCCACTGAGTGGGTACAACACGGCCCCAACGATAGTCAGAACAGTGAGGTTTCACGTCAGAAGGCTTTCGTGCTTGATATTTGACGTTGGATTTTAACGGTCCATTTTATCTTCTTACTATCATGCAATATCTATGGTGATAGCAAAAGAATAAATCAAGCATGTGCTAATATTTCTTAAACAGTAAATAGAAAGCACAATGATCTTATGTGGTAAATGCCCATAAAAGCCTAAGTAAAAACCCTAGTTTTACACAAGTCTTCACTTGAGCTCTTTATGGGTCTCTTGCACTTTATCTGGCCCAGCCCGGGCCCAAGTGCCCTCTCTGCAGCTCAAATGCGCCCATCAGGTAGCATGCGCCTGTGCTAGAGTCGAACTCTAGACCTCCCACCTGGTGAAGCCACTGACTGCAAGCGCTTCTGTCATGTGTGCTCTGTGCTCATGTCTGATCAAATTACATTTTAATCTATCTAGACATGAATTGACACGTAGGTCAATTGTACATTATTATAAATTAAAGTGTGATACACAGATCACAATAAAAATTTATAATTAATTCCAGGCACGCAGGCCCCAGCACAGCACACAAATTAGGGCAGCCCACATAAGATTAAATAGACACCCAATCAGGTTAAATAAGCATACATGTGATCCAATCAGAAAATAAAATTTTTGAAAAACCCCATGGCATCAATTTTATTTCCTTGTGTGCCCTACTACCTTACAACGGTCCATTAATAGGGATCCACTCATCAGACCAAGTCAGACCCACTGCCCTTGCATGCATCCAGTCATAACTGACTTGTGTTGACCTAGTGCTCAACTATGCATGCCTTAAGGGCTGAACGTCCCACATGATTTCTGGCAGGCGGGTGTGATCCCGGGCCTTAATCATGATCGTTCACTAGGCGCCTCAATCAGACATCGCTACACGCCCTTCTGCAGTCGGCCTATAGCCACCTGTATGCGTGCGCATAGGTGCTATCTGGCCGACCCATCTAGGCTGTCAGATGGTCTGATCAGGCTGTTGGGTCCAGACTAGACTGACGACTTCAACCCTAGTAACCCGTCTAAGTATATCAAGTAGGCGCTTTAGAGATCTAGGTGAGGGGCGCGCAAGATCATAAGTGTTTGATAAAAACTCTTCAACATGCGCAAAACAAATATCATGCGCAACTTAAGTAAAAACCAAAACACATCTAATGTCTAGCATGTATGTTGGCATGATGATTTATAACATGCGCAAGTCATGTTTAGATCTACTTTTAAACCGCATGGATCACAAAATAAGCAATCATATGGATCAAGCCAAAACACTAGCTCTGATACCAATTGAAAGGGGGCGAAACCCTAATTCAGGCGCATATAAAATTTTTCATGGGCGAAAACAAGGGTTTCATGAAGATCGCATGGCATGAACATATGATCAACTATTAGTTCTTGCAATGAGAAGATAGGATGTTACCATGGCCATTATTTGGATGGCGACTTGGAAGAATATAGAGGGCGAGCGGCTCTCCTCCAAAGCAGTCGCACACAAGGTGACGATGGCTACTCCCTTTTCTTCTTTGTGCTAGCAAAGTTCCAAGGTGTCCTTCAACGTGTAGGAGAAGATGAGATGTTCTTCTTCTTGGCTAAGCGAAAACTCTCTACCTCTTCTCTTTCGTGGAGCCTCGACACACACACGAGAGGAGAAGCATTCATTCGAGAGAGAGGGAGGCGTTGAGGCGTTATCCAACGTGGGAACGCTTATGGCTTCCAAAAATAGAAAGTCATCAAGCCATGCGCCCATGTTTTCGAACCAACCAAAACGTCTTCTCACTTTGAACCATGCGTTCACTTATGTGAACCAGTTCTATTGCATTTGGTTCAAAGACCAAATCAAACCAAGCCATGGTCTAGATCTCATATGAACCAGATGGCTCAAGATCTAACCACACATCTCTTGATGCTCTTGATCTCATCGATCAAGCATCAATTCTCCCGATCGAAGCTTACCGATCTCAAGCCCTAATCAATCAAACATGATCAGACCAGATCTCACTTCCAATCAGAGTTTAAACTCCTTTAAACTGAACCAAAACCATTCAGTCCACACGATCTGACATAAGTAAGCCATATCATCAAATTGTGCGACCCTAAGGGTTTCCTTCAATGTCGGTAACGATAACTTACGTTATCACGATTAGAGAGGGGTATCTAGCAACACATCACTGTCTCCCGATATGAAGGAAAGAGTCTTCCAAGACTACACCCAAACCATAGCACAAGTGTGAATCCAATTCACTTGACATACATGTTTCCTTTGCCACTGGATGTTCTCATTGGACAAGCGTGTCAAGCCTGTAATTCCAATATGATGAAAATGATTAGATCAGATGAACATAGTCATCCGGGTATGGCCATACACTTTCTCAATCATCTCATCCAGGGGGCCCCTTTAGAACATCACACTCCAACAAGGAGAGGCAATCCTATATCTATCACTAGTGTCCTAACATGACTCATGCTCATTATCCAAGATAATCTATAACCATTATATTTCAAATGATATTGAATTACCTCAAGACAATGCCAATCATCATTTAGAAACACAAGCGATCTCAAGTCAGAGGAAATATGCCACTTGCTTGCATATAAGGATTATTCACATTGTGACAAACAATTGAATATCCTAAGTAGGGTCTGTCCAGTACATCCAATGCACCTATGTGTCTACATCTTATTCCATGCTCGAAGCACCCTATAAGATTGGAACACATATTAGTCTCAATCATATCAAGGCTGTCTCATGTTCACCAAGATATCTCGACTAAGGACAATGCTAATGTCAGCCAAACTGAACACCATTGAGACATTATTCAGAAGTATACATAACAGCAGCAGATAATGTAACAACCTGAATAACAACCATTGCCTTTATAAACTTATACATAGTTTATACATGATACTGAAATCATCCCAAAGGCCTCAAACATTAGCCTTAAGGGCATACCCCAACACTTGGAACCCTAGAATTGCATGTTAGGATCCCTTCCTTAGGTTAGATCCAACTTGATCTATTCTAGTAGAATAATTGCCATAATTATAACATGAATATATAAATCAATGTCTATTTGTCAAATGTGGAGATCTTGCACAAAAGTGAGGATCGGAATGTTGGAGATCCATGAGTAAAACTAGTGTTGAGGCTCGGATGCACGAAAGTGATCCTTGAGATTCCACTAGAGATTATCAACCTAGAACTCGAATGCACGAAAGTGATCCTTGAGTTCATTGATTGATGATTTACTTATCATTAGTCTGGGATAAGTCTTGCGCGAAAGCAAGGATTGGTCCCTGCATGATTGTCTGCACGAAAGTGAGATGATCCCTTTATGAAGTAAATTAAGTCTTTATCATGATAAAATTAGAGTGACAACCTTTTATTTATATCTAATCATTAGAATCAAGGTGGATGAAACCCTAGTCTCATACTTATCTCTCTGATTTACTTTACACTCTTTTCGTTCACTTGCATCATATTCAGTTTACTTAGCTAGTAAGAATACAATTGTTTGGTACTTAACAATAAGGTCTCTTATCATAAAGATTATTCTGGGATGTCTATTGCAGAAATAGCGAAATTCCACTCTTATCTTGTTACATGCAATATTTGTAAGTCTTCTGATCATTTTACTTATGAATGTCAATTTAGAACTCATGCAAATCCCAATTTACTATGTTATCAAGATGATCATTATTATTCTAGTTGGGAAAATCAAAATTCTTTTTATGATGATTGTCATGATCATGTTTCTGTGCCATACTATGAGGATACTGAAAAATCTAGCTTAGAAATCATGTGTGAAAAAATTATGGCAAATCAAAGTAAGCACATTGAGGATCTTAAGAGTTTAGTTAATCAAAGTTCTTTTCAAGAAGAATCTTTGACTGCTAATACTGAATTGCTAGAAAACCAGATTGCTCAACAAGATTGGTTATTTGAGTTTGATACTGAAAAACTTGATTTAGAAAATTCTCCCACTGATTATGATTGTTTTGAGATTGAGTCTTATGTGAATATTCATGAATCTCACTCTGATTTTGATGATTGTAAAATTGATTCCTTTGATAGTTTAGTTAAGGAAAAGTTTGAAGAAATTGAAATTGAAAAACCTTCTTTTGATAATAATTCTGATTTTGATGTAAATTTATATATGGTTAAATCTGATGAGCATGATGAAGGTTCAAAAATTATAGACATTAATGAACACCACTGTGATTTTGGTGATATTTTTGAAATTAATGATAAATCTCTTGTGGTCAACCCTGATTCTATTAATTCTTTTTCATATGATTCTGATTTTGACTCTTCTGATGATGAATTATTTATGGGCAAGCATGAGGAAATTGATTTTGAAGTGTCTCATCTTGATTTTGATAATGATTTTGATATTGATAAACTATTTGATTGTGAGCAAGAGGAACCTGAAGATGATTTGAAAATTACAAATACTGATGAATCTCACTCTGATGTTTTGCCCATATCTTTTGTTGAATATTTTGATGAATTTGAAAAATTATGCTTTATTGAGGAATCTAATGAAAGACATAAACATTATTATGATGATCCAATGCTTGATTATTTTGATCAAAGTCCTACTTCTATTGCCATTGAAAATATTAATCTGAAGAAAGGACTTATGATTTTGCTTTTTGATAAACATAGAAAGATCATAAAGATTTCTTTGAGTGGATTTGAGAAGTATGATTTTGATATCCGCATATTTAAGAGAGCCACTTTGATTGTGATTCACCTGAGATTTTGGATTTTTGGATTTGTGGCTAAAATTTTTAGACAGCGGAAAAGAAAGAGATTATATGCTCTTTATTTTGGTACTGATTCACCTGCTTCACCATGATATTGATTTTTGGTCAAGCTAATGACCTAAAAATTAGCGCTTCTTGGTAAGCAACCCAAGCACTTTTGCTTAGTTTAGTTGCTTTTATTTTAGTTAATTTTTCTTTTTGTTTTGTAGGGAGAATAAATTTTTTGCAAAATACGGCACTACCGTAATCTGCTTTACGGTACCGTATTTTTGGTCTGATTTCCACTCGAGAGTTTTTGGTATTTTATGGCACTATAGTAATATTGTTCACGGTACCGTATTTTTGAGTCGATTTTAACCCGAGAGTTCTTTGTAAATTACGGCACTGCCGTAAAGCATTTCACGGTACCGTATTTTAAAGCTGCCCTCTGCTTATTGAGTAGGTGTTTTCTAGCTGCGATTTTAAGAAACCGGGTTGGGAAAAATTTTTATCTCTTGCACCATCACGAAGTACTCATCTTTGTCTATCATCTGGATATTTTTTCTGAATTTTAAAGTCCATGGATCATTCTGAAACACATAGCAACTTTTCGATTCTGATTAATTTCTGCAGCAGTTTTTTCTGACTGTTCTGACTAGCGCTTTTGCTGCCACTTTTTAAGATGTTTCGGTGACGTGAAACCCAGATTTTTCACTTGAAATTGGAAGATCGTGTGTCATTCTACCTTTTGGATTAATTATTTTCATGAAAATATTTTCTGATCATTCTAGGACACATAGCAACTTTTTGAATCTGATTAACTTTTGTGCAGTTTGTGCAGTTTTTAATCTGAATAGCCTTCTTTCTGTTGATACCCTAAATTCCTGAAAGATTTTGATCCTTCAATTTTCATACGTCTGGAAAGAACATATCTCATTCTATTACATGGTTCTGTCCATTTTCTATTTGGATCATTAAATTTTATTCTAGGGTATGGCTACTTTTCATAAAAAAATTTAAAAACTGTACAGTTTGCTTTCTACCAGTTATTGCTTATTTTGCATCCAAATTTAGAAATCTTCAAGAGCAACTGTCTTCCACCTCTAACCACCACTGCATCTGCCTCTGACATCACTGTATCCAGCCGTCGACACTGGATTATACCATCTGCAGATTCTTACTTCTTTTGCTGCCTCTTATTCCATTTATTTTATTTATGCAATAGAATATTCATTAGTGACTGATTTTCTATTCTTGCAGAGCTATCTCTCACACCCACCAGCCGACGATCTCACCTCTAGGACTGTGATCTCTAGCACGCCACTAGAGATTACTCACTCTACTGTTGGCATCATCATCATTGACAGCAGCTTTTCAGCTAGCCTCTGTTCACCCTCTGCTTCTTGCCTGCTCGACTCTTTCCACCGGTATCCTCTTCAGACCTTCGGCGACATCTCTAACTCTTCTTTGAGAAAATTATTTTTATCATTATTATTTTCAGACTGAGCCTTATGTACCTTAAATTTGCAGGTAAAATTTTAAAAAAGGCACATCTTTGGACCTTGCAGCATCTACCCCGACACTATTTTTGATCCGAGCCTTATGTATTTTCGGTCAGAACCTGCTATATAGTTTTGTGAGTATTGTTTGCACTTCCCTGTGATTATTTGTTTTGATATGATTGTCTACACTTTTCTTCTCTTAGGTCTATCACTTTACATCCTTTGCATTGTCTGAGCCTTATGTGAATATATCACTTTACATCTCATGATTGTTGAGTTTGATGCTTCTACACCTCTGTGACCGCCGCCACTGCTATTCTATTTCACATGCTTATTTTTCTTTTCAATGAGGATTTGTGGTGATGATGAGTATATTCTTGTTTTATATTATTGAGGACTTGATTGAGTGATGATGAATGTGTTCATAACAGTGATTAGAAAGAAACCTATCATGTTAGATTTATTTCTTCAATGCATATCTATCTTTTGAAATTTGACATTGGTTGATGCATGAAATTTTGGGTAGATGTATTATTTGAGGAATAAAATCTAAAGGTGAAACTACTCCTTTGAATAAAATAAGTATATGTGTATGATTTGTGAATTGATATCAATTGATCAGCCTAGTAGATGTTTAGTCTATTTTGCTATTTGTTGGGAAGGAAGAATCCAAGATCCATAAAAATAGTGAGAGACTCCCCTACTTGGCACTATGTAAAATTGATAGTGGTATCTAAGACATGGGTTGAAGTCTATGCATAAAAAATAATGAGTGTGAAAAATAATAAGACTCCTCTACTTGGCACTGTGTAAAATTGACAGTGATACCGAAGAAAGAGTTGAAGTCAAAATAAAAAGTGTGTATCTATGTGGGTACATGCCATCTTTACAAAAACAAACAAAATACATAAAAAAAAAATGTGTGGAAAAAGATCTTGGAAACCTAATTTCTGTAAACAAAAGCATGATAGATTTGAACTGAGAACTAGGTAAAATCATGAGATTGAAAATTCTATTTATTATACAAGTTGCAAAGTTTTATTTGATTGAGTTGTGGATCTAGAGGATTGAATTCTTAGAATGATATGTTTATTTGAAGTTTTGTGAAACAATTGATGGAATTTTTCATTGATGATTGTATTTTAGAAATTTATTGAGCATGAAAAGGTTATTCTTTTAATCAAGTTTTGATTTTTGCTTGAGGACAAGCAAAGTTTGAGCCTTATGTATTTTGATGACACCAAAATATATAGTATATTTTGTATCATTTTATGTATCTTTTCATGCTAAATTGAGGATCTTTTTGCTTATTTTTATGCCAAATTCATCGAACATTGCAAAGTCTACTTCTATTTTGGTTTTTTATGTTTTTCAGGTAAAAAGGCACTATTTTGAGGCATTTTCAAGCAAAATCAAAGACATGAAAGAGTTACCATCATCAAGAGAAGATCACCCAAGAAATTTCACGCAAAACGGAGCAAATCAGCCAAAATACGATAGTGCCGTAACCTATTTTACGGTACCGTATTTTCATACGCTACCGTAAAATCAGAGCACCTGCCGTAATTTGGGGAGTTTTCCAAACAGAAGGTTTTCCTGATTTTACGGCACTGCCGTAAAGAATTACACGGGCCGTATTATGGAGCGCTTCAGAACAGAGAGATTCGCCGAAATTACGGCACTGCCATAAACTATTTTATGGTACCGTATTTTGAGCAATTTTTGACTAGAAAGTTGCCTAGAAAATACAGCACTACCGTAATCTATTTTACGGTACCGTAATTACACTCAAAAACGCAATTTTTACGGGTCCGATTCTTGCGCGAACCATAACTTTTGATCTAGAGCTCCAAATTGAGATCTGAAAGTTGCTGCGGACTCATCCTTAAGAGGAGAAGACACACGAACCAAAAAGGGGGATTTTTATCACGTATCAAGAGAGCAATTGTCAGAGAGGTGGTTAGGGTTTGGCTTCACGCCGAGAGCCGTGGAGGACACCTCTGGCTGTGATTTTCACGCATAAGCTTCACCGGGAGGAGAGGAGGACACCACAGAAGTTTTAGAGAAAAATGAGATCAATTGGAGGAGAAATTAAAGAAAGAAGAGCCATCGATACTATTCATCATTGAAATTGCAAAATATGGCTGTGAAATATTTCACAGCCGTGCTGTATTTTCTTAACTCCTCTTTTCCTTTGATTTTCGATTTCTGATCGCCATGAATTATTGTATTTTCTTCTCCATGCAAGCTTAAACATGTTTGTGGCATGGGTGTAATTCACTTTGATTTCTTAATGATTAGATAACTCTTATTTTCGTCAGAATAGTTTTATTATGATGATTTTGCTCATGTGATATTTGTGCTTAAACTCTCTATAGATCCATGTTACTAATCATGTTTTTAGAGTTTTTGCAATGAGACTGAAAGGTGATTTGCTTGAGAACTTGGAACCCTAGAATTGCATGTTAGGATCCCTTCCTTAGGTTAGATCCAACTTGATCTATTCTAGTAGAATAATTGCCATAATTATAACATGAATCTATAGATCGATGTCTATTTATCAAACGTGGAGATCTTGCATGAAAGTGAGGATCGGAACGTTGGAGATCTATGAGTAAAATTAGTGTTGAGGCTCGGATGCACGAAAGTGATCCTTGAGATTCCACTAGAGATTATCAACCTAGAACTCGGATGCACGAAAGTGATCCTTGAGTTCATTGATTGATGATTTACTTATCATTAGCCTGGGATAAGTCTTGCGCGAAAGCGAGGATTGGTCCCTGCATGATTGTCTGCACGAAAGTGAGATGATCCCTTTATGAAGTAAATTAAGTCTTTATCATGATAAAATTAGACTGACAACCTTTTATTTATATCTAATCATTAGAATCAAGGTGGATGAAACCCTAGTCCCATACTTATCTCTCTGATTTACTTTACACTCTTTTCGTTCACTTACATTATATTCGGTTTACTTAGCTAGTAAGAATACAATTGTTTGGTACTTAACAATAAGGTCTCCGTGGTTTGATATCTTTCTTTATTACTTCGAGTATTCATGCAGTTGCGGATCACAACAACAATCATTTGAGCACAGATCCAATCTGTCTCTAGGGACATTATCATGTAAGTACACAATCGCAGATGTATATAAACATTACTAATGACAATGCTAGGATGATATAAATATCAGAGTTAAGTAGCACAAAGGTCGACCAAAAGTAGGTCTCAGGGCATATACACCAACAATCTCCCACTTGCACTTAGACTTAGAGGTTGAGGATTTTCAACCCCATGTCCCTGGCATGACCATCATGCTTCTGCTGCACCAAAGCCTTGGTCAGTGGATCTGCTAGATTGTTCTCTGTATCAACTCTGCTAATCTTGACATCACCTTGATTAATGATCTCTCTGATCAAGTGAATTCTCTTGAGTATATGTTTGGATCTTTGATGAGACCGTGATTCCTTTGCCTGTGCAATGGCCCTATTATTGTCACAATAGAGCTCAATGGGATCCACAGCAGTTGAAACCACCTGAAGATCAGATATGAACTTTCTTATCCAAACAGCTTCTTTGGCTGCCTCAGAAGCAGCGACGTACTTGGCCTCTGTTGTAGAATCAGCTATAGTGGACTGCTTGAAGCTTTGCCAATAAACAGCGCCTCCATTTAATTGGAACACATAGCCGGCTTGCAATCTAAAGTCGTCAGGGTCAGACTAAAATGATGCATCAGTGTAGCCCTGAACACTGAGTTCTTCCTGTCCCCCGTAGGCCAAGAACAAATCCTTAGTTCTTCTGAGATACTTAAGGATGTTCTTTACAGCCACCCAGTGCTGCAGACCTAGATTGGATTGGTATCGGCTGATTATGCTCATAGCATAAGCCACTTCTGTTTTAGTACACAACATTGCATATATGATCGATTTTACTGCCGAAGCATAGGGATCTCGACTCATATCATCCATCTCAGCCTGTGTGTTGGGACACTGGCTGTTTGTGAGAATAAGGTCATGTCTTATTGGAAGGTATCCTCTCTTGGATTGCTCCATATAGAACCTTTCCAATACCTTATCAATGTAGGTACTTTGACTAAGGGCGAGGAGCCTCTTGGATCTATCTCTGTAGATCTTCACGCCTAGGATATAGGCGGCCTTCCCTAAGTCTTTCATTTCGAAACATTTCCCCAACCATGTCTTCACAGACTGAAGGCTAGGGATGTCATTTCCGATGAGTAGTATGTCATCGACATACAAGACCAGAAAAGTCACCAAGCTCCTACTGAATTTTCTGTATACACAGGTGTCATCTTCGCTTTTGATAAAGCCATAATCTCTCACAACTTCATCAAACTGTAGATTCCAACTTTGAGATGCTTTCTTTAATTGATAAATGGATTTCTTTAGCTTGCAGACATTACTTGTATCTGCAGGATGGATGAATCCATCAGGCTATGTCATGTACACATCCTCTGTTAGCTTTCCGTTAAGGAATGCTATTTTAACATCTATATGTCATATCTCATAATCATGATATGCAGCTATAGTAAGTAGAATCTGAATAGATTTGATCATGGTAACGGGTGAAAAGGTTTCATCATAGTCCACCCCGTGGACCTATCTGAATCCTTTAGCCACTAGTCTATCTTTGTAGGTAACTATGTTGCCATCCATGTCAGTCTTTCTTTTGAAGACCCATTTACACCCTATGGGTTTTACTCCATCAGGCAGCTCAACTAAATCCCAGACTTGGTTAGCTCACATGGAATCCATCTTGGATTGCATGGCCTCATGCCATCTCTCGGAGTCCGGTCCAGAGACCACCTCATCGTAGGTATTTGGCTCATCTTCAATGATGAAGATTCCGTCGTGTTGGGTTGGCAGCAACCCATACCTCTTTGGTGCACGACGAATCCTCCCAGACCTTCATGTGACTTGTGTCTGATCCTCAGGTTGCCTAGCAACCAGTGCAGATGGCTCAGGTTCCAACTCTTTCTCTTGTGGTTGCACTTGGACCTCGTCCAAGTCAAACTTGCTCCCACTAACTTTTTTCTTAAGAAATTCTTTCTCTAGAAAGACAACACCCCGAGCAACAAAAACTTTGTTCTCGGTGAGAACATAGAAGTAGTAACCCTTAGTTTCCTTAGGGTGCCCCACAAACACACACTTATCAGATCTAGGTTCTAGCTTGCTAGAATCCTAACGTTTGACATAAGCCTCATATCCCCAGATCTTGATAAAAGAGTGATTAGGGCATCTCTCACTCCATACCTTGTATGGAATCTTTGAGACACTCTTAGATGGAGCGTTATTCAGTATAAGAGAAGCTGTCTCAAGTGCGTGACCCTAGAATGAGGGTGGTAGAGTTGCATGACTCATCATGGATTGGACCATGTCCAATAAAGTTCGATTTCCCCTCTCAGACACACCATTCCATTGAGGTGTTCTAGGAGGAGTGAGTTGGGATAGGATCCCACACTCCCTAAGATAGTCAAAGAACTCACCGCTCAGGTACTCTCCACCTTGATCAGATCGAAGAGCTTTAATGGATCTTCCAAGTTGGTTCTCTACTTCATTTTTGAACTCCTTGAACTTCTCAAAGGATTTAGATTTATTCCTCATCAAGTAGACATAACCATGCATACTAAAGTCATCAGTGAAGGTAATGAAGTAGATGTGTCCTCCTCTGGCTTGTTTATTGAATGACCCTCACACATCAGTATGAATGAGATCCAACAAACCTTGTGCCCTCTCACCAGTTTTGGTGAAGGGTGCTTTTGTTATTTTCCCTAATAAACAAAGCTCACATGTATCAAATTCCTCCAAGGAACTTGAATTTAACAATCCATTTGCATGGAGTTGTTGAATGTGATTCTTGTTTATATGGGCCAATCGACAATGCCACAGGAAGACACCAATTGAACCACTCAGTTTGGTCCTCTTACTATTTACATTACAAATAGAACTATTCATGTCCAAGACATATAAACCATTGCACAATGTACCCTTCCCATAAAACATATTTGCAAATGAAAAAGAACAGGAGTTCTCCTTTATTTCAAATATAAAACCTTTCCTTGCTAAGCAAGGATATAATGTTTTTGGTTAGAGAAGGTACATAAAAGCAATTGTCTAGTTCTAATTGAGGTCCAGAAGGGAGGGAGAGTGTCAAAACTCCTATAGCAATAGCAGCAACTTGTGCTCCGTTTCCTACTCGTAGGTCAATCTCTCCAGCCCGTACCAATCTACTTTTCTTGAGCCCTTGCATATTTGTACAAATATGAGCTCCGCATGCGGTATCCAATACCCATGACATATAAGTAGAAAGGTTGACTTTGGTAACATAAATACCTAAGCATGAAGATGAGGCCTTGCCTCTCTTCTTCTCATTCTGAAGTTGCACCATGTCCTTTAACATGTGAGGTGGCCCTCCACATGAATAGCACTTATTATTCCTGATCCTTTCTATCTTTAATTTCAGTTCCTTGGTCAAGCCTTTCGGCTCAACACACTCAATATCAACTCTAGGAGGATTGAGCCTAACCAATTCATTAAAGAGCTGCTTTAGATGAGTAATAATCTTTGAGGCACTCTTCAATTCATATTGCCCTCGAAACCCAGGCGACATGTTGGTTAGCATCAATTCAACAACCTCCAAAGTATCAGCCTGATGCTTATCATATGCATTCTTCTTAGCTGCTAAGGCCGAGCATGGAAGTGGCTCAGGAATAGGCTGCTCAAGGACATATAGCTTCCTCTCGAGCTTGAGCACAATTCTCAAGTTAATATACCAATCCATCAAGTGGGATCCAACCAACTTGTCCTTCTCAAGAAGGCATCGCAGTGACAATCCGCTATTGTTTGTAGCCATTGTTCTACAACAACCAAGAAAAGCAGATTAGTACTACTTCAAGTCATTTAAACTGGACTTGTTTTAAATGACTATGGCTCCCACTATTTTAATCGAATTGATAACCCACAAAGTCAATCGGGAAATTTATTATTTCCTAGTGAAATGGGATCCTTATTCCACATAGGGCTTCGCGTCCTACGAGGGTGGGATGAGATACACAAAGTGACCCATGCTTCTTAAGGTGGGCAGGCCGGCCGATTGCTCTAATCAACTCCCCTTATTGAGACAGTCTAGGCATTCCATGTCCAGCGAGGGCTGGATACAACATGAAATCCCAACCTCTCAATGATGCCTCTAGAGTTTCATCATGTGCTCAGCACATATGAAAATCTAGTCAAGTCCATTCCTAACTGTTATGCCCAGGGCCAATGAGTTTTCTTGCAAAGGCGTGCCTATATAAACTGGACTAGGGAAACAATTGCCACCACACACCTTCTAAAGATAAGTGGGTGTGTCCCACGAGGGTGGGAAACAGTTCACAACACAACTGATCGATAGTTTGATGAGGGCTAAGCGTTAGAAGGCTATTAGACTTGATATGTTATTTGAGGGTTTTTGAGGTCTCATCAACTCAGTTTTATCTTATGTCTAACATTACAGGCATGCAATCCTATAGTGACAACATAACGATAAAAGGATGATGTGATCATAATCTATTCAAGACAATGAACCAACCTAGGCCAAAAGAGAGGTTCAATTCTTGACCTAGAACTCTAGCCCCCAAGACAAGACCTAGCCTAGCCGACCTCTAGCTTGATCTTCAAGGTTGACTCCAAGGTCCTCCAATGGTGAACCGCCACCTTGCAAGGGCCAAGAAAGCTAGCTCACAACCCCTAAGGCTCGGCCATGCTATTCTTGCGCCACCAAGCAAGCTTACGCCACCCTTGATGCTTGTTGCGCCATCAAGCAAGGAGGCGCAACCAAACAAGCATGAGCCAAGGCTCCAAGGGATATGCACCACCCTAATCTTCTTCAAAACAAAAGAAATGCAGCACGCAGGCCTCACAAGGATACATCACAGGCATGCAAAGGGGCTTGACTCATGATCACAACATCATGCACATTCAAGGCACTTACTCATGCAATTCTACATGCTCATGAAAAAACATAAAATCTAAAATTTTACTTTTTTATAAAACAAGTCTCTTTTCCTCATCTTCTTATCACAAATCTTTTGGTTATTTGCGATTAATTTTCAATGATGATTTTATAGATCCTATCAGCTGGCAATTTTGTCAGATCAAGAGACTTGGCCAGTCTGAAGACACAATGTCCGTCCTACTTGACAAAACTACGTGCGCTTTTGATCTTAAATCAATCAAGAAAAACAACCCAAAAATCCAAAAGATATTGACAAAGAGGATAGGAACAAGAAACTTTTAATTTTTGTACTTTAAGAAAAATATGCACCATACTAATATGCAATTTGCAAAAATTGAAATATAGCATGTGAGCATGAAAGAACATCGTTCGAGGCTCGCAAGTCGCTCTGATACCATTGTTGGGAAACCCCGAGGATATTTTATTATTTTTCTGAGATAGACATTACAGATTACATTGCGCAGTGGAAGAATATCCCCGAAACAGGCCAGTCCCAAAAACCCAGTGAAGATCGTCTTGCGAGGGAGTCGATACGATGTGATAGAAAGTACCTAGAGCAAGCGTGAATGTCGATGTTGAGGTAGACGCCCAAGCGTGCGCCCTCTGCAGTCTCAGACACACGGATGCCTCAAGCTCTCTTCTTCCATGCCCGGTGCTCGCCTCGGGAAGAAGATCCAAGCCTTTGATTACTCCTTTGAACACTTGCACCAACCTTGATGAAAGGATGCACCAAGGGAGGAGATAGGGAGATGATGCCGCCAAGCACTTCTTCTATTTGCGCCAAGAGGAAGAGAAGAAACAAGCTTGCGGCTATTGAAGAATAAGCCACCAAGGCCTTGCTTCCCTTGTGCCAAAGGAAGAGGAAGAAGAGAAGAAGCTTGGGGCAAGAGAAGATGGAAGAAGAAAGCACCAATCTATTTCTTGCTCTCACCCCTTGATGTGCTCACGCCAATTGATTGTGTGTTAAGGGGCTCACGCATGCCTCTAATATATAGAAGCAAGAGGTGGTGGCAAAGCAAGGGGTGGGCGCAAGTTTCATGAAGATAAATCGGCTAGGGTTAGGGTATGGGAGAAATTAGGGTTTGAGATAAGGAAAGTCTCCAAGACTTTACCATACACCTCATTCAACCAAGCCATATGCGCCCAAGAGTTTCCTAAGAAGTTCTCAAGCCATATTAGCCCCAAGACATCAATGGATGAAGGGGGAGGCGCTAATTGCTTCCTAATGAAGCAAATTGCGGCACCCAAACCTCATTATGCCCTTAGGCGCCAATGGGGTTTGGTTTCTCCCTATTATACCCTTTTAGCCAATTATCTCTTCAAGACGACTTGTTATTGGGCCTCATTGGGTAATGACTTAGCCCAAACTTCATTGCATGGGTTGATTAAGCAATTGGATACAATCCAATGCAACTCTAATCCAAATGTGACCAACCATGGTCAAATTCGGGTCAACCTGCCAAAAATGAAGTTTGGCTCCAATAACATTCTTCCATCTCATCAGGCCCATTGACGCTGATGAAATCTCCAAAATAGATCTGAGCTATCAAATAACTCGATCATAAGGCTTCCCGATCAATACGAGAACTCGAGTATCAAGGTGTGCGACCCCGTAGGATCCTTTGACCTTGGCAGTGCTGACCTAAGGTCACCACAAGCAATGAGTGTTGCCTAGCAGTGCATCGTTACTACCCAAGTCATCGGAATGGATATCAACATCGACATCCCCATCATCGCGACTAGGTATAGATACATTATTGTCCCTTTGCCAAACTAATATCCGATTGGACAAGTGTGTCATAACTTATTTTCACCCAATCACATGGTTATGACTAAATCAGGTTCTCACTAATGACACCAAAATATATAGTAATTTTTGTGCCATTTCATGAGTATTTTTGTGTCATATTCATAGACTTTGCTTATTTTTATGCCTTTTTTATCAATATTTACGGAATCTACACTCTTTTCTATTTTTGATGATTTTCAGGCAAAAAGGCATGATTTTTAGTCGATTTTGAGCAATCTAGATGCATAGATGAATTTAGAACATCAAGTGGAGATCACATGCCAAATTTCAGAAGAATTGGAGCTTCAAAAGTGAATTACGACAACCCCATTATGGGTATTACAGTACTGTAATTTGACTGCACTCGCAGATCAAAATCACGGTACTTCAGTAATTCCTGAGAGGTGTCGTATTTTGGGATTTTTTTCGACCAGAGAATTTCAAGAGATTACGGCACTGCCGTAACAAACTTTACGGGCTGTAATTTGGACAACTTTTCACCCCGAGAGATTTGAAGGAATACGGCACTGCCGTAATGATGTTTACGGGCCGTATTTTGGTCCAGAAACCCACAGAAGAAATTACAGCATGGCCGTAATATTGTTCACAGGCTGTAATTTTGTCCCACAGTTTATAGAACCAAATTACGGCACTACCGTAAAGAAAATTATGGTTGTAATGTTTATCTAGACACGCAAGTTTTTCGGGCCCGAATCTTGCGTGGACCATATCTTTCGATTCAGACCTCCAAATTGAGATCCGAAAGATGCTGCGGACTCATCTTAAAGAGGATAAGATATACAAAGTGGGGAGGGGAATTTTTATCTAGAATCAAGAGAGCAATTAATAGAGAGGCACTTAGGGTTCGGCCTGGCGCCGAGACGCGTAGAGACCACCTCAGGCCGAGATTTTTACACAGAAGCTTCACCTGGAGGAGAGGAGGATACCCCAGAAGCTTTAGAGCAAAAGGAGTTCTATAGGAAGAGGAATCAATGAAAGAAGGGTCGCAGCACTGGTCACAAGCGGAATTACGGATGTAATTTCTATTATAGCTGTGTTGTAATGTTATTTCTCCCTTTTCTTCGATTTCTGATCATTCTAAACAATGGATTATTGTAATTCTCCATCCATGCTTGATTAGACATATTATGGGACATGGGGTGTAATCCTTTTGATTTTTAATGACTAGATAACTATTATTTTCATCATGATAATCCTCGTTGTGATAATTCTGCTTTTGTGATGAACCATCTTTAATTCTCCTTAGATTTATATTATCTGCATGTTTTAGAATTTTGTGAAATAGACTAAAAGGTTGATTGTGAAATTTGGAACCCTAAAAAATCATTGAGTTTGGAACTTATCATAAGAGATTAGGTTTGTTCTTTGAATTCTGATTTTTAGTGATTTTATTGCCATGTTAGATAATTTGAATCTAGGATTGAGTTATTTTGTCAAACGTGGAGCTCTAGCATGAAAGTGAGGATCGGAACGTTGGAGAACCCTTAGTAGAACTTGTGTTGAGACTCGGATGCACGAAAGTGATCCTTGAGTTTCCACTCGAGACGATCAACTTAGAACTCGGATGCACGAAAGTGATCCTTGAGTTCTTCGTTTGATGATTTACTTATCATTAGCTTGGGATAAATCTTGTGCGAAAGCGAGGATCTGTCCCTGCATGATTATCTGCACAAAAGTGAGATAATCCCTTCATGGAATAAATTAGGTCTTTATCATAATAATATTTGACTGACGACCTTTTATATCTAGTCATTGAAATTAAGGTGGATGAAACCCTAGTCCCAGTTTCTCTCTGATTTATCTTTTCACCCTTTATATTGCTTACTTGCATTAAAATCGGTCGCTTAGCTAGTAAGAATACAACTATTTGGTACTTAACACATAGGTCCCTGTGGATTTGATACTTTCTTTATTACTTCGAGTATCCGTGTACTTGTGGACACTACAAGTTTAGGGACAACAAGTTTTTGGAGCCGTGCCAGGGAGTGACAAAAGTCCCTGTATGCCAACACTTAGGTTTTTGCCGCGACACCTGAAATAAGTCTACCTACTAGTATTCATAAGTGTGTCCTTTCGGATCACAACAAGTTTTTGGCATTGTTGCCAAGGAATAGTCCAAGGTACACGCCAAACAACTTAGGATACAATAAGTTTTTGGTGCCGTTACCGGGGACCTTAGTTTTAGTTGATATTAAAGATATTGAAAGTACTGCTAGACTAGGTTTTTATTTATTATTTTTCTATTCTTCTGTTGTTTTTGACTTTTGTTGAAATCACTTGATCTATCTATTTTTGCATGCGCAGGAGCTTTAAATCAGGACCACTTGTTCCTTTTGATCCTGAGATTAACAAAACTCTTAGAGTGCGCAGGAAATTGAGACTTGGAGAAAATTAACAAGAGACATCACAGGAGATACGAGAAGAATTTGTAGATATGGCGAATAATCAGAGAACACTTAGGGACTATGCAGCCCCTAATCTACAAGAAATTCATTCTAGCATTGCTAGACCGGTGATAGAGGCTAATAAATTCAAAATTAAGCCTGCCTTTGTTGGTGTATATGCCCTGCAGACCAATGTATGGACATGGTCAGGCATTGTTTGAATGTACTTTGATAGAATTATTCTATATAGAGGTATGGTCGTTATTATGCAGACTTCTCTACCTGCGTTGATGTATTGAGTTGCATATATAATGTCCCAGGAGTTTGGATTGGATCCATTCTCATAAGCTATCCCCAGACAAGGTACCATAGCAGATATGGGACAACTTTGGTACATGTGAGACTGGTGTATGGGTTGGTTAGGTGAGGGGCACAGTAACGCAGACATACAGGTGCATTGGATGCACTGGAGTGATCCACCGTGAGGATTGACTTGTCTAGTCAACAAGTCAATCTCACATGCAAGAGGTTTGCATTGATCCTTAGACTTGAGGTTTTCATGTTTAGATTTGATGATGGGTATGCTTTGATACAGTCTTACGTCTCTTCGTAATTGGGAGACAAAAACGACTGACATTGGGCATGTCATAAGTCATGTAGAGACATGGATGACCAATAGTAGGATTTGCCCCTTCCTTATTGGAAGCATGATATCCACTCGGGGGCGCCCCACCTTATTGGTGCATGACAGGAATGTGTGGCCACACTTGTTGAGTCATGACCAATGCATTGGATTGATAAACTTGAGACTAATCCAATGGCAGGATATCAGTTTAGGCAAAGGGATCTATAATGCAATGGGAATCCTCGTTTCTTATTAGGAGTTGTTGTCATAATGACTTAAGTCCTATGACATGGGTAGTAGTGATATGTTGCTAGATACCCCTCACTACTTATGATGTTTACATCATTGCCATCGTCATATGGATCCTACGGGGGTCACACGCAATAGACTCTTGACGTTGCTTTAATCAGAAGCCTTATGATCAAGTTATTGGATAACTTGGATCAATTTGGAAGATTTCATCAGCACCAATGGGCCTGATGAGTTGGAAGAAAGTTATTGGAGTCAAACTTCATTTTTGGTAGGTTGACCCAAAATTGACCTAAATTGGTCACATTTGGATTAGGGTTGCATTGGATTGGATCCAATGGCTTAATCAACCCATGCAATGAAGTTTGGGCTAACTCATTATCCAATGAGGCCCAATAATAAGTTGTCATGAAGAGATTAGAGACTAAAAGGGTATAATGGGGAAGAGTTTCACCCCATTGGCGCCAAGGGCATAATGGGGTGAAGTGGGCGCATGTTACTTCATAAGGAAGCATTAGGCGCCTCCCCCTTCATCCTTTAATGGTATCTTGCCTCTATGGCAAGTGTTGGGGCTGATATGGCTTGATGACTCTTTTGGAAAGAGCTTGGGCACATATGGATAGTAGGGTAAGGTTTATGGTAAGATCTTGGAGACTTACCTTACCTCCAAACCCTAATTCCCCTCAAACCCTTGCTTAGCCGAATGACTCTTGCATGTTGCGCCTAGCCCTTCTCCTTGGATGGAAAGAATGCCTCTAAGGCATGTCTTGGGCTGATATGGCTATTAGGCAAATAAGGATAGGTTGAATGAGGTTTATGGCAAAGTCTTGGAGACTTTCCTTACCACGAACCCCTCTCATCCTAGCCGCCCACTTGGCATGATCTTGGCCCTCCCTAAACCGCCTCTTGGCTTATAAAAGGGACCCTAGCTGCCCCCTCTCAATGGTTCGAATGCTTGGAGACGTGAACACACATAGAGGGGCGAGAGCAAGGGCAAAGGGCGACAACATCAAGGTGGCGCAACCCTTCTTCCTACTAGTGGCCGCAAGTCTTCTCCTTCCTCTCCTCTTGGCGTGACTTGGAGAAGGACTTGGTGGTGCCACTTCCTCTTACTCTTCCTAAGGGCCGAAACTCTTCTTCTCCCTCTTCTCTTGGAGTGAAGAGGATGAGGAGTTGGCGGCATCCTCCTTGCACTAGGCGCATGATCCTTGGAGGTGGCGCAAGAGAAGTGAGGGAACCCTAAGGCTTGATTCTCTTCCCGAGGCTAGCACCAAGCGTGGAAGGGAGCAACGATCAAGAAGTCAACGCGTGGATACTTGTGGAGGGCGAACACTTGGGCGCCTTCAACATGGCTTCGGCTACTAGACAAGCAAAAGAGGTACATCTCTAACACATCCTTGTGTCTTCTCTCTCGCATGGATCCTTGGGACCGGAATATGTTTCGGGTGTAATGATTCTTTCGCTGCGTCCTGGGACTGCAAAATTTTAAATTACACCCGGTATTCCCTAACAGTGGTATCAGAGCTACTTGCGAGAAACACAAGGTGTACGTTTGCTTGTGTGAAAAATTTTTTGAAAATTTTTCTTCTATCCATGCACGTTTCACATAGAAAGCGTCTTTCATCCAAACTTCTTTTATCATTTTTTATGGCCAAAATTTGGATTGTGTTTATGATGATTTTAAGACCAAAGGCGCACGTAGTTTTGTCAAGTAGGACGGGCATTGTGTCTTCGGACTGGCCGGGTCTCTTGATCTGACAAAATTGCCAGCCGATAGGGTCCATGAAATCATCATGAAACTTGATCCCAATTTTAGCATAAATTTTGATTCAGAGAGTGCTTTGGATGGAGTTGGCGCATAAGGGGATAAAATTTGATTATTCCGGTTTTTCAAATTTTGTATATGCGCCACTTGTCTCTTCTATGGGTTGATATGATCATAGCGAGTGCCCTCCTGTGTTGTGATATGGAAGCATGTTTCCACCTGTGATGAATGCTTGTAAAATCTTTATACCACCTGCGTGTGGTTCTCCCCCTTCTTGATGTAAAATTTTCATCTTTCCTTAGAGTAGGTGTAGAATTGTTTACATAAGATAGGTTAAGGTTCATCAAAGAGAACAAGGTGTCTTCTTCAACCGATTTCAGAGTGGCGCCAGCTTTGGAAGCGTGGTGATGGATTTGCGGTTGGAGGAAGGGATGCTTGCTTTCGGCTTCTGGCATAGGCTGATATGCTAGAGGGACTCGCAACCCTTGGATGCATAATAACATGTCACATGGCTTGTGACAAGTTATATGTAAGAAAAGGGCTATGACCATATCGACCAAACTAGCATGCCTGTGATGGTTTATTATTTTGTCCATAGCATGCCTGTGATGTTTTTCCTTTGCTGCCATAACCATAGGAAGACTGCATGCTAGAAAAGAATAAAACAAACATGCAAAAATTCTCAATATAATATCAAGTCGATAGCCTTCTAACGCGTAGCCCTCATCAAACTATCGATCGGTGGTGTTGTGAACTGTCTCCCACCCTCGTGGGACACACCCACTTATCTTTAGAAGGTGTGTGGTGACAATGATTTTCCCAGTCCAGTTTTAACCTGGGCGTGCCTTCGCAAGGAAATTCGTTGGCCTTGGGCATAACGGTTAGGACCAGACTTGACTAGTTTTCATATGTCACTGACATGATGAATCACTAGAGGCAACTGTTGAGAGGATAGGGTTCTGTTTTGTATCCAGCCCTCGCTGGACACAGGGCGCCTAGTCTGTCTTAACTAAGAGGAGTTGTGCACGGCACAATTGGCTGGCATGCCTACCTAAGGAAGCATGGGATTCTCTGTGCATCCCAACTCACCCTCGTGAGTCGCGGAGACCTCATGTGAAATTAGGATCCTACTCACTTATTTCCATGTTGAGTTTGAGAATTCTCAACTTGTTTTGGAAATAGTGGGAGCATAGCATTTAAATTTAAAGTCCTTGTTAAATGCTTTATCATAGTAGTTATCTTACTTATTTGCTTATTGTAGATGGCATCTCCTGTTCTAAGATTGAAACTTTATAAAAATAAGTTGGATGGGACAAACTGGACAAATTGGTTCAAAATTTTGTCCAAGATACTGGAACAAGAGAATAAGGTGCATCTTCTTGAAAGACCTCCATCCCAGCCCAGTGTGTATTTCACTAATGAGTGGGAGTGGAACGTCTATCTTGAACATTGTGAAGATAACGAACAGTACACTGCTCTTGTCTTAGAGTGCATGACCCCAAAGGTCAAGGTTGAATGTGATGAGATGGGGATTTATGATCTTATCATACATCTCAAAGGTCTCTTCACGCCATGCTCTATAGACCATGATCAGGAGAGTTCTGTTGGATCTTCAGAGTGTATGCCTAAATCTGAGAATGACCATGGTTCTGTATCTTCGAAGCTAATACTTCGGAAGACTGGGAATGCATGGGTATTTCGAAGAGGATTAATGGCCAAGAAGTGCATGGCAAAGAAGAAGGGATGTAATCCATCCACTTCAGGTATTGTGTTACCGAGGTCTTTTGTCTACTTCTTATTCATGGGTACTGGGTACCGTATGTGAGGCTCACATATGTTTTACATGTGCAGGAGCTCAAAGGAAGTAGGACGATGAGGCTTGATGGGATCGACCCTCGGGTCAGGGACGAAGCATTGGATGCTACTGATATCATCTCACTGCCTTGAAGACTTTATCTAGAACTTTGCTATTATGTATCAGCTTATGTATTAGAACATCATTCCTTTTGGAAAGGATTTCAGTTTGAAATAATAAATGATATTTTCTTTAAATCTGAGATGTTCTATTGAAGTGATACAGTTGATAATAGTTTGTGGCTCTATATGTAACACAATATCAGATCCATTTATTCAATTAACATCCTCTTATAGCATTGTCTCTTGAACCATCGAACAATGGTCACATCCAAAGGTCAATGGACTATTGGGATCATTATCCTTTTAGGATTATGATAAATGTGAGTCTTGTTCAAAGGAACAAAGTGACAAATGCTGCCTTCACCATAAAGGGTGGAAGGACTATTGGCTTGTTGGATCTATTACACAGCAATGTGTGTGGACCCATATAAACTAGCACTAAGAGGTGTTATATGCTTCATCCGGTATGGGTATGCCTTATCCAACCTAAGAACTTTGGAGAAATCCAAGAAGTTCACAAATGAAGTATTGAGTCAAATTGGAGGACCTATTATTGGATCAAGGTGATTAGTAGAGAATTTGATGACTGTCCTGAGAAGTATGGGGATTATCTCACAGCTTACTTGGAACACCACTGTGTGGTGAATTTCAAAAGAAAGAAAGAGGAACACATTGGATGTGGTTCCATCTTTGAATAGTCATGCAAATATACTACTATGATGCCATGCAAACAGATGTACTACCACTCCATAAGAAAGTGTCCAAGTTAGCTTTTAAGTTGCGAACTGCAAATATCCCATTTCTTCAATGGAATTGGGAATATAATGTGCAGTGATTCAAAAGTATGTGTTTGTGGTGCACTGTAGAGTGCTAATTCTATCCCAAAGAGAACAAAATATTTGTTGCTCAAATTGCTATCTCTCTTGAGAAAGTATTTCTTTTAAAAGAAGCTAGTGGGAGTAGATTTGATTGGGACAAGGTCCAGAATCAACCACAATATAATTAGACACAGATGGAGAGCAAAATCTCACATACAGGTTGAAAGTCAACCTAAGGTTCAAATAACACAGGAACCACATAAGTTTGGATCGATTCGATATGCTGGGTATGACGAATTTTTCATCAAGGATGAACCTAAGACTTATGAGGAAATGGAAGCGGTCGGTGGACCAGATTCTAAGAAATGGCTGAGGGCCATGAGAACCATAATGGACTCCATGTCTGCTAATCAAGTCTGGGACTTGGATGAGCTGCCAAAGGGGTAATTCCCACAGGTTGTAAATAAATCTTCTAGGAAGATAGACATGGAAGGTAACATTGTTACCTTGAAAGGCAAGCTAGTGAACAGAAATTTCAGGCAAATCCACTGGGTGGATAATGATGAAATTTTTCACCAATAGCTGATTTTTAAGTCCATTAGGATTCTGCTTGTTATGATTGCATGATCAATTATGGCGTGTTGTTATGAAAACTGCCTTTCTTGCATGCACGTCTAAAAAGATATCTATAAGGAAATAGCTAGAAGGTTTTCATATCAAGGCCATAAAGATATGCGTGAGCCTATGTTTACAAGAAGATCAGTGGGAGCACCTTAATAGTATTTCTTGTTCTAGATGATTGATGATATTCTCCTCACATGGAATGACATCTCAGCTCTTCACATGGTGAAGAAAAGGCTTGAGATGTATTTCGAGAAGAATAATATAGGGAATGATGCCTACATCCTAGGCATGAGGATCTATAGATAGAGATCCAAGAAAGTCATTGCCCTTTAGTCAATCTATGTTCATCCAAGAGTTTCTGGAGAGGTTTATATTGGATGATTCCAAATATTGATACCTTCCAGAGAGATATGGTCTGACTCTTATGAGGATGCTGTGGCCTATGACACAGCTGGAGAGTAATGACATGGGTCTAAAATCCTGATACATGGTGTATAGGATGGATCATGTTTTGAGTAATATACACAAGACCATTTGTGGAAAATGCTTGGAGCATAGCCAGTAAGTTTCAATCAGATCCTAGTGTTTGACACTGGATAGCTGTGAAAGCAATCCTTATATATACTTGGGAAGTATAAAGGGTTGAAGTCTAGTCAATGATAGACAGGAAGAATTTTGTGTACAAGGGTACACTGATACTTCGTTCCAGTCTTATGACCACAGCCAGGATTTGCGCTTTGCCTTGTTGTGGTGTTGTGTGCTGGAAGAGCATTATGTAAACCATAGTGGCAAAATTCTACAAATAAGGCTGAGTACATAACAACTTCTTGTGGCACCCAAGGAAGCAGCTTCATTAATTTGAACTTGATTTAGTTCCTGGTGCTTGATGGTCTAGTATAGTTCTTACTGAGGCCATAGCATAAGTGAAGGAACTTAGTGCTCAAGTATGTACTGCAGCATATCATCTGATCTTAGAGATCATAAATAAGGATGATGATCAAATGTGTTAAAAATAAACACAGATAGCAATCTGGAAAAACCCACTGACATAGCCTCTGGCGCAGCGGAAGCTAAATGGGTCATACTAGAGACATTGGAACTAGCTAAACATCAGTTGTCCTTGGTCTTAGTGCAAGTGGGAGATTGTTGGTGTATATGCCCTACAGACCAATGTATGGACATGGTCAGGCATTGTTTGAATGTACTTTGATAGAATTATTCTATATAGAGGCATGGTCGTTATTATGCAGACTTCTCTACCTGCGTTGATGTATTGAGTTGCATATATAATGTCCCAGGAGTTTGGATTGGATCCATTCTCATAAGCTATCCCCAGACAAGGTACCATAGCAGATATGGGACAGCTTTGGTATATGTGAGACTGGTGTATGGGTTAGGTGCGGGGCACAGTAACGTAGACATACAGGTGCATTGGATGCACTGGAGTGATCCACCGTGAGGATTGACTTGTCTAGTCAACAAGTCAATCTCACATGCAAGAGGTTTGCATTGATCCTTAGACTTGAGGTTTTCATGTCTAGATTTGATGATGGGTATGCTTTGATACAGACTTACGTCTCTTCGTAATTGGGAGACAAAAACGACTGACATTGGGCATGTCATAAGTCATGTAGAGACATGGATGACCAATAGTAGGATTTGCCCCTTCCTTATTGGAAGCATGATATCCACTCGGGGGCGCCCCACCTTATTGGTGCATGACAGGAATGTGTGGCCACACTTGTTGAGTCATGACCAATGCATTGGATTGATAAACTTGAGACTAATCCAATGGCAGGATATCAGTTTAGGCAAAGGGATCTATAATGCAATGGGAATCCTCGTTTCTTGTTAGGAGTTATTGTCATAATGACTTAAGTCCTATGACATGGGTAGTAGTGATGTGTTTCTAGATACCTCTCACTACTTATGATGTTTACATCATTGCCATCGTCATATGGATCCTACGGGGTCACACGCAATAGACTCTTGACGTTGCTTTAATCAGAAGCCTTATGATCAAGTTATTAGATAACTTGGATCAATTTGGAAGATTTCATCAGCACCAATGGGCCTGATGAGTTGGAAGAAAGTTATTGGAGCCAAACTTCATTTTTGGTAGGTTGACCCAAAATTGACCTAAATTGGTCACATTTGGATTAGGGTTGCATTGGATTGGATCCAATGGCTTAATCAACCCATGCAATGAAGTTTGGGCTAACTCATTATCCAATGAGGCCCAATAATAAGTTGTCATGAAGAGATTAGAGACTAAAAGGGTATAATGGGGAAGAGTTTCACCCCATTTGCGCCAAGGGCATAATGGGGTGAAGTGGGCGCATGTTGCTTCATAAGGAAGCATAGACGCCTCCCCCTTCATCCTTTAATGGTATCTTGCCTCTATGGCAAGTGTTGGGGCTGATATGGCTTGATAACTCTTTTGGAAAGAGCTTGGGCGCATATGGATAGTAGGGTAAGGTTTATGGTAAGATCTTGGAGACTTACCTTACCTCCAAACCCTAATTCCCCTCAAACCCTTGCTTAGCCGAATGACTCTTGCATGTTGCGCCTAGCCCTTCTCCTTGGATGGAAAGAATGCCTCTAAGGCATGTCTTGGGCTGATATGGCTATTAGGATAATAAGGATAGGTTGAATGAGGTTTATGGCAAAGTCTTGGAGACTTTCCTTACCACGAACCCCTCTCATCCTAGCCGCCCACTTGGCATGATCTTGGCCCTCCCTAAACCGCCTCTTGGCTTATAAAAGGGACCCTAGCTGCCCCCTCTCAATGGTTCGAATGCTTGGAGACGTGAACACACATAGAGGGGCGAGAGCAAGGGCAAAGGGCGACAACATCAAGGTGGCGCAACCCTTCTTCCTACTAGTGGCTGCAAGTCTTCTCCTTCCTCTCCTCTTGGCGTGACTTGGAGAAGGACTTGGTGGCGCCACTTCCTCTTACTCTTCCTAAGGGCCGAAACTCTTCTTCTCCCTCTTCTCTTGGAGTGAAGAGGATAAGGAGTTGGCGGCATCCTCCTTGCACTAGGCGCATGATCCTTGGAGGTGGCGCAAGAGAAGTGAAGGAACCCTAAGGCTTGATTCTCTTCCCGAGGCTAGCACCAAGCATGGAAGGGAGCAACGATCAAGAAGTCAACGCGTGGATACTTGTGGAGGGCGAACACTTGGGCGCCTTCAACATGGCTTCGGCTACTAGACAAGCAAAAGAGGTACATCTCTAACACATCCTTGTGTCTTCTCTCTCGCATGGATCCTTGGGACCGGAATATGTTTCGGGTGTAATGATTCTTCCGCTGCGTCCTGGGACTGCAAAATTTTAAATTACACCCGGTATTCCCTAACAGCCTTTCTCTCCATGATTCAATAGAACCAGTTTGGAGGATCTCCACTGGAAGATCCAAACCAGCACTTGGCTTTATTTTTAGAACTCTGTGATACCATCAAAATTAATGGAGTTTCTAACGATACACTGAAATTGAGATTATTTCCTTTTTCTCTTAGGGACCGGGCACGCTCACGGCTTCAATCACAACCAACTGGGACCTTCACAACATGGGATCATTTATCAAACTCTTTCTTGATGAAATATTTTCCACTGAGCAAGACAATACAACTGAGAAACCATATCACAAATTTTCAACAGAAGGATGGAGAGTCATTCAGTGAGGCATGGGAGCGGTTTAACGATTTACAACGGAAGTGTCCTCACCATGGCCTTGAAGGTTGGATTTTACTGCATACTTTTTATGATGGATTACTCTATAATACCAGACTAACTGTAGATGCTGCCGCAGGTGGAGCTCTTATGAGCAAAACAATTGATGCTGCTTACAAACTGCTGGAGGAGATGGCTCTCAATCACAATCAATGGACTACTGAAAGAGGAGTACTCTACAGACCTTCTCAAGGTAAGAGTGAGAATGATGGATGGCGTACCTTAGCAGAGAAGGTAGATTCGTTATGCAACAGGTTCGAATCTTTCAAAATGCAAACTGCTGCTATTTCCTCTATTGTTTGTGATATATGTGGAAATGATGGACATAATGCTGAAAATTGTAGAGTTATATCTGATTAGGAGAATGAACATGCTAATGCTGTAGGGAATTATAATCAAGGTAGAACCAATGATCCCTACTCTAACACCTATAACCCTGGATGGAGAAATCACCCCAACCTTTCATGGAAAAACAATAACACTATAGGGGGACAAACTGAGAATAAAGGATACCAAAGGCCACATCAAAATATTAATCAAAATCAAAACCAAAACCCTAATCAAAATTCTAACATAGAATCCATGCTTGAGAGGATGATGGCTAATCAAAATCAATTCATGCAAAACAAAAATAAGGAAATTGAAGACCTCAAGGAAATGGTTAGCCAATTAGCTTCACAAGTGGGATCCCTGACAGCCCACAATAAAATTCTTGAAAATCAAATTGCTCAACAAGCTAGTAGTTTTTACAGACCCCCTGGGAAACTGCCTACTAAACCTGAAGTAAACCCTAGGGAGCACTGTAATGCTATCATGACTAGAAGTGGGAAGCAACTAGGATAACCCTAAGGGAAGGTTGGGAATATTGAAAAAGAGATTGATGATGATCACAAAGAGGAATTAGAGTTAGAAAAGTTTTCTTCACATGAGGAGTCCCAAATTAGTTTGCCACCTCAAAAGGGTGATGAACCATGTGAGAAAATAGTCCTAAACCTAATTTGCCTCCTCCTTACAAGCCACCTATACCCTTTCCTCAAAGGTTAGTTCAAAATAAACTAGACAAACAGTTTGGCAAATTCTTTGAAATCCTGAAAAAGCTTTATATTAACATTCCTTTTACTGAAGCTATTTCTCAAATGTCATGTTATGCAAAATTTCTGAAGGAAATATTGTCTAGTAAGAGAAAATTAGATGATTATGGCACTTGCACTGTAACTTTGACTAAGGATTGTAGTGCCATCATATAGAATAAACTGCCACCAAAACTGAAGGATCCAGGTAGTTTTTCTATACCTTGTTCTATTGACACTATGGCTTTTGACCAAACCTTGTGTGACCTAGGTGCCAGCGTGAGTCTAATGCCTCTATCTATTTGCAGGAAACTGAACATTGGAGAGCTTAAACCAACATCCATATCCTTACAGCTCACTGATTCATCGGTAAAGTATCCTGTAGGTATATTAGAGAATGTACCAATCAAGGTGGGTGAACTTTTCTTACCTGCAGATTTTGTGGTTTTGGACATGGAAGAAAATCATAAAATCCCTATAATTCTTGGTAGACCACTGTTAGCCACTGCTGGAGCAAACATAGATGTGAAAAAAGGAAAAATTACATTTGATATTTGTGGTAATGTTATTGAATTTGATCTCGCTGATTCCTTGAATAAAATTTCTTACTCTGGTTCTTGCTGTAGCATTGAAGTAGTTGAAGATATTGTTGTTGATACTTATGATTTATTTGATGAATCCTCCAATTCTGAAACTAACAATCTTTCTGAGGATGTTGATAAGGAATTATAGAAGAAGAAAAACAAAATTTCTGAGAGAAGGAAGAAGAGAAGAAGGAGATCTAGGTTGATAGACAAAGGAAAGAGGATAATGAAAAAAATTGGAGCCTATTTCAAGGCTGAGCCTTATGTGATTCGAAGAGATGCCCAACCTAAAGAAAGATCAGAAGGGCAATTGAGGAGTTTACGATCAAATCCGAGTGCAAAAGGGTCAAACTAAAGACCTTTAAATTAGCGCTTCTTGAGTGGCAACCCAAGATTTCTAATTTTAGTTTTGCTTTCTTTTATTTACCTTTGTTTTAAATTTCTTTTAGGACTAATTTTTATTTTTCTTTTTGTAGGTAAACAAGCTTTGGTGCAAATTACGGCACTGCCGTAAAGGACTTTACATTACAGTATTTTCTATCTTTTTCAACCACCAAGTTTTGACAAAAAATGGTACTACCGTAAAAGTCATTATAGTACCGTATTTTGTGATCAAATTATTCCGAAAGTTTTAAGTGCTTTACGACACTACCGTAAATCTTTTCACGGCGCCGTAATGTCAAAAAATTTTCACCCGATAGTTTTGTGATTTACGCCATTTTACGGTAGTACCGTAAATGTTTTTACGTACCGTAATATTTGAAATTTTGAATTTTCAAAAAGAAAAAAAAAATTTCTGTGATCGATTTTATGGCACTACCGTAAATATCTTTATGGTACCGTAGTGGGCACTGGTTTTTGACTCGAGAGTTTTGACCCATTACGACACTACCGTAAACATTTTCACGGTGCCATAATCTATGTAAGTTTTGACCCGAAAGATTTTAACCCGTTACGGCATGGCCGTATGATACATTACAGGGCATAATTGTATCCGAGACACTCGATAAACATGCCATGACACTATCCACAAGTGCACGGAAATGTCGCAGTAATATAAAAGATATCGTCTTCCACAGGGAACAAGGTGAGTACTAGAAAATCTAATTCTTGGAATCTAAGCTAATCAAATCATGGTTTTTTAGAGCTTGAAAACTAAAATTAAGTAGGACAGTAAACAAGAAATCAAACAACTGCGACAGGGAAAATATATGAGAGAGAATATCAGGGCAAAGGTTTCCACCACTCGGACGATTTCACTTGCGCTAGAAATAAATGTTAATTACCTGGATTTACAGATATGCATAAGGAATCTACCCTATGGTACAAGGTGCCCTCTTTCGAGTGTACACCCCGGTATTTGCCTAGAACGTCTCCTACTTTCGCGGTGGACCGTTCTAGACAAACCCACTGGGTTCTGTGGTAGATTATGAACCCTCGAGCAAAGAACACGCACTTTTGCATCGCGTCTTCACAAGATTCACATAGAGGTTCGGTCGTTACGGTCGAACTTTCGTTATGGACCGTAACAACTATGACATGACGATACTTGGCCAAATTAAAGATCAAGAAATAAATACATCTAGTGAAATATGCTCAGAATATGATGTAAATAACAAAATTAAAACAAGAGTTGCAAACAGAAATCGTCAGAGGGCTTCAACCTAGCCCTGATACAAAGTTTACGCTATAACCATCGTTGAATCGCTAAAAATCCTCTCTGTAAACAAAGGAAAATTATAGGAAAAGGTTTCTAGGAGGGAGGAGAAGATAAACCAAATGAAATAACCCAGGATTGCAAGGTTCCGATGATCAATTCTTCAAAAATCCGCTCGAAGTCGCCGAATCACCGTGTTCTTCCGCCCTAGCCGCTTTGTCACCCGATTTCTTCCTATTTAGGTCACGAAATTTTGGGCTTTTATATCCTTTTTGTTCGTCTTCGAGTTAGCTTTCCAAAAAGTCCTCACTTGCTAAATTTGGACTTGAATCGGGTTCAAAATCGAGGGAAAACCGAGAGGGTGTCGAGTTGATCCGTCCGCTTCACAGGTGAACCCCGCAGGGTTCACCAGGTGGTGAAGTGCTCGAAGCTGTTTTGTTATGAAATAATCACAGGTGAACCCCATGGGGTTCACCTACCGGTGAAAGCCTCGACGTAGTTCTGTGCAGATATCTCCAGATGAGATCACGGGTGAACCCCATGGGGTTCACCTACCAGTGAAGTGTGCGGCAGCTTTCAAAATCTTTGACATCATCGGTGAAACCCGTTGGGTTCACCAGGCAGTGACACGTGCGCTGAATTCCTTCCTTCGGCAAGATCACGGGTGAACCCCGTGGGGTTCACCTGGCCGTGAAGTCCAGAGAAGGCTCCGATTGAGCCCAAATTTTACGGGCAACTTCGTCTTCTCATAAGGAATCACCCCATACTTTTAGATTCTTCAAAAAGACCTCAAAATTGGGTGATTTTACCTGAAATTCAATAAGATAGATGAAAAGTGAAGATTATGAAGTTTTTAACTAATTAAGTCTTAAAGGAGTGTGAAATCATTAAAATAGGCCTAAATTCATCATGGAATAATAGTAAAAATTACTACTAAAATGCATGGTGTCAAATACTCCTCGACTTAAATCTTTGCTTGTCCTCAAGCAATAAAATAAGTTGAAATGCATGCTTGGTATAAGAATAATCTTTTGTGTTAAAGTTCACACCCGAGTTTGGAAAAATACTTTTTAGCAATCCAAGATCTAATCAGAAGAAATCAACTAAAAGGAGTGTCTTAAGCATTCACCAGTTTGGTCCCACAGTTTCTAGATATCAAACGATTCAGAAAACAGTAAACATGAGATTCAATCAAGCAAACACAATACTCATTTCATTCTTATCCTTCCAATTCATAATATTGGGGTTAACTCAAATGTCTCATTCAGGATATAAGATACTGATTATTGCACTAGACTTCAACTCATATCCTTAGGTACCATTGCCAATTTTTCACAATGCCAAGTAGAGGAGTCTTTTTATTGAATTTTCAATTCACATTTCTTAGATTTCAACTCATGTCCTTCGGTACCACTGCCAATTTTTCGTAGTGCCAAGTAGAGGAATCTAAGTGTGAGAAATTTTTTTTTAATGCTAAATATCAAAGATCAACATATCCTTGCATTTTAACAGATGCAGTGTTTCCCCAATACTAGAAAGGAATTCAAAGTTTGAAAAGAGATTATGCATCATAATATGAATCGAATGTAAATTGCAAACCAAAATCAATTGAAGAATCATGAAAATGTTTGACCCACTATATGAAAGAATAAAATCAATCCATTTAGAAAATTTCTAATTCAAAGAACATATGGACATGACTATTAAGTAAATTTCTAACAAGTACTACATTCAACATGTCTTGATAAATTCCAACTAATCATGCATTCAATTTTTTAGACAAAAATTTTCATGGCTATCATCAGACAAGACAATTATGACAAGTCAATAAAATTTTTCATCACAAGTTATGCAATATATCCTTCAGAACAGTTACATGCAAGCTTATAAATTCACACATCATTTAGCATGAAAAGCATAATATCAGAATGGAAAGCAAGTGGCTCAAATATATCTTATACACTGCAGAGAGTGGGGCCTGAAGAAGTGGACCAGGCCCACGAATAGTGTAGCAGAACAACCAAGAAGAGTAGCAGAATAAAGCCATAAAGTCACAACAACTACAACCAAACAACCAAGAAGAAGATGGAGTCAAGACAGCTCACCCGCTCTAGAATATTGCATAGTCCTCTATGCAATGTCGTATATGCGAGAGGAGAAGGTGGCGGTGTCGAGTATGGATGGAGCTAGCGCCTCCTGCGCGAGTGAGAGCCGGAAGCTCGAGAGCTCTTGCCCTTACCGCGAGAAGTATGACCTGGTGCTTCCTCCTCATCTGAAGAGATTGGTATGTTCCTTATGTTTTCTTCATTAAGCAGGGTGAAACGGTCATCTATGATACATAATTTCTCCCAGATTGAGCCCAGCATCTTGTGTTGCCGCTACATCCCAGCCTCATTAGCTTCCCATCGGGAGGCTTGCTCTTGGCGTATAGAAGAGATGGAGGTATCCATCTGATCGATGAGCTCGTGCTGCTGAAGCTGCTCCTCCCTTATCTCTTGAAGAACACGCATCATGGAATCTGAGGAAGAGCCGCCACCAAAGAAAAATGAGCTGGGTGCTGGCGGTGCAGTATCAACAGGGTCGGGCTGAGGATCTTCAGTTGGCTTGATGTGCCAGTTCGCTCGAACGTGCACAGTTGTGCGCTCAGGATTTGGCAATGGTAAACAGAACTGCCTATCCTTGAACATCATACAATAAGAGTCACCTCGGCGGACAATGAGTTTCATGGAGACACATGACTCAATCTCGAGTCGGTTGTTTCCATGAGCTTCGGGTGTACCGTAGGGAATGACTCCCAAGGCAACAGTCAGCGGCATGATAAGGCCTCCGATGACGATCGCGCCCTTGCGGTAGTGCGCGATACGGCTGAACTGCTTTGCTAAATAGAATCCTGAATCGACTCTGAAAGAATGCAGCATGCACCATAAGTAAAATAGCTCAGACTGTCTTACCATGCCATCGCTCTCCCCACGTCCAAAGATGGTATGGGTGAGCACTCTATGGACGTATCTGATAGTCAGGTTGCAAATGCTCGAGGCCCTGGCCACTCTGGCAGAATAAAAGTGCTCATTTGTGATCGACGCCCAAAAAGCTTGCTCATTGAATTCCATCGGGACATTGCGCGTGAAAGGTTCCGGAAAGACATAGATATGGCGGAGATCAGCAAGATATAGACAATGCTCAATGTTTCCCATCCGGAAGGTCAAGCGCCTAGGATCTTCGTCGACCGTTGTGGCGGCTTTAATGTCTAAAGAGCTGAGGAACTCTAGCGTGACTCCGATGTATGTGGGCGAGGCAAGCCGGAGAAACTGCTCCCACCCAATGTTAGAGTACATCAACTACACGTCGTCCATGAGTCCTAGAATGATAAGCATGTTTCTATCCAGGTAGCGGGTATTGAGTATCTGGCGGTGAAGGAGCTGTTCGAAGTTTTGTTGGTGTTCTGCGTTCTTGAAAACAATGCCGAAATCATTCAGCGGAGAAACGTAGGCCTGGGACTACCGGGAAGACGACCGTGTCGGGCCTCTGGAAGAAGACGGCTGTGCTAGCTGGTTGACGGGTGTAGTCTGTGGAAGCGAAGGCTGTTTGTGCGGAACGAAGTCATCATCGTCCTCAGTGGAGGAATCGAATACAGGTTGTGGGTCATGGTGACAGAAGGCAAGAACCTTTCGCCTTGGTGCCATCGGTTTGAATGTCGGGGATGATGAAGATAGTCTAGGAAGCCAAAAATAAATTCGATCGAGCACAGAAATATCAACCACTCGCAGAGGCAGAAATAGGAGGGTCAGCGGAGAGGAAAAGCTGGAACACTAACAACAGGAATCAGAACAGAGCTGTGCGAACCTCTTCGGAGTTGCAGATCTTGAAGAGGGGAGATCCGTTGAAGATTCAGAGGTGAGAGATCTTCGGGGGAATGGAGATCTAGAGCAGAGAGGTCGGCGGCGGCGTGAAGTCGCGCGAACCCTGGCTGAGGTCTAGGGTAAACACGGTCAGTGTTCTATTAGAAACACTGGTGAACACAACCGGGTTCACCTACCCATGAAACACACGGAGGAAATGCGCCCCTTTGGTTCAGATGTCTTCACGGGTGAACCCCCCCCCCCCCAACCCGGTTCACCTGGCCGTGAAGTGCACGAAGCTGCAGTAATAATCCTGCAAAAATCCCTGGTTCACGTTGCACACCTGCATCCCGGAAATAAGGCTCTATTAGTGTATTTCAAAAGCAAAATCTCCTATAGTACTAGATAAATAAAAGAGAGAGAGAGAGAGAGAGAGAGAGAGAGCGCTAGTTTTTGGTCAATAGCTCAACCATAGAGTCATCAGGAAACCAATATCAGGGAGGATCAAAGGGGTCGAGAACTCCCCTTTCTTTAACAAGCTTATCTCCTTCAAACCGGTGTTCGATGCGACGTCCATTTACTACAGAATTTCGAGAGTATTCAAGCAAATCAACGTTGTGACATGCACCTGCAAAAGAAGGTTTCTTGAGAGAGTTAGACAGATCAAATTGAATAATATTGTCACCGATGTTTAAAGCCAGTTTCTCGTTTTTAACATCGATGACGACACCAACCGTAGCAAGAAAAGGCCTTCCTAAAATAATAGGAAGCCTGTCATGCTCATCGATGTCTAATACAACAAAGTCTGCAGGAACAAAATAATCCTCCACTTTAATGGGTACATCCTCTAAAATGCCAACGGGACTCCTAACTGATCTGTCAACCAATTGCAGAGAAATATTCGTTGACTTCAATTCACCCAGATCCAGCTTTCTACACAAGGATAACGGCATGATGCTGACACTCCCCCCTAAATCGCACAGTGCTCTTCGAATGGTCATCTCTCCTATCTGGCATGGTATGGAAAAGCTGCCAGGGTCTTTGAGTTTTTTTGGAAGCTTGTTCTGCAAAATCGCACTGCACTCTTCAGTAAGAGCCACAGTGCCTTGGTCTTCTAGCTTCCTCTTATTGGAGAGAATATCCTTCAGGAACTTCGCATAGGTCGGCATCTGCGAAAGGGCATCAACAAAGGGAATGTTAATATATAATTTTTTCAAAATTTCCAGAAATTTACTGAATTGCTTGTCTAGCTTGGCTTTGACAAGCCTCTGAGGAAAAGGTATCGGCGGCTTATAGGCCGGCGGCCCAACATAGGGTTGCTCTTCCTCTATTCGTTCAAGCTCCGCCGGTGTTGAATTCGCGTGTGGCTCCGCAGGGCTCAGTGTCTCATCATCCCTTGTTTAATTGGTCGGCATTGGTGGGTCTTCGAGTTGCTTGCTGCTCCGAGTGGAGATTGCATTGCACTGCTCCCTCGGGTTAACTTCTGGCTGTGATGGAAGCTTCCTTGGTGCTCGTGCTGACGAGCTGGCCTGTTTCGCAAGCTGGCTCTCCAACATCTTGTTGTGCGTCTCCAAGGAATCCATCCTGGTCATCATTAATTTCATCATGTCAGTTAGCCCTTCTAATTGCTTACTCAGCCGAGAGTCTTGGGCTAGTCTTTGAGGAGGATTGTAATTCGCTTGTTGAGGGAGAGGGTTGTAATTTCTCTGTTGGAACCCAGGTCGCTGCCTATAATTTTCTTGTTGTGGCGGCCTGAAGTTCCCTTGTTGAGGTTGTGCTTGTGGTGGCGCTTGCCTTGGTTGAAGTGGCTGTGGGTACGGTAGGAAAAGTTCGGGTGGTTGGGCCAGCCAGGGTTGTAGTAGTTGGAATAGGGGTTGTTCATGAGGTTTCCAACTGCATTAAGGTGTTCAGGCTGACTTTGGACCACTAGTCCATCTCCCACTTGGCATTCAGCACCTGCATGACCTGCAACACCACAAAGCTCACAAGATATGCAACACCACAAAGCTCACAAGATACTGAATTAGTGCCTAAAGAATCAACATACCATGAATCAAATTTCTGAGTCAGATTGTCTACCTTCGCAGTCAAAACAGTTAATGAATCAAGATCGAATTTACCAGATTTTCTTGGAAGTGTACCTCGCTCTGGATTCCATTGATGGTAGTTCAGTGCCATGTCTTCCAGGAGGCTTATTGCATCTTCAGGTACTTTGCTCATCAGTCTCGATCCTCCAGCAGCTGCATCGACTATGAGTCTAGTATTGTATTGCAATCCCATATAGAACGTGTGTACTAGGACCCAAGTCTCGATCCCATGATGGGGACACAGTCTTTGAAGCTCTTTAAATCTTTCTCAGGCTTCATACAAAGACTCTCCATCCTTCTGCATGAAGCTCATTAGCTGGTTTCTGAGGTGGATCGTCTTCGAAGGAGGGAAATACTTCGAGAAGAAAGCTTGAGACAGTTCATCCCATGTCCGTATTGAAGCTGGGGGCATCATGTGGAGCCATGCCCTTGCTCTATCCCGCAGAGAGAAGGGAAACAAGCATAACCTGATAGCATCAGAAGTAGCTCCATTAATCTTAAGCATATCGCAATATTCCAAAAATATAGATAAGTGCATATTTGAGTCCTCAAGAGGAGAACCACCGAATTGATTCTATTGTATCGTGAAAAGTAATACAGGTTTAATTTCAAAATTATTGGCCTCGACATTAGGCCTAACTATTCATGATTGAAACCCATGTGTAAAAGGTGCTGCATAGTCTTGCAGTGTTCTGGCTGAAAGTCCCCTTAAACAAAGGGGGCGAAACCCTAGATAGGCGCATATGGAGGTTTTCATGCAGCGGAAAGGGGTTTCTAGGATCTTTCATATTATATGATCAACTTATAAACGATTGCAAATAAGAATCAAGGAATCGATTCTCACCAAAGCCATTGCTTGGATGGCGTCTAGGAAGAAGAGACTCAAGCGCTTCTCCTCCAAATGGTGCGCACACAAATGATGTCGCCTACTCCCTTAGTGCTCCTTGTGCTAGCAAGGTTCTAAGGAGTTCTTGTCGAGTGAAAGGGATGAGAAGATTTTTCCTTCTTGGCTGAATCCTCACGAAGCTTCAAGGTGTCGCCACACATGAAAAGCGTCAAGAGGAATCTCGGGAAGGCGAGAATAGAACTCACTTCTATTCGAACGTGAAGCGTGTCTCATGTGGAGATCATGGTTTCCAAAAATAGAAACCCACATACGCTTAAACGTTCACGCCAAGTGAACTAGTCGTTACACCCTCTCCCCTTGAACCATGCGCTCACTTGATGAGCTGGTTCATTTTGATTTGGTTCAAAAACCAATCAAGCCAAGCCTTTAGTCCAGATCAAATTAAACCCTAAGGTTCCAGATCTAACCGTTCATCTCTTGATGCACCTGATCTCACCGATCTAGCATCCATTCTCTCGATCGAAGCTTACCGATCTCAAGTCCTAATCAATCAAACATGATCAGACAAGATCTCACTCACAATCAGAGATTAAATCCCTTTAAACTGAACCCTGACAATTCAATCCACACGATCTGACTTAAGTAAGCCATATCATCAAATTGTGCGACCCTGAGGGTTTCCTTTAAATGTCGGTAACGATAACTTACGTTATCACGATTAGTGAGGGGTATCTAGCAACACATCACTGTCTCCCGATATAAAGGAAAGAGTCTTCCAAGACTACACCCAAACCACAGCACAAGTGTGAATCCATTTCACGAGGCATACATGATTCCTTTGCCACTGGATGTTCTTATTGGACAAGCGTGTCAAGCCTGTAGCTCCAATATGATGAGCATGATTAGATCAGATGATCATAGTCACCTGGGTATGGCCATACACTTTCTCAATCATCTCATTCGAGGGGGCCCCTTTAGAACATCACACTCCTTAAACAAGGAGACGGCAATCCTATATCTATCACTAGTGCCCTAACCTGACTCATGATCATTATCCAAGATAGTCTATAACCATTATGTTTCAAATGATATTGAACTACCACAAAACAATGACAATCATCATTTAGAAACACAAGTGATCTCAAGTCAGAGGACATGTGCCACTTGTTGCAAACAAGGATTATTCACATTGTGACAAGCAATTGAATATCCTAGTAGGGTCTGTCCAGTACATCCAATGTACCCATGAGTCTACATCTTATTCCATGCTCGAAGCATCCTATAAGATTAGAACACATATTAGTCTCCATCATATCAAGGCTGTCTCATGTTCACCAAGATATCTCGACTAAGGACATATAGCATGTCAGCCTAGCTGAACAGCATTGAGACATTATTCAGAAGTACACTTATTGCAGCAGACAATGTAACAAACTGAATAACAACCATTGCCTTTATAAACTTAAGAGTTTATACATGATACTGAAAGAATCCCAAGGCCTCAAACATTAGCCTTAAGGGCATACCCCAACAATCTCCCACTTGCACTTAATCTAATGGTTGAGATATCTCAAACCCATATTATTACAGTGCCTCTCATGCTTCTGCTGCGCCAGAGGCTTGGTAAGCGGGTCAGCCAGATTGTCATCTGTATGAACCTTGCAGATTTTAATCTCACCACGATCAATGATCTCCCGGATCAAGTGAAACCGTCTCTGTATGTGCTTGGACTTCTGGTGCGACCGTGGTTCCTTTGCTTGTGCGATTGCTCCAGTGTTATCACAGAAGATAACCAAAGGATCTGCACTTGAAGGAACAACACCAAGTTCCTGAACGAACTTACGAATCCATACTGCCTCCTTAGATGCTTCTGAGGCTGCAACATACTCGGCTTCTGTTGTGGAATCAGCAACGATAGACTGTTTGAAACTTTTCCACACCACTGCTCCTCCATTCAAGCTAAAAACATAGCCTGACTGTGATCGGAAATCATCCTGGTCCGATTGGAACGAAGCGTCAGTATATCCTTCAATACTGAGTTCTTCCTGACCACCATATACCAAGAACATATCTTTGGTCCTCCGCAGATATTTTAAAATGTTCTTGACCGCAATCCAGTGCGCCTGACCTGGATTACTTTGGAATCGACTGGTCACGCTTAACCCGTAAGCGACGTCTGGGCGAGTACACAACATCGCATACATAATGGACCCAATAGCCGAAGCATAAGGCGTATTGTCCATTTCATCTTTCTCAGTCTGTGTTTGTGGACACTGACTCTTTGAAAGATTCAGACCATGTCTGACTGGAAGATATCCTCTTTTAGAATTCTCTAAATGGAATCTCTCCAGGACTTTATCGATGTAAGTACTCTGGCACAGCCCGAGAAGCCTCTTAGATCTATCCCTGTAGATCTTCACACCTAATACATAGGCTGCTTCTCCTAAATCTTTCATCTGGAAACATTTTCTCAACCATGCTTTAACAGCATGCAGTTCAGGAATATCGTTTCCAATGATTAAGATATCATCGACGTAGAGGACCAGGAAAGTAATCACGCTCCCACTAAACCTCTTATATACACACGGGTCATCTTCATTCTTGATGAAACCAAATTCACATATTGATTCATCAAAACGAATATTCCAGCTTCTTGATGCTTGCTTAAGTCCATAAATGGACTTCTTTAACTTGCATATTTTATGACGATCTGATGGATTAGTGAAACCTTCAGGTTGTGTCATATACACATCCTTATCCAGTTTTCCATTAAGGAAAGCGGTCTTCACATCCATCTGCCAGATCTCATAATCGTAATATGCTGCTATCGCGAGAATAATCTGAATAGACTTGAACATGGCTACAGGAGAGAAAGTTTCATCATAATCTATCACGTAGATTTGTTTGAAACCTTTCGCAACTAGCCTGCCCTTATAGGTAACCACGTTACCATCCATGTCAATCTTCTTCTTGAAGATCCATTTACAGCCTATAGGGATAACTCCCGGAGGCGGATCAACCAAATCCCAGACTTGATTATCTGACATGGAGTCCATCTCGGCTCGCATAGCTTCAAGCCATCTCGCTGACTCCGGTCCACTGACCGCATCCGCATAAGTAAGGGGTTCATCATGATCAATGATGTAGACTCCGTCATAGCGCTCAGGCTGTCGACGGATCCTTCCCGATCTTCGCGGTTCCCGTGATATCTGAGCCTCAGGTTGTTCAATAACCTGTTCTACCGGCTCAGGCTCATCCAACTGTGCTTGACTACTTTGTCCTTCCTCTAGATTCTCATCCAGCTTTATTTCTCTCCCACTGGCCTCTTGCAGAAGAAACTCCTTCTCAAGAAAAATGGCCGTCCGAGCAACAAATACCTTGTTCTCTTTGGAATCGTAGAAATAATAACCCTTAGTTTCCTTAGGGTAACCGACAAAGATGCATTTATCAGATCTGCTCTCTAGTTTCCCAGAGGCGAGCTTTTTGACATAAGCCTCGCAACCCCAGATCTTAATAAATGTCAAGCTCGGCTGTTTCCCATACCATAACTCATATGGAGTCTTTGAAACTGCCTTGGATGGCACTCGGTTTAGTACCTTTGCAGCTGTTTCCAGTGCAAATCCCCAAAAGGAGTAAGGTAGAGTAGACTGACTCATCATAGAACGAACCATATCCAGTAAGGTTCTGTTCCTCCTCTCGGACACACCATTCCATTGCGGTGTTCCTGGCGGAGTGAGCTGTGAGATAATCCCACACTCCTTCAGATAGTCAGTAAATTCTCGACTTAGGTATTCTCCACCTCGATCTGAGCGAAGTGCCTTGATATTTCGGCCTAGCTGATTCTGTACTTCATTTTTGAACTCTTTGAACTTGTCAAAAGATTCACTCTTATGTCTCATTAAATAGACATACCCATATCTACTGAAATCATCAGTAAAGGTAATGAAGTATGAATAGCCACCTCTGGCATGTTTACTAAATGGCCCATACACATCACTGTGTATAAGGTCAAGTAAACCTGAAGCCCTTTGACCTTTGTTAGGAAAAGGAGACTTCGTCATTTTACCCATTAAACAAGCTTTGCATGTATCAATCTCCTCATAGGAGAATGATCCCAGCAGTCCATGATCATGCAACCGCTTAATGCACTTCTTGTTAATATGGCCTAAACGACTATGCCATAACAAGGTGCTATCATCAGCATACTTGGCTTTCTTATTATCAATATTTTGTATAGAACATTCCATGTCCAACATGAATAATCCATTGTTAATTGATCCAGTAGCATAAACAATATTATCATAAGAAAGAACACACTTTGAAATATTGCATTCAAAGGAAAATCCTTTCCTGACAAGAGCAGGAATAGAGATAATATTTTTCGTAATACTCGGAACAAAATAACAATTGTCCAGTTCTAATACAAGTCCAGATGGTAATGAGATGTAATAAACCCCTACAGCAACAGCAGCAACCCGTGCCCCGTTTCCAACTCGTAGGTCCACCTCATGCTGTCCCACCTGTCTTCTTCTCTTGAGTTCATGTACATTTGAACAAATGTGAACTCCACATGCAGTGTCCAACACCCATGAAATAGAAGAAGAAGATATCATGACTTCAGTCACAAATATACCTGAGCCAGAAGCGAAACTTCCCTTCTTATCTCCTTGGAGCGCTTTACAGTCCTTTTTCCAGTGACCCAGCTGGCCACAATGGAAACATCTGTATTCCTTTGACCGCTTAACCTTTTGTTTCAGAGCCTTGTTGTAATTCTTGACAGGGGCTTTGCCCTTCTTCCCCTTCTTCTTGTTCCTGGAAGGAAACATCAAGACAGAGGTTGAAGGCTTTCCCTTTAGAGTCTCCTCTATAGTCAAGAGCATATTCAGCAACTCTGCCGGAGTACAATCAATCTTGTTCATATTAAAATTAATAATGAACAGATCGAAAGAGGCCGGGAGGGACTGCAGAATAATGTCTACAGCAAGCTCCTGATTGATGGTATGCCCCAGTTTCTCTAGAGCCTCTTTGTGCCCAATCATCTTGAGCACATGAGCTCCCACTGGACTCCCTTCAGCCAGTTTGCTCTGAAAGAAAAGCTTGGTCAAATTATAGCGCTCAGTCCTCGCCTGTGCAGCATATAGCATCTTGAGGTTTGCTATCATTTCTATAGCAGACATATCCTCATGCTGACGCTGCAGCTGTGGCGTCATAGACGCTAGCATCAGGCAAGCGACATCAATGCTATCATTGACATGCTTTTCATAGGCATCCCGAACCGCCCTTGCGGCGTTCGGAGCAGGTTGAGGCGGTATAGCCGTCTCGAGGACATACAGTTTCCTCTCAGCCTTAAGAACAATCTTAAGGTGTCCGTACCAGTCTGAGAAGTTTGGCCCAGCAAACTTCTCCCTTTCCAGTAGGGATCGCACATTGAAGCTCATGGTGTTCGTTGCTGCAGGAATCTACAACAATGCAAGAACAGCAAGGTCAGTATCAATGTTTAGAATCAATCCAGGACTTAAGAAAGATTCTTTTCTCACTATTTTATCTGACTGAAAAATCCATTAAAACAGTCCGAAAGAGTAACACTCTTTTAGTGAGATGGGATCCAGATTTCATACTTGGTCTCCGCGTCCCGCTCAGGCGAGATAAGTTGCACAGAGAGTACAAGCACTAATTTCTGGTAGGCAGTCCCTGCCAATCGCCAACCCGTGCGATTCCCCTTCATCTGGGCAATCCAGCAGACTGTGCCAACTGAGTTGGTACAACACAGTCTCTGATCCCACAGATGGCTGCCTCCATATAGCTAACATATGCCCCATATGTAGCCTACATGGTCAAGCTGACCTGACCTACTCCCTGGACCACCACGTGCTATGCTGAGCAACGAGAAGCGATAAATCCCTTCCCTGTAACACGCAGGTGTAATCCTGCACCGTCTGAAGATAGATGGGCGTGCCCACTGAGTGGGTACAACACGGCCCCAACGATAGTCAGAACAGTGAGGTTTCGCGTCAGAAGGCTTACGAGCTTGATATTTAGCGTTGGATTTTAACGGTCTTTTATCTTCTTAACTATCATGCAAACCCTATGGTGATAGCAGAAGATAAATAAATCATGCAAGTCTAATTATTTAAACAATAAAAGAAAGCATGATGATCTTATGTGGTAAAAGCCCATTAACCCTAAGTAAGACCTTAATTTAACTTAAGTCTTCACTTGAGCTCTCCATGGGTCTTTTGCATCTCATCTGGCCCAACCCAGGGCCCAAGCGCCCACTGCAGCTCAGGTGCGCCCACCAAGTAAATGCGCCTGTCCCAGAGTCGAACCCTGGACCTCCCACTTGGTTAAGCCTCTGCTGCATGCGCCTCTACCATGTGTGCTCTGTGCTCTTGTCTGATTAAATTACAATTTAATCTATCTAGACAAGTCTGACTCGCAGGTCAATTACACTTTATAAATTAAATGAAATGTGATGCGCAGATCACAAAAAATTAATTTACAATTTATTAACCAGGCACGCAGGCCCCAGCCCAGCACACATTAACACGGGCAGGCCACATAAGATTAAATAAATAAGCATATGCTTACAATCACCATGTGATCCATTATGAAAATAAAATTTTGAAAAACCCCATTGGCATCAATTTTATTTTTCCTTATGTGCCCTACCACCTTACAACGGTCCATTAATAGGGATCCACTCATCATGACTAGTCAGATCCACTGCCCTTGCATGCACCAAGTCCTAACTGACTTGAGTTGACCTAATGGTCAACTATGCATGCGCCAAGGGCTGAACAGCCTTCATGAGTTCTGGCAAGCGGGTGTGACCCCGGGCCTAACTCATGCGCGTTCACTGGTTGTCTCAACCAGACCTCGCTACACGCCCTTGATGCAGTCGACCTATAGCCACCTAATGCTTGCGCATAGGTGCCATCTGGTCGACCCATCTAGGCTGTCAGATGGTCTGATCAGACTAGTTGGATCTTAACTAGAGATGACTTCAACCCTACTAACCCGTCTAAGGGTTTATAGTAGGCGCCACTTAGATCTAATGTTAGTCGCGCATGTCATGAAGTTTTTGAGAAAAACAACAAAGCGCAAACAACCATGCGCTAATGAAACATATATCAAGTTTCGGCATGAATAACTTATATGTGAATTTCGCATGTAATGAAGATCTAAGCATACAAGGATCACAAAAGGTTAAAGCAATCATAAAATATGCATAAAACGATGCCTCTGATACCAATTGAAAGTCCCCTTAAACAAAGGGGGCGAAACCCTAGATAGGCGCATATGGAGGTTTTCATGCAGCGGAAAGGGGTTTCTAGGATCTTTCATATTATATGATCAACTTATAAACGATTGCAAATAAGAATCAAGGAATCGATTCTCACCAAAGCCATTGCTTGGATGGCGTCTAGGAAGAAGAGACTCAAGCGCTTCTCCTCCAAATGGTGCGCACACAAATGATGTCGCCTACTCCCTTAGTGCTCCTTGTGCTAGCAAGGTTCTAAGGAGTTCTTGTCGAGTGAAAGGGATGAGAAGATTTTTCCTTCTTGGCTGAATCCTCACGAAGCTTCAAGGTGTCGCCACACATGAAAAGCGTCAAGAGGAATCTCGGGAAGGCGAGAATAGAACTCACTTCTATTCGAACGTGAAGCGTGTCTCATGTGGAGATCATGGTTTCCAAAAATAGAAACCCACATACGCTTAAACGTTCACGCCAAGTGAACTAGTCGTTACACCCTCTCCCCTTGAACCATGCGCTCACTTGATGAGCTAGTTCATTTTGATTTGGTTCAAAAACCAATCAAGCCAAGCCTTTAGTCCAGATCAAATTAAACCCTAAGGTTCCAGATCTAACCGTTCATCTCTTGATGCACCTGATCTCACCGATCTAGCATCCATTCTCTCGATCGAAGCTTACCGATCTCAAGTCCTAATCAATCAAACATGATCAGACAAGATCTCACTCACAATCAGAGATTAAATCCCTTTAAACTGAACCCTGACAATTCAGTCCACACGATCTGACTTAAGTAAGCCATATCATCAAATTGTGCGACCCTGAGGGTTTCCTTTAAATGTCGGTAACGATAACTTACGTTATCACGATCAGTGAGGGGTATCTAGCAACACATCACTGTCTCCCGATATAAAGGAAAGAGTCTTCCAATACTACACCCAAACCACAGCACAAGTGTGAATCCATTTCACGAGGCATACATGATTCCTTTGCCACTGGATGTTCTTATTGGACAAGCGTGTCAAGCCTGTAGCTCCAATATGATGAGCATGATTAGATCAGATGATCATAGTCACCTGGGTATGGCCATACACTTTCTCAATCATCTCATTCGAGGGGGCCCCTTTAGAACATCACACTCCTTAAACAAGGAGACGGCAATCCTATATCTATCACTAGTGCCCTAACCTGACTCATGATCATTATCCAAGATAGTCTATAACCATTATGTTTCAAATGATATTGAACTACCTCAAAACAATGACAATCATCATTTAGAAACACAAGTGATCTCAAGTCAGAGGACATGTGCCACTTGTTGCAAACAAGGATTATTCACATTGTGACAAGCAATTGAATATCCTAGTAGGGTCTGTCTAGTACATCCAATGTACCCATGAGTCTACATCTTATTCCATGCTCGAAGCATCCTATAAGATTAGAACACATATTAGTCTCCATCATATCAAGGCTGTCTCATGTTCACCAAGATATCTCGACTAAGGACATATAGCATGTCAGCCTAGCTGAACAGCATTGAGACATTATTCAGAAGTACACTTATTGCAGCAGACAATGTAACAAACTGAATAACAACCATTGCCTTTATAAACTTAAGAGTTTATACATGATACTGAAAGAATCCCAAGGCCTCAAACATTAGCCTTAAGGGCATACCCCAACACTGGCATGGTTGTTGTCCACGGGTTGAGGTGCTGGTTCGTTCTCCATGTTGTTGTGAAGATGTTCCATCTGTTCTTGACCTTCCTTTTTCTGGATTTGCGCAAGCTTCCTTCTTTGTCTGAAGGTCCGTTCTATCTCAAGGTCGATTTCAAATAGTCGTCCTGTCCTGGAACTTCTTTTCATAAAAATTTGTCAGATCTAATTAAGAAGTTCAAAGCAGTCGAAACAAACAAAAAGCAATATGAAGCAGAATAAAGAAAGAAAAGAAAAACTAATTAAAGCTTAGTCTCCCAATCCTTAGAAGTATACTAATATCAACCGTTGTTCCCCGGCAACGGCGCCAAAAACTTGACACTGTCCGCAAGTGCATGGAAATGTCGCAGTAATATATAAAAGATATCGTCTCCCATAGGGAACAAGGTGAGTACTAGAAAATCTAATTCTTGGAATCTAAGCTAATCAAATCGTGGTTTTTTAGAGCTTGAAAACTAAAATTAAGCAGGACAGTAAACAAGAAATCAAACAACTGCGACAGAGAAAATATATGAGAGAGAATATCAGGGCAAAGGTTTCCACCACTCTGACGATTTCACTTGCGCTAGAAATAAATGTTAATTACTTGGATTTACAGATATGCATAAGGAATCTACCCTATGGTACAAGGTGCCCTCTTTCGAGTGTACACCCCGGTATTTGCCTAGAACGTCTCCTACTTTCGCGGTGGACCGTTCTAGACAAACCCACTGGGTTCCGTGGTAGATTATGAACCCTCGAGCAAAGAACACGCACTTTCGCGTCGCATCTTCACAAGATTCACATAGAGGTTCGGTCGTTACGGTCGAACTTTCGTTATGGACCGTAACAACTATGACATGACGATACTTGGCCAAAGTAAAGACCAAGAAATAAATACATCTAGTGAAATATGCTCAGAATATGATCCAAATAACAAGATTAAAACAAGAGTTGCAAACAAAAATCGTCAGAGGGCTTCAACCTAGCCCCGATACAAAGTTTATGCTACAACCATCGTTGAATCGCTAAAAATCCTCTCTGTAAACATAGAAAAATTATAGGAAAAGGTTTCTAGGAGGGAAGAGAAGATAAACCGAATGAAATAACCCAGGATTGCAAGGTTCCGATGATCAATTCTTCAAAAATCCACTCGAAGTTGCCGAATCGCCATGTTCTTCCGCCCTAGCCGCTTCATCACCCGATTGCTTCCTCTTTAGGTCATGAAATTTGGGGCTTTTATTTCCTTTTTGTTCATCTTCGAGTTAGCTTTCCAAAAAGTCCTCACTTGCTAAATTTGGACTTGAATCGGGTTCAAAATCGAGGGAAAACCGAGAGGGTGTCGAGTTGATCCGTCCGCTTCACGGGTGTACCCCGCGGGGTTCACCAGGTGGTGAAGTGATCGGAGCTGTTTTACTGCCAAATAATCACAGGTGAACCCCGTGGGGTTCACCTACCAGTGAAAGCCTCGACGTAGTTCTGTGCAAATATCTCCAGATGAGATCACGGGTGAACCCCATGGGGTTCACCTACCAGTGAAGTGTGCGGCAGCTTTCAAAAACTTTGACATCATCAGTGAACCCCGTCAGGTTCACCAGGCAGTGACGCGCGCGCTGAAATCCTTCCTTCGGCAAGATCACGGGTGAACCCCGTGGGGTTCACCTGGCCGTGAAGTCCAGAGAGGGCTCCGATTGAGCCCAAATTTTACGGGCAGCTTCGTCTTCTCATAAGGAATCACCCCATACTTTTAGATTCTTCAAAAAGACCTCAAAATTGGGTGATTTTACCTGAAATTTAATAAGACAGACAAAAAGTGAAGATTCTGAAGTTTTTAACTAATTAAGTCTTAAAGGAGTGTGAAATCATTAAAATAGGCCTAAATTCATCATGGAATAATAGTAAAAATCACTACTAAAATGCATGCTGCCATGCCATGATCTAGGGTTTCCACTTGCCGTTTTCATTCCTTCTCGTTCGCTTGTGCGCCGACCTTGGAACTCCGACCATCTCCGACCTTCAGTGGACGCCGGCAACTCCTCCCGTCCAGTTATCGCCGCCAATCTGGCACTCTTTCGCCCGATTTCACTGTTTTGGCAAATTTTGACCTAGATTTCACCCCTTTTACTCGCGTGTGTTCGTTTCTCAATCGTTTTCAGGGATTCTTGCTTTCATTTACTCGTGAGAGGATAGGCTATCGTTTGATTGTTGTTTCGAAGAGATTTGGACTGATTTCTAAGACTGATCTGAGCTGAAACCTGCTGAACATTTTGAGGGTTTACTATTCATCATCGTTCTTTTTTAATTTTTTTTCTAAATCTGGAGTTTAAGCATGAGTTTTAGTTGACTATTTACTTCTAATATGTTTGGTTGGTGTTGATGATGATGTTTGAAGTATGATTTATTTGCTACATCATTGCTATATTTATGTTGAATGTTAGTTGCAGCTTGTGTTTGCAATCATGCCACCAAGGGTAAAGGGGTTAGTTTCCAAAAGAAAAGGAAATGCACAAGTTGAACCTTCCTTTCCACCCAACCCACATGGCATAGTTTTTAGGAATGAGATTCAAGCTGTGGGGTATAACCAATTGGTTGGAAGGAGAATGGTAGCAACAAAATATACTGATAAGAGAAACTTGGAGACATTGGGATTATATGAGGATGTTATGTGGATGTTTGAGGAGATCAGAGCCCAGCGATTTTTCCAGATAACACCACAGACATATCTGCTGATTGTTCTTGAGTTTTTGAGTAGCTTTGATATGGAGCTTCATACTTACCCTAGCAGACACGCGGATGGTGAGATCACCTTCCGTATGGCTAATGAAGAGCGGAAGCTGACTATGAGAGAATTGAGGACTATCTATTAGCTTGGTAATGGAGGACACACATTTGTTTCACCGGGGTATGCTGAAGATGTGTTTTGGAACCAGATCACTCAAGAGACCCACTTTTCTGCACTTATTGCCAGGGCATCCAAGATTTCAAACCCCTGTATCAAATATGCCTATAGAATTTAGCCCACACTATCTTTGGTAGAGGTGACAATGATGGGATGGTCAGACAAACAGAGTTGTTCTTCCTCTGGAGCATGTTATTTGGATATCCTTTGGATGTTACCTTCTTTTTCATGAAGCACATAGAGAAGGTCTCTAGGGCAAACAAAGGTGATATTGTGATAGGTGGTTTCATTACATCTATAGCACTTTACTTGAGAGTTGAGCCCTATGGGGTGGAAGTTTGATGACACCAAAATTCATAGTATATTTTGTGTCATTTCATGTGTCTTTTTGTGTCATAATTATGCTCTTTTGCTTGTTTTTAAGCCTTAATTGTCAAATATTGCAGAATCTACACCGTTTCTTATTTTTGATCATTTTTAGGTAAAAAGTGCCATATTTTGATGGATTTTGAAAGATTTAAGCACACCAATGGATTCCAGACGTCGAAACGAAGCTACCCATCAATTTTCATGAAATTCGGAGCCAATTTGCAAAAATACAGCACTACCATATTTTTGGGAACAACTGTCACAGTACCGTATTTTTGGAGGATTTTAAACAGAAAGTTTCAGAATTTTTGGGCAAAATACGGCACTGCCATATTTAAAATACAGTACCGTATTTTAGGCCCAGTTTTCTAATTTTTCCGCCTGAATCTTGCGCGGACCATATCTTTTGATCCAGAAGTCCAAATTGAGATCCGAAAGATGCTGCAGACTCATCTTTAAGAGGAGAAGACGCACAATGTGAAAGCCCTAATTTTATCCTATATTGAGGGAGAAATCGATAGAGAGGCACTTAGGGTTTGGCCTCATGCCGAGAGGCATAGAGACCACCTCAAGCCGTGAAATTTATACTGAAGCTTCGCCTGGTGAAGGAGAAGATACTTCAGAAGTTTTAGAGCGTTTGGAGTCTGATCGGGGGAGAAATCAACAAAACTGTGGGTGATGCCACTATTCATTGCGTTTCCAGCCTATTACGGTTGATAGCACCCACCGATATAGTAGGCGTTACCCGCAAGTGCACGGGTCTATCGAAGTAATAAAATATCGATCCCACAGGGACTGATGGACAAATATCGACAGATCTCAAATTTGCTAGCTAGACGATGTGAAATTAGCGAAGTCTAAATGTTAAATATACGAAAATGTAACAGGAGGAATTGCACGAGAGAATCTTAATAATATGAAATATCAGGATGTTGGTTCACCGCTTTAACTTCTTACAGATGAATAGTCCATACTCTAATGCCCTAATCCAGTCTAGTTCATGGGATTCGGCTTCCTTGTCACTTAGGTAGTCGCTCCCTCCGATAGTTGGCTTGCATTCACAATCACGGCTATAGGTCAAATCTGTTAGGTTCTGGCGCTCGGTCGAAAATGCTTCTCCTCAACACGCCTAAGCTCCTAATACTTCCAAGATGGGCACAGGATGACAAAAGAGGTCCTCCCCTAGAATTCCTAGCTTATAAACCTCCCCCGCGTAACTTCTGGCTTAAGCGCGCCCTCTCGGGTTGCGCAGGCATAATGTTCCTAAATTATCTAACGTACTGGCGTGCAAGAAGTTTGCCAAGTGCGTCTAAGATCCAGGAGCTAACACAAGGAGAGTGCAGTTCGTCAAGTGGATTCTCCCCAAGAGTTCCTGCCTTACTAATCCCACACGAGGAATTACAGGCTCAAACGCTCCCTTTCAGGAGATGTAGGCAAAGTGATCAAACAAATTTGATAAACCCCGATCAAATGCTTCCGACACACGGTCGGACTTGTGGTCCCCCCAACGTGTCTAAAACCCTAACTACCCCTAGGTTGAGTACAGACAATCAGCGAGTTTCCTCGTGATTATTTAATTTATAAACCTCAAATCAAGAGACAAAGGCTCAAGCGCATTCCTTCCGGAACGCGCAGGCAATGCGTGCACAAAGGATCGAGTCGGATTGTAGCAATTAGAGCTAGACTACCAAGCTAGTAAGTCATCAAAAGGGTTACTCCCACATCCTGGTTAGGAGTTTAGCCTAACATGTTCATGGTGAAAGCGTGAACCACAATAGTAAATATCTCATACATGTGTAGGTTTATGCAGTGATCACAAGAGGTAGGCAAGATCATGTAACACTTTGTTAAGAAGAATACACAAAATAGTGCAGCAAAATAATTGTAAACGCAGGATCTTCCTTATAGATTTAACCTTAAGGAACTTCACGCATCAAATATCTTCAATTTGTGCAAGTGCGCAGCCCCTTTTCTCCTGGTGCGTTCCTCCTTCCCCGCAGCACTCTCCTCTCATTTTTCACCCGTGTCGAATCCTCCTTCTTTCTCTCTTCACCTCCCCTTTTATCTCCATCTCCTCTGCAGCTTCTTCTCTTACCCATGCCCTGCAAAGAGAACCTGCTGCAAAGCTTCCGCCGAAAGGGATTTCTGCCAGCCTCCATGCCCTGCAACACTGCCATCTTTTCTTCCACGAAGTCACCATCTCGTGAGCAAATCTACAGCCGAAAGCTGCTCCATGCCCCCTTTGTCAACGGAGGAGAATAGTCCTTAGTGCCCTTCAGCCTCCCCTTAGGTTAGATCAAAGAAATATGGGAGAAAACGGTGATTTCGTAATAGGCGGGTCCGCGATCACGGGCGAGAATTTGGTCGTGACCCGGTCGTGATTTATCGTTTTCAGCTTCAGGCATAGCGACGATCACAGGCATGATTCATGATTTCCAGCAAAGGCTTCAATGAATCTGAAATCTTCCAGTTCAGATCATCTTGGGTTAGGATGAGCTTCTCTACTACCAAAGTGTCGGAATCTACCTTTTAAGTGGTCCTTTTGACCTGAAACATGAAAATACCGAAACAAGTGCAGATTCCATAGATGTATCCAAATACAGGCAATTGTAAGGCTTAAAGTCGTGAGATAGGTATGATTCTATGAGTAAATTGACATGCAAATCTCTATATAAATCTGTGTCAACAACGGTGCTGTAATTTCGATTACAGCACTGTGCTTTGTAACTTTTCCTCTTCCCTTTCTTATTCTGATCATCTAAAATTATGGTGTATTGTAATCTTTTTCACTATGCAAGCTTAAACTTTCTTTTGGGACAAAGGGAGTAATCCCCTTGATATTTCAATGATTAGATAATCTTTATTCAATCATGACATTTTTAGTATGGTAATTTTACTTAAGAGATTATTGTCTTTAATCGTTTCTAGTGTCATGTATTAACATGTTTTAGAGTTTTTGTGTATGGACTGAGAAGATGATACGCATAAACTTGGAACCCTAGAATTTATGGTAGGAGCTCATCGCAAGAGATTGGTTGTGTTCTTATTTTTAAATTTTAGATGCTTATTTCTTATTGATGTTTTGACCTAGAAATTATTACTATTTTAGACATGAAAATATGCTAGAGATAGATATTGAATTGTTCGAAAACCTTAAGTAAAACCTGTGAAACTAAGGTGCAAGAGTGCTTAGTTTTGCTTGAGATCTTGATACTGAGATGGAATGCACGAGAGTGATTCTTAATCTCTTTGATCAAAGTTTACTTATATTTAACACTGAATAGATCTTGCACGAGAGTGAGGATCGTTCTTTGTAAATTGACTGCGCGAGAGCGAGTTAATTTCTTTATTAAATAAACTATATCTTTACCATAACGAAAATAGATTGATGAACCTTTAATATATCTAATCATAAATATTAAGGTGGATGAAACCCTAGTCCCAATGCTTCCTCTCTGATATTTCATACAATCTTCATATTGCTTACTGTCATCATTCGATTGCTTAGCTAGTGAGAATATAACTATTTGGTACTTAACACATAGGTCTCTGTGGTTCGATATCTTAAATATTACTTCGAGTATCCGTGCACTAGCGGACTACAACAAAGTTGCAAGAGGAAGTCCAAGACTTGACACGGAGTCATGTATAGCTATGAAGATGGAAGTGAGGGATGGAGACTATTTTTCATTAATTCTTAAAGGAGGACGGAAGCTACCATTGCCATGCACAGAAAAAACCATAGTAAGGAACCAAGCAAATTGGATGTTGGTTCCTGAAGATGCCGACATTGCTATGCCACCACCGCTCAGTACTGTACCACCACCACCCGTTTGGGGTGGTAGTGATGATCCTTTTGGGATAGGCATGGAGCAGCCATCTGGAGCTGCAGGTTCTTCCACCCAGCAGACTTCTAGTAGAGGATTCTCCAGTGCCTTTGATCCCAGATTCAGATATATCTCCACTCAGCTGTTCCGTTAGGAGCAGAGGATGGAGAGAGTGATCAGTACAGTGAGTGATATGCGGGATTCCATGGGCCACATGCAAGACTCGATGCACCATATACATCAGGACATAGAGAGCTTGAGCACTTACATGGAGGAGATGGGGAACTTTCTATACGAGCGTTTCGATTTTAGGACCCCAGGAGGAGTGGAGAGCATGGAGGTCACCAGAGAGCACCACCTAGTGATCCTATGGACGCAGTAGCTCAGGGCACTAAAGAGCTAGGATCTGATGGCAGTGATAATTGGTAGAGTTTTGTGAGTATCTCCCTTCGCTTTTATCTTTTGTCTTTCATTTTCTTTATCTTATTGATATCCCATGTGTTGAAGGGAAGGATGCTTCTTCTACACCTTTGTGTCCGCCGTCACTACTACTCTGCTGTTCATGCTTATTTTTTTTATTTTCGATGTGATTGTATAATACTTGATGATACTTTGATGATTTTTTCTTCGATATGGTTGTATTTACATGATAATATTTTGATGATGATGAATATATTCTTGATATGAATGATTTATGGCTTTGATCAACTTTTGAGATTATTGTATATGACTTGTTGATGATTGATGTTGATGAGTAAATTCAAAATTGAAATTAGAATTAGACCTATCATGTCAAATTTATTTCTTTTATACATATCTACTTTTGAAGTTTTTCATTAATTGATAAGTGAGATTTTACGGAGATATGTTGTTTGAAAAAGTTGGTTTAAGAGTGAAGTTACTTTTTGAATAAAATTAGCATACGAGTATGAATTTTTGAATTGATGTCAATTGATTAATCTAATTGAGGTTTTGTTTATTTTACTATTTGTTGGGAAGAAAGAAGCCAAAATCCACAAAAATAGTGAGAGACTCCCCTACTTGGCACTGTGAAAATTGACAGTGGTACCAAAGGACATGGGTTGAAGTCTGAAAAAGAAAAAATAATAGAGAAAAATCTATTCACATTGACTCCGCTATCTTTGGTAAAATCCTTTCTACTGAAAAGACATGAGTTCTATTACATTGACTATGTGGTCAGTGTACTCTAACCTCGTCACCAGAAAAAAGGTGGTAATCGAGTTAGAGAATGTGAATGATGCAAAAAAAAATATTAGGGGAGAGAAAAAGAATTGAGTGGATAAAGATTTTGGATATCTTATTCCTGTAAACAAAAGTATGATAAATTTAAACTGAAAATTGGATGAAGTCTTGAGATTGAAATTCTTTCTTTTATGCAAGTTGTGACTAAGTTGTGGATTTTAAGAATTGGATTTAGAAGATGATATATCTGTTTAAAATTTTATGATGCAATTGATGAGAATTTTTCATTAGTGATTGTATGTTAGAAATTTATTTTCCATGAGAAAGTCTATGCCTATGACCAATTTTTGAAGATTTTTTGGTTTTTGCTTGAGGACAAGCAAAGTTTGAGTCTTATGTATTTGATGACACCGAAATCTATAGTAAATTTTGTGTCATTTCATTGGTATTTTTGTGTCATATTCATAGACTTTGTTTATTTTTATGCCTTTTTTTATTAATATTTGCGGAATCTACACTCTTTTCTGTTTTTGATAATTTTCAGGCAAAAGGCATGTTTTTCAGTCGATTTCAAGCAATCTAGATGCATAGATGAATTTAGAACATCAAGAGAAGATCACATGTCAAATTTCAGAAGAATTGGAGCTTCAGAGCGAATTACGGCACCCCCATTATGGGTATTACGGTACCGTAATTTGACTGCACTCGCAGATCAAAATCACGGTACTGCCGTAATTCCCAAGAGGTGCCGTATTTTGGGATTTTTTTTACTAAAGAATTTCAAGAGTTTACGGCACTGTCGTAACAAACTTTACGGGCCGTAATTTGGACAACTTTTCACCCCGAGAGATTTGAAGGAATATGGCACTGCCGTAATGATGTTTACGGGCTGTATTTTGATCCAGAAACCCACAGAAGAAATTATGGCATGGCCGTAATATTGTTCACGGGCCGTAATTTTGTCCCACAGTTTATAGAACCAAATTACGGCACTGTCGTAAAGAAAATTACAGCCGTAATGTTTACCTGGACACGTGAGTTTTTCGGGCCCAAATCTTGCGCGGACTATATCTTTTGATTCAGACATCCAAATTGAGATCCGAAATATGCTACGGACTTGTCTTAAAGAGGAGAAGACACACAAAGTTGGGAGGGGAATTTATATCTAGAATCAAGAGAGCAATCAATAGAGAGGCGCTTAGGGTTTGGCCTGGCACCGAGAGGCGTAGAGACCACCTCAGGCCGTGATTTTTACACAAAAGCTTCGCCTAGAGGAGAGGAGGATACCTAGAAGTTTTAGAGCAAAAGGAGTTCGATTGGAAGAGGAATCAACGAAAGAAGGGTCGCGACACTGGTCACAAGCGGAATTACGGCTGTAATTTCTATTACAGCCGTGTTGTAACGTTATTTCTCCCTTTTCTTTAGTTTCTGATCGTTCTAAACTATGGATTATTGTAATTCTCCATCCATGCTTGCTTAGACATATTATGGGACATGGAGTGTAATCCCTTTGATTTTTAATGACTAGATAACTATTATTTTTGTCATGATAATCCTCGTTGTGATAATTCTGCTTTTGTGATGAACCGTCTTTAATTCTCCTTAGATTTATATTATCTGCTTGTTTTAGAATTTTGTGAAATAGACTGAAAGGTTGATTATGAAATTTGGAAACCTAAAAAATCATTGAGTTTGTAACTTATCATAAGAGATTAGGTTTGTTCTTTGAATTCTGATTTTTAGTGATTTTATTGTCATGTTAGATAATTTGAATCTAGGATTGAGTTATTGTGTCAAATGTGGAGATCTTGCACGAAAGTGAGGATCGGAACGTTGGAGAACCCTTAGTATAACTTGTGTTGAGACTTGGATGCACAAAAGTGATCCTTGAGTTTCCACTCGAGACGATCAACTTAGAACTCGGATGCACGAAAGTGATCCTTGAGTTCATCGTTTGATGATTTACTTATCATTAGCTTGGGATAAATCTTGCACGAAAGCGAGGATCGGTCCCTGCATGATTATCTGCACGAAAGTGAGATAATCCCTTCATGGAGTAAATTAGGTCTTTATCATAATAAGATTTGACTGACGACCTTTTATATCTAGTCATTGAAATTAAGGTGGATGAAACCCTAGTTCCAGTTTCTCTCTGATTTATCTTTTCACCCTTTATATTGCTTACTTGCATTAAAATCGGTCGCTTAGCTAGTAAGAATACAACTATTTGGTACTTAACACATAGGTCCCTGTGGATTCGATACTTTCTTTATTACTTCGAGTATCTGTGCACTTGCGGACACTACAAGTTTAGGGACAACAAGTTTTTGGAGCCATGTCAGGGAGTGACAAAAGTCCCTGTACGCCAACACTTAGGTTTTGGCCGCGACACCTGAAATAAGTCTACCAACTTGTATTCATAAGTGTGTCCTTTCAGATCACAAGTTTTTGGCGTCGTTGCTGGGGAATAGTCCAAGGTACACGCTAAACAACTTGGGATACAACACTCACCTAGGTATGGCCATACACTTTCAGTCATAGTACCATAGAGGAGCTCCATGGATATCAAGCTTCCCTTAGGAAGGGGCAAATCCTTTTGTCTGTACATTGATCTTCACATATGGGTCGTGATATACTCAATGGCAACCTTTATAACCTCCCAATTACAGCGAGAAGTTAGGTTGCATCAAAGTATGTCCCTAACCACATAGAAGAGTCAATGACCTCATGTCTAAGGATCAATGCATCTCCTATCACTTGTGAGGTTAACTCATGACACCAAGTCATAGCCTCACAGTGGGTCGGTCTAGTATATCCACCACTGATATACTCATATGTTTGCATTAGCACCTCGTGCCTAACTAGCCCATATACCAATCTCACAAGTACCATAGCTATCCCATATCCACTAAGGTACATTGATTGGGGACAATCATTTGAGCACAGATCCAATCTGTCTCCAGGGACATTATCATGTAAGTACACAATCGCAGATGTAGACAAACATTGATAATGACAATGCCAGGACGATATAAATATCAGAGTTAAGTAGCACAAAGGTCGACCAAAAGTAGGTCTCAGGGCATATACACCAACACTATATGCCCATAATGTATCGTCTAGCTTTATGGACCAATCATTTCTTGATCTAGAGATAGTCTTTTCAAGAATTCTCTTAAACTCTTTGTTAGAAACTTCTACTTGGCCACTTATCTGTGGGTGAGAGGGAGTAGATACTTTATGCCTCGCCCCATATTTACTCAATCATACAGAGAATTTTTGTTATATAAAGTGGGATCCACCATAACTTATTACCACTCATGGGACCCCAAACCTTGAAAATATTGTCCTTCTGAACAGTTTAATAACTACATGGGAATCATTAGTCAGAGTCGCTACAGCTTCAACCCATTTTGAAACATAATTTATTGCCACGAGAATATACTTGTTTCCACATGAGGTTGAGAACGAACCCATGTAATCAATTCCCCACATGTCAAATATCTTGATCTCTAAAATATTGCTCAGTGGCATCTCATTTCATCTTGATATGTTTCCCACGACCTCTAGCATTCTTCACAAGAAAGAACATAATTCCAAGCATCCTTAAAAAGGGTCAGCCAGAAAAAACCTGATTGAAGCACTTTGAAAGCAGTCTTAGATGAACTAGCATGTCCTCCATATGCAGGATTAAGATAATAAAAAAGCACATATCTCATCTCTTCCTCTACCAGACATCTCCTGTATAGCCCATCCGCACCTTTTAAACAGAAAGGGATCCTCCCAGAAATAATGCTTTACCTCTGATAGAAATCTCTTCCATCCCTAATAGTTCAAATAATCAAGTAAAACGTCATACACTAAATAATTCATAAAATCAGCGTACCACGAAGCATCAATCCTTGCAATAACAAAGAAATGCCTATTAGGGAAGGCATCATCAATCTCATGCTCGGTTACTTTCCCTACTCCATCTTCCTAAACAAGACGCGATAAATGATCTGCAACATAATTTTCTGCACCTTTTTTATCTTTGATCTCCAAGTCGAATTCTTACAGTAGAAGGATTCATCTGATCAATCTTGGTTTTGAATCCTTTTTACTCATAAGATGTCTAATGACCGCATGATCTATGTAAACAATCACTGTAGAGTCAATAAGATAAATCTAAATTTATTAAATGCAAAAATAATGGCCAAAAACTCCTTTTCAGTTGTTGCATAATTGATCTGTGTGTCGTCTAATGTCCGGCTTGCATAATAAATAGCGTGCAACTTTTTCTCTTTGCATTGTCTAAGAACAGTGATCAACCCACACTTTCATTTTACCATTTATGACAATATTATTTTATGATAAGATTTTTCCATGTGATTGGCAAAAGTCAAAACAAGTGGTGCCATACTGCATAAAATCTAAATCTACTAAGTTATTTTGTTTATATAGAAACTTGAAGTTAAATTTGTAGCTAAGTGTGTTATTCAAGGTTCCTCTTATCATGGTATTGCACCTATAACTCAAGACTCATATTAGGACTCATTGGGAATAATGTGAAAAGAAATGAGCAAAAAAGGAAATTTAACCATCTAGAGCATATAAAGAGCATATGATAAACTTATGAGGAATTTGATACTAGTTGATGAAGGAGAGAAAATAAAATATTATTCTTAATGGAGGGGAAAAGTGTGAAACCACATTATGATTTCAAGAAAATAGAATTAACAAGATGTTGCCACATGCTTGCATGCATGTTGGCCACCTCAAGCTTGCATGATTTAAATGGAATGAGGAGTGCGAAGAGAGTTTCAAAGAATTGAAGAAAAGGTTAACTACTGCTTCAATTCTCACAATTCCATGTGGGACTGAAGGCTTTGCAATCTATACTGAGCATCTAATAGAGGTCTTGGTTGTGTGTTAATGCAAAAAGGGAAAGTAATTGCATATGCTTCAAGGCAATTAAAGACTTATGAACATAATTACCCAACCCATGATTTGAAACTAGCAGCAATCATTATTGCATTAAAGATATGGAGACATTATTTGTATGGGCAAACATTTGACATATATACATATCACAAAATTTGAAATACATTTTCACACAGAAAGAATTGAACATGCGGCAAAGGAGATGGATAGAGTTGCTAAAGGATTATGATTGTGCTATACATTATCAAGCAGGTAAAGCTAATGTTGTAGCTGATGCCCTTAGTCGAAAATCAGATAACATGTTAGCAACCTCAATGGTAAAACAATGGAACTTACTTGAGGAATTTTGCAATCTTACCATTGATATCAAGATTTAACAACCTAAGATGTTGCTTGCTTCACTCAAAGTCCGGTCCGATTTTCATCAGCAGATACTTGAAAAGCAATTAGGAGATCCAATGTTATCATCCATAAAGGAGAAAATTGGGGAAGGTCGAATGCCTGGGTTCCAAATCAACCAAGATGGGATTTTGAAATTTCACAATAGATTATGTATTCCAAATGATCCTAATATTAGGAATATGATCTTGGAAGAGGCACACAAATCTACATATTCTATTGTTGGGGTATGCCCTTAAGGCTAATGTTTGAGGCCTTTGGGATGATTTCAGTATCATGTATAAACTATGTATAAGTTTATAAAGGCAATGGTTGTTATTCAGGTTGTTACATTATCTGCTGCTGTTATGTATACTTCTGAATAATGTCTCAATGGTGTTCAGCTTGGCTGACATTAGCATTGTCCTTAGTCGAGATATCTTGGTGAACATGAGACAGCCTTGATATGATTGAGACTAATATGTGTTCCAATCTTATAGGGTGCTTCGAGTATGGAATAAGATGTAGACACATAGGTGCATTGGATGTACTGGACAGACCCTACTTAGGATATTCAATTGTTTGTCACAATGTGAATAATCCTTATATGCAAGCAAGTGGCATATTTCCTCTGACTTGAGATCGCTTGTGTTTCTAAATGATGATTGGCATTGTCTTGAGGTAATTCAATATCATTTGAAATATAATGGTTATAGATTATCTTGGATAATGAGCATGAGTCATGTTAGGACACTAGTGATAGATATAGGATTGCCTCTCCTTGTTGGAGTGTGATGTTCTAAAGGGGCCCCCTAGAAGAGATGATTGAGAAAGTGTATGGCCATACCCAGATGACTATGTTCATCTGATCTAATCATTTTCATCATATTGGAATTACAGGCTTGACACGCTTGTCCAATGAGAACATCCAGTGGCAAAGGAAACATGTATGTCAAGTGAATTGGATTCACACTTGTGCTATGGTTTGGGTGTAGTCTTGGAAGACTCTTTCCTTTATATCGGGAGACAGTGATGTGTTGCTAGATACCCCTCTCTGATCGTGATAACGTAAGTTATCGTTACGGACATTGAAGGAAACCCTTAGGGTCGCACAATTTGATGATATGGCTTACTTATGTCAGATCGTGTGGACTGAATGGTTTTGGTTCAGTTTAAAGGAGTTTAAACTCTGATTGGAAGTGAGATCTGGTCTGATCATGTTTGATTGATTAGGGCTTGAGATCGGTAAGCTTCGATCGGGAGAATTGATGCTTGATCGATGAGATCAAGAGCATCAAGAGATGTGTGGTTAGATCTTGAGCCATCTGGTTCATATGAGATCTAGACCATGGCTTGGTTTGATTTGGTCTTTGAACCAAATGCAATAGAACCGGTTCACATAAGTGAACGCATGGTTCAAAGTGAGAAGACATTTTGGTTGGTTCGAAAACATGGGCGCATGGCTTGATGACTTTCTATTTTTGGAAGCCATAAGCGTTCCCACGTTGGATAACGCCTCAACGCCTCCCTCTCTCTCGAATGAATGCTTCTCCTCTCGTGTGTGTGTCGAGGCTCCACGAAAGAGAAGAGGCAGAGAGTTTTCGCTTAGCCAAGAAGAAGAACATCTCATCTTCTCCTACACGTTGAAGGACACCTTGGAACTTTGCTAGCACAAAGAAGAAAAGGGAGTAGCCATCGTCACCTTGTGTGCGACTGCTTTGGAGGAGAGCCGCTCGCCCTCTATATTCTTCCAAGTCGCCATCCAAATAATGGCCATGGTAACATCCTATCTTCTCATTCCAAGAACTAATAGTTGATCATATGTTCATGCCATGCGATCTTCATGAAACCCTTGTTTTCGCCCATGAAAAATTTTATATGCGCCTGAATTAGGGTTTCGCCCCCTTTCAATTGGTATCAGAGCTAGTTTTTCGGCTTGATCCATATGATTGCTTATTTTGTGATCCATGCGGTTTAAAATTAGATCTAAACATGACTTGCGCATGTTATAAATCATCATGCCAACATACATGCTAAACATTAGATGTGTTTTGGTTTTTACTTAAGTTGCGCATGATATTTGTTTTCCGCATGTTGAAGAGTTTTTATCAAACACTTATGATCTTGCGCGCCCCTCACCTAGATCTCTAAAGCACCTACTTGATATACTTAGACGGGTTACTAGGGTTGAAGTCGTCAGTCTAGTCTGGACCCAACAGCCTGATCAGACCATCTGACAGCCTAGATGGGTCGGCCAGATAGCACCTATGCGCACGCATACAGGTGGCTATAGGCCGACTGCAGAAGGGCGTGTAGCGATGTCTGATTGAGGCGCCTAGTGAACGATCATGATTAAGGCCCGGGGTCACACCCGCCTGCCAGAAATCATGTGGGACGTTCAGCCCTTAAGGCATGCATAGTTGACCACTAGGTCAACACAAGTCAGTTATGACTGGATGCATGCAAGGGCAGTGGGTCTGACTTGGTCTGATGAGTGGATCCCTATTAATGGACCGTTGTAAGGTAGTAGGGCACACAAGGAAATAAAAGTGATGCCATGGGGTTTTTTTCAAAAATTTTATTTTCTGATTGGATCACATGTATGCTTATTTAACCTGATTGGGTGTCTATTTAATCTTATGTGGGCTGCCCTAATTTGTGTGCTGTGCTGGGGCCTGCGTGCCTAGAATTAATTGTAAATTTTTATTGTGATCTGTGTATCACACTTTAATTTATAATAATGTACAATTGACCTGCGTGTCAATTCATGTCTAGATAGATTAAAATGTAATTTGATCAGACATGAGCACAGAGCACACATGACAGAAGCGCTTGCAGTCAGTGGCTTCACCAGGTGGGAGGTCTAGAGTTTGACTCTAGCACAGGCGCATGCTACCTGATGGGTGCATTTGAGCATCAGAGAGGGCACTTGGGCCCGGGCTGGGCCAGATAAAGTGCAAGAGACCCATAAAGAGCTCAAGTGAAGACTTGTGTAAAACTAGGGTTTTTACTTAGGCTTTTATGGGCATTTACCACATAAGATCATTGTGCTTTCTATTTACTGTTTAAGAAATATTAGCACATGCTTGATTTATTCTTTTGCTATCACCATAGATATTGCATGATAGTAAGAAGATAAAATGGACCGTTAAAATCCAACGTCAAATATCAAGCACGAAAGCCTTCTGACGCGAAACCTCACTGTTCTGACTATCGTTGGGGCCGTGTTGTACCCACTCAGTGGGCACGCCCATCTATCTTCAGACGGTGTGTGATTACACCTGCGTGTTACAGAGAAGGGATTTATCGCTTCTCGTTGCTCAGCATAGCACGTGGTGGTCCAGGGAGTAGGTCAGGTCAGCTTGACCATGTAGGCTACATATTGAGCATATGTTAGCTACATGGAGGCAGCCATCTGTGGAATCAGAGACTGTGTTGTACCAACTCAGTTGGCACAGTCTGCTGGATTGCCCAGATGAAGGGGAATCGCATGGGTTGGCGATTGGCATGGATAGCCTACCAGTGATTAGTGCTTGAACTCTCTGTGCATCTTATCTCGCCTGAGCGGGACGCGGAGACCAAGTATGAAATCTGGATCCCATCTCACTAAAAAGAGTTTTACTCTTTCGGACTGTTTTATTGGATTTTTCAGTCAGATAAAATAGTGAGAAAAGAATCATTCTTAAGTCCTGGATTGATTCTAACATGGATACTGACCTTGTTGTTCTTGCAATGTTGTAGATTCCTGCAGCAACGAACACCACAGGGCTCAATCTGCGATCCATACTGGAAAAGGAGAAGTTTGCTGGGCCAAACTTCTCAGACTGGTACAGACAGCTTAAGATTGTTCTTAAGGCTGAGAGGAAACTGTATGTCCTTGAGACGGCAATACCGGCTCAACCCGCAGCGAACGCCGCAAGGGCGGTTCGGGATGCTTATGAGAAGCACGTCAGTCATAGTACTGATGTCGCTTGCCTTATGCTTGCGTCAATGACGCCAGAGCTCCAGCGTCAGCATGAGGATTTATCTGCTATTGATATTATAGCAAATCTCAAGATGCTGTATGCTGCACAGGCAAGGACTGAACGCTATAACTTGACGAAACTTTTCTTTCAGAGCAAACTGACTGAAGGGAGTCCAATGGGAGCTCACGTACTCAAGATGATTGGGTACAAGGAGGCTCTAGAGAAACTGGGACACACCATCAATCAGGAACTTGTTGTAGACATTATCCTGCAGTCTCTCCCGGCCTCTTTTGATCCGTTCATTATTAATTTTAATATGAACAAGATCGATTGTACTCCGGCAGAGTTACTGAACATGCTCTGTACCACAGAGCAGACTCTTGAGAAGGGAAAGCCTTCCTCCTCTGTCTTGCTGGTTCCTTCAAGGAACAAGAAGAAGGGGAAGAAGGGCAAAGCCCCTATCAAGAGCTACAACAAGGCTCTGAAACAAAAGATAAAGCGGTCAAAGGACAACAGATGTTTCCATTGTGGCCAGCTCGGTCACTGGAAGAAGGACTGTAAAGCGCTCCAAGGAGAGAAGAAGGGAAGCAAGCCTTTCACTTCTGGCTCAGGTATTTACGTGACTGAAGTCATGGTAGCTTCTTCTATTTCATGGGTATTGGACACTGCATGTGGAGTTCACATTTGTTCAAATGTACAGGAACTCAAGAGAAGAAGACAGGTGGGACAGCATGAGGTGGACCTACGAGTTGGAAACGGGGCACGGGTTGCTGCTGTTGCTGTAGGACAATATAACATCTCTTTACCATCTGGTTTTGTATTAGAACTTGACAAGTGTTATTTTGAAACGAGCATAACTAAGAATATTATCTCTATTCCTGCTCTTGTCAGGAAAGGATTTTCTTTTGAATGCAAAACTTTAAAGTGTTGTATTTCATTTGATAATATTGTTTATGCTACTGGCTCAATTAACAATGGGTTATACATGTTGGACATGGAATGTTCTGTACAACAAATTGATAATAAGAGAGCCAAGTATGCTGATGACAGCACCTTGCTATGGCATAGTCGTTTAGGTCATATTAACAAGAAGCGCATTAAGCGGTTGCATGACCATGGACTGCTGGGATCATTCTCCTATGAGGAGCTTGATACATGCAAAGCTTGTTTAATGGGCAAAATGATGAAGACTCCTTTTTCTAATAAAGGTCAAAGGGCTTCAGGTTTACTTGACCTCATTCACAGTGATGTGTGTGGGCCATTTAGTAAACATGCCAGAGGTGGCTATTCATACTTCATTACTTTTACTGATGATTTCAGTAGATATGGTTATGTCTATCTAATGAGACATAAGAGTGAATCTTTTGACAAGTTCAAAGAGTTCAAAAATGAAGTACAGAATCAGCTAGGCCGGAATATCAAGGCACTTCGATCCGATCGAGGTGGAGAATACTTGAGTCGAGAGTTTACTGACTATCTGAAGGAGTGTGGGATTATCTCACAGCTCACTCCGCCAGGAACACCGCAATGGAATGGTGTGTCCGAGAGGAGAAATAGAACCTTATTGGATATGGTTCGTTCGATGATGAGTCAGGCTACTCTACCTTACTCCTTTTGGGGATTTGCACTGGAAACAGCTGCAAAGGTACTAAACCGAGTGCCATCCAAGGCCGTTTCAAAGACTCCATATGAGTTATGGTATGGGAAACAGCCAAGCTTGACATTTATCAAAATCTGGGGTTGCGAGGCTTATGTCAAAAAGCTCGCCTCTGGGAAACTAGAGAGCAGATCTTATAAATGTATCGTTGTCGGTTACCCTAAAGAAACTAAGGGTTATTATTTCTACGATCCCAAAGAGAACAAAATATTTGTTGCTCGAACGGCTATTTTTCTTGAGAAGGAATTTCTTCTGCAAGAAGCCAGTGGGAGAGAAATAAAACTGGATGAAAGTCCAGAAGAGGGACAAAGTAGTCAAGCTCAGTTGGATGAGCCTGAGCAAATAGAACAGGTTGATGTTCAACCTGAGGCTCAGATATCACGGGAACCGCGTAGATCGGGAAGGATTCGTCGACAGCCTGAGCGCTATGACGGAGTCTACATCATTAATGATGAACCCCTCACCTATGCGGATGCGGTCAGTGGACCGGAATCAGCAAGATGGCTTGAAGCTATGCGAGCCGAGATGGACTCCATGTCAGATAACCAAGTCTGGGATTTGGTTGATCCGCCTCCGGGAGTAATCCCTATAGGCTGTAAATGGATCTTCAAGAAGAAGATTGATATGGATGGTAACGTAGTTACCTATAAGGGCAGGCTAGTTGCGAAAGGTTTCAAACAAATCTACGGGATAGATTATGATGAAACATTCTCTCCTGTAGCCATGTTTAAGTCCATTCGGATTATTCTCGCGATAGCTGCATATTATGATTATGAGATCTGGCAAATGGATGTGAAGACCGCTTTCCTTAATGGAAAACTGGAAGAGGATGTGTATATGGCACAACCTGAAGGTTTCATCAATCCATCAGATCATCATAAAATATGCAAATTAAAGAAGTCTATTTATGGACTAAAACAAGCATCGAGAAGCTGGAATATTCGTTTTGATGAATCAGTTTGTGAATTTGGTTTCATCAAAAATGAAGATGACCCGTGTGTATATAAGAGGTTTAGTGGGAGCGTGATTACTTTCCTAGTCCTCTACGTCGATGATATCTTGATCATTGGAAATGATATTCCTGAACTGCATGCGGTCAAAGCATGGTTAAGAAAATGTTTCCAGATGAAAGATTTAGGAGAAGCAGCCTATGTATTAGGTGTGCAGATCTATAGAGATAGATCTAATAGGCTTCTCGGGCTGTGCCAGAGTACTTACATCGATAAAGTCCTGGAGAGATTCCATTTAGAAAATTCTAAAAGAGGATATCTTCCAGTCAGACATGGTCTGAATCTTTCTAAGAGCCAGTGTCCCCAAACACAGTCTGAGAAAGATGAAATGGACAATATGCCTTATGCTTCGGCTATTGGATCCATTATGTATGCGATGTTGTGTACTCGCCCAGACGTCGCTTACGGGTTAAGCGTGACCAGTCGATTCCAAAGTAATCCAGGGAAGGCACACTGGATTGCAGTCAAGAACATTTTGAAATATCTTCGGAGGACCAAAGATATGTTCTTGATTTATGGAGGTCAGGAAGAACTTAGTATTGAAGGATATACTGACGCTTCATTCCAATCTGACCAAGATGATTTCCGATCGCAATCAGGCTTTGTTTTTAGCTTGAATGGAGGAGCAGTGGTGTGGAAGAGTTTCAAACAATCAATTGTTGCTGATTCCACAATAGAAGCCGAGTATGTTGCAGCCTCGGAAGCATCCAAGGAGGCAGTGTGGATTCGTAAGTTCGTTCAGGAACTTGGTGTTATTCCTTCGAGTGCTGATCCATTGGTTATCTTCTGTGATAACACTGGAGCAATAGCACAAGCAAAGGAACCACGGTCACACCAGAAGTCCAAGCACATACAGAGAAGGTTTCATTTGATCCGTGAGATCATAGATCGTGGAGAGATCAAGATCTGCAAGGTTCATACAGATGACAATCTAGCTGACCCGCTTACTAAGCCTCTGGCGCAGCAGAAGCATGAGAAGCACTGTAATAATATGGGTTTGAGATTTCTCAACCATTAGATTAAGTGCAAGTGGGAGATTGTTGGGGTATGCCCTTAAGGCTAATGTTTGAGGCCTTTGGGATGATTTCAGTATCATGTATAAACTATGTATAAGTTTATAAAGGCAATGGTTGTTATTCAGGTTGTTACATTATCTGCTGCTGTTATGTATACTTCTGAATAATGTCTCAATGGTGTTCAGCTTGGCTGACATTAGCATTGTCCTTAGTCGAGATATCTTGGTGAACATGAGACAGCCTTGATATGATTGAGACTAATATGTGTTCCAATCTTATAGGGTGCTTCGAGCATGGAATAAGATGTAGACACATAGGTGCATTGGATGTACTGGACAAACCCTACTTAGGATATTCAATTGTTTGTCACAATGTGAATAATCCTTATATGCAAGCAAGTGGCATATTTCCTCTGACTTGAGATCGCTTGTGTTTCTAAATGATGATTGGCATTGTCTTGAGGTAATTCAATATGATTTGAAATATAATGGTTATAGATTATCTTGGATAATGAGCATGAGTCATGTTAGGACACTAGTGATAGATATAGGATTGCCTCTCCGTGTTGGAGTGTGATGTTCTAAAGGGGCCCCCTGGATGAGATGATTGAGAAAGTGTATGGCCATACCCAGATGACTATGTTCATCTGATCTAATCATTTTCATCATATTGGAATTACAGGCTTGACACGCTTGTCCAATGAGAACATCCAGTGGCAAAGGAAACATGTATGTCAAGTGAATTGGATTCACACTTGTGCTATGGTTTGGGTGTAGTCTTGGAAGACTCTTTCCTTCATATCGGGAGACAGTGATGTGTTGCTAGATACCCCTCTCTGATCGTGATAACGTAAGTTATCGTTACCGACATTGAAGGAAACCCTTAGGGTCGCATAATTTGATGATATGGCTTACTTATGTCAGATCGTGTGGACTGAATGGTTTTGGTTCAGTTTAAAGGAGTTTAAACTCTGATTGGAAGTGAGATCTGGTCTGATCATGTTTGATTGATTAGGGCTTGAGATCGGTAAGCTTCGATCGGGAGAATTGATGCTTGATCGATGAGATCAAGAGCATCAAGAGATGTGTGGTTAGATCTTGAGCCATCTGGTTCATATGAGATCTAGACCATGGCTTGGTTTGATTTGGTCTTTGAACCAAATGCAATAGAACCGGTTCACATAAGTGAACGCATGGTTCAAAGTGAGAAGACGTTTTGGTTGGTTCGAAAACATGGGCGCATGGCTTGATGACTTTCTATTTTTGGAAGCCATAAGCGTTCCCACGTTGGATAACGCCTCAACGCCTCCCTCTCTCTCGAATGAATGCTTCTCCTCTCGTGTGTGTGTCGAGGCTCCACGAAAGAGAAGAGGTAGAGAGTTTTCGCTTAGCCAAGAAGAAGAACATCTCATCTTCTCCTACACGTTGAAGGACCCCTTGGAACTTTGCTAGCACAAAGAAGAAAAGGGAGTAGCCATCGTCACCTTGTGTGCGACTGCTTTGGAGGAGAGCCGCTCGCCCTCTATATTCTTCCAAGTCGCCATCCAAATAATGGCCATGGTAACATCCTATCTTCTCATTGCAAGAACTAATAGTTGATCATATGTTCATGCCATGCGATCTTCATGAAACCCTTGTTTTAGCCCATGAAAAATTTTATATGCGCCTGAATTAGGGTTTCGCCCCCTTTCATCTATACACCCAGGTAGTCCCAAGATGCATAGGGATCTAAAAGAGAACTATTGGTGGGATGGCATGAAAAAGGATATTGCAGATTTTGTTTCTAAATGTTTAACCTGACAACTAGTAAAAGCAGAACATCAAAAACTAGGAGGTCAGTTACAACCATTAGAGGTGCTAGAATGGAAATGGGAAAGTGTTACTATGGATTTTGTTTCAGGTTTACCAAGAACATCAAAGAAACATGATGCTATATGGGTGATCGTTGATAGGCTAACTAAATCAGCACACTTTTTGCCAATCAATATGACATATCCTCTTAATAGGCTTGTAAGGTTGTAGATTGATGAGATTGTAAGACTTCATGGAGTTCCCAAGGACATCATCTCTGATAGGGATCCCAGATTTCTTTCTAGATTATGGAAAAGGTTACATGAATCATTGGGCACAAAACTCAAGTTTAGCACTGCTTATCACCTTCAAACAGATGGACAATCTGAAAGAACAATCCAAACACTTGAAGATTTGCTTAGAGCATATGTCATGGATTGGAAGGGTGAGTGGGATGGTGACTTGTCTCTCATTGAGTTTACTTACGATAATAGCTTTCATTCAAGCATACAAATGGCACCATATGAAGCATTGTATGGAAGAAAATGCAGGACACCAATTTATTGGGAAGGGGGTGATGATAGAAAACTATTAGTTGCAAATGAAGTGCAAGAAACTACAAAAAAGATTAAACTAATACGAGAAAAATTGCAAATTGCTCAAAGTCACCAGAAAAGTTATGCGGATAATAGAAGAAGGGATCTTGAATTTCATGTTGGGGATGATGTATTTTTGAAAATATCTCCTTATAAGGGTGTAATAAGATTTGGTAAAAGAGGGAAGTTAAGCCCTATATTCATTGGCCCTTTTGAGATACTTGAAAGGATTGGACCGGTTGCATATAGAGTTGCACTACCACTAGCCCTAGCTAATATTCATGATGTCTTCCATGTGTCTTTATTAAGGAAGTACCATCCAGATCCATCCCACATCATTGAGCACGAGCCTTTGGAGATTGCCAAAGATTTATCATACCCAGAAAGACCAAAGCAAATTGTGGATAGGAAGGACAAGATTTTGAGGAATCATGTTATTCCCATGGTCAAAGTGATTTGGCAAAATCATTCCATTGAAGAGGCTACATGGGAGCGGGAAGAAGAAATGAGAAAGGACTATCCACACCTTTTCACTAATTAAGGTATGCAATTTAGAGGACTAAATTTCTTTTAAGGAGGGGAGAATGTGATACTCATGCTTTCATTTTACCATTTATGACAATATCGTTTTGTGATAAGATTTTTCCATGTGATTGGCAAAAGTCAAAACAAGTGGTGCCATAATGCATAAAATCTAAATCTACTAAGTTATTTTGTTTATATAGAAACTTGAAGTTAAATTTGTAGCTAAGTGTGTTATTCACGGTTCCTCTTATCATGGTATTGCACCTATAACTCAAGACTCATATTAGGACTCATTGGGAACAATGTGAAAAGAAATGGGCAAAAAAGGAAATTTAACCATCTAGAGCATATAAAGAGCATATGATAAACTTATGGGGAATTTGATACTAGTTGATGAAGGAGAGAAAATAAAATATTATTCTTAATGGAGGGGAGAAGTGTGAAACCACATTATGATTTCAAGAAAATAGAATTAACAAGATGTTGCCACATGCTTGCATGCATATTGGCCACCTCAAGCTTGCATGAGAAGGGTTTCACCAAGTGTTGACACTGTTGGGAAACCCCGGGGATATTTTATAATTTTTTCAAGAGATAAACATTACATATTACATTGCACAGCGGAAGAATATCCCAGAAATAGGCCGGTCCCAAAAACCCAATGAAGATCGTCATGCGAGGGAGTCGACACGATGAGATAGAAAGTACCTAGAGCAAGTGAGGAGGTTGATGTCGAGGTAGGCACCCAAGCGTTTGCCCTCTGCAGTCTCACACACACGGATGCCTCGAGCTCTCTTCTTCCTCGCTTGGTGCTAGCCTCGGGAAGAAGATCCAAGCCTTGGGTCACCTTCTTCAAAGCTTGCGCCTCCTCCAAGAGAGATGCGCCAATGAAGATGGAGAGGAGATGAAGAAGCCACCAAGAGAAGTCCTTCTTGCGCCAAGAGGAAGAAGGGAAGAAGACTTGTGGCTATGGAAGAAAGCTTGCGCCACCCTCTCCTTGCTCTCGCCCTTGCCCTTGCTCACACCTCCAAGAGAATTAGTGCATCAATAAGGGGCAGCAAGGGGTCTCTTTTATAAGAGCAAGAGGTGGTTAAAGATGGCTAAGATCATGATGAGTGTGCGGCTAGGATAAGGGGTTTGCAATTAGGGTTTGAGGTAAGGAAAGTCTCCAAGACTTTACCATAAACCTCATTCAACCTTGCTATATGCGTCAAGCACTTGTCTTGCGCCCGAAGTAAAGCCTTAGAGGCATGCTTTCTATCCAAGGATGAAGGCCTAGGCGCCCTTTACTTCCTAATGAAGCAAAGGCGCCTTCCATCACCCCATTATACCCCTTAGGCACCAATGGGGATGATTTCTCCCCATTATACCCTTTTAGCCCATTACTTCTTCATGACATCTTGTTATTGGGCCTCATTGGGTGATGAGCTAGCCCAAACTCCATTACATGGGTTGATTAAGCCATTGGATCCAATCCAATTCAACCCTAATCCAAATGTGACCAACCATGGTCAAATACGGGTCAACTTGCCAAAAATGGAGTTTGGCTCCAATAACATTTTTCCATCTCATCAGGCCCATTGGCGCTGATGAAATCTCCAAAATGGATTCGAGTTATCCAATAAATCGATCATAAGGCTTCCCGATCAATACGAGAACTCGAGTATCTTGGTGTGTGACCCTGTAGGTTCCTTTGACGTTGGCAGTGCTGACCAAAGGTCTCCACAAGCAGTGAGTGGCACCTAGTAGTGCATCACTACTACCCAAGTCATTGGAATGAATATCGACATTGACATCCCCATCATCGCGATTAGGTACAAATACATTACTATCTCTTTGCCGAACAGATATCTGATTGGACAAGTGTGTCATCACTTGCTTTTATCTAATCACATGGCTATGACTAAATTAGGTCTTCACCTGGGTATAGCCATACACTTTCAGTCATAGACCATAGAGGAGCTCCATAGATATCATGCTTCCCTTCGGAAGGGGCAAATCCTTTGTTTGTACATTGATCTTCATATATGGGTTGTCACATACTCAATGACAACCGTTATAACCTCCCAATTACGGTGAGGTGTTAGGTTGCATCAAAGCATGCCCCTAACCATATAGAAGAGTCAATGACCTCAAGTCTAAGGATCAATGCATCTCCTATCACTTGTGAGGTTAACTCATGACACCAAGTCATAGTGTCATAGCGGGTCAGTCCAGTATATCCACCACTAATATACCCATATGTCTGCGTTCGCACTACGTGCCTAACCAGCCCATATACCTATCTTACAAGTGCCATAGCTGTCCCATATCCACTAAGGTACATCGATTGGGGACAATGGTTTGAGCACAGATCCAATCTGTCTTCACGGACATTATCATGTTAGTACACAATCACAGATGTAAACAAACATTGATAATGACAATACCAGAATGATATAAATATCAAGGTCAAGTAGTACATAGGTTGATCAAATATAGGTCTCAGGGCATATACACCAACAGACACCTCATGCTAGTATAGGAGAAAATGAGGAAATTGAGGGAAAAAAGTGACTTTTGACCAGAACTCTCGTGTGGCTTGAGGGGAAGAAGAGTAGAGGCGGTCAAGTGGTTTTCAAGTAGAGAAGAAGAGGAGAAAAGGAAGAAAAAGTTCACTAAGGCAAGTTTCTACCCTTTGCCCTACATTTGTGGTTTTAAAATAATGATAATTTTTGTAAAACGTGTGATTATGATTCATGGATCTATACTTTACTGAGATCAAAGGAATTTTATGAGAATTTACCATCATATTGTAGAGTGTTTTAAGAGCAAGTAAGTATGGTCTTGTGAGTCATACAAATCTGACCTTGTGGTGGTTTTTGTGATGTAACTTTTTCTACGCAAATGATCTTTCATTGAAACTTGATTTGTGTAAAAGAAGACTTGAAGATCTTTCCAACGCCTCCAATATTGCATATACGTAATTTGATATAGGGTATCAAGTAGGTAGCAACATTAAGGACATATGTGCTGTAACACCAGATTGACCTTCTTGTGGTATTTTACTTATATATTTTGATTGGCAACTCGGTTTTGAGTACTTCTTATTTTACGCAAAAGTAGATTTAACGGGCTTTCCAACGGACCATATATTACCTAGTATCACCTCTGATTTTGGTATCAAATAGATAACAATATTTTGTATATGTTTTTGGACCATAGGGCTGACCTCTTTGTAGTAATTGTCTTGTAAGTATGGATTTACAGATTAGTTTGAATGAAAGAAGACTCAAATACCTTTCCAATGAGTCATATATTGCATATAGTTGATACGGTACAAGGCTTGAAACAAACAATAACTTTCGACTCAAATAACTTTTTGTATACTTTGTTAAATTGCACAAACTTAGATTCTACGGAAAGTAGATTCAATTATATTTCCAATGATACCTCTTTTGTATGACTATCTATAGCATATTTCTATGATTTATACAATAATGGCTCATGTTTGACATGTTTTTCTTTTAGTATATGGTACAACGTGTTATGTTCCTTGTGCTACACTCTGTGATGATGACTTATTATGTGATCCATGATACTACCATTGTATTTGGAAGGTGACCAAGTGTTCCTAGAGACTTTGATATGCACCTTTGATGTCTTGTATCCATGATCATGTTGTAAGGGCAATTGTATGAAGGCAATAATGCCATTTTGTTACTTTGACTTTGTTATGATACCATTGTTCTTTGGCCCTTACATATTATAGTGGGAAATTGATTTGATCCCATTTATGGGAATTTGGCTATGGACGTGGAACTAAGTGCTACATGGAGCAAAGTGCCATATGAGAAATCATGGGGGCCACCTCTTGAATCCATGGGAGCTACCTCTAGAATCCCTCCATATTTGGTAATGGATGTGGAACTAAGTGCTACATGGAGCAAAGTGCCACATTAGAAATAATGGGGGCCACCTCTTGAATCCATGGGAGCCACCTCTAGAATCCCTCCATTCACATTTGGTTGGGCCATGGCGAGCCCTTTGCTGGCCTTTTGCTTTGTGGGCTTTCCCAGACATGGGTTAGTCTTGCTTTCAAATGTGGAGGACTTTGTTTTGCTTTGTTCCCACTACTCTTGATAGTCATGAGTTAATGATATGCTAACCCATCCTCCTTCTTATATGAGGTTTTGATACTCGTGGGATACTACTCTTCTATGAGGCTTTGATAGTCATGGGACACTATTCTTTATATGATGCTTTGATAGAGACTTTTGACATTTGACACTCATAAGAGGATACCATATATTGATATTATGACACTTTGTTTCGACTACCATGAGATCATGACATTATCCTTGCTCCTATGCTTGAGTAGACCATGCTCAGCTATTCATATGCTCTGGTTCTTCATGTTTTGAATGTCATAGTTTTGAGATATGGTTAAAATTTTCATCATTTCATGACAATCATACACTCACACCTATGTGTACTAGTTTACCCCAAAGTGGCTCCATGCCTGAACGGGTAAACTGTCTTCTGCTAATTCTTTTGAGTATGAAAGCCACTGATGAAGAGAATCCGGATAAAACAACATACCCTACCCATTCATTCCATCATCCCATGGTTGAAGAAGGTAAATAGCTTAAGCCTGTTCAGGGCCACTACTCACTCATGCTAACACGAGACATATACATAAAAGATTTATATTAAAAGCTACTTACAGTACAGAGCCTGAGGTGCACACACTTGGAAGCTAAGAACTAAGAACTAAGATCACACTAGAGGCTCAAGAAAGAGGAAGCGCACACTTGCTTCTAAGTTCTTCCCGATGATGCCCCCTTATATGCACCCTGGGTGGCTATTTATAATGGAGAGAGGGGTCTTTAAGCATCTTCTTGAGACGTCTAAGAAATATTTTGGGGTCTTCTAGCTAGTGGATTTACGAATCTTATCTTCTTTGTAGTGGATTCTGGTATCTATCCTTTTCCTTTATTGGTGGAGTCTAGAATCTTTTAGTGGAATGCTGAGCTGGTGAAGTCTGGAATCTTCTAGTGGAATGCTAAGTTGGTGAAGTTTGGAATTTTTGAGGTAAATTTTTTTTCATGATGTTCATGATACTTTCATTTCCTTTTTTTATATATTTCCATTAAGTTGTCTAAATTTGCTAACTCAATGGGTCCTTCCATCATATACTCTTCGTCTTCGTCATGGGCTTCTTCATCTTCTCTATATCTATTATGGATGGTAGTGTAGGCATATCCACTGTCACCATATACCTTCCTTTGCGTAAATGCTTTAATTCATGTGAAATGTTTGGAATAAGCTAGTTCATAATTAATTAAATTAGGAAAGGGGATATATATGTGTGGTCCTGGTCTATCCAAAAATACTTTCGTGTTTCGATTCTCATGGAGCAGCGTATGCTTTATATCCTTATAACTAATCATCATGCATCTCCATATCTTTAAGATTCATCGCGTATCATCCGCTAATAAACCTGTGACTACTTCATCTGTGAAATATGATGGTGTCATATATGATTTTGCACTATTCACTATAGTAATAATTATGGTTTATCTTGCTTTGTCAGGAAAACTTGTTTCATGACTGAGTTGGGGAAATTGGAAATGATATTTAACAAACTCATTGGTACATAATAAAAGAGATTCAAGGTTTTTCATGGCCATCAAGAAATTTTAGAAATTGTTTTTTCCATACCGTAAGTGATCTAAAACATTTTGCTGGAAATTATGCAATTAGGTTGTGGAGCGATAACGGAAAGGCGCAGGTGGTAGGGAGATAATGTTTTGTGGTAGAGTGGGCTAATGATTTGGTGGTGTAATTGATGTTGAAGCCTTTGGAGATTCCATCTTAACCTATGACAAAGATTGAATTATTATTTCGGCATAATAATTTTTTTTCTACATTTCATAATAATATTCCTACCTTTTCACTACATTCTAGCATAATATTTTCACTACATTTCTTTGCATAAATATTCCTTAATAACTGATCTGCAAAAGAATTATTTATTCCTTTGATATGTTCGAATATGACATTGTATCCTGCATTGATAATTCTATCTTTAAAATTTAGCCATCTTCTTTGGCTTATTCTTTTACTATTTTTATTTGCAAAAAAATTTACAATAGCTTCACAATCTGTTCTTACTAAAATTTCCTTCCTACTAATAAAAAATAATCTAAAACTATCCAATGCATATATAATTGATAATATTTCCCTATCAATGTTTGTTGTAATATTCTTTTCTCTAAACTGTCCACTATTGTAATAATAAATTTCTTCTTCTGTGTTTAAAGAATATTTATTAGGCTTTCTTTTTAGTACGGCTTCCATCTTAATTCACAACCATCTATTTCAATAATTAAATAATCAACGTCTAAAGGGAGTTTTAGTTTTGGAATTTTTGTAACTGCTAATTTGATTTTGTTTATTTGGTGCTGATCTTCAGTATTAATATATTTTAAACCTATTTTTCCTATCTTTGTATATAATGGTCCTACTAACTTTCCAAGATTTTGTATAAAAGGTCGTGCATAATTTACTAACCCTAAAATTTTTTGGAGAGTTTTAATATCTATCACTTCCCATTCTAAGACTTTTGTACTAATATGCGGTTGTATCAATGCATGTTGTGATCCTATTTCTATTCCTAAAAATTGTATATTTTGTTTAAAGAATTTTGCTTTATTACTACTAATGACTATACCATGACTATACCAATTTTAGAAATTCACTAAGAACTAATTTAAGGTGTCCAACATGTTCATTTCTTGTTTTAGAAAATACTAATATATCATCAATATAAACACATACAAAATTTCTATACTTGTTAAAGCACATATCCATTTTTCATTGGAATATACTTGGTGCATTTTTTAATCCAAAGGGCGTTACTAAATATACAAAATGTCCTAATGGGCTTGTGAATGTTGTCCATTCTATGCTATCTAAAAGCATTTTTATTTGCCAGAATCCAGACTTACAGTCAAATTTACTAAATATCTTTGAGTCTTGGATCTTATTTATTAATTTTGTTTTATCTGGTATATCATAACCATCGTCTATCGTATTATCATTAGTCTTTTATAATCAATTACCATTCTTGATTTTCCTCTTATTATTTCACTATGTTTATTTACTATAAATGCAGGGCTTCTATGCCTATTGGTACTACATCTTATGATTCCTAAATTTAATAATTCTGTTATATGCAATTCGAATTCAGGAATATGATCATTTGGAGTTTCTATTTTCTTGCTTATGATTCTTAATTCTGGATCTTTAATTTCTAATTTACATAATAACTTAGTTTTATCCCAATGTTTAGTGGGATTATTACTAATAATGTCTTCCATTTCTAATTTACTAATATAATCATCTATTTCAGTATTACTTGTATTTATATAATTATATAATTTTTCTATATCTACCAATTTGGTGTCATAGTAATTTTGAGTATCCTATTATCTCTTTTAATTCATTTAGGATATCTTTTAAGGTTTCATCCTTCTGTACTAATTTATCCTTTATCTCTTATATCTTATTGTCTTATTGAGATTTGCTTGATTACAACAAGGTTCTTCTGAGTTTGATTTCTTATATGCAGTTTGAAATGGAATCATTGGGTATGTAAGTAGGGTTATGTGATCTTGTAATATTATACAACCGTTAAAGTTTTGATTTATGAAATTTAATCCTAATATAAATTTTATTGTTCTTAAGTTAAAGTCTCTAAGGCATATTTTTTATTTTGGTACCATTTAATTTGTTAATGAATTTCCTATTTTGAAGCCTAGTTTACATTTAGCCAATTGCAAAGTATATTTGAATAACTTGTCATCCATTTGTTCTGCATGAAATTGTTCTATTTCTAGGATTGGAATATAAAATTGTTCTGGAACTAACTTACTATCAATTATTGTGTTGCTACTTCCTATATCTATTAATCCTAAATTAATCTTCCAATCTTTAATAGATAATTGACATTCTCTTTTTAAACAAGTTTTCACATATGGTGAGTGTAATAAATTATGTTCAAATACTTTATTCTTAAATATTTCTTCTTCTTCTTTTTCTGTAGTGTTAATTTCTATATATTCTAGATTAATTAATGGATTAATCATTTTCCTATGCTTCTGATTCCATTTTTATTTCTTACTATTTCTTCTAAATTCACTACTTCTATTACTTTTGGTAACATTATTCTTTCAATAATTAATTGTGCTATCCTATCTCCAACATTTATTTGACATTCTTTTTATCCATGATTATAAAGTAATATTTTTATTGTTCCTCTATAGCCTCTATCTATTACTCTTGCTCCAATTTCTATACCATGATTTACAGATAATCCTGAGCAAGGTGCTATTCTTCCATAGGTGTTTTTTGGAAGTTGTATTTTAATGCATGTATCTATTATTGTCCTTTTTTGAGGGTAAATTATGATTTGTGTTATACTAAATAAATCATATCCTGCTACGTCTTCCGAGTATCTTTTTGGTATTTTTGTCTTTTCAGATGTTTTCTGTATGAGTAAGTATTTACTCATGGCCTATGACTTCTTTTCCCTTCTTATTTTCTTGTAAAAATTTAGAAATTATTTCTTGGAGTTTTGTTAAGGCTATTTTTGTTGGTGTATATGCCCTAGGACCTAGTTTTGGTCCATTATTGTACTACTTGACGTTGATATTTTATATATATCATTCTGGCATTGTCATTATCTATATTTGCTTACATCTGCGATTATGTACTTATATGATAATGTCCCTGGAGACAGATTGGATCTGTTCTCAAATGATTGTCCCCAGTCGATGTACCTGAGTGGATATGGGATAGCTCTGGTACTTGTGAGACTGGTATATGGGTTGGTTAGGCATGAGGTGCTAACGCAGACATATGGGTATATCAGTGGTGGATATACTGGACCAACCCGCTATGAGGAAATGACTTAGTGTCACGAGTTATCCTCACAAGTGATAGGAGATACATTGATCCCTTGACTTGAGGTCATTGGCCATTCTATATGGTTAGGGACATGCTTTGATACAACCTAACACCTCGCCGTAGTTGGGGGGGGGGGGGGTAATAACGGTTGTCATTGAGCATGTCACGACCCATAGGAGAAGGTCAATAGACATACATAGGATTTGCCCCTTCCTAAGGGAAGCATGATATCCATGGAGCTCCTCTATGGTTCTATGACTGAAAGTGTATGGCCATACCCAGGTGAGACCTGATTTAGTCATAACCATGAGATTGGATAAAAAATAAGTGGTGACACACTTGTCCAATCGGATATCAGTTCGGCAAAGAGACTGTAATGCATCTGTACCTGATTGCGATGATGGGGATGTCGATGTCGATATCCATTCCAATGACCTGGGTAGCAGCGATGCACTGCTAGGTGCCACTCACTGCTTGTGGTGACCTTAGGTCAGCACTGCTAGCGTCAGAGGAACCTACAGGGTCGCACACCTTGATACTCGTGTTCTCATATTGATCGGGAAGTCTTATGATCGAGTTATTGGATAACTCGGATCTATTTGGGAGATTTCATTAGCGCCGATGGGCCTAATGAGATGGAAGAAACTTATTGGAGCCAACTTCCATCTTTGGCAATGTAACCATGGTTAGCCTCATTTGACCTTGGGTTAAGTTGGATTGGATCCAATAACTTGGTTAATATGCATGATGGACCTTGGGCTAGGCCCATTGCTAAGTTGGGCTTGCTAAATAAGTTGTCATGAAGAGGAAATAACCTAAAAGGGTATAATGGGGAGAAATTATCCGCATAGGCTCCTAAGGGGTATAATGGGGTGTCTTGGGATAATTTGCTTCATTATGGAAGCAAATTGCGCCTAGCCCTAACCCTAAGTGTCTCTTGCTCTATATATGAGGCCCTAGCCGCTCCTCTCTTGATGTTCTCTTCCTTGCAGGCGTGAACACATCAAGAGGCGTGGGCAAAGAGGCATAGGCGCATCTCTTCCTCTCCAAGCCGCAAGTATCCCTTCTCTTTTCCTCTTGGCGCATGTGAGGGAAATCCTTGGTGTCTTCATCATCTTCCTCCTTCCTTGGCGCAAGAGAAGCTAGAAGGTTGGCGGCTTCATCTCCTACCACTTCTTCCATTGGCGCATATACCTTGGAGGTGGCGCAAAGCTTGAAGAAGGTGGACAAAAGGCTTGGATTTTCTTCCCGAAGCTAGCACCAGGCGTGGAAGAAGAGGACTCGAGGCATCCGTGTGTGTGAGATTGTAGAGGGCGCACGCTTGGGCGCCTATCACGACATCGGCCTCGTCTTGCTTTGAGGTATTCTCTAACTCATCGTGTCGACTCTCTCGCATGCGATCTTAACTGGGTTTTTGGGACCGGCCTGTTTCGAGGATATTAGTTCCGCTGCGCAATGGTTTTTGTGTAATCTCTACTTTTGAAAATTCTAAAATATCCCCGGGGTTTCCCAATAGTGGTATCAGAGCGACTTGCGAGACTCGAACGATGTATTTTCATGCTTTTCCATGCTCACATGCCATATCTCAATTTTCGCAAATTGCATGATCACATAGCAAACGATTTTTCTAAGTAGAAAAAAATTATGGTTTCTTGTTCCTATCATCTTTTCAATCTCATTTAGATTTTTGGGTTATTTTTCTTGCATGATTTAAGGATCAAAGGTGCACGTGGTTTTGTCAAGTAGGACGGGCATTGTGTCTTCGAACTGGCCGGGTCTCTTGATCTGACAAAATTACTAGCCGAGAGGATCTTTGAAATCATCATGAAAATTAATCGCGAATAACTAAAAGATTTGTGAAGAGAAGATGAGGAAAAGAGACTTGTTTTATGAAAAAGTAAAATTTCAGATTTTATGTTTTTCATGAGTATATAGAATTGCATGAGTAAATACCTTGGTTGTGCATAATGTTGTGATCATGAGTCAAACCCCTTTGCATGCCTGGGATGTATCCTTGTGAGGCCTGCGTGCCGCTTTTCTTTTTGCTTTTAACTAAAAAGAAGATTAGGGTGGCGCATGTACTTGGAGATTGGCGCATGCATGATTGCTTGCACACCTTGCTTGATGGCGCAAAAAGCACCCTTCATTGATGGCGCATGGTGAGTGGCGCAAGTTTGACTTGGCCGAGCCTTAGGGCTTGTGTGCTATGTCTCTTGGCCCGTACGTGGTGGCGCATCACCCTTGGAGGAAGACCATGGCATTGGCCGAACCTTGGGGGTGTACCCCTAGGGTTTGAGTGCTAAACCATGAGAGAAGGACCTTGGAGCCAACCTTGAAGATAGAGCTAGAGGTCGGCAAGGTTAGGTCTTGTCCTTGGGGCTTGAGTCCTAGGTCAAGAGTTGAACCTCCTTTTGGCATGGGTTGGTTCAATGTCTTGAATAGACTATGATCACATCATTCTTTTATTTCTTTCGATATCTGCTAAAGCATGCATGTTTTATCATTATGTTATCACTATAGGATTGCATGCCTGTAATGTTAGACATAAGATAAAACTGATGAGACCTCAAAAACCCTCATAAATAAATATCAAGTCTAGTAGTCTTCTAACGCGTAGCCCTCACTAAGCTATCGATCAGTGGTGTTGTGAACTGTTTTCCACCCTCGTGGGACACACCCACTTATCTTTAGAAAGTGCATGGTGGCAATGGTTTCCCCAGTCCGTTTTAATTGGGCGCGCCTTCGCAAGGAAACTCGTTGGCCCTAGGCATAACGGTTAGGAATGGACTTGACTAGAATTCCATATGTGTTGGGCACATGATAAAAGTCTAGAGGCATCGTTGAGAGGTTAGGGTTTCATGTTGTATCCAGCCCTCGCTGGACATGAAATGCCTAGACTGTCTCAATAAGGGAAATTGCTTGGAGCAATCGGCCGGTGTCCCCATCTTAGGAAGCATGGGTTACTTTGTGCATCTCATCCCACCCTCGTGGGACGCGAAACCTCATGTGGAATAAGGATCCCATCTCACTAGGAAGTCTTAAACTTCCCGATTGACTTTGTGGGTTGTCAATTCAATTAAAATAGTGAGAGCCATAATCATTTAAAACAAGTCCAGTTTAAATGATTTGAAGTAGTACTAATCTGTTATTTCTTAGTTGTTGTAGAACAATGGCAACGAACAATAGCGGTTGGTCACTGCGATCTATCCTTGAGAAGGACAAGTTGGTTGGATCCAACTTGATGGATTGGTATATGAACTTGAGAATTGTGCTCAAACTCGAGAGGAAGCTCTATGTCCTTGAGCAACCTATGCCTGACCCACTTCCGTGCTCGGCCCTAGCAGCTGAGAATGATGCTTATGATAAGAATCAGGCTGATACTTTGGAGGTTGCACAATTAATGCTAACCAACATGTCGCCCGAGCTTCAAGGGCAATATGAATTGAAGAGTGCCTCTGAGATTATTACTAATCTAAGATAGCTCTTTAATGAATTGGTTAGGCTCAATCCTCCTAAAGTTGACATTCAGTGTGTTGAGCCGAAAGGCTTGACCAAGGAATTGAAATTAAAGATGGAATGGATCAGGAACAATAAGTGCTATTCATGTGTAGGGCCACCTCACATGTTGAAGGACATGGTGTGACTTCAGAATGAGGAGAAGAAAGGCTTGGCCTTAGCTTCTAGCTCAGGTATTTATGTTACAGAAGTCAACCTATCTACTTCTATGTCATGGGTATTGGATACCACATGTGGAGCTCATATTTGTACAAATATGCAGGGGCTCAAGAAAAGTAGATCGGTGCGGCCTGGAGAGATTGACCTATGGGTTGGAAACGAGGCACAGGTTGCTGCTGTTGCTGTAGGAGTTTTGACTCTCTCCCTGCCTTCTGGACTTCTATTAGAGTTAGATAATTGTTATTATGTACCTTCGCTTACTAAGAATATTGTATCCATTCCTTGCTTAGCAAAGAAGGGATTTAAATTTGAAATAAATAAGAATTATTCTTTTTCATTTGCAAATGTGTTCTATGGGAAGGGTACTTTATGCAATGGTTTATATGTCTTGGACATGGATAGCTCTATTTGTAACATAAATAATAAAAGTACCAAACTGAGTAGTTCAGTTGGTGCTTTCCTATGGCATTGTTGATTAGCCCATATAAACAAGAATCGCATTCAACAACTCCATGCAAATGGGTTGTTAGGTTCAAGTTCCTTGGAGGAATTTGATACATGTGAGCCTTGTTTGTTAGGGAAAATGACAAAGGCGCCTTTAACCAAGATTGGTGAAAGGGCAGGAGGTTTATTGGATCTCATACATAGCGATGTGTGTGGGTCATTCAATAAACAAGCCATAGGAGGGCACAACTACTTCATCACTTTTACTGATAACTTTAGTAGATATGGTTATGTCTACTTGATGAGACATAAGTCTGAATCTTTTGAGAAATTTAAGGAATTCAGACATGAAGTAGAGAACCAGCTTGGTAGATCCATTAAGGCTCTTCTATCAGATCGTGGTGGAGAGTACCTGAGTGGTGAGTTTCTTGACATCTGAGAGAGTGTGAGATTTTATCCCAACTCACTCCTCCTGAAACACCCCAATGGAATGGTGTGTCTAAAAGGAGAAATCGAACTTTGTTGGACATGGTTCGATGTATGATGAGTCATATAACTCTACCTCCCTCATTCTAGGGGCATGCACTTGAAACAGCTTCTGTAATACTGAATAATGTTGCATCTAAAAATGTCTCCAAAATAGCACATGAGGTATGGAGTGGGAGACGCTCTAATCTCACTTTTATCAAGATCTAGGGATGTGAGGCTTATGTCAAACGTCAGGATTCTAGCAAGCTAGAACCTAGATCTAATAAATGCGTGTTTGTGGGGTACCCTAAGGAAACTAAGGGTTACTACTTCTATAATCCCACTGAGAACAAAGTATTTGTTGCTCGAAATGCTGTCTTTCTAGAGAAAGAGTTTCTCATGAAAGAAGTTAGTGGGAGGAAGTTTGACTTGGACGAGGTCCAAGAGCAACCACAAAATGTAGAGATGGAACCTGAGCCACTTGCACCGGTTGATGGGCAACCTGAGGCTCAGACACAGGCCCCACGTAGGTCTAGGAGGATTCGTCATGTACTTGAGAGGTACGGGTCGCTGCCGACCCAACATGACGGGATATTCATCATTGAGGATGAACCCAAGACTTATGATGAGGCGGTTAGTGGACCGGACTCCGAGAGATGGCTTGACACCATGAGATCCGAAATGGATTCCATGTCAGCTAACCAAGTCTGGAATTTGGTTGAGTTACCTGATGGGGTAAAACTCATAGGGTGTAAATGGGTCTTCAAGAAGAAGACAGACATGGATGGCAACGTGGTTACCTACAAAGGTAGACTAGTGGCTAAGGGATTCAAACAACTCCACGTGGTGGACTATGATGAAACCTTTTTACCAGTTGCTATGTTCAAATCCATTAGGATTCTGCTTGCTATAGCTGCATATCATGATTATGAGATATGGCAGATGGATGTAAAAATAGCTTTCCTTAATGGGAAACTAACCGAGGATGTGTATATGACACAACCTAATGACTTCATCCATCCTGCAGAGGCCAATAAGGTCTGCAGGCTAAAGAGATCCATCTATGGATTAAAGCAAGCGTCTCAAAGTTGGAATCTTCGATTTGATGAAGCTGTGAGAGATTATGGCTTTATCAAAAGCGAAGATAACGCCTGTGTATACAGAAAATTCAGTGGGAGCTTGGTGACTTTTCTGGTCTTGTATGTCAATGATATACTACTCATCGGGAATGACATCCCTAGTCTTTAAGCTGTGAAGACATGGTTAGGAAAGTGTTTTGAGATGAAGGACTTAGGGGAGGCCACCTATATCCTAGGCGTGAGGATCTACAGGGATAGATCCAAGAGGCTCCTAGCCCTTAGTCAAAGTACTTACATTGATAAGGTCCTGGAGAGGTTCAACTTAGAGCAATCCAAGAAAGGGTACCTTCCAGTGAGACATGGCCATACTCTCTCAAAGAGCCAGTGTCCCACCACACAGGCTGAGAGGGATGACATGAGTCGAGTGCCTTATGCTTCGGCAGTGGGATCGATCATGTATGCAATGTTGTGTACTAAACCAGATGTGGCTTATGCTGTGAACATAATCAGCCGATATCAATTCAATCCTAGGTTACAGCACTAGGTGGCTGTAAAGAACATCCTTAAGTATCTGAGAAGAACTAAGGATCTGTTCTTGGTCTATGGGGGACAGGAAGACCTCAGTATGCAGGGCTACACTGATGCGTCGTTCCAGTCTAACCCTGACGACTTCAGATCACAGGCCGGCTATGTGTTCAAGATGAATGGAGGCACTGTATGCTGGAAGAGCTTCAAGCAATCCACTATTGCTGATTCTACAACCGAGGCTGAGTATGCGGCCGCTTCTGGGGCAGCCAAAGAAGCCGTTTGGATCAGGAAGTTCCTTTCAGAACTTCAGGTGGTTCCTAGTGAAGTGGATCCCATTGAGCTCTACTATGACAATAATGGAGCAATTGCACAAGCCAAGGAACCACGGTCTCATCAAAGATCCAAACATATACTCAGGAGATTTCACCTGATCAGAGAGATCATTGACAGTGGTAATGTCAAGATTAGCAGAGTTAACACAGAGAACAATCTGGCAGACCCATTGACCAAGGCTTTGGCGCAGCAGAAGCATGATGGTCACGCTAGAGATATGGGGTTGAGGTTCCTCAACCTCTAGGTCTTAGTGCAAGTGAGAGATTGTTGGTGTATATGCCCTAGGACCTAGTTTTGGTCCATTATTGTAGTACTTGACGTTGATATTTTATATATATCATTCTAGCATTGTCATTATCTATATTTGCTTACATATGCGATTATGTACTTATATGATAATGTCCCTAGAGACAGATTGGATCTGTGCTCAAATGATTGTCCCCAGTCGATGTACCTGAGTGGATATGGGATAGCACTGGTACTTGTGAGACTGGTATATGGGCTGGTTAGGCACGAGGTGCTAACGCAGACATATGGGTATATCAATGGTGGATATGCTGGACCGACCCGCTATGAGGCAATGACTTGGTGTCACAAGTTATCCTCACAAGTGATAGGAGATGCATTGATCACTTGACTTGAGGTCATTGGTCATTCTATATGGTTAGGGACATGCTTTGATACAACCTAACACCTCGCCGTAGTTGGGGGGGGGGTAATAACGTTTGTCATTGAGCATGTCATGACCCATAGGAGAAGGTCAATAGACAGACATAGGATTTGCCCATTCCTAAGGGAAGCATGATATCCATGGAGCTCCTCTATGGTTCTATGACTGAAAGTGTATGGACATACCCAGGTGAGACCTGATTTAGTCATAACCATGAGATTGGATAAAAAACAAGTGGTGACACACTTGTCCAATCGGATATCAGTTTGGCAAAGAGACTGTAATGTATCTGTACCTGATTGCGATGATGGGGATGTCGATATCGATATCCATTCCAATGACCTGGGTAGCAGCGATGCACTGCTAGGTGCCACTCACTACTTGTGGTGACCTTAGGTCAGCACTGCCAGCGTCAGAGGAACCTACAAGGTCGCACACTTTGATACTCGAGTTCTCATATTGATCGGGAAGTCTTATAATCGAGTTATTGGATAACTCGGATCTATTTGGGAGATTTCATCAGCACCGATGGGCCTAATGAGATGGAAGAAACTTATTGAAGCCAACTTCCATCTTTGGCAATGTAAGCATGGTTAGCCTCATTTGACCTTGGGTTAAGTTGGATTGGATCCAATAACTTGGTTAATATGCATGATGGACCTTGGGCTAGGCCCATTGCTAAGTTGGGCTTGCTAAATAAGTTGTCATGAAGCGGAAATAGCCTAAAAGGGTATAATGGGGAGAAATTATCCACATAGGCGCCTAAGGGGTATAATGGGGTGTCATGGGCTAATTTGCTTCATTATGGAAGCAAATTGCGCCTAGCCCTAACCCTAAGCGCCTCTTGCTCTATATATGAGGCCCTAGCCGCCCCTCTCTTGATGTTCTCTTCCTTGGAGGCATGAACACATCAAGAGGCGTGGGGCAAAGAGGCATAGACGCATCTCTTCCTCTCCAAGCCGCAAGCATCCCTTCTCTTCTCCTCTTGGCGCATGTGAGGGAAATCCTTGGTGTCTTCATCATCTTCCTCCTTCCTTGGTGCGAGAGAAGCTAGAAGGTTGGCAGCTTCATCTCCTACCACTTCTTCCATTGGCGCATATACCTTGGAGGTGGCGCATATACCTTGGGCGCCTATCACAACATCGAGAGGAATTCTCTAACTCATCGTGTCGACTCTTTCGCATGCGATCTTCACTGGGTTTTGGGGACCGACCTATTTCAGTGATATTAGTTCCGCTGCGCAATGGTTTTTGTGTATTCTCTACCTCTGAAAATTGTAAAATATCCCCGGGGTTTCCCAACAATTTTTATGTTTTCTAGTTCATTTTCTAAGGATAATATTCTCAATTCTATTGTGTTATTTCTGTTTATAGTTACTGGTGGTACTTTAGGAGTTATTTATTATGCTTACATTCTAATAAATTATTTGATGTTATCCAATTATATGCCATTTATATGTATCTAAATAACCCAAGAAACCGTCTATCTTTTTTTTTTTTGCCATAGGTAAGTTAAGTAACGAGAGCGGGAATTGAACCCAAGACCTTGTTATCAACAACTAAGGTCCTTACCAGTTGAACTAACTAATCTAACTCATTAATGAGTTCATTTCCTTTTTTAGTTAATTGTAGATTATTACCACTTTCTGGCCTTATTGGATTATGTTCAATTCCTAATATGTTATTACTAAACTCATATTCTTCTTCGTCGCCACTGTCTAAATGGTTTTGGTAATCTGGGACACTTCCTGTTGAATAAATACTCTATGTGTCACTAATTGTTTCATCAATGTGTAATAAATCTTCATTTACACATTCAATTAATATAGCTTCTTTATTATGGTAGTTTTTTCTTTTTTTTGTAGTTTCTTGCTAAATAGTTTTGGCTTCCACAGGTATAACAGCTTAATTTATTTTTATATTCTCTTTGTTTATTGAATTTCCTGACATGTTTAGACTGATTTAAATACGGTTTCCTTGCATTACTCTTCTTTATATAATATCTCTTCTTTTTATAGGGTTGTGAGGATGAAGATGTTTTATATTTCTTCATACCAAGTTTTCCCCCTTTTAGTTCTATTTGAGGTGTGTAAATACTTTGACAGAAACTATATCCCCCATTTTGATACCGCTTCTGAGATCCATTAGATTGCTTGATATCTATAGCTCCATTCCTCGTATCCCTATAAATCCCAACCTGCAGGAAGATCGTATCTTCTGGAAGGGGACCACACATGGGCTCTTCTCTCTAAAATTGGCCTACGAAAAACAATTGCTAGACAATGAGGTGCGGTGGAAAGAAATTGTTTGGTTTAAGGGGCACATACCGCAGTATCCTTCACCACTTGGCTTCTTTGTCTGCGGCGACTGAGCACCCGTACCCGGCTCCACAACTGGGGGGTTATACAGGATCCGACATGCAAACTTTGCAATTCTGCCCCAGAGACACACGATCACCTTTTCTTCCAATGCGAAAACATCGCTAATTTTTGGATGCTAATCAAGAGGAGATGTGGTATCAGGATTGCGACGAACTCTTGGGACGACATTGAGAGGTATCTAGTCCAATCCTGGAAGACTGGGGACAATAAGAAAATCTATATCCGGCGCCTATTTATGTCTGGAGCTATCTATTATATATGGCGTTATAGAAATGTGGTGCTCTTCGGCACCCCAAACAGGGGCCCCCTAACCTATTATAACATATTGATAGCTAAAGTTAAAGCCAAAGTAATGAGCTATATTCAGCCTCTAGACTTGGACTAGAACACCCTGTCTTTTCTTCAATCATGGGAGTTACAATGACAATGTTCCGCTTGGGTTTCTGTTGCGTCTTCCTCTTTCGGTCTTCCTTGGAGCTCTCGGGTTTTCTTATGGTTTTTCTGTTCGGTTGTCTTCAAAAGAGTGTGGGGCTTTATTTGGGGTCCTGTTATGACAGCCTTATTCAACAAATATTTCTTCATGCGTATCTCAGTAGAAGATTTTTCTTTCTTACAGCACTCTTATACCATCTGGTTCTGTTCAATAGCTCATGCAGGTTTCCCGTTGGCGCGCTATGGCAAGTCACAAACCTGGTGGCTCTTATTCGGGCTGCTCCTCCAAGACGGACGGTATGTATTATTCATGCTGAGCGTGATGTGTGTTGCAGGCTTGAATCAAAAATGTATGTCTGGTATGGGTGGGGAATGCTATTGTATGTTGCTTGCTTTGGTAGGATGTGAGTGTGTGGTGCCTCTGAGTGTTTTTTAGTTGATTTTTGTGAGCTAGATAGATGTATTTTTTGGTTATTTGTGTATGTAGCAGGTTCCATGCGCCTTTATGTACTGGGGAAACTCTGCCGAATTTTTTGGATCCTGGGTTAAAGGGTGGGTGATAGTGGTTTGTATATATCTTGTAAAAATCTTTTCTTGATTTATATAAAATCTTTCTTGCCTTTGGCAAAAAAAAAATTGTACATTTTTCTACTAATTGATCAATAATGAACTTAGTGTAGCCATATTTATAAGTTGGGCCATATTTCTTCCATACTTATTTTTTCCATAAATTTCTTGTGAATTTGTGGTCCTAAAGGATAAGGTAATTTTAGGAATAACCTATCTCCTATTACTTGATCATAGAAACATCCTACTATCGTACTATAATACATATAATCTTGTAAAAATGGTTTAATAAATATCCATTTCCTAATTTGTAATAATTCTAATTTTCGAATGGCTTCCTGTTGTTGTTTGTTAAATCTAGTATTTGGTTGGTATCCGAGTAACAGTAATTGTATTTTATTGGTAAAATTATAAGGATTTGATCTTAATTCTATGTCTCTAATAAAATCTTGTGGATATTCTCTTTTGTATGCTTCCCATGCTGCTCTTGTAGTTTCTCCTAAAAATTTTTCCAAATAAGAATACATTTCTGTTGGTGTTTTATCCATTTCGATTTCATCATATATTCTAGGAACCATGGCACTCCAAATTTCAATTACAGCGGGCCATGTTTGGGGGTCATGGGCAGTAAGGTTTAATATTCTTCCGTCATCTACTAATAATTTTTTATCTATGGTTTCTAAAGGCATTCTTCTTCCCCTAGGTCTAAAATTATCGTTTCTTTCTCAATAATCATTATAAGGTTCTCTACTAGGCTGTCCTGCTACCATAAAGCTTCGAGCTAAAAATGAAAGAGTAGATGCTTGTGGATTTTGGTATGATTGTTGTGGATTTTGGTATGATTGTTGTGGATATTGGGGAGGATTACTACTACTTCTCCTGTTTCTACTAATTCGATTATATCTTCATTTTTATGGTTGTCATGTATTGCCACATTTTTGTTATAATATGTTAAAATTTGGTCTTCTCTCATCTTACACTTGTTTATCATTATTTGTTCCATTCTTATTTGTTCCTCTGATATATCTATCTGCAATGTGATATATCTATCTGCAATGTTCATATCTGGAGTTTATTCATTTTTTGTTATTTCAGTTTCATTTGTAATAATTGCTTTATTTTTGTAGTCACTAAATCTTATATTATATCCTCCATTAATGTTCTTATATAACTTCCCTATTTCAGGAATCATATTTTCTTGTTCAAATCCTAAGTTATGAGTTAGATCTCATTCTGTTCCTTCTAAGTGTTCACTACTTATGTGCATAGGTTTTATCATTGTAATTCCTTTTGAAGATATACCTTTTATGATTTGTCTACGTTCAATCTATAATTTGTTGTGCTACTGTTTGTTATTTTTCCAATCCTTCCAATATTTATTAATAAATTACTATGTTCTTTCATATCTTCATAACCTTTTTGAATTCCTACTTTTATTTTTTGAAGATCTTTTAAAGATACGAGCATATCTGGACTATAATAAATTAATCCTATATTTCTATTCATATCTGCTTCTATACTTGCAATAATTGCTTTTCGAGCATCAGTATGCTATCTAGTATCAATTAATACTATTAAAGTTTTTGCTCCTACTTCTTTTTTGTTAATCCTTTTATTCATACTACTATTAGTCCCATATGTATAAGTCTTTTACCTTGACTTTGAAATTCTATTATTGACTTTGGTTGTAGTAATTCTAAATTCAGCGCTGAGTTTGTTACTAAAGCTTCTTACTTATTCTCTACTCACCATAATTAATCCCGTAGATAACTTTAGGGGTCCTGTTTTATATAGAATCTTTGGATTTAATAAGCTTAATTGATGGTTACTATAAGCATCTAATTCTTTTTCTAAGTCTATTACTTCTTCAAGAGCTCTAATAATTTAGTATCCTAGACAATAAACTATGACTTATTTTTAAATTATATGGGTTATCTTCTTTACTAACTATTTGTTGAGACATTTGATCTTGTGCCAAACAAAGTTTGTCCTTGGTTTTTCTTTGGTTTTTTATTTACTTCTTTCTATAAGGATAAAGAAGAAAGTTGTTCACTCAATTTTCCTATATCTACATGAAGTTTTTCTTGTATTATATTTTCATTATCATTTGTTGGGCCTTTTAATTTTTTCATTTTATTTTCTTTTATTATTTTCAAAAGATGGAAGAATATTATTGGAGCCAAACTTCATTTATGGCAGGTTGACCCGTATTTGACCATCGTTGGTCACATTTGGATTAGGGTTGCATTGGATTGGATCCAAGTGCTTAATCAACCCATGTAATGAAGTTTGGGCTAGCTCATTATCCAATGAGGCCCAATAATGAGTTATCATGAAGAGAAGAAAGGCTAAAAGGGTATAATGGGGACAAATCTTCTCCCCTAGGCGCCTATGGGCATAATGGGGAGAAGTGGCGCAATTTGTCTCATAAGGAAGCAATTGGAGCCTTCCCCCTTAATCCCTTATGGTATGAATGCCTCTATGACATTACTTGGGGCGCAAGGCAAGGCCTTGGCGCACATAGAAGGACATGGGCTCTAAAAGGAATGGTTGAATGAGAATTATGGAAATGTCTTGGAGACTTTCCTTGTCTCAAACCTTCTCATCCTAACCGCCCACTTGTCTTCATCCTAGCCTTTCATAAATCGCCTCTTGCCCTATAAAAGAGCACCTAGCCGAGCCCTCAAAGAGTGATCAATCCTTGAAGGCGTGAACACAAGAAGAGGGGCGAGTGCTAGGAGCAAGGGCGCATCTTCCTTCTTCCATAACCGCAAGCCTCTTCCTCCTTTCCTCTTAGCGCAAGGAACTTTAGTGCTTGGCGGTTTGGGTAGTCTTCCTTCTTCTCTTGGTGCATCATCTCTCTTGGTGGCGCAAGTGAAGTAGAGCATCTCCCTAAGGCTTGGGTCTTCTTCCCGAGGCTAGCACCGGGCGTGGAAGAAGAGAACTCAAGAGATCCGTGTGTGTGAGACTGCAGAGGGCGCACACTTGGGCGCCTACATCGGCATCACTCCAAATCGCTCTTAAGGTATTTCCTAACTCATCGTGTCGACTCCCTTGCTTGCGATCTTCACTGGGTTTTTGGGACTGGCCTGTTTCGGGGACATTCTTCCGCTGCGTAAAATGTATGTCCATGACTTTAAAAATTGTAAAATGTCCCCGGGGTTTCCCAACATATTGGATACCGCATGTGGAGCTCATATTTGTACAAATATGCAGGGGCTCAAGAAAAGTAGATCGGTGCGGCCTGGAGAGATTGACCTACGGGTTGGAAACGGGGCACAGGTTACTGCTGTTGCTGTAGGAGTTTTGACTCTCTCCCTGCCTTCTGGACTTTTATTAGAGTTAGATCATTGTTATTATGTACCTTGCTTACTAAGAACATTGTATCCATTCCTTGCTTGGCAAAGAAGGGATTTAAGTTTGAAATAAATAAAAACTCATGTTCTTTTTCATTTGCAAATATGTTCTATGGGAAGGGTACTTTGTGCAATGGTCTATATGTGTTAGACATGGATAACTCTATTTGTAACATAAATAATAAAAGGACCAAACTGAGTGGTTCAGTTGGTGCTTTCCTATGGCATTGTCGATTATCCCATATAAACAAAAATCGCATTCAACAACTCCATGCAAATGAGTTGTTAGATTCAAGTTCCTTGGAGGAATTTGATACATGTGAGCCTTGTTTATTAGGGAAAATGACAAAGGCGCCTTTCACCAAAATTGGTGAGAGGGCAGGAGGTTTATTGGATCTCATACATAGTGATGTGTGTGGGCCATTCAATAAACAAGCCAGAGGAGGGCACAACTACTTCATCACTTTTACTGATGACTTCAGTAAATATGGTTATGTCTACTTGATGAGACATAAGTCTGAATCCTTTGATAAATTTAAGGAATTCAGACATGAAGTAGAGAACCAGGAGGGCACCAAAAGTTAATATTTTCATAGCACATTGATCTAATTAATTCGACCCGCCCAGCATAAGAAAGATACTTGGCTCTCCAGGCAGAGAGGTATTTTGTGATTTTTTTTCGAGCAAGGGCATGCAATCTCTAGCCTTGATAGGGTGGCTGGTAATTGGTATCCCTAGATACCTAAAGGGCATGGATCCTTTCTGAATCCCAAGAATAGATGTGATCGACGTTAGGAGATCAGGGTCAGAAGAGGCATAGAGGAAGATATGAGATTTATCCTTGTTAATCATGAGACCCGTATGTTGGTGAAAAACCTCTAACACCTTATGGACAGCCTGTGCGGAGAGAGTAGAGGAGTCACAAAAAATAATTATGTCATCGGCAAATTGGAAGTTAGTAATACCCAATTTTTAACATTTCCTATGGGGAGTAAGCTGACCACTCGTGAGCTGCTCTGCCAAAAGGTTGGTGAAGTATTGCATGACCAGGATAAAGAGATAGGGCGACATAGGGCAGCCTTGGCGAAGGCCACGGGGTCCCTTAAAAAGCCCCACATCCTGCCATTAAGATTGATAGTGAATGAGGGGGAGTTCACACAGACCATCACCCTATCAACGAACCAAGCCGGAAATTTATAAGCCCTAAGAATGTAATCGATGAATTCCCATCTGACCGAATCAAATGCTTTGTGTATATCCAGCTTAATGGCCATGCGAGGGGTTCCTCTTTTAAGGTGGAAGCCATTCACTATCTCTTGGCATAGCATAATATTTTCTTGGATTGAGCGACCAGGAATAAATGCGTGCTGATTTTCATCGATTATTTCGGGGAGCGCATTCCTGATCTGAATTGCTAAAGCTTTGGCAATGAAGCGATATATCATTTGGCAGACGGATATCGGTCTAAATTCTGCAAAAGTAGAAGGGTTAGGGACTTTAGGAATGAGGGTAAGAGAGGTGGTGTTCACCCGTTTCAGCAGGCGCCCCTTATCCATGAAGTCACGAATCGCACCAATAACGTCCTCCTTGATAATGCCCCAGCATGATTTGACAAAAGCAGCATTGAACCCGTCCACGCCAGGAGCCTTTTGGATATCTACCTTCATAACGATATTTTCAATGTCCTCTTTAAGGAACTTGGAGTCAAGCATACTAATGGCTTGTGCCGAAAGCCATTTGTTTACCGGGATACACAGATCCAATCTGGAGACAGTTGGAGCGAGGAGATTTTTAAAATAACGAATCGCTTCATGGGAGATTTCCTCACCGAACACATAATCCCCCTGCATGGTTTTAATGGAGGAAATGGTATTCTGAGTGCATCTAGATTTCATTAAGTTATAGAAATAGGCAGTGTTTGAGTCCCCCAAAGAAATAAGTTGATCTCTGGACCGTTGCTTGAGGGCAGATTCTTCCTCAATCCAATAAAGTTTAATTTTGTCCTGATATTCCTTCTCCAATGCACTAAGGTTTGGATCATTGTGGTTATCCTGTAGCTGGAGTTGGATGGCCTGTAAGCGGCATTGGCTGTCACGAAGTTCTTCATCTTTCCCAACCAGCATATTCTTCGCCCAAGCCTTAAGCCCCTGCTTCACTTGTGAAAGCTTTTGATTAAGAGTGAACATGGCAATGCCGCGGCTGCTATGAGAACCCCAATTTTGTTGGACCACTTGTTGAAGATCTGGGTGATTGAGCCAGTTGTTGTAGAAACGAAATCGGGCCCTTTATTCGGCATGTTTTCGCCAAACACAAGGAGGACTGGCGAGTGGTCCGATATGCTAGGGGGGAGGAAGATTGCTTTGACTTTGGGGAATTGCTCAATCCAATCTTTTGTAGCTAACACACGGTCTAACTTACACCAGATACAATCTTCGCCAATTCGTGAGTTGGACCACGTATAATAAGCGCCTCTAAATTTTATATCAGTAATGTCAAGGTCTGCCCTCATCTCAAGGTTCTTTATAATTTCTGATTCATTATGGATTGTTCCCCCTTTTTTTATCATCAATTGAGAAGAGCATGTTAAAATCCCCAAGCAAAACCATGGGCCCCATGTGGTGCCTTTTTGAAATAGTCTCCCAGATCTCTTTCCTCTCGGTTACAGTGTGAAGACCATAGACGACCCCCATATAGAAGAGAAAATCCCCCTATAAGTTGAGAACTGTCCCCCATAGTGACCTGGCTCGTAGCATCAAGGATATTAATGGTATACACAGCAGGGTCCCATATAAGCCAAATCCTACCGCGGGTGTTCTGCCCATAGTTGCAAGAGAAGGCCCACCCGGGGAAAATTGAGCTTAAAATATCAACACTCTTTGCTTCATTGACATGTGTTTCTAGAATAGCACACATTTTCAGCTCATATTTATTGACCATAGCTACCACCTCCTTCCTCTTAGGGGTATGTGTTGAAACCTCTCATGTTCCAACACATGATGGAGCCCAGAGGCATATTCATGGGTTGACCGGAGATGAAGGACTCTTGCTCTTAGGGTCCAAGGGGGTGTTCGCTTTCTTTCATTTTTTCTTCTTCTTCTTTTTCCCAGAGGCCTTTACTACGAAATCTTGGAAATCCGATAGGCTTCCAGTGTCTTCCCCTGAATCCAACGGGGGCAAGCTGTCTATTACTCCAAGTTCTAAGTCCTCTACTGTATCGTCCGTTGGCTCTGGTTCCAGCAGAGGAGATTGAGGTACGATAGATTTTCCTTTCTCTTGGGCTTTGCTCGAGGTGGTTAATTTAGGAGATATCGGGCTGCCCGAGCTTGTGGGGGCTTGAATGGGGACCTGCGTCTCTTTAGGGAGTCCACACTCTCCCTTTTGCATTAAGTCTCCCTTGGGTGTGTGGTCCGTAGAGGTCCCGGCGCCTGTGTCTTCATCCTGCTTGGGTTTAGACTTATCCTGCCATATTTGACCCGAAGGGGAGCGCCCAGATCCTGCGCAATTCTTGTTGTTATGGCCATAAAGATTGCATCGGCTACATTTGGAAGGGACGGCCTCATACTCAAAGCGGAGGTGAGCTTCAGAGCCCCCATTAACCGTAACCGAGAGCACCTCTGGAAAGTCAGAGATGGCCTCCATTTCCACACAAATCCAGGCATATCCCAGCCTAGATTTTGAGGCTGTTGCCACATCCATCGAGAGAGGTTTCCCGAGTGCGCTCGCCACCTTCCCAATGATTCCAGCAAACCACCATTTTAAAGGCAGGTTGTGAATGCAGACCCATATAGGAATAGATGATAGGTCTACACGAGACAGTTCCTCGTCCGGATTCCATGGTTTGAGAATCAGGATCTTCCCAAAGATAAACCAAGGACCCCTCTCAAGGGCAATCGACTTGTCATCAGCATTTCTGAAACGGAATAAAATAAACCCAGCTGGGAGCGAGTATACCTCCAGATCCCCTTAGGCTTCCACAGCTGAATGATCTTCTATTTCAGAACTTGGAAATTTGGTCCATACCCTATGAAGTGCCCGACCAAAGAGTTCTCCCAGAATGAGCAATTTTCAGCCAGCTCCTCCTCCGGGACAGAGATATCCAACATTCCGAACCCAAGTTTGACATCAGACTGCGTTAAGGAGCAGTTTATGTTGCCAGAGGTAGGCGAACCGAACAATGAGCTCCACGATTTTGAGGGAGCAGAACTACGGTCTTGGGCCAGGGACGCAGCTGGGGGAGTCACCGCCAACGGCACCCGCGAAGCTTTCCCCACTTGATTGCCGGGAACAGCGGGCGCCATAAGGGTCAGCTCACCCAAAAGAGAAGCTAGGACCGAGACCCAGAACCCCAGAGACCAGATAGAGAAACCCCCCAAAACCCGCCACACACACTTTCAGAAGCAAGGAATGAAAACCGGAGAGAAGAATGGGGGGAGCCCGCGGGCCAAAATTTATCAGGAAAGTCACGAAGATCCAAATGGCGCAGGGAAAAACACGGAGATGCGGAAAAACACGAAAAATAGGCTGGACTAGGACAGAAGGAGATACCGAAAATCAAAGGCGGCCGGGTAAAGATTCACCACTACAGACAGCGCCCTGCCTCTCGAATGCCCCCGCCGTCACAGCCGAGCCAAGCGCGCTTTGCGAGGATGAAGTCACCTGGCCGCCAGAGAGATGCGGGCCGGAGCCATAGCCCCGCCCCAGCAACGCCGGAGCCCTAGAATCGCCCAATCGCCCCAGCTCAATATCAATATCAATATCAAGATTGAAGACTAAGATTATAATAGATATCAACATCATCATCAAGATCAATGATAAGAACAAGATCAATGTTAAAATTAAGATTGAGAATATGATTAAAATCAAACAGAGATCATAATCATGATCAATATTGTCATCATGATAAGATCAAAATCAAAATCAATATCAATAACAATATCAAGATTGAAGATTAAGATTACAAACAATGTCAAAATCGAGTTTATGATGAAGATTAAAAGCACGATAAACATGAAGATCATAAGATCAAGATTGAAATCAAGATTAAAATCGAGATCAATAGTAAGATTAAGATCATGATCAAAAACAAGATCAATGTTAAAATTAAGATTGAGAATATGATCAAGATCAAATAGAGATCATAATCAATATCAAGATCCTCATCATGATAAGATCAAGATTAATATCAATATCAATATCCAGATTGAAGATCAAGATTACAAACACGATCAAAATTGAGTTTAAGAAGAAGATTAAATGTATGATAAAGATGAAAATAATAAGACAGATTAAAATCTTGATCAAATTCAAGATCAACATCAAGATCAAGATCATGCTCAAGAACAAGATCAATATTAAAATTAAGATTTAAAAAATGATCAAGATCAAATAGAGATCATAAACAAGATCAACATACTCATCATGATAAGATCAAGATCAATATCAATATCAAGATTGAAAATCAAGATTACAACCAAGATCAAAATCGAGTTTAAGATTAAGATTAAAAAAAAGATAAAGACGAAGATCATAAGATCAGAATTGAAATCCTAATTAAAATTATGATTAACATCAAGATCAAGATCAAGAACAAGTACAATATTAATATAAAAATTTTGATTGAAAAAATAATCAAGATCAAGTAGAGATAATAATCAAGTTTAACATCCTCATCATAATAAGATCGAGATCAAAATCAATATTAATATCAAGATTGAAAATTAAGATTACAAATAAGATCAAAATCGAGTTTAAGATTTAGATTAAAAGCAAGATAAAGATTAAGATCATAAGATCCAGATTGAAATATAAATTAAAATCAAGATCAACATCAAAATCAAGATCAACATCAAGAACAAGATCAATGTTAAAATTTAGATTGAGAATATGATCAAGATCAAATAAAGATCATAATCAAGATCAAGATCCTCATCATGATAAAATCATGATCAATATCAAGATTGAAGATCAAGATTACAAATAAGATCAAAATCGAGTTTAAGGTGAAGATTAAAAGGAAGATAAACATGAAATCATAAGATCAAGATTGAAATTAAGATTAAAGTCTAGATCAAGATCATAATCAAGAACAAGATTAATATTAAAATTAAGATTGATCAAGATCAACATCCTTATCATGATAAGATCAATATCCATATCAATATCAATATCAAGTTTGAAGATAAAGATTACAACAAAGATCAAAATCGAGTTTAAGATGAAAATTAAAAACAAGATTAAGATGAAGATCATAAGATCTTGATTGAAATCAAGATTAACATCAAGATCATGATCAGGAACAAGAACACGATCAATATTAAAATTTAGATTAAAAAAATGATCAAGATCAAAAATAGTTCATAATCAAAATCAACATCCTCATCATGTTAAGTTCAAAATCAATATCAATTTCAATATCATGATTGAAGATCAAGATTACAAACAAGATAAAAAATGAGTTTAAGATAAAGATTAAAAGCAAGATAAAGATGAAAAAGCATAAGATCAAGATTGAGACAATGCGCACTCTACATAATCTCCTATGGGTCTTGTGCCATGGGTCTATCCCATGAGCGCAAGGAGGGGTAAATTCTTCCACATAGGGTCTATCCCACATGTGAAGAATACAAAACAAGAAAGAGACAGTGGCAAAAATCAAGGAAATTAATTTTTCAATAGAAAAATTCATGGCATAAATAAATTTTCCAAAAATCATTTCATGACATGGGCAAAATCAAGCATGTAGAAAAACACTTACACCATGTGGGTCTCATAAAATGACTCTAATACCACTATTGGGAATCCCCGGGCCAATTTTTAAAAATTTAACAAAGCGAAAGCGTTGGCCCGAAATAAAATTCCCAGAAGAACAGGATAGACTTATGAGAAGAACACCACTGAATGTGATAGAGTAGTACCTTATTTCACAAACCCTAGGGGCGGCCGATGAAGATGAAGTAGACACGTAAGGGAGTGTCCTTTGCAGTCTCGCACACACGGGCTCCTTGAAGTCCCTCAAACCTCCACGCTTGGTGCTAGCCTCGAGAGGTGAGATCCACACCTTTAGGAACTTCTCAACTTGTGCCAATCACCAAGACCAAGTGCCAAGGAGAAGAGAGAGTGTTGGCGATAAGGAGTGGGTAGCACTACCACTTGTCCCAATCTTAATACAAAATCTTCTATGTGTTATCACTTACAAGACCCTCATGCCAAGGAGGAGAGAGGAGGTGACAATTAGAGATAAGAGAAGAGAATTGGTGCAAAAATCACCCAAGAAAGTCTCCTATTTATAATAGATCAACTAGTTATTCTTGGTGATTATTTTTATCAAATTTAATATATAAATATATTAAATAAAATAAAATTTGAGCCAAGGCCAAGTCATGATGCTCCAAGGCCAAGTCATGATGCACCAAAAATTCTTGAAATAGAAAATTCACCTATCAAATAACGTGAATTTATTATAGTGAGAGTATTTAATGCCTAGTAAGTAAAGATTGAATGACATGATATGAATTATGACTTTTATCTATCTTGGATTGTAACATCTTGATAGTTATTTCTATTATGATTTTTCTTAAATTACTTGAGTTCTGAAAGATTGATTGCTTAAATTGTAGTCTAAGGACATGATCGAGGAGAATGAGCAAGTATTCCTTATCTTTACATTCTCTTTACATATCATGATATTGCTTGAGGATAAACAAAATTTTAAGTCTAGGGTATTTTGATGAGTTCCATTTACATCAATTTTTTCTTTATATTTTATATGATATTTTTGAGTTTAATTGTATGATTTATACCAATTTTTAGTGTTTTATCTCCTTTGGTCTGAAATTTTTACTTTTTTTTGGTTTTTGTGAAAATATAGATAAAATCGCACAAAAATGATGAATTTTATGAGTTTTGAGACCATGACATGATTCCCGAGGAAAAGACGAAATCACACATTAAATTTAGAGCGAAATAGAGGTCTAACGCAATATTCACGGTTGCACCCATAAGTCCTTCACGGGCCGTGAATATCGTGTGCTTCAGGGAACAGTTATGCACCTAAGTCATGTTGTGCACAGAAACTTTCACAGTCATGGTCATGAATGTCTCGGCACATAGTAGTTTTATTCACATAAACTTTCATGGCTACAGCCATGAACGCTTCACGGGCCGTGAGTGTTTTCGCCCAACTCAGTTTTTCGCTCGATTTAGCCTCGAATCGAGTCAAAACTTAACCAAACTCTACATAAATCTTCATAGATGGGTTCTAAACCAATTAAAGTATAAAATGAAGGATTTTTCAAGGGTTGGAGAGCCTTCTTTGGACCAAACAAGATAGAGGCAGTGGCTAGGGCGAATTCAGGCGGCTAGGCAAAATTCCGGCGAGCAGATCACGCAAAGGATGGATTTTGTCATGATCGAAAAGAAGAGTTATCCTTATTCTCCTAGTGTCTTCTTATAATTTGATTAAGTTTTCATGTCAAATTCATTATACTATATGTTGTTTACTATGAACATGATACTTAAGATCTTTTTCGGGATTTGGGGAGTAGCCCGCTCACGTTTTATGGATTAAAACTTATTGTATGAATCATTGTTAAGAATTTTATTGAGTTGATTTGATTAGAATTGTACATATTCCGCTTTACTCTGGCCAAGTTTTATTGCGTTTGAAACATCGCGAGAATGACTGAGAGGTGAATCGCGACGTGAGATCTATTCTTTTCAAACCTATGAATTCAATCATGAGAGTAGTTTGGATTTACTTGAAGGATTTTATGATTTATCGCAGAACTTAATGGGCCTAATTATGATAATTATCACTAGAGTAGGGAATTATCGTGATTAGGTACCAAATTATGCTTCGAGAGAAGGTAATATATACACATGGATAAATCTCTTTCAATGCTTTAATTTTTTTTACTTTGATTTATTTTATTATATTCTAACATGTCAGCATGGTGAAACCCTGATCCCGATTCTCTTCACATAAGTTTTTACCCGAAACGCTCGCTTTTGCTCTTTTGCGCTTAGAAGTTCTCGAGCAAAACCACACTTTGATTCAATAGCTATAGATCAACCATATAATCGGTACTTGACCTCCAGATCCTCGTTGGGAATAATCTTTTACTTATTACTTCGATAAAGTCATGCACTTGCAGTTGCATTAAGTTTTTGGCGTCGTTAATGGGGATTAGGCTAGCCAATATCAATTTAATCACAAAATTTATAGACTAGACATTTTTTTTATTTTTTGCTTTGCTTTAGTTTTATAGTTAGTTTTACGCTATTTTTCTCTTTTTTGATTAACATGATGTATGCCCATGACTCATAGAACAGGAGAACACATATCAGAAATCACTAGACTAGATATTTTAAGCTTTGTTTTGCATTTTTTTTATTTCTAAATTTTACTGCATAAATTGAAAACATGGCATTCAACCAATATCAATGATTAAACGAGAGGTTTGTACCACCTATAATGACAAGAGAATATGACACAGAAGCATTACAATCACTTGCAGCAAAGATAGACTACTCAACTCAACGAATTGATTATTTAATTTTTGTTTGCCAAAGGCAAGTAAGATTTTTATGAAGTTAAAAAAAAATATGTTACAAGATATGTACATACTCAAGCCACCCTCATCCTAGGATCGAAAAAATTTTGACAGAGTTTCCCTTGTTTACATGAGCGCATGGATCCTGCTACATCGATAATAACTTAGCATACAACAGAAATAACCATAACCCCTCACAGAATAAACCAAAAATAGTCATAACACAATACAAGGGGAGCATAAGCTCAATGCACACAACTAAACCCATACGCAAATTCCACCCGCAGCATAGAAGTGCAGGTTCCCAATTTCATCCCATTGTATTTGACCTTGCAATTGTGCGCGCAGGACCGAGCAGCCTTCTTCTTCCAAGAGTTAAGTGATCATTAGCACCAGCTTTGTCGCCCTTTCGCGGCCCTTTGCGTCAAGCACCTATACATATCAATCTGCACAATGCCCAATATCAATATGTATGTGAAGAAAAAAGAAGGAAGTGCAGATGAAAAAAAAATCCATGCTGAAGATATAATGCTCCACCAAATCAATCCATAGAAGAGGAAAAAAAGCAAGATCCAAAAACCATTTAATGCCATCAAGAAAACCAGAAAGTATGGGCCCCAAAAGATGGTTGAAGGAAGTGCATCCACAAACTAGAAAGCCGCAATAGTGCATGGGGTAAGAAACTCATGTAGGGCATCCAGGCTGGCATCATAAGGCTCTCCAAAACCACCCACAAAATAGGGAAAACCAGAACATGATATAATAGCAAAAAAACATCCTGGCAAGAGCCTAAATCGCAATTAAGTCCACCCAAAGGTTAGAGAAGGCCTAAACATGGGGATCCAGACTGGCTAAAGGAATATAGCTGTTGAGTTTTGCTTTGACATCCAAGATCAAACTTATAACAAATTCCATTGGTCCTTTGTTATGAGTGCTCATAATTTTGTTGTTGCGATATTTCCAGATGTAATACAAGGTCCTGGAGAGCATTAGTTTTTTGATGTAGAGTTGAACCTTGTCCACCTGCTGCCCATGTTGGCGAGATAATTGCATTAAGGCCCCTTCACATGTATCAGTATTAAAGGTAATATCGCATCGCCTTAACATTAAACTCTGGTATTCCGTGAGAGCTTCACATTTGAGGAATAGGTGGTCCATGGTCTCAGGGTATGCATTACAGAGCATACGAATTGATTATTTAAGCATATAATCTTTTATGTTGAATTCCATTACTTGTGATATTTGTGGATATCATGGGCATCTTTATACTGAATGTCAATTAGGGATTCCTTCATCCTTTAACTCATGCCCTAGTACCTACAATCTAGGTTGGGAGAACCATCAAAACTTACTTTATCATAATGACCTAGCTTTTATTCCAAAATCAAACTTTAGTCAACCACAAGAATTCAACTTAGAAACCATGCTTGAAAACTCTATAGCTGCTATTAACAAACAAAGAGAGGAATTTCATAGTATAATTTACGGCACTGTTAAAAATGATATAAAGGAAGGAATCCAAGATGAATCTGAAAATTTTGTAAAATTGGAACAATCATTGGTCGTGACTCCAGTCATGGATGATGATTTACCTTCTTCAAATTTTTATGATTTTGAAAATTATAAATACTCTATTAACCCTTCCTTAGAATTTTACCTGTCATCCATTCCCATCTCACATGACATAGTGCCTTGCAACACAAATACTTGGGACATATTTAAAGAAAAATTTAAACTTTTGGAGACTTGTGAAAAGAAGGATGAGGAAGTTAAAGGAGCCTCAAGAACTAGCGAGATAGATGGGGGTGAATTTGAGAGTGTTAGAATGGAGCATCCCATGAAAGAGAAAGAAATTGAGGAGAAAGATGAGAAAGAGGATCCTGTGCATATTCCACCACCACCACCATATGAACCATTAATTCCTTTTCTCCAGAAAAATCTATTACAGTCTATATACTAGGAGGGATGGAAGGGTGGAAAGGACGAACAAGCTTAAAATCCCTTGTTTATCCAGAAGGATGGACGTAAAACTAAGGATTTTGGGGTGGACGGATGAGGGAAAAATCCCTCATTTCACATCCACCCGAATCGGGCGGATTCACGCCATGGACACGGGACACAGACTTCTCACTCGTCGCCCCACTGCTCACCGCTGCTGATCACCGCCTCACCACTCCATCTACACAGACGCAGACCTTCGAAGACGTGCTTACTCTAGACCTCTGAAGATGCACTCGCCCCAAACCTCCGAAGACCGCCTCACCACGCTCGCTATAGACCTCCGAAGATGCCTCTCGCAGACGATACCGCTCGCCTCTTCTGTCATCCAGGTGAGATTCTGCCTCATTTCCGCCGCTGAAGGCGAGTGTCCAGGTGAGCCGACGTCGCTCCATCTCCATAGACACAGACCTTCGAAGACGTGCTCGCTGCAGACCTCCGAAGACCACCTCGCCACACTCATTGTAGACCTCCAAAGATGCCTCTGGCAAATGCCTCCGAAGATGCCTCTTGCAAATGCCTCCGAAGATGCCGCTGCTCGCCTCTTCCGTCATCCAGGTGAGCTTCCACCTCGCTTCCGCCGCTGAAGGTGAGCGTCCAGGTGAGCCAACGCCACTCGATCTCCCCTCCCCTTCCTCGCCACTGGCACTAGAGACGATGCCGCTCACAGATGGTGGAGATGACGCTGCTCACAAATGCCGGAGACGCCGCCACTGCTCTATTGGGAAACCCCGGGGATTTTAAAATTTTACATACACCACAGATACACAGTAGAAGCAAATTCCCAAAATAGGCCAGTCCCAAAAACCCAGAAGATCGATGCTTGCGAGGGGATCGACATGGTGAGTTAGAGATAATACCTCAAAGCAATTGATGGAGAAGGATGTTGGCACCCAAGTGTTCGCCTTTGCAGTCTTGCACACAACCGATGCTTGTGTTTTCTTCTTTCATGCCCGGTGCTAGCCTCGGGAAGAAGATCCACGCCAAGGGAAAGTCCTCCAAAATCTCTTGCGCCACCACCAAGTATGAAGATGCGCCAAGAGGTAGAGGAAGGAAGGAAGCCGCCAAGCCTTCTTGCACCTTGCGCCAAGGGAGAAGGAAGGAGGAAGAGGCTTGTGGCCTTTGATGGAAGAAGAGCTCCTAGCTTGCACCACCACCACCACCCCCCCTGCCGTTGTTATCCACACATCCAAGAGATTGTGCAAGAGGAGGGGTCAGCTAGGGTCTCTTTTATAGGAGTTATAAGCGGTTTGGGTAAAGGAGAAAGAATAAGGAATTAGGGCACAATTTTAGGAATTTAATCAATTAATTATATTGATTAATTCTTCAAGTCTATATGCCTAGGCCTTTCCTAATTCAGCCTATGCCATATTCGCCCAACCCTATTTTAATGGAGCAAACTCCCTATTCAGGCGCCAAAACCAAGTCATGAAGGGAGTTTTCCTAATTAGGCTTGGGCAAAAGTCCTAATCTAATTAGGACTCTAATTAATTCAAATAATTAGCCCCTCATGCGCCTATTTTATCTCCATTATAGGTGCCAATCCTAGTCCAACTAGGATTTAATATGCGTCTACCTCATTAATTCTTCCCCATTATACCATTTAGCCCATTTAACTCTTCATAACAACTTATTAGAAATCCCCATTGGGTAATGAGCCTAGCCCAAACTCCATTATGCATGTTAACCAACTCATTGGATCTAATCCAATATAACCCAGGGTCAAATGAGGCTAACCATGGTTAATTTTGGTCAATATGCTAAAGTGAAGTTTATCTCCAATAAGTTTCTTCCATCTCATCATGCCCATTGGCGCTGATGAAATCTCTCAAATAGATCTGAGTTATGAAATAACTTGATCTTAAGGCTATCCGATCAATACGAAAACTCGAGCATCAAGGTGTGCGACCTTGTAGGTTCCTTTGACGTTGGCAGTGATGAACTTAGGACATCACAAGCAGTGAGTGGCACCTAGCAGTGCATCACTACTACCCAAGTCTTCGGAATGAATATCGACATTGACATCCCCATCTTCACAACAAGGTACCAATGCATTACAATCCTATTGTCAAACTGATATCCGATTGGATAAGTGTGTCAACACTTATTTTCACCCAATCTCATTGTCATGACTAAATCAAGTTTTCACCTGGGTATGTCCATACACTTTCAGTCATAAAACCATAGGGGGCCCCATGGATATCAAGCTTCCCTGAGGAAGGTGCAAATCCTATATCTGTCCATTGATTTTCTCATATGGGTCGTTACATACTCAATGACAACCGTTATGACCTCCCAACTACAGTGAGGTGTTAGGTTGTATCAAAGTATGTCCCTAACCATACATAAGAATCAATGACCTTAAGTCAAAGGATCAATGCAACTCTTGTCACTTGTGAGAATAACTCATGACACCAAGTTAGAGCCTCACAGCGCATTGATCCAGTATATCTACTACTAATATACCCATATATGTCTGCGTTAGCACCTTGTGCCTAACTAGCCCATATGTCAGTCTCACATGTACCAGAGCTATCCCATATCCACTTAAGTACTTGACTGGGGATAGAGTTTGAGCACAGATATAATCTGTCTCTAAGGATATTATTACATAAGTACATAATCGCAGATGTAAACAAAATATAATAATGACAATGCTAGAATAATAAGATATATATATATATATATATATATAATATCAATAGTACATAAGATAGACTAACATCTGGTCCTAAGGGCATATACACCAATAATCTCCCACTTGCACTTAGACATAGTTTTGAGAAATCTCAACCTCATATCTCTAGCATGACCATCATGCTTCTGTTGCGCCAAAGCCTTGGTTAGTGGGTCTGCTAGATTGTTGTCGGTCTCAACTCTGCTAATCTTGACATCACCTCTATCGATGATCTCTCTGATCAGGTGAAATCTCCTGAGTATGTGTTTGGACTTTTGATGAGACCGTGGTTCCTTTGCCTGTGCAATCGCTCCATTGTTGTCACAATAGAGCTCAATCGGATCCACAGCGGTTGGAACCACCTGAAGCTCAGAAATGAACTTCCTAATCCAAACGGCTTCTTTGGCTGCCTCAAAAGCAGCGACATATTCAGCCTCGGTTGTAGAATCAGCAATGGTGGATTGTTTGAAGCTTTTTTAGCAAACAGCATCTCCATTCATCTTGAACACATAGCCTGCTTGCAATCTAAAGTCCTCAGGGTCTGACTGGAATGACGCATCAATGTAGCCCTGAACACTGAGCTCTTCCTGTCCCCCATAGACCAAGAACAAATCCTTAGTTCTTCTCACTAGAAGGTATCCCTTCTTGGATTGCTTTAAGTTGAACCTCTCCAAGACCTTATCAATGTATGTACTTTTACTAAGGGCTAGGAGCCTCTTGGATCTATCTCTGTAGATTCTTACACCTAGAATATAGACGGCCTCCCCTAAGTCCTTCATCTCGAGACAGTTCCCTAACCATGTCTTCACAGACTGAAGACTAGGGATATCATTTCCGATAAGCAGTATGTCATCGACATACAAGACCAGAAAAGTCACCAAGCTATCACTAAATTTTCTGTACACACAGACATCATCTTTGCTTTTGATAAAGCCATAATCTCTTACTGGCTCATCAAACTGAAGATTCCAACTTCGAGATGCTTGCTTTAATCCATAAATAGGTCTTTTTAGCCTGTAGACCTTATTGGCCTCTGTAGGATAGATGAAGCCATCAGGCTGTCTCACATACACATCCTATGTCAGCTTCTCGTTAAGGAATGCTGTTTTAACATCTATCTGTCATATCTCATAATCATGATATGCAGCTATAGCAAGTAAGATTCGAATGGATTTAATCATGGCAACTGGCGAAAAGGTTTCATCGTAGTCCACCCCATGGACTTGTTTGAATCCTTTAGCCACAAGTCTACCCTTATAGGTAACTATATTGTCATGCATGTCTGTCTTCTTTTTGAAGACCCATTTACACCCTATGTGTTTTACCCCATCAAGCAGCTCAACCAAATCCTAGACTTGGTCAGTCGTCATGGAATCCATCTCGGATCTCATAGCCTCAAGCCATTTCTCAGAGTCCAGTCCAGTGACTGCCTCATCATAGGTCCTGAGTTCATTCTCAATGATGAAGATCCTGTCGTGTTGAGTCGGCAGCGATTCATATCTCTCAGGTGCACGATGAATCCTCCCAGACCTACGTGGGACCTGTGTCTGAGCCTATGATACATCAACTAGTGCAGGTGGCTCAGGTTCCATCTCTGTGTTTTGTGGTTGTACTTGGACCTCTGATGACTCTAAATTTCATAGCATATTTCTTGCTAAATCCACTACATTTTTGGGTCATAATCATGCTCTGTTGCTTATTTTTATGCCTTATTTGTCAAATATTTCAGAATCTATACTTTTCTTGGTTTTTGATCAATTTCAGGTAAAAAGGCATTATTATCATGAGTTTTCGAGCAATTTCAATGCATGAACGAATTCTAATCATCAAGAGGAGTTTACACATCAAATTTCAAGACAAACCAAGTTTTCAATCAAAATTACGGCAGTGCTGTAATTATTTTTACGACCGTAATTTAGGAATATGGCACTACCGAAATAAATTTCACAGGCACATTCCGCAGAAGATTCTTAGAAAATTATGGCATTGCCATAATATATTTCACGGTGCCATAATTTCAGTCCAAATTCAGGCAGAGACTTCAGAGGAATGCAGAAGAATTACGGCACTGCCGTAAGAATTTTTATGGTGCCGTAATTTCGGGCAAATTTCATACAGAAACTTTCAAGCAACAATCGAGGAGATTACAGTGCCGTTACACATTTTATGGTGCCATAATTTCGAGCCATTTTCCTATAGAAACTTCAGAAGAAATTATGGCAGTACCGTATTGATCGTCATGGTACCATAATTGTGCGCCCAGTTGCCCGATTCTTCCGTTGGAAACTTGAAAAGATGATTTCTCAAGCTTTATGGCACCAATTGAAAATCCATAAAAAGGGGAACGATCAAGATAAAGAGGAAAAGGTTTTCAAAGTGAAAGGACCAATTTTTATCAAGGATTCACGACGAATTTCAGAGAATAGCCGCCCTAGGGTTCATTAGTTCTCAGCGTACAAACCACCTTCGGCCATAAAATTTGAAAGGAAGTTTCGCCTGAAGGAGGAGAACATACTACAGAAGTTTCAGAGTGAAAGGAGATCGACCGAGGGGGAAATCAACAAAAACATGGGCACCGCCACTGTTCATCGCGTCCAGGAGCAAAATTACGGGCTGTAATGAAACTTGTTTTATAACTTTTACTCTTCTCTTTCAATTTCTAATCACTCTAAATGATGTTTTATTGTAATTCTTCGATCATGCTAGCTTAAAACTTCTTTTGGGACATGGGGGAGTAATCCCCTAAATTTCTTAATGACTAGATTAATTTTACTTTCGACCTGATAATTTTACTGTGATAATTCTACTTATGTGATGATTGCCTTTAATTCTCCATAGATTCATATTTATCAGCATGATTTAGACTTTTTACATTATAGACTGAAAAGTGATTTGTGAAAACTTGGAACCCTAAAATTGAACGTTATGAACTAATCATAAGAAATTAGGTATGTTCTTATTTCTCAATTTTAGAAGTATATTGCCATGTTGATAATCTGAACTTAGGATTGAGTTATTGAAATAAACATGATGATACTGTAAGAGATCAAGTATCGGATCGTTGGAGAACCATAAGTAGAACTGTGAAAATTATAGTATGAAAATATGTAGTTTTCACTTGAGATGATTGATTTATAATTTGGATGCATGAGAGTGATTTTTGAGTTCTTTGTCAATGATTTACTTATATCTAACATTGAATAAATCCTGCATGAGAGTGAGGATTAGTTCTTTGTAAATTGTCTGCGCGAGAGCGAGATGATTTTTTTATGAAGTAAATTATGTCTTTATCATAATAAAATTTGATTGACGAACATCTCTTCATATCTAGTCATGGAAATTAAGGCGGATGAAACCCTAGTACCAGTTTCTCTCTCTGATATTTTCGTATAGCTTTCGATAGTTTGCTTCATATTTTCGACTGCCTAGCTAGTAAGAAATTGATTATTCGGTACTTCACAAACGAGGTCTCTGTGGTTCGATATCTTAATTATTACTTTGAGTATCCATGCACTTGTGGACTACAACAAGTTTTTGGCGCTGTTGCCGGGGACCTTAGTTTTTGTCAATATTGAAGATATTGAAAGTACTGCTAGACTAGGTTTTGTTTTATTTACTGTTTTCTATTCTTTTTCTGCTTATTTTGAGTTATTTGATCTATCTACTTGTGCATGCGCAGGACTCTTAGGTCAGGACTTCTAGTTCCTCTAGACCCTGAGATTAATAAAACTCTTAGATTGCGCAGAAAACTGAGATTTGCAGAAGAAAAAGAATAAGTATCAATCATGGCTGAAAGGAGAACACTTAGAGATTATGCAGCCCCGAATACACAGGGAATTTGTTCCAGTATAACTTGGCCTACAATTAATGCAAACAGTTTTGAGATTAAATTAGCTTTCTTGTCAATGATCCAGCAGAATCAATTTGGAGGATCTCCTCTAGAAGATCCTAATCAACACTTATCTCTTTTTCTTGAATTTTGTGATACTATGAAAATTAATAGTGTATCTGATGATGCTCTTAGACTGAGATTATTTTCTTTTTCCCTTAGGGACCGAGCAAAGGCCTGGCTACATTCACATCCGACTGGAACATTCATCACTTGGGAACAACTGTCAAATGCTTTCTTGCTGAAATACTTTCCACCCAGTGAGATGATTCAGTTGAGAAATCAGATCTCAGGATTTGCACAAAGGGATGATGGCGAATCACTTAGTGAGGCATGGGAGCGTTTCAATGAGTTACAACGGAAGTGCCCTTACCATGGATTAGAAGATTGGGTTTTAATTCAGACTTTTTATAATGGTTTACTCTATAATACCCGTCTAACTGTTGATGCTGCTGCAGGAGGAGCACTGATGAAGAAGACCGTTGAAGATGCCTACGCGCTGATTGAAGAGATGACTTTAAATCACAACCAATGGACTGTTGAGAGAGAAGTGTTGTATCGTCCTCCTCATGGTAAGAACAAAAGTGATAACTGGCGCACCTTAGCTGAAAAGGTAGATTATTTGTGCAACAGATTTGATTCTTTTCAAATGCAAACTGTTGTAGTTTCATCCTCTGTTGTGTGTGACATTTGTGGAAATTCTGGGCATTATTCTAAGGAGTGTAAAATTATTACTGATTAGGGTTCTAAGCAAATTAATGTTGTTGGGGGGGTATAATCAAGGTAGAAACAATGATCCCTACTCTAGTACCTACAACCCTGGATGGAGAAATCACCCAAATTTGTCTTAGAAAAATAATAATAACACTGAGGGGCAAGGTGAGAATAGAGGGTACCAGCAGAGACAACAGAATCAGAGTCAACCCCAAAAATCTAGCTTAGAAGACATGTTTGAAAAATTCATGGGTGCTCAGATGAGACAAAATGAAGAGGTTACAGCGATCCTTAAGCAAATTAACTCTAGATTGGATGGTGTTGTTGCTCACAATAAGATTTTAGAGACACAGATAGCACAATAAGCAAGCACTTCTTACAGACCCCTAGGAAAATTACCTGCCTGAACTAAACCTTAAGGAGTACTGTAATGCTATCATCACTAGAAGTGGGAGGCAATTAGAGGAACCTAAAAAGAAATCTGAGAATAATGAAAAAAAGCCTAGTAATGAACATGATCAAGAGTTAGATTTGGAAAAATCTTCTAAGTATGAGCAGCCCCAAACTAGTTTGCCACCTCACCAAGGTGATGAACCTAAAAGTGATATACCATGTCAGAATGATATTTCTAAACCTAATTGTCCTACACCATATAGGCCACCAATACCCTTTCCCCAAAGGTTAGTGCAAGCAAAACTTGATAAACAATTTGGCAAATTTCTTGAAGTCATGAAAAAGCTTTACATTAATATTCTATTTACTGAAGCTTTATCTCAAATGCCATCATATTCTAAATTTTTGAAAGAGATCTTGTCTAACAAGAGAAAGATAGAGGACTATGGTACTGTGGCTTTAATTGAAGAATGTAGTGCTATTATCCAGAATAAATTGCCACCAAAATTAAAGGACCCAGGTAGTTTCTCTATTCCTTGTTCTATTGGGAGTATGAGTTTTGACCGAGCCTTATGCGATTTGGGTGCTAGTGTAAGCCTAATACCATTATCTATTTATAGGAAACTGGACATGGGAGAGCTAAAACCAACCTCAATATCTTTACAGCTTGCTGATTCATCGGTAAAGTATCCTGTTGGAATCTTAGAGAATGTTCTAATCAAAATAGGTAAGTATTTTATTCCAGCAGATTTTGTTGTCCTTGAGATGGAGGAAAATTATAAGAACCCTATCATTCTTGGAAGACCCTTTCTAGCCAAAGTAGCAGCAGTCATAGATGTTAGGAAAGGAAAACTCACATTTGATATTTGTGAAAATATAATTGAGTTTGATTTAACTGATTCTTTGAAAAAAGCATCTTATTTAGGATCATGTTGTAGTGTTGATTTAGTAGATAATGTTGTTAGTGATGTGCACAATTTATTTGATGAATCCTCTGATCTTGAGAATAACACTATTTTTGAGTGTGTGAATAGGGAATTACAGGAGAAAACTGATTCAATTTCTGTTAAGAGGAAGAAGAAGAGACAAAGAAGAAAAAGAGGCTCAAAATTACTTGATAAAGGAAAAAAGATCTTAGGTAAAGTTGGACACTATTTCATGAATGAGCCTTATGTTGTCAGAAGGGGTGCACAAAAATCAGAGTGGCAACTGAAGAAATCACGATCAAATCCGAGTGCAGAACGATAGAGCTAATGACCATTAAATTAGTGCTTCTTGGGAGGCAACCCAAGCACTTTTATTTTAGATTATTTTCTTTTACTTTGTTTTTGTTTTTATTTTTACTTACAACTAATTTGTCTTTTCTTTTTGTAGGTGAAAATAAGTTTTGGCGCAAATTACGGCACCACCGTAATAATTTTCACGGTGTCGTAATTTGGTCTGTTTTCGACTAGAAACTTTTGTGAGTTTTACGGCAGTGCCATTATTCTTTTATGGTACTGTAATTTTTGTAAAAAAAAAATGGTTCAAACCCGAGGACATGAAAGAGATTAGATCTGATGCAGACAAGTAGAGCTCTGTGAGTAGCCTTTCCCTTATCTATTGCCTTATTTGTGCTTTATTGATTGATAATAATTTTATACTCTTGTGGGGAAGGATGATTCTATCATATTTCTTGTGTCCGCCTGCTACTGATCCTCGATTCTGAGTTTTAACTGCTAAATCTTTTTCAATATGGGTGTGTTGAGAATTTTATGATACTTTATTTGGTGATAGTTCGATTTGGTTGTATGTGATGTTCTGATATTTGAGATTGATATTCTGTGAGTGGTATGGTATATGACTTAGTTAACGTAATAATGATTTTAGTTCTAATTTGGTAATGATGTGATACCTGTTTGTGTGGTTTATTCTAATCATGAAAATACTGCTGGTATCATGCCAAAATTTTTCTTGATGAAAAATTACCATGCATGACAATACTTGAGAATTGGAAATAGACTTAATATGCTCAGTTTATTTCTTTGATATAATTTATCTGTTGAAATTTTCCATTGATTAATACATGAAGTTTTGGGTAAATATATTGTTTAATGAATGAAATTTGAAAGAGAAATAACTCCTTTAAATAAAATGAGCATATGTTGTATGATTTTTGGATCAATATCAAGTTATTAAACCTAGTAGATCATTAAAGTCCATCTTGTCATTTGTTGGGAAGAAAGAATTCGAAATCCAGAAAGAAAAAGTGACTCCCCTATTTGGCACTGCGAAAAATTGACAGTGGTACCTAAAGACATGGGTTGAAGTCTGAAAAAAAATAACTCCTCTTTTTGGCATTGTATTTACAATGGTACTGAAGAATAGAGTTGAAATTCAACTGAAAAAGCATGTATCTATGTGGGTGCCTGCCATGAGAGAGATTATTTGACATTAACTCCGCTATCTCAAAAAGAATTCTTTCTACTTAAAGAGATATGAGTTCTATTATGTTGGTTATGTGACCAATGTATTCTAAATCTATCACCAGAAGAAAGGTGGTATTCATTTTAGAAAATGTCAAAGATGCATAAAAAAGGAAGAGAGAAAAATTTGAGTGGAAAAAAATTTTGAGGTTCCTATTCCTGTAAACAAAAACATCATGGATTCAAAACTTTTTTTTTTTTTTTGCCAAGGGCAAGAAATTGATTGAATTTCAAAAATTATAGGTACATGGTATTTACAGCCTCTCTCTCCCTAATCCTAACACAGGTTCTAGAAAATTTCGGCAGAGTCTCCCCTGCAATTCTAGCTCATGGATCCTGCATTACATTCTATCATCACTCACAACACTCAAAACAAAACAAACACCAGGAAGAGCGAACGAAAGAGGAGAAGAAATAAGGTTTAAGACATATCGCCATACGATCCCTAGCATCACAATCGCAACCAAAAAAAACCCTGTGGTAGTATTTTCCAATGCACGGGTGGCCTGCACTCCAGCTAAATGATTTAGAGAGAACTTCCAGCGGATGAACTTTGCATGGTTTTTTCGAGCGCCAACTATATTTTGTCCGCACTTGCGATCTGCAGTGGCAATATCGATTTGTAGCCGTGGTCGGCATCTAGTGCTCCAGGAGGCCGTGAGTGTTGGTGGATGTTGAAATGGGCTAGTGCTATGCCTTCAGTCTTCAGCTTGGCAGGGAAACCAGTTACCACACAACTTCTTCTCTAGATCTTATTATGATAGATTGGTTTACTCCATCTCTTATCATCTCATTAGCAGTCTTGCCATAGCAATCACATGCGGAGAACAACAGAACCTGCAAAGGAAAAGATTGTTAGCCGTAGAAGATAGAATTTGCTGTCATATGTCCCTCAGCCTTCTCATCCAACCCCCAAAAACCGGAACCCAGCCATTTGCGTACAAATTCCTCCTGCCAAGGTTTGCCGGCCAAGGCCAGAGATAGACTCCTAGAAGGTAGCATGCTCGATGAAAAACCCGAAATTTAGTAAAATGGCTAATATGAAGTGTAATCCCCCCAAATATCTAAGAAAGCCTGGACATGGGGATTGCTTGTGGCTTGGGGGATATAGCTATTTATTTTGGCTTTAACATCCACAATTAAGTGAGTTATAAACTCCATGGGAGTGTGGTATTGGGAATCCATAATTTTTGCATTACGAAAGCGCCAGATGTAGTAAAAGGCTCCCGATAGCATAAGCTTCTTGATGTAAATCTGAACCTTTTCCATCTGCTGAACATGAATGCTTGATAATTGCATTAGAGTCCCTTCGCAAGTATCAGTATTGAAAACTATACCGCACTTCCTGGAGATTAAGTTCCGATAATCTGTAAGGGCATCACATCTTAGAAATAGGTGGTCCATAGTTTCCGGAGATGCTTGACATAGCAGGCAAGTTGGAGTGGGCACAATCCCCCACTCATGAAGGTGCGCCCTTGTACTAAGGCGGGAGTGGCACATTAACCAGATGAGGAAAGAATAGCACGGAATGTATCCTTTAAACCAAGCTGAGTTTTTCCATGTCACCTCCAAGCCTTGGACTTGGCTTTCATATGCGGTTTTGAGGGTGAATTCCCCGTGAGTAGTGCGGTTTCAGTATATAAGGTCGGAATGTAGATTAGAGTGGATCTAGACCTGAGGAATAGTTGCATAGATATCGATAAGTCTCAGTGATCTGGGATGCGGTATCACCCATGTTTGGTTTGTAATTAAAGAGTTAAGCTGAGTATTCCTTCTAGGGGGATTTTCAAAACGGACATCCTCAACCAGATCAAGAAGAATATAAGGCTTGAGCCAAGGGTCTAGCCATAATTTTGTGGACTCCCCATTTGCAATCTTGTATCCTATCAGATGGATGCATGTGTCGCGCGCATTGAGAAGGTCACGAACCGGCCAGGGTGCACGCCTAGAGAGCTTTACCGACCAAATGGTGTCAGTTTTTAAATAAATCTCATGGATCCATTTCACCCATAAGGAGTTTTTATGTTGAATGATGTTCCATAGATGTCTCATAATAAAAGCTTGGTTCAGTTTTTTTAATATCCCTCAGGTCCAGCCCACCAAAAGCCTTGGGCTTAGTGATATTCATCCAAGCAACTTTGGCTAGCCCTTTCTTTTCTCCCCTCAACCAAAGAAAATTTGCGAGAGCAGAGTTCAGCTTAGAGATGACCCCCATAGGAAGTTTTAGCGCACTACACCAGAAATTGATATTCCCGTAACACATTGATTTTATCAATTCAATGCGTCCGGCATATGAAAGACATTTAGCTCTCCAAGCAGATAAAAAGCCGACGATCTTTTCAATCAACGGCATGCAATCCCGGGCTTTAATGGGCTTCCACGTGATCGGAATCCCCAGGTATCTAAATGGCATCGAGCCCTTTTGAATGCTAAGAGTAGAGGTGATTTTTGATTGGATGCTTTGATCCGTCGATGCAGAGAAAAACACCTGTGATTTTGACCTGTTGATCATCAAGCCAATATTCTGATAGAAATTCTCAAGCACAGTATTAATGGAATCAGCTGAGGAGGGGGAGGCTTCACAAAAAATGATTACATCGTCCGCGAACTGAAGGTTTGTGATACCCAGTTTTTTGCATTTTTTATGCGGAATGAGCTGCCCATTTGTTAGCTGCTCTGATAGGAGATCCGAGAGATGTTGCATGATAATAATGAATAGATAAGGTGAAAGGGGGCAGCCTTGGCGAAGCCCTCTGGTCCCTTTAAATAATCCTACATCTTCCTCATTAATGTTTATCATGTAAGAGGGGGAGGAGATGCAGGTGATGATCCTCGACGCGAAGTCCACCGGAAAATTATAGGCTTTTAGAGTATATTCGATTGCCTCCCACCTGACCGAATCAAAGGCTTTATGGATATCAAGTTTTAAAGCCATATGGGGGGAACCACGCTTTTCATGAAAGCCACTTAGAATTTCCTGGCATAATATGATATTTTCCTGGATTGATCTACCCGGAATAAACGCATGTTGGTTTAGATCAATGAGCTCGGGGAGGACAGTCCTAAGCCGTGTAGCTAGGAGCTTAGCAATGAAATGGTAAGTCATTTGACAGACCGAAATGGGTCTGAACTTTGCAAAAGAGGAAGGATTAGGAATTTTTGGAATGAGAGTTAGGTAAGTAATGTTCACCCTTTTAAGCAGATGGCCGTGATGCAAGAAATCCAATGTAGCTCCTGTAACATCGTCTTTGATGATGTCCCAAGAGGCTTTAAAGAAGGCAGCATTGAACCCGTCGACGCCGGGAGCCTTTAAACCATTAGCCTTCTTCACAACATTAACAACTTCTTCGACCGAGAAGCGGGATGCAAGGTAGTGAGAAGAGGCATTCGAGAGCGACTTATTAACGTGGAAGTTAAGCTGAAGAGGTTCCAAAGTCGGTCCAAGGAGCCCTTGGAAAAACCTCACAGCCTCCTTAGATATGCTTTCACCTAAAACAAAGATCCCTTGGGAGTTTTTTATAGACGAGATGGAGTTACGAATGCGCCTAGTCTTCATCAAATTGTAGAAATATGAAGTGTTAGAATCCCCCAAATAAATAATCTGGTCTCTAGAGCGCTGCTTTAACACTGATTCTTCCTGCAGCCAAAATTCTTTTATTCTTCCTTGATAGTGCTTCTCAAGAGCGCACAAAGCTGGGTCCTGAAGAGTAGACGGGAGTTGGAGTTGAATAATCTCAAGCTAGTTGGTATTTTCTCTTAGAGCAACTTCCTTATCAGCTCTTAAATTCGGGCCCAGCATTTTAATCCCTGCTTGACCTTTGCCAGCTTTTGGCAAAGGACAAACATTGGCGTACCAGTAACGTTGCAGGAATTCCAGAGGGACACAATAGTTGGTGCGAGAGTGGGGTGCAGGAGCCAATTGTTGAAGAATTTAAAATGGGCACCTTTCTTGGAAGAACTAGTGCCTTCTCAAAACTTAAACTAGGTGAACTCATGAGATTGAAGTTCTATTTATGCACATTGCGAAATTTTATTGATTGAGTCATGGATCTTAAAGATTGAATTCGGAGAATGATATATTTATTTAAAATTTTAAGTTATTATTTGATGTGAATTTTTCATATGTAATTGTATCTTAGAAATTTATTCATCATCTGAAAGTTTGTTTTCATAATCAGTATTGATTTCTTTATTTGCTTGAGGAAACAGATCTCTTGCTAAATCCACTACAACGTTTGAGCCTTATGTATTTTGATGACTCTAAATTTCATAGCATATTTCTTGCTAAATCCACTACATTTTTGGGTCATAATCATGCTCTGTTGCTTATTTTTATGCCTTATTTGTCAAATATTTCAGAATCTACACCTTTCTTGGTTTTTGATAAATTTCAGGTAAAAAGGCATCATTATCACGAGTTTTCGAGCAATTTCAATGAATGAACGAATTCTAATCATCAAGAGGAGTTTACACATCAAATTTCAAGAAAGACCAAGTTTTCCATCAAAACTACGGTAGTGCCGTAATTATTTTTACGACCGTAATTTAGGAATATGGCACTACAATAATAAATTTCACGGGCACATTCCGCAGAAGATTTTTGGAAAATTATAGCACTGCCTTAATATATTTCACGGTGCCGTAATTTTGTTCCAAATTCAGGCAGAGACATCAAAGGATTGCGAAAGAATTACGGCACTGCCGTAAGAATTTTTATGGTGCCGTAATTTCGGGCAAATTTCATACAGAAACTTTCAAGCAACAATCGAGGAGATTACGACACTGCCATGACAAATTTTATGGTGCCTTAATTTCGGGCCATTTTCCCACAGAAACTTGAGAAGAAATTATGGCAGTACCGTAATGATTGTCACGGTACCGTAATTGTGCGCCTAGTTGCCTGATTCTTCCGCTGGAAACTTAAAAAGATGATTTCTCGAGCTTTAGGGCACCAATTGAAGATCCATAAAAAGGGGAATGATCAGGATAAAGAGGAGAAGGTTTTCGAAGCGAAAGGATTAATTTTTATCACGGATTCACAACGAATTTTAGAGAATCACTGCCGCCCTAGGGTTCGTCAGTTCTCAGTGTACAGATCACCTTCGACCATGAAATTTAAAAGGAAGCTTCGCCTGAAGGAGGAGAACATACTACAAAATTTTCAGAGTGAAAGGAGATCGATGGAGGGAGAAATCAACAAAAACGTGGGCGCAGCCACTATTCATCGTGTCCAGGTGCAAAATTACGGGCTGTAATTTTCATTACAACCATGTTTTGTAACTTTTACTCTTCTCTTTCAATTTCTAATCACTCTAAACAATGTTTTATCATAATTTTTCGATCATGCTAGCTTAAACCTTCTTTTGGGACATGGGGGAGTAATCTCGTAAATTTCTTAATGACTAGATTAATTTTGTTTTCGTCTTGATAATTTTACTGTGATAATTCTACTTATGTGATGATTGCCCTTAATTCTCCATAGATTCATATTTATCAGCATGATTTAGAGTTTTTACATTATGGACTGAAAAGTGATTTGTGAAAACTTGGAACCCTAAAATTGAACGTTAGAAACTCATCGTAAGAAATTAGGTCTGTTCTTATTTCTCGATTTTAGAAGTATATTGCTATGCTGATAATCTAAACTTCAGATTGAGTTATTGAAATAAACATGATGATACTATGAGAGATCAAGTATCAGATCATTGGAGAATCTTAAGTAGAACAAAATTATAGTATGAAAATATGTAGTTTTCGCTTGAGATGATTGACTTAGAATTCGGATGCATGAGAGTGATCTTTGAGTTCTTTGTCAATGATTTACTTATATCTAACATTGAATAAATCCTGCATGAGAGTGAGGATTAGTTCTTTGTAAATTGTCTACGCGAGAGCGAGATGATTTCTTTATGAAGTAAATTATGTCTTTATCATAATAAAATTTGATTGACGAACATCTAATCATATCTAGTCATGGAAATTAAGGCGGATGAAACCCTAGTCACAGTTTCTCTCTCTGATATTTTCACATAGCTTTCGATAGTTTGCTTCATATTTTCGACTGCCTAGCTAGTAAGAAATTGATTATTCGGTACTTGACAAACGAGGTCTCTGTGGTTCAATATCTTAATTATTACTTCGAGTATCTGTGCACTTGCGGACTACAACAACCTCATCCAAGTCAAACTTTCTCTCACTAACTTCTTTCATAAGAAATTCTTTCTCTAGAAAAACAGCACCCCGAGTAACAAAGACTTTGTTCTCAGTGGGAATATAGAAGTAGGATCATTTAGTTTCCTTAGGATACCCCACAAACACACACTTATCAGATCTGGGTTCTAGTTTGCTAGAATCTTGACGTTTGACATAAGCCTCACATCCCCAAATTTTGATAAAAGAGAGATTCGGGCATCTCCCACTCCATACCTCGTATAGTATCTTGGAGACACTCTTAGATGGAATGTTATTCAGTAAGAGAGAAGCTGTCTCAAGTGCATGTCCCCAGAATGAGGGTGGTAGAGTTGCATGACTCATCATAGATCGAACTATATCCGACAAAGTTCGATTCTTCCTCTCAGAAACACCATTCCATTGGGGTGTTCTAGGAGGAGTGAGTTGGGATATGATCCCATACTCTCTAAGATAGTCAAAGAACTCACCGATCAGGTACTCTCCACCACGATCTGATTGAAGAGTTTTAATAGATCTACCAAGCTGGTTCTCTACTTCATGTCTGAACTCCTTAAATTTCTCAAAGGATTCTGACTTATGTCTTATCAAATAAATATAACCATATATACTGAAGTCATCAATAAATGTGATGAAGTAGTTGTACCCTCCTCTTGCTTGTTTACTGAATGACTCATACACATCACTATGTATGAGATCCAATAAACCTCCTGCCCTTTCACCAGTCTTGGACTTTTGTCATCTTCCCTAATAAACAAGGCTCACAAGTATCAAACTCCTCCAAAGAGCTTGAATCTAACAACCCATTTGCATAGAGTTGTTGAATGCGATTCTTATTTATATGGGCTAATCGATAATGTCAAAGGTATGCACCAACTAAATCACTCAGTTTGATCCTTTTATTATTTATGTTACAAATAGAGTTATCCATGTCCAAGACATATAATCCATTGCATAAGGTACCCTTTTCATAAAACATATTTGTAAATGAAAAAGAAAAAGAGTTCTCCTTTATTTCAAACTTAAAACCTTTCTTTGCTAAACAAGGAATGGATACAATGTTTTTGGTAAGAGAAGGTATATAATAGCAATTATCTAACTCTAATTGAAGTCCAAATGGTAGGGAGAGCGTCAAAATTCCTACAACAACAGCAATAACTTATTCCCCGTTTCCAACTCATAGGTCAATTTCTCTAGGCCGTACCGATCAACTTTTCTTAAGCCCCTTCATATTTGTACAAATATGAGCTCTACATGCGGTATCCAATACCCATCACATAGAAGTAAAAAGATTGACTTCAGTAACATAAATACATCAGCTAGAAGACAAGGGTTTGCCTCTCTTCTCCTCATTCTAAAGTTGTTTGCAGTCCCTTCGCCAGTGGCCCTACTTGCCACAGTGGAAGCACCTCTGTTCCTTTACCTTCTTTACCTTCTTTTTCAGTGCTTTGGTCGGACCCTTGACACTGCCTTTAGCACGTGCCTTACCCTTCTTTTTCATCTTCTTGGCTGTGGGAACCAGAAGAACAGAGTTGGGTTTGGTCTTAACCATTTCTCACTCGATCGTCTGGAGCATATTCAACAGTTCCTCCCTTGTGTATTCAATTTGGTTCATGTTGAAATTTATGATAAACAGACTGAAGCTAAAAGGCAAGGACTGCAGAATAAGATCCGTGACCAGCTCATTATCGATCGTGTGTCTCAGTCTTTTGAGATGATCCACATACCCAATGATCTTGGGTACATGGGGTCCCACTGAAGCACACTCAGATAACTTGCACCGAAAGACTGCTTTGCAATGTCATATCTCTCAGTTCTAGCCTGAGCCTCGAACATCTGTTTCAAATGTGTTATTATCTGAAAAGCGTTCTACTCCTCATATTGCACCTGAAGTTCAGGTGTCATAGTGGCTAGCATGAGACATGCAACTTCCAAAGATTCATCTTGATGCTTTCTAAAAGCATCCTTGTCTGCCACTCAGGCATTAGGTGCAAGAGGCGCAGGAAGAGCTTGCTCAAGGACATACAACTTCTTCTCAAGCTTGAGGGCTATCCTCAAGTTCTGATGCCAGTCCATAAAGTTGGTACCAACTAACTTATCCTTCTCTAGAAGGGATCGCAGTGTTAATCCGCTATTAGTACTACTTTAAATCATTTAAACTGGACTTGTTTTAAATGATTATGGCCCTCACTATTTTAATCGAATTGACAACTCATAAAGTCAATTGGGAAATCCGAGATTTTCTAGTGAGATGGGATCCTTATTCCACATGAGGCTTCATGTCCTACAAGGGTGGGATGATATGCACAAAGTAACCCATGCTTCTTAAGGTGGGCACGTCGGTCGATTGCTCTTGGCAATTCCCCTTATTAAGACAGTCTAGGCATTTCATGTCCAGCGAGGGTTGGATAGAGCATGAAACCCTAACCACGCACCTTCTAAAGATAAGTGGGTGTGAACTACAAGGGTGGGAAACAGTGCACAACACCACTGATCGATAGCTTGATGAGGTCTACGAGTTAAAAGGCTTATTTCAGACTTGATATTTTATTTGAGGGTTTTTGAGGTCTCATCCTCTTAGCTTTATCTTTGGTCTAACATTACAGGCATGCAATCCTATAGTAATAACAATAAGATAAAACATTACAGACATGCTTTAGCAGATAAGGAAAGCAGTAAACAAGTGATGTGGTCATAGCCTAATCAACACATTGAACCAATACATGCCAAAAGGGTTCAATGTTTGACCTAGGTGACAAGCCCCAAAGACTAAACCTAACCTAGCCGCCATTAAGAACTTTGTCCATGCTCGGCTTTAAGGTTCTCCAATCCAAGGGATAGCTCTCAAACCCTAGAAGCACCTCTAGGAAAACCTAGAAGCACTCCATGAAGTTCGGCCAAACCCTCTTTGATGTCGCCACCTTCAAGTTCCTCTAAGGAAGGTAGATGCGCCAATGCCACCAAGATCCTTAATCTTCAATTTTACAAAAGAAAAAGAAAGAACAGCACGCAGGCCTAACACATATACATCATAGGCATGCAAGGGGCTTGAATATGACCACAACACAATGCATAAGAAAAATACCTATCTCATGTTTTTCTATATGCTCATGAAAAACATAAAATCTAAATTTTAATTTTTCATCAAAACATGTTTCTTTTCCTCAAACTCTTATCACAAATCCTTTGGTTCTTTGTCTCTCTTAGGAGTCTACAAGTGGCATATCGGTTGCCCTTCTTGTAATCCTTAACTTGCTAAGATTAGGGCAATCACCCAGTCCATGCCTCATAATCTCAACAAGTCTCTCATGATGGGTGTATCCCACCATGAGAGAGAAATTATTTCTTCCACATATGGGTCTATCCCACCATGTGAAGAAAGCAAAAAACCAAAAGAAATAGAATAGAGGATAGGAGCAAGAAACCTACAATTTTTTCTACTTTAGAAAAACCGTGAGTCATATGTAGAATTTTCAGAAAAAGAACATATGACATGGGAGCATACAAGAAAGCAATAAACACTGTTTGAGTCTCGTAAGTCACTCTGATACCACTGTTGGGAAACCCCGGGGTTTTTAAAATTTTACATACATCACAGATACACAGCGGAAGCAAATCCCCGAAATAGGCTAGTCCCAAAAACCCAGAAGATCGATGTTTGCGAGGGGATCGACACGGTGAGTTAGAGATAATACTTCAAAGCAATTGATGGGGAAGGATGTAGGCGCCCAAGTGTTTGCCCTCTGCAGTCTCGCACACAACCGATGCTTGAGTTTTCTTGTTTCACGCCCGGTACTACCCTCGGAAAGAAGATCCATGCCAAGCGAGAGTCCTCCAAAATGTCTTGCGCCACCACCAAGGATGAAGATGCGACAAGAGATAGAGGGAGGAAGCCGCCAAGCCTTCTTGCAACTTGCGCCAAGGAAGAAGGAAGGAGGAAGAGGCTTGCAGCCTTTGATGGAAGAAGAGCTCCTAGCTGGCGCCCCCCTTTGTTATCCACGCTTCCAAGAGATTGTGCAAGAGGTGGGGTCGGCTAGGGTCTCTTTTATAGGAGTTATAGGTGGTTTGGGTAAAGGAGAAAGAATAGAGAATTAGGGCACGATTTTAGGAATTTAATCAATTAATTATATTGATTAATTATTCAAGTCTATATGCGCCTAGGCCTTTCCTAATTTAGCCTATGCCATATTCGCCCAACCCTATTTTAATGGAGCAAACTCCCTATTCATGCGCCAAAACCAAGTCATGAAGGGAGTTTTCCTAATTAGGCTTGGGAGCAAGTCCTAATCCAATTAGGACTCTAATTAATTCAAATAATTAGCCCCTCATGCGCCTATTTTATCTCCATTAAAATCTCAAGTGATTAATTCAAATTCAAATTTAATCAATCACTTGGAAGATACCAATTAAGTCATAGGCGCCAATCCTTGTCCAACTAGGATTCAATATGCGCCTACCTCATTAATTCTTCCCCATTATACTCTTTATTCCATTTAACTCTTCATGACAACTTATTAGAAATGTCTATTGGGTAATGGGCCTAGCCCAAACTCCATTATGCATGTTAACTAAGGCATTGGATCCAATCCAATGTAACCCAGGGTCAAATGAGGCTAACCATGGTTAATTTTGGTCAATATGCTAAAATGAAGTTTATCTCCAATAAGTTTCTTCCATCTCATCATGCCCATTGGCACTAATGAAATCTCCCAAATAGATCTGAATTATGAAATAACTCGATCCTAAGGCTATCCGATCAATACGAAAACTCGAGCATCAAGGTGTGTGACCATGTAGGTTCCTCTGACGTTGGCAATGATGAACTCAGGACATCACAAGTAGTGAGTGGCACCTAGCAATGCATCGCTGCTACCTAAGTCTTCGGAATGGATATCGACATCGACATCGACATCGACATCTCCATCATCGCAACAAGGTACTAAATTGATATCCAATTGGATAAGTGTGTCACCACTTGTTTTCACCCAATCTCATGGTCATGACTAAATTAGGTTCTCATCTGGGTATGGCCATACACTTTCAGTCATAGAACCATAGGGGGGCCCTATGGATATCAAGCTTCCCTAAGGAAGGGGTAAATCCTATATCTGTCCATTGATCTTCTCATATGGGTCGTTACATATTCAATGACAACTGTTATGACCTCCCAACTACGGTGAGGTGTTAGGTTGTATCAAAGTATGTCCCTAACCATACATAAGAGTCAATGACCTCAAGTCAAAGGATCAATACATCTCCTGTCACTTGTGAGATTAACTCATGACACCAAGTTAGAACCTCACAGCGGGTCGATCTAGTATTTATACTACTGATATACCCATATGTCTGTGTTAGCACCTTGTGCCTAACCAGCTATTTGCCAATCTCACATGTACCAAAGCTATCCCATATCCACTCAGGTACTTGACTGGGATAGAGTTTGAGCACAGACATAACCTGTCTCTAAGGATATTATTACATAAGTACATAATCGCAGATGTAAACAAAACATAATAATGTCAATGCCAGAATAATGATATATATATATATATATATATATATATATGATATCAATAGTACATAAGATAGACCAACATTTGGTCCTAAGGGCATATACACCAACACGCTCGCAGACGCTGCTCGTGTTCGCATAGTTGGACATGTGACTTTCACGTGTCCAATAATCCTCCCCCTCCCAAAATCCTTTCTACACCAAAATCCCTTCCACCCTAAAATCCCATCCCCTCTAGTATACACACCCTTAGGGATTTGCATGATAGATGATGAAGTGGCTGAAATATTATTTGATTCAAATCAAACCATAGGTACCCATAAGATACTTGATCACATTGACATTGAGGTAAGTGAAAAGCCAAATGTGAAATTTGAAAACTTCTTGAACAATCCAAGGTATGAATTTTTTTTTTATCTTAATTCCAATCTTCTTCCAATAATTGATATAAATCTAATGGAAGAACACATAATATTACTCTTGGATAAATGTAAAAAAATTATTAGGTATTCTTTGCATTACTTTAATTTTTTATTTTTGTATGCATATAACGACCACTACGACATTGATCCACTTGTTTAACTAGATATATATACTTTGGTGGGCACACTCTTGAGACGGAGGAAAAGCATAATATTATATACCCTCTACTATGCCACTAATTCACCAACTCCACCATGACATTAAGCATTTGTCGAGCTAATGACCTTAAACAATCGGTTTTTGGGAGGCAACGGAAATTTCTGACTCTTATAGTCTTAAGTCTTCCCTTCTCCACCAGCCATGAAGCTTTCCTCCTCCTCCTTGTTTCTAGATCAAGAATCCCCAGCACAATCTTAAGTAGCACTTCCATGTCCCTCCGGCATCCACCTTCAACGGTGACAACTTGCAGTTCCTCTCCAGCCGACGCCAACAACATCCTCTCCTTCCCCACTTCTCCTAACAAACTAGCCATTAACACCGACCAGCTTCTCAACCCCCACATGCTGCCTTCATAAATCTTAAAACTTCACAGACTCTATTTTTTGTTTATTGTTTTAAGTTTCTGTACTTATTACTAATTTGATTAGCCTTCTTGATGCAGGTAATTAACGTGCTTGAATATGCTGCAACCCTTAATCTTTGGCACGACTAGGAAGAACGAGTTTCGCCCTAACTCTTGGAATAGTTAGTTCCATTCGAGAGTCATTGGACCATCCTACACGACATAGAAAATGTTGGTGACTGATAAATTTCTATTATTATTTCATTTACTAATCTGATTAGTCTCATTCTTGCAGATTCTCTACATGCTCGGACAAGCGTCGGTCGACTCTCCATCTTTGATTCGATTGAAAAGAACTAGTTTAGTTCTACTACTAGGTTCAGTCAGTTCCAATAGTGGACCACTGAATCCTCCTGCAATGCATAGCTACTTTTCAAGAATGATTATTTCTTTAGCACTATATTTCATACTGCTTATTGAATCTTGGTCTTTATTCTAAAAAAATGTAAAAAATCTATTTATTTTAAATTAGTAGATTAACACATGTTTTCCCCCTACATTAGTATCTATGCATTACATCCCTTTGCCAAACTAACATCCCGATTGGACAAAGTGTGTCACCACTTTGTACAAACCCAATCTCATGGTCATGACTAAATTAGACTTTCACTTGGGTATGGTCATACACTTTCAGTCATGCATTTATATAGGGCCTATGGATATCAAGCTTCCCTAGGGGCAAATCCTCTATCTATCAATCGAACTTCTCATATCGGTCATGACATACCCAATGACAACCATTATAACCTCCCAACTACGGTGAGACATTAGGTTGTATCAAAATATATCCCTAACCATATAGAAAAGTCAATGGCTTAAAGTCAAAGAATCAGTGCATCTATTATCACTTATGAGATTAACTTGTGACACCAAGTTAGAGCCTCACGACGGGTCGATCCAGTATTTTCATAACTAATATACCTATATGTCTACGTTAGTATCATTTACCTAACCAGCACATATACTAGTCTCACATGTACCAGAGCTGTCCCTTATCCACTTAGGTACTTGGCTGGGGATACAACTGCAAGACCAGATGCTATCTGTCTCTAGGGACATTATCATGCAAATGTAAACATAGGATAATAATAACAATACTAGAATGAATAATATATATATATATATATATATTATTCATTCTGGTATTGTTATTATTATTATTATATATATCAATGTCAAATAGTACAAAGATGAACCAACAACGGGTCCTAAGACATAAACACCAACATAAAGTCCCCTATAGCAACGACAGTAACTTGTGCTTCATTTTCAACTCATAGGCCAATTTCTCCTAATTGTATCAAATATGAGCTCCATATGCAATATTAAGTACCCATGCATTAGAAGTAGACAAGTTGACTTTAGTAACAAAAATACCCGATCCTAAAGATAAAGACTTGCTTCTCTTCACCTCATTATGAAGTTACATGCAATCATTCATGAAGTGACCTACCAAACCTACCACTCCATAGTGAAAGAACTTGTTTTCCTTTTCTTTCTTAACTTTGTTTTCTATGCCTTAAAAATCAACAATAATCATTTTAGCAAGTGTTTTTCTATAATTTCCTTGGTTAAAAGTGTGAGCTACAACTGTATGCTTACTAGTATTGCCCTCATCTTTACCATTTGGTTGAATGGCTTGAGTCACTATTTCTAAGGTTTTTTCAATTAATTATCTAAATTAAAAAAATATTTTTTTATATCTATCCAAATGATTTATCATGCCACTAGCACCATTTCATGTAACACAACTAGTAGAAGTGTGACAATAATTACAAGTAGCTTTTTCTTCACCTTTCTTCTCACTTGTAATCTTAGCAAAGTGATCCCAAACCCTTGATGGTTTTCCACTAGGCTTAGAGTCACTAACCTTTGATTGAGAAGCAATGTCTTTTTGCTAATCACCAACTTGATTAAATAATGGAATAGAGATAGGTGCACTCCCACTTCTCCCAATCTCAAGTTTCAAATTAATCTCTCTAGTCCTTTCCATCTAATAACAAATAATATACAAAATTATTTGAGATTGTGCGTGGAAGGCAAAGGCAGATAAAATGGAAAACTGTAAACTTAATTAGAATAGTTGAAGATTGAGAGCTTGATTAGAAGTTGATTTTGACTTCTTGAATGTCAACTACCAACTGTTGAATGCCAACAAGAGTTGAGGAGATGACTGATGAGGAAACAAAGATGGAACTATGGGGCTGAGTGAGGAGATGATGGGAAACCCTGAGCCAATTTTAAAGTTAAAACAAGAGCGAAAGCGATGGCCTAAAATAGATTTCCTAATACACAAAGGATCATTCTTACGAGAGAGACCACCGGATGTGATAGAGTAGTAGTGCCTCTCAGCAATTTTAGAGTGTCGACGATGATGTAGAGACGCACAAGGTAATGTCCTTTGCAGTCACACACACATAGGCTCCTCAAGACCTCTCAACCTACAAGCCTGATGCTAGCCTCGGAGGGTGAGATCCATGCCTCTATAGCTCTCTTGACTTGCCAATCACCAAATGATGGGCTAAGAGGGGAGTCTTCTTCTCAACTTGCACCACCACCAATGGATGCTCCAAGAAGGGAAGTGTTGGTGTTTATGCCCTAAGACCTAATTTTGGTCTATCTTTTGTACTACTTGACATTGATATTACTTATATATCATTCTGGCATTGTCATTATTATGCAATATTTATATCTGCGATTGTGTACTTGCATGATAATGTCCTTGGTGACATATTGTATCTGTGCTCAAACTCTTGTCCCTAGTCAAGTACCTAAGTGAATATTGGACAGCTTTGGTATATGTGAGACTGGTATATGGGCTACTTAGGCATGAGGTGCTGATGCAGACATATGGGTATATCAGTGGTAGATATACTGGACCGGACCGCTATGAGGCAATGACTTGGTGTCATGAGTTATCCTCACAAGTGACAGGAGATGCATTAATCCCTTGACTTGAGGTCATTAACTCTTCTATATGGTTAGGGACATGCTTTGATACAACCTAATACCTCGCCGTAGTTGGAAGGTCATAACAGTTGTCATTGAGCATGCCACGACCCATATGAAAAGGTCAATAGATAGACAAAGGATTTACCCCTTTCTGAAGGAAGCTTGATATCCATAGGGCCCCCCTATGGTTCTATGACTGAAAGTGTATGGCTATACCTAGGTGAGAACCTGATTTAGTCATGACCATGAGATTGGGTGAAAACAAGCGTTGAAACACTTGTCCAATCAGATATCAGTTTGGCAAAGAGACTGTAATGCATCAGTACCTAGTTGTGATGATGGGGATGTCGATATCGATATCTATTCCGATGACTTGTGTAGCAGTGATGCACTGCTAGGTACCACTTACTGCTTGTGATGACCTTAGGGCATCACTGCCAACTGATACGCTCCGCAAGTATACGGACTATCGAAGTAATATATATGTATCAATCCCACAGAGACCAAATACATAGTACCAACTAATTGAATTATCACAAGCTAGACGAACATTTAATTGTTGTAAGTTGGTTGCTTAGTTAACACTAAGAAAGAAAGCAAGGTAATTGCACGATGAAAGGTCTAGGATGCACGAGATCAGGGCTAGGGTCCACCGCCTTGATGCATTATGCATGGATGATTAGTAATGTAAAATTCCCCTTTTTAAGTCCTAGGGTAATCCATAAATGTACAAGTTATCCTCTCTCAAGGATGCAACGAGGTGCTTACCCGGCTAAACGTCTACCGTCGTAGCACGCTTAGCCGAGCAAACCCAATGAGCACCGGATTGTGTATACCATCCCATCAATTGTACAAGTTGTCCTCTCCCAAGGATGCAATAAGGTATTTACCCGGCTAGACATCTACCGTCGTAGCACGCTTAGACAGATAAACCCAATGTGCGCAAGATGGTATACACTACCCGTAAACAATCACCAACTCTCGTATGATGATTGTAATACTCCTATCTAGGTTATCCAACATCCGGATGTGCCTCCCAGCAATACTAGACATCTAAAACATGAAGAAAGCAAGATAGTATTCTCCATTCATGAGGTGCAACTAGGTAAGATAGGACAAACTAGGGTTTACAAAATAAAGCAACAATCCATGCATAAAACATTCAAGGGGCTTTCCCTAGCCCTAAAACAAGATTAAGCTATAATATTCATGTTCCAAAGTAAAGCACAAAGCAATCTCAACGTGACATCCATGGATAACAAGGAGAATGAGATAAATGAGAAAAGGAAAATAGGATTCCCTAAAGGAGGAAGAAGTTGCCTGGTCAGGTTTTCCTCTTCCTCTAATCGGTCGCCCACCCCATTCACGCTCTCGCAGTGAAGGGTTTCTTCCTTCTCTCCTTCCACTGTTGGGGTATGCCATTAAGGCTAATGTTTGAGGCCTTGGGATTGTAACAGTATCATGTATAAACTCTTATGTTTATAAAGGCATGGTTGTTATTCAGTTTGTTACATTATCTGCTGCAATAATTGTACTTCTGAATAATGTCTCAAAGCTGTTCAGCTGGGCTGACATGCTGTAAAGTCCTTAGTCGAGATATCTTGGTGAACATGAGACAGCCTTGATATGGTTAAGACTAATATGTGTTCTAATCTTATAGGATGCTTCGAGCATGGAATAAGATGTAGACTCATGGGTACATTGGATGTACTGGACAGACCCTACTAGGATATTCAATTGCTTGTCACAATGTGAATAATCCTTGAATGCGACAAGTGGCACATTTCCTCTGACTTGAGATCACTTGTGTTTCTGAATGATGATTGTCATTGTTTTGAGGTAGTTCAATATCATTTGAAACATAATGATTATAGACTTCTTGGATGGTGAGCTTGAGTCAGGTTAGGGCACTAGTGATAGACATAGGATTGCCGTCTCCTTAATTGGAGTGTGATGTTCTAAAGGGGGCCCCCTGGATGAGGTGATTGAGAAAGTGTATGGCCATACCCAGGTGACTATGTTCATCTGATCTAATCATGCTCATCATATTGGAGCTACAAGCTTGACACGCTTGTCCAATAAGAACATCCAGTGGCAAAGGAAATATGTATGCCTTGTGAGTTGGATTCACACTTGTGCTGTGGTTTGGGTGTAGTCTTGGAAGACTCTTTCCTTTATATCGGGAGACAGTGATGTGTTGCTAGATACCCCTCGCTGATCGTGATGACGTAAGTTATCGTTACCGACATTTAAAGGAACCCTTAGGGTTGCACAATTTGATGATATGGCTTACTTAAGTCAGATCGTGTGGACTGAATTGTTTGAGTTCAGTTTAAAGGGATTTAATCTCTGATTGTAAGTGAGATCTGGTCTGATCATGTTTGATTGATTAGGGCTTGAGATCGGTAAGCTTCGATCGAGAGAATGGATGCTAGATCGGTGAGATCAGGAGCATCAAGAGATGAACGGTTAGATCTGGAACCTTTAGGTTTAATGAGGTCTAGACCAAAAAGGCTTGGTTTAATTTGGTCTTTGAACCAAAATTAAATTGAACCGGCTCATTAGTTGAGCGCATGGTTCAAAGAGGAGAGGTTTGCGCTTGGGTAAACCCATGGTCGCATGAAGAGAAGTGGTTTACTATTTTTGGAAACCATGTTTCCAAATCGTGACCACGCCTCACGTTGAGAGTTTCATGCTCTATTCTCGCTTCTTGCCTTTCCTCTCTCGACGCTCTCGTGTGTGGCAACTTCTTCACACCTTGGAGTGAGTTCGACAAGCAGAGGAGAACATCTCTTCCCTTCCATACGACAAGGACTCCTTAGGACCTTGCTAGCACAAGGAGCACTAAGGGAGTAGGCGATCACATCTTGTGTGCGAGCCATAAGGAGGAGAAGCACTTGAGTCTCTTCTTCCTAGACGCCATCCAAGCAATGGCTTTGGTAAGAATCGATTCCTTCATTCATGTTTGCAATCGGGTTTTTATAGTTGATCATATCTCATGCAAATGATCCCTAGAAACCCTCTTCCGCTGTTTAAAAATCTTATAGGCGCCATGCTTTAGGGTTTCGCCCCCTTCTGGGGACTTTCAATTGGTATCAGAGCAAGTTATATGCATGATTTATATGATTGCTGAACTGAAGTGATCCATGTTTGCGCAACACCTTAGATCTTTCTTACATGCGAGACTTACATGTACATTGTTCATTCTTGGCGCATGTGTGTTGATAGCGCATCTATGTTGTTGTAGTTGTTTTTCTAAAAACCCTAATGACATGCGCGACTATCATTAGATCTAAGCCGCACCTACATTAAACCCTTAGACGGGTTAGTAGGGTTGAAGTCATCTCTAGTCAAGATCCAACTAGTCTGATCAGACCATCTGACAGCCTAGATGGGTCGACCAGATGGCACCAATGCGCAAGCATAAGGTGGCTATAGGTCGACTGCATCAAAGGCGTGTAGCGAGGTCTGGTTGTGACAACTAGTGAACACGCATGAGTTAGGCCCGGGGTCACACCCGCTTGCCAAAACTCATGTAGGTTGTTCAGCCCTAGCGCATGCATAGTTGACCACTGGGTCGACTCAAGTCAGTTAGGACTTGGTGCATGCAAGGGCAGTGGATCTGACTAAGTCTGATGAGTGGATCCCTATTAATGGACCGTTGTAAGGTAGTAGGGCACATAAGGAAAATAAAATTGGTGCCAATGGGGTTTTAAAAATTTTATTTTCATGAATGGATCACATGTTGATTGTAAGCATATGCTTGTTTATTTAATCTTATGTGGGACGCCTAATTAATGTGTGCTGTGCTGGGGCCTGCGAGCCTGGTTAAAATTTGTAAATTAATTTTTATTGTGATCTGCGCATCACATTGCATTTAATTTATAAAATGTAATTGACCTGCGAGTCAATCTTGTCTAGATAGATTAATTTGTAAATTAATCAGACAAGAGCTCAGAGCACACTTGGCAGAGGCGCATGCAGCAGTGGCTAGACCAGGTGGGAGGTCCAGGGTTCGACTCTGGGACCAGGCGCATTTACCTGGTGGGCGCACCTGAGCTGCAGTGGGCGCTTGGGCCCTGGTTTGGGCCAAATGAGCAGCAAAAGACCCATCAACAAAAGCAAGTGAAGACTTAAGGCTATTTAAGGTCTAACTTAGGCTTAATGGGCTTTTACCACATAAGATCAGCATGCTTTCTATTTATTGCTTTTATAATTAGAATTGCATGAGTTTATCTTCTGCTATCACCATAGGAATTGCATGATAGTTAAGAAGATAAAAGACCGTTAAAATCCAACGCTAAAATATCAAGCTCGTAAGCCTTCTGACGCGAAACCTCACTGTTCTGATTATCGTTGGAGCCGTGTTGTACCCACTCAGTGGGCACGTCCATCTATCTTCAGACGGTGCGGGATTACACCTACGTGTTACAGAGAAGGGATTTATCGCTTCTCGTTGCTCAGCATAGCACGTGGTGGTCCAGGGAGTAGGTCGAGTCAGCTTGACCATGTAGGCTACATATGTGGCGCATATGGTAGCACATGGAGGCAGCCATCTGTGGGGTCAGAGACTGTGTTGTACCAACTCAGTTGGCACAGTCTGTTGGATTGCCCAGATGAAGGGGAATCGCACGGGTTGGCGATTGGCAGGGACTGCCTACCAGAAATTAGTGCTTGTACTCTCTGTGCATCTTATCTCGCCTGAGCGGGACGCGGAGACCAAGTATGAAATCTGGATCCCATCTCACTAAAAGAGTTCTACTCTTTCGGGCTGTTTTGCTGGATTTTTTAGCCAGATAAAATAGTGAGAAAAAGAATCATTCTTAAGTCCTGATTGATTCTTAACATTGATACTGACCTTGCTGTTCTTGCATTGTTGTAGATACCTGCAGCAACGAACACCATGAGCTTCAATGTGCGATCCCTACTGGAAAGGGAGAAGTTTGCTGGGCCAAACTTCTCAGACTGGTTTGGACACCTTAAGATTGTTCTTAAGGCAGAGAGGAAACTGTATGTCCTCGAGACGGCTATACCGCCTCAACCCGCTCCGAACGCCGCAAGGGCAGTTCGGGAAGCTTATGAAAAGCACGTCAATGATAGCATTGATGTCGCTTGCCTGATGCTAGCGTCTATGACGCCACCGCTGCAGCGTCAGCATGAGGATATGTCTGCTATAGACATGATAGCAAACCTCAAGATGCTGTATGCTGCACAGGCGAGGACAGAACGCTATAATCTGACAAAGCTGTTCTTTCAGAGCAAACTGGCTGAAGGGAGCCCAGTGGGAGCTCACGTGCTCAAGATGATTGGGCACAAGGAGGCTCTAGAGAAACTGGGGCATACCATCAATCAGGAGCTTGCTGTAGACATTATTCTGCAGTCTCTCCCGCCCTCTTTCGATGCGTTCATCATTAACTTTAATATGAACAAAATCGATTGTACTCCGTGTTGGGGTATGCCCTTAAGGCTAATGTTTGAGGCCTTGGGATTGTAATAGTATCATGTATAAACTTTTAAGTTTATAAAGGCAATAGTTGTTATTCAGGTTGTTACCTTGTCTGCTGTAATAAGTGTACTACTGAATAATGTCTCAAAGCTGTTCAGCTAGGCTGACATGCAATAATGTCCTTAGTCGATATATCTTGGTGAACATGAGACATCCTTGATATGGTTAAGACTAATATGTGTTCTAATCTTATAGGATGCTTCGAGCATGGAATAAGATGTAGACTCATGGGTACATTGGATGTACTGGACAGACCCTACTAGGATATTCAATTGTTTGTCACAATGTGAATAATCCTTGAATGCTGCAAGTGGCACATTTCCTCTGACTTGAGATCACTTGTGTTTTCTTAACGAGAAACGCATTAAGCGGTTGCATGATCATGGACTGCTGGGATCATTCTCCTATAAGGAGTTTGATACATGCAAAGCTTGTTTAATGGGTAAAATGACGAAGTCACCTTTTCCTAACAAAGGTCAAAGGGCTTCAGGTTTACTTGACCTTATACACAGTGATGTGTGTGGGCCATTTAGTAAACATGCCAGAGGTGGCTATCTGTACTTCATTACCTTTACTGATGATTTCAGTAGGTATGGTTATGTCTATCTGATGAGACATAAAAGTGAATCTTTTGACAAGTTCAAAGAATTCAAGAATGAAGTACAAAATCAGCTAGGCCGAAATATCAAGGCACTTAACTCAGATCGAGGTGGAGAATACCTAAGTCATACTTTTACTGACTATCTAAAGGAGTGTGGGATTATCTCACAGCTCACTCCGCCAGGAACACCGCAATGGAATGGTGTGTCCGAGAGGAGAAATAGAACGTTACTTGATATGGTTCGTTCTATGATGAGTCAGGCTACTCTACCTTACTCCTTTTGGGGATTTGCACAGGAAACAGCTGCAAAGGTACTAAACCGAGTGCCAACCAAGGCAGTTTCTAAGACTCCATATGAGTTATGGTATGGGAAACAGCCGAGCTTGACATTTATCAGGATCTGGGGTTGCGAGGCTTATGTCAAAAAGCTCGCCTCTGGGAAACTAGAGAGCAGATCTGAGAAATGTATCTTTGTCGGTTACCCTAAGGAAACTAAGGGTTATTATTTCTACGATCCCAAAGAGAACAAGGTTTTTGTTGCTCGGACGGCCATATTTCTTGAGAAGGAGTTTCTTCTGCAAGAGGCCGGTGGGAGAGAAATAAAGCTGGATGAGAATCCAGAAGAAGGACAAAGTAGTCAAGCACAGTTGGATGAGCCTGAGCCGGTAGATCAGGTTATTGAACAACCTGAGGCTCAGATATCACGGGAACCGCGAAGATCGGGAAGGATCCGTCGACAGCCTGAGCGCTATGACGGAGTCTACATCATTGATAATGATGAACCCCTCACTTATGCGGAAGCGGTCAGTGGACCGGAGTCAGCTAGATGGCTTGATGCTATGCGAGCCGAGATGGACTCCATGTCAGATAACCAAGTCTGGGATTTGGTTGATCCGCCTCCGGGAGTAATCCCTATAGGCTGTAAATGGATCTTCAAGAAGAAGATTGACATGGATGGTAACGTGGTTACCTATAAAGGCAGGCTAGTTGCGAAAGGTTTCAAACAAATCTACGGGATAGATTATGATGAAACTTTCTCACCTGTAGCCATGTTTAAGTCTATTCGGATTCTTTTCGCGATAGCTGCATATTACGATTATGAGATCTGGCAGATGGATGTGAAGACGGCTTTCCTTAATGGAAATCTGGATGAGGATGTGTATATGACACAACCTGAAGGTTTCACTAATCCATCAGATCGTCATAAAATATGCAAGTTAAAGAAGTCCATTTATGGACTGAAACAAGCATCTAGAAGCTGGAATATTCGTTTTGATGAATCAGTCAGTGAATTTGGTTTCATCAAGAACGAAGATGACCCGTGTGTATATAAGAGGTTTAGTGGGAGCGTAATTACTTTCCTAGTCCTCTACGTCGATGATATCTTAATCATTGGAAATGACATTCCTGAAATGCATGCAGTTAAGGCATGGTTAAGGAAATGTTTCCAGATGAAAGATCTAGGAGAAGCAGCCTATGTTCTAGGTGTGAAGATCTACAGGGATAGATCTAAGAGGCTTCTCGGGCTGTGCCAGAGTACTTACATCGATAAGGTCCTGGAAAGATTCCATTTAGAGAATTCTAAAAGGGGATATCTTCCAGTCAGACATGGTCTGAATCTTTCGAAGAGTCAGTGTCCAAAAACACAGACTGAGAAAGATGAAATGGACAATACGCCTTATGCTTCGGCTATTGGATCCATTATGTATGCGATGTTGTGTACTCGCCCAGACGTCGCTTACGGGTTAAGCGTGACCAGTCGGTTCCAAAGTAATCCAGGTCAGGCACACTGGATTGCGGTCAAGAACATTTTAAAATATCTGCGGAGGACCAAAGATATGTTCTTGATATATGGTGGTCAGGAAGAACTCAGTATTGAAGGATATACTAACGCTTCGTTCCAGTCGGACCAGGATGATTTCCGATCGCAATCAGGCTATGTTTTTAGCTTGAATGGAGGAGCAGTGGTGTGGAAGAGTTTCAAACAGTCAACTGTTGCTGATTCCACAACAGAAGCCGAGTATGTTGCAGCCTCGGAAGCATCCAAGGAGGCAGTGTGGATTCGTAAGTTCGTGAGAGAACTTGGTGTTGTTCCTTCGAGTGCAGATCCTTTGGTTATCTTTTGTGATAACACTGGAGCAATCGCACAAGCAAAGGAACCACGGTCGCACCAGAAGTCCAAGCACATACAGAGACGGTTTCACTTGATCCGGGAGATCATAGATCGAGGCGAGATCAAAGTATGCAAGGTTCATACAGATGACAATCTGGCAGACCCGCTTACCAAGCCTCTGGCGCAGCAGAAGCATGAGAAGCACTGTAATAATATGGGTTTGAGGTTTCTCAACCATTAGATTAAGTGCAAGTGGGAGATTGTTGGGGTATGCCCTTAAGGCTAATGTTTGAGGCCTTGGGATTGTAATAGTATCATGTATAAACTTTTAAGTTTATAAAGGCAATAGTTGTTATTCAGGTTGTTACCTTGTCTGCTGTAATAAGTGTACTACTGAATAATGTCTCAAAGCTGTTCAGCTAGGCTGACATGCAATAATGTCCTTAGTCGATATATCTTGGTGAACATGAGACAGCCTTGATATGGTTAAGACTAATATGTGTTCTAATCTTATAGGATGCTTCGAGCATGGAATAAGATGTAGACTCATGGGTACATTGGATGTACTGGACAGACCCTACTAGGATATTCAATTGTTTGTCACAATGTGAATAATCCTTGAATGCTGCAAGTGGCACATTTCCTCTGACTTGAGATCACTTGTGTTTTCTAAATGATGATTGTCATTGTTTTGAGGTAGTTCAATATCATTTGAAACATAATGGTTATAGACTATCTTGGATGGTGAGCTTGAGTCATGTTAGGGCACTAGTGATAGACATAGGATTGCCGTCTCCTTGTTTAAGGAGAGTGATGTTCTAAAGGGGCCCCCTGGATGAGATGATTGAGAGAGTGTATGGCCATACCCAGGTGACTGTGTTCATCTGATCTAATCATGCTCATCATATTGGAGGTACAAGCTTGACACGCTTGTCCAATAAGAACATCCAGTGGCAAAGGAAACATGTTTGCCTTGTGAGTTGGATTCACACTTGAGCTATGTTTTGGGTGTAGTCTTGGAAGACTCTTTCCTTTATATCGGGAGACAGTGATGTGTTGCTAGATACCCCTCACTGATCGTGATAACGTAAGTTATCGTTACCGACATTTAAAGGAAACCCTCAGGGTCGCACAATTTGATGATATGGCTTACTTAAGTCAGATCGTGTGGACTGAATTGTTTTGGTTCAGTTTAAAGGGATTTAAACTCTGATTGTAAGTGAGATCTGGTCTGATCATGTTTGATTGATTAGGGCTTGAGATCGGTAAGCTTCGATCGAGAGTGGTGATGCTAGATCGATCAGATCAGAAGCGTCAGATGATGAATGGTCAGATCTAGGACCTTGGGGTCTAATTCGATCTAGACTTAATGTTTGGGCTGATTTGGTTTAATCATTGAACCAAAGAAATTGAACCGGCTCATGGGTTGAGCGCATGGTTCATATGGGAGAAGAGAGATGCGCTTGGTTCACTTGGTGAACGCATAACGCATGTAGTCAAGGCATTGCTATTTTTGGAATGTTCGGTTTTCAAAGAGGGAACGTTTCCACGTTCGGAAAAACGCCTCCTCTCTATTCTCCTCGCTCAATTCGCTCTTGGTTGAGACGTCTCACGGCTTGCGTTGTGGAGGTCGACGACAAGAGGATTCGGCCAAGCGATCATCTCTTCATCCCTTCAACCGATCAAGAAATCTTTGGAGCCTTGCTAGCACAAGTCGCGCCAAAGAAGTAGGTCTTCTTCCTCTTGTGTGCGACAACCTTTGGAGGAGATCTCTCTTGCTTTCTTCTTCCAAGACTCCATCCAAGAGATGGCGACGGTATGGATCCTTCTCTTATCTATCTAGACATTTGAAAGTTAATCATATGCGATATTAAGATCTATGAAAACCCTTCTTCCGCTTGCAAAATTTTATGCGCCACCCCAATAGGGTTTTCGCCCCCCTCTCGAAAGGGGTTCCATCAACTGGTATCAGAGCAGGTTTATATATATGCATATGATTGCTTGATGCTATTTTGTGATCCTTGTTTGCGCAACATGCTTAGATCTATAGGTTACATGCGAAATTGATAGCATATGCTTTTATGTTTGCGCATGTTTAGTAGGCGCATCTTTGTTGTTGATGTTTTATCAAAAGAATATCACTTGCGCGCCTATCATTAGACTAAGCGCCTACTATAAACCCTTAGACGGGTTAGTAGGGTTGAAGTCATCCTCTAGGTTAGATCCAACTAGTCTGATCAGACCATCTGACAGCCTAGATGGGTCGACCAGATAGCACCCTTGCGCAAGCAAATGGTGGCTATAGGTCGACTGCATCATAGGTGTGTAGCGATGTCTGGTTGAGACGTTTGTTGAACGCACATGAGTTAAGCCCGGGCTCACACCCGTTTGCCAGACCTCATTATGGTTGTTCAGCCCTTGGCGCATGCATAGTTGACCATTGGGTCGACTCAAGTCAGTTAGGACTTGGTGCATGCAAGGGCACTGGATCTGACTAGTTTGGATGAGTGGATCTCTATTAATGTACCGTTGTAAGGTTGTAGAGCATATAAGAGAATTAAAATTGATGCCAATGGGGTTTTCGAAATTTTATTTTCTTATCCTGGATCACATGATGTTTGATGCCATATTGCTTGTTTATTTATTCTTATGTGGGCTGCCCATGTTAAATGTTTGCTGTGCTGGGGCCTGCGTGCCTGAATTGAAAAGTAAATTAATTATTGTGATCTGCGTATCACATTGTTTTTAATTTATAAATGTTATTGACCTGCGAGTCAATCTTGTCTAGATAGATTAATTTGTAAATTAATCAGAGAAGAGCACAGAGCACATTTGGCAGAGGCGCATGCAGCAGAGGCTTGACCAGGTGGGAGGTCTAGGGTTCGACCCTAGGACCAGGCGCATCTTCCTGGTGGGCGCACCTGAGCTGCAGTTGGCGCTTGGCCCTGGTTTGGGCCAGATGAGCAGCAAAAGTCCCATGAAGAAAAGCAAGTGAAGACTTAAGTGATATTAAGGTCTTACTTAGGCTATGGGCTTTTACCACATAAGATCCATGCTTTCTTTTATTGTTTAATATTAGAATTGCATGATTAGTTTATCTTCTGCTATCACCATAGGAATTGCATGATAGTGAAGAAGATAAAAGACCGTTAAAATCCAACGACGAAATATCAAGCTCGTAAGCCTTCTGACGCGAAACCTCACTGTTCTGATTATCGTTGGAGCCGTGTTGTACCCACTCAGTGGGCACGTCCATCTATCTTCAGACGGTGTGTGATTTCACCTGCGTGTTACAGAGAAGGGATTTATCGCTTCTCGTTGCTCAGCATAGCATGTGGTGGTCCAGGGAGTAGGTCGGGTGAGCTTGGCCATGTAGGCTACATATGTGGCGCATATGGTAGCACATGGAGGCAGCCATCTGTGGGATCAGAGACTATGATGTACCAACTCAGTTGGCATAGTCTGCTGGATTGCCTAGATGAAGGGGAATCGCACGGGTTGGCGATTGGCAGGGACTGCCTACCAGAGATTAGTGCTTGTACTCTCTGTGCATCTTATCTCGCCTGAGCGGGACGCGGAGACCAAGTATGAAATCTGGATCCCATCTCACTAAAAGAGTTCTACTCTTTCGGGCTGTTTTGCTGGATTTTTCAGCCAGATAAAAATAGTGAGAAAAAGAATCTTTCTTAAGTCCTGATTGATTCTTGACATTGATACTGACCTTGCTGTTCTTGCATTGTTGTAGATTTCTGCAGCAACGAACACCATGAGCTTCAATGTGCGATCCCTACTGGAAAGGGAGAAGTTTGCTGGGCCGAACTTCTCGGACTGGTACAGACACCTTAAGATTGTTCTTAAGGCAGAGAGGAAACTGTATGTCCTCGAGACGGCAATACCGCCTCAGCCCGCTCCGAACGCCGCAAGGGCGGTTCGGGATGCCTATGAAAAGCATGTCAATGATAGCATTGATGTCGCTTGCCTGATGCTAGCGTCTATGACGCCACCGCTGCAGCGTCAGCATGAGGATATGTCGGCTATAGAAATTATAGCGAACCTCAAGATGCTGTATGCTGCACAGGCTAGGACGGAACGCTATAATCTGACCAAGCTTTTCTTTCAGAGCAAACTGGCTGAAGGGAGCCCAGTGGGAGCTCACGTGCTCAAGATGATTGGGCACAAGGAGGCTCTAGAGAAACTGGGGCATACCATCAATCAGGAGCTTGCTGTAGACATTATTCTGCAGTCTCTTCCGCCTTCTTTCGATGCGTTCATCATTAACTTTAATATGAACAAAATCGATTGTACTCCGGCAGAGCTACTGAATATGCTCTTGACTACTGAGGAAACTCTGAAGGGAAAGCCTTCAACCTCTGTCTTAATGGTTCCTTCAAGGAACAAGAAGAAGGGGAAGAAGGGCAAAGCCCCTGTCAAGAACTACAACAAGGCTCTGAAACAGAAGGTGAAGCGGTCGAAGGAATACAGGTGTTTCCACTATGGCCAGCTGGGTCACTGGAAAAAGGACTGTAAAGCGCTCCAAGGAGATAAGAGGGGAAGCATCGCTTCTGGCTCAGGTATATTCGTGACTGAAGTCATGTTTTCATCTTCTTCTATATCATGGGTGTTGGACACTGCATGTGGAGTTCACATTTGTTCAAATGTACAGGAACTCAAGAGAAGAAGACAGGTGGGACAGCATGAGGTGGACCTACGAGTAGGAAACGGGGCACGGGTTGCTGCTGTTGCTGTAGGAGACTATTTCATCTCTTTACCATCTGGACTTGTATTGGAACTAAACAGTTGTTATTTTGTTCCCAGTATTACTAAAAATATTATCTCCATTCCTGCTCTTGTCAGGAAGGGATTTTCCTTTGAATGCAATATTTCAAAGTGTGTTTTATCTTATGATAATATTGTTTATGCAACTGGTTCAATTAACAACGGGTTATTCATGTTGGACATGGAATGTTCGATACAAAATATTGATAATAAGAAAGCCAAGTATGCTGATGACAGCACCTTGCTATGGCATAATCGTTTAGGCCATATTAACGAGAAACGCATTAAGCGGTTGCATGATCATGGACTGCTGGGATCATTCTCCTATAAGGAGTTTGATACATGCAAAGCTTGTTTAATGGGTAAAATGACGAAGTCACCTTTTCCTAACAAAGGTCAAAGGGCTTCAGGTTTACTTGACCTTATACACAGTGATGTGTGTGGGCCATTTAGTAAACATGCCAGAGGTGGCTATCTGTACTTCATTACCTTTACTGATGATTTCAGTAGGTATGGTTATGTCTATCTGATGAGACATAAAAGTGAATCTTTTGACAAGTTCAAAGAATTCAAGAATGAAGTACAAAATCAGCTAGGCCGAAATATCAAGGCACTTCGCTCAGATCGAGGTGGAGAATACCTAAGTCATACTTTTACTGACTATCTAAAGGAGTGTGGGATTATCTCACAGCTCACTCCGCCAGGAACACCGCAATGGAATGGTGTGTCCGAGAGGAGAAATAGAACGTTACTTGATATGGTTCGTTCTATGATGAGTCAGGCTACTCTACCTTACTCCTTTTGGGGATTTGCACTGGAAACAGCTGCAAAGGTACTAAACCGAGTGCCAACCAAGGCAGTTTCTAAGACTCCATATGAGTTATGGTATGGGAAACAGCCGAGCTTGACATTTATCAGGATCTGGGGTTGCGAGGCTTATGTCAAAAAGCTCGCCTCTGGGAAACTAGAGAGCAGATCTGAGAAATGTATCTTTGTCGGTTACCCTAAGGAAACTAAGGGTTATTATTTCTACGATCCCAAAGAGAACAAGGTTTTTGTTGCTCGGACGGCCATATTTCTTGAGAAGGAGTTTCTTCTGCAAGAGGCCGGTGGGAGAGAAATAAAGCTGGATGAGAATCCAGAAGAAGGACAAAGTAGTCAAGCACAGTTGGATGAGCCTGAGCCGGTAGATCAGGTTATTGAACAACCTAAGGCTCAGATATCACGGGAACCGCGAAGATCGGGAAGGATCCATCGACAGCCTGAGCGCTATGACGGAGTCTACATCATTGATAATGATGAACCCCTCACTTATGCGGAAGCGGTCAGTGGACCGGAGTCAGCTAGATGGCTTGATGCTATGCGAGCCGAGATGGACTCCATGTCAGATAACCAAGTCTGGGATTTGGTTGATCCGCCTCCGGGAGTAATCCCTATAGGCTGTAAATGGATCTTCAAGAAGAAGATTGACATGGATGGTAACGTGGTTACCTATAAAGGCAGGCTAGTTGCGAAAGGTTTCAAACAAATCTACGGGATAGATTATGATGAAACTTTCTCACCTGTAGCCATGTTTAAGTCTATTCGGATTCTTTTCGCGATAGCTGCATATTACGATTATGAGATCTGGCAGATGGATGTGAAGACGACTTTCCTTAATGGAAATCTGGATGAGGATGTGTATATGACACAACCTGAAGGTTTCACTAATCCATCAGATCGTCATAAAATATGCAAGTTAAAGAAGTCCATTTATGGACTGAAACAAGCATCTAGAAGCTGGAATATTCATTTTGATGAATCAGTCAGTGAATTTGGTTTTATCAAGAACGAAGATGACCCATGTGTATATAAGAGGTTTAGTGGGAGCGTAATTACTTTCCTAGTCCTCTACGTCGATGATATCTTAATCATTGGAAATGACATTCCTGAAATGCATGCGGTTAAGGCATGGTTAAGGAAATGTTTCCAGATGAAAGATCTAGGAGAAGCAGCCTATGTTCTAGGTGTGAAGATCTACAGGGATAGATCTAAGAGGCTTCTCGGGCTGTGCCAGAGTACTTACATCGATAAGGTCCTAGAAAGATTCCATTTAGAGAATTCTAAAAGGGGATATCTTCCAGTCAGACATGGTCTGAATCTTTCGAAGAGTCAGTGTCCAAAAACACAGACTGAGAAAGATGAAATGGACAATACGCCTTATGCTTCGGCTATTGGATCCATTATGTATGCGATGTTGTGTACTCGCCCAGACGTCGCTTACGGGTTAAGCGTGACCAGTCGGTTCCAAAGTAATCCAGGTCAGGCACACTGGATTGCGGTCAAGAACATTTTAAAATATTTGCGGAGGACCAAAGATATGTTCTTGATATATGGTGGTCAGGAAGAACTCAGTATTGAAGGATATACTGACGCTTCGTTCCAGTCGGACCAGGATGATTTCCGATCGCAATCAGGCTATGTTTTTAGCTTGAATGGAGGAGCAGTGGTGTGGAAGAGTTTCAAACAGTCAACTGTTGCTGATTCCACAACAGAAGCCGAGTATGTTGCAGCCTCGGAAGCATCCAAGGAGGCAGTGTGGATTCGTAAGTTCGTGAGAGAACTTGGTGTTGTTCCTTCGAGTGCAGATCCTTTGGTTATCTTTTGTGATAACACTGGAGCAATCGCACAAGCAAAGGAACCACGGTCGCACCAGAAGTCCAAGCACATACATAGACGGTTTCACTTGATCCAGGAGATCATAGATCGAGGCGAGATCAAAGTATGCAAGGTTCATACAGATGACAATCTGGCAGACCCGCTTACCAAGCCTCTGGCGCAGCAGAAGCATGAGAAGCACTGTAATAATATGGGTTTGAGGTTTCTCAACCATTAGATTAAGTGCAAGTGGGAGATTGTTGGGGTATGCCCTTAAGGCTAATGTTTGAGGCCTTGGGATTGTAATAGTATCATGTATAAACTTTTAAGTTTATAAAGGCAATAGTTGTTATTCAGGTTGTTACCTTGTCTGCTGTAATAAGTGTACTACTGAATAATGTCTCAAAGCTGTTCAGCTAGGCTGACATGCAATAATGTCCTTAGTCGATATATCTTGGTGAACATGAGACAGCCTTGATATGGTTAAGACTAATATGTGTTCTAATCTTATAGGATGCTTCGAGCATGGAATAAGATGTAGACTCATGGGTACATTGGATGTACTAGACAGACCCTACTAGGATATTCAATTGTTTGTCACAATGTGAATAATCCTTGAATGCTGCAAGTGGCACATTTCCTCTGACTTGAGATCACTTGTGTTTTCTAAATGATGATTGTCATTGTTTTGAGGTAGTTCAATATCATTTGAAACATAATGGTTATAGACTATCTTGGATGGTGAGCTTGAGTCATGTTAGGGCACTAGTGATAGACATAGGATTGCCGTCTCCTTGTTTAAGGAGAGTGATGTTCTAAAGGGGCCCCCTGGATGAGATGATTGAGAGAGTGTATGGCCATACCCAGGTGACTGTGTTCATCTGATCTAATCATGCTCATCATATTGGAGGTACAAGCTTGACACGCTTGTCCAATAAGAACATCCAGTGGCAAAGGAAACATGTTTGCCTTGTGAGTTGGATTCACACTTGAGCTATGTTTTGGGTGTAGTCTTGGAAGACTCTTTCCTTTATATCGGGAGACAGTGATGTGTTGCTAGATACCCCTCACTGATCGTGATAACGTAAGTTATCGTTACCGACATTTAAAGGAAACCCTCAGGGTCGCACAATTTGATGATATGGCTTACTTAAGTCAGATCGTGTGGACTGAATTGTTTTGGTTCAGTTTAAAGGGATTTAAACTCTGATTGTAAGTGAGATCTGGTCTGATCATGTTTGATTGATTAGGGCTTGAGATCGGTAAGCTTCGATCGAGAGTGGTGATGCTAGATCGATCAGATCAGAAGCGTCAGATGATGAATGGTCAGATCTAGGACCTTGGGGTCTAATTCGATCTAGACTTAATGTTTGGGCTGATTTGGTTTAATCATTGAACCAAAGAAATTGAACCGGCTCATGGGTTGAGCGCATGGTTCATATGGGAGAAGAGAGATGCGCTTGGTTCACTTGGTGAACGCATAACGCATGTAGTCAAGGCATTGCTATTTTTGGAATGTTCGGTTTTCAAAGAGGGAACGTTTCCACGTTCGGAAAAACGCCTCCTCTCTATTCTCCTCGCTCAATTCGCTCTTGGTTGAGACGTCTCACGGCTTGCGTTGTGGAGGTCGACGACAAGAGGATTCGGCCAAGCGATCATCTCTTCATCCCTTCAACCGATCAAGAAATCTTTGGAGCCTTGCTAGCACAAGTCGCGCCAAAGAAGTAGGTCTTCTTCCTCTTGTGTGCGACAACCTTTGGAGGAGATCTCTCTTGCTTTCTTCTTCCAAGACTCCATCCAAGAGATGGCGACGGTATGGATCCTTCTCTTATCTATCTAGACATTTGAAAGTTAATCATATGCGATATTAAGATCTATGAAAACCCTTCTTCCGCTTGCAAAATTTTATGCGCCACCCCAATAGGGTTTTCTCCCCCCTCTCGAAAGGGGTTCCATCACTCCGGCAGAGCTGCTGAATATGCTCTTGACTACTGAGGAGACTCTGAAGGGAAAGCCTTCGACTTCTGTCTTAATGGTTCCTTCCAGGAACAAGAAGAAGGGGAAGAAGGGCAAGGCCCCTGTCAAGAGTTACAGCAAGGCTCTGAAGCAAAAAGTTAAGCGGTCAAAGGAATACAGATGTTTCCACTGTGGCCAGCTGGGTCACTGGAAAAAGGACTGTAAAGCGCTCCAAGGAGACAAGAGGGGAAGCATCGCTTCTGGCTCAGGTATATACGTGACGGAAGTCATGGTTTCATCTTCTTCTATTTCATGGGTGTTGGACACTGCATGTGGAGTTCACATTTGTTCAAATGTACAGGAACTCAAGAGAAGAAGACAGGTGGGACAGCATGAGGTGGACCTACGAGTTGGAAACGGGGCACGGGTTGCTGCTGTTGCTGTAGGAGACTATTTCATCTCTTTGCCATCTGGGCTTGTATTGGAACTAAATAGTTGTTACTTTGTTCCCAGCATTACTAAGAATATTATCTCTATTCCTGCTCTTGTCAGGAAGGGATTTTCCTTTGAATGCAATATTTCAAAGTGTGTTTTATCTTTTGATAATATTGTTTATGCTACTGGTTCAATTAACAATGGGTTATTCATGTTGGACATGGAATGTTCTATACAAAAAATTGATATTAAGAAAGCCAAGTATGCTGATGATAGCACCTTGCTATGGCATAGTCGTTTAGGCCATATTAACAAGAAACGCATTAAGCGGTTACATGATCATGGACTGCTGGGATCATTCTCCTATGAGGAGATTGATACATGCAAGGCTTGTTTAATGGGTAAAATGACGAAGTCACCTTTTCCTAACAAAGGTCAAAGGGCTTCAGGTTTACTTGAACTTATACACAGTGATGTGTGTGGGCCATTTAGTAAACATGCCAGAGGCGGCTATCAGTATTTCATTACCTTCACTAATGATTTCAGTAGGTATGGGTATGTCTATTTAATGAGACATAAGAGTGAATCTTTTGACAAGTTCAAAGAATTCAAGAATGAAGTACAGAATCAGCTAGGCCGAAATATCAAGGCACTTCGTTCTGATCGAGGTGGAGAATACTTGAGTCATGCGTTTACTGACTATCTGAAGGAGTGTGGGATTATCTCACAGCTCACTCCGCCAGGAACACCGCAATGGAATGGTGTGTCCGAGAGGAGAAATAGAACGTTACTTGATATGGTTCGTTCTATGATGCGTCAGGCTACTCTACCTTACTCCTTTTGGGGATTTGCACTGGAGACAGCTGCAAAGGTACTAAACCGAGTGCCATCCAAGGCAGTTTCAAAGACGCCATATGAATTATGGTATGGGAAATAGCCGAGCTTGACATTTATCAGGATCTGGGGCTGCGAGGCTTATGTCAAAAAGCTCGCCTCTGGGAAACTAGAGAGCAGATCTGAGAAATGTATCTTTGTCGGTTACCCTAAGGAAACTAAGGGTTATTATTTCTACGATCCCAAAGAGAACAAGGTATTTGTTGCTCGGACGGCCATATTTCTTGAGAAGGAGTTTCTTCTGCAAGAGGCCAGTGGGAGAGAAATAAAGCTGGATGAGAATCCAGAGGAAGGACAAAGTAGTCAAGCACAGTTGGATGAGCCTGAGCCGGTGGATCAGGTTATTGAACAACCTGAGGCTCAGATATCACGGGAACCGCGAAGATCGGGAAGGATCCGTCGACAGCCTGAGCGCTATGACGGAGTCTACATCATTGATAATGATGAACCCCTCACTTATGCGGATGCGGTCAGTGGACCGGAGTCAGCGAGATGGCTTGAAGCTATGCGCGCCGAGATGGACTCCATGTCAGATAACCAAGTCTGGGATTTGGTTGATCCGCCTCCGGGAGTTATCCCTATAGGCTGTAAATGGATCTTCAAGAAGAAGATTGACATGGATGGTAACGTGGTTACCTATAAAGGTAGGCTAGTTGCGAAAGGTTTCAAACAAATCTACGGGATAGATTATGATGAAACTTTCTCACCTGTAGCCATGTTTAAGTCTATTCGGATTCTTTTCGCGATAGCTGCATATTATGATTATGAGATCTGGCAAATGGATGTGAAGACAGCTTTCCTTAATGGAAATCTGGATGAGGATGTGTATATGACACAACCAGAAGGTTTCACTAATCCATCAGATCGTCATAAAATATGCAAGTTAAAGAAGTCTATTTATGGACTTAAACAAGCATCGAGAAGCTGGAATATTCGTTTTGATGAATCAATCTCTGAGTTTGGTTTCATCAAGAACGAGGATGACCCGTGTGTATATAAGAGGTTTAGTGGGAGCGTGATTACTTTCCTAGTCCTCTACGTCGATGATATCTTGATCATTGGAAACGATATTCCTGAAATGCATGCGGTTAAGGCATGGTTAAGGAAATGTTTCTAGATGAAAGATCTTGGAGAAGCAGCCTGTGTATTAGGTGTGAAGATCTACAGGGATAGATCTAAGAGGCTTCTCGGGTTCTGCCAGAGTACTTACATCGATAAAGTCCTGGAGAGATTCCATTTAGAGAATTCTAAAAGAGGATATCTTCCAGTCAGACATGGTCTGAATCTTTCGAAGAGTCAGTGTCCACAAACACAGACTGAGAAAGATGAAATGGACAATACGCCTTATGCTTCGGCTATTGGATCCATTATGTATGCGATGTTGTGTACTCGCCCAGACGTCGCTTACGGGTTAAGCGTGACCAGTCGGTTCCAAGGTAATCCAGGTATGGCGCACTGGATTGCAGTCAAGAACATTTTAAAATATCTGCGGAGGACCAAAGATATGTTCTTGATATATGGTGGTCAGGAAGAACTCAGTATTGAAGGATATACTGACGCTTCGTTCCAGTCTGACCAGGATGATTTCCGATCGCAATCAGGCTATGTTTTTAGCTTGAATGGAGGAGCGGTGGTGTGGAAGAGTTTCAAACAGTCAACTGTTGCTGATTCCACAACAGAAGCCAAGTATGTTGCAGCCTCGGAAGCATCCAAGGAGGCAGTATGGATTCGTAAGTTCGTGAGAGAACTTGGTGTTGTTCCTTCGAGTGCAGATCCTTTGGTTATCTTCTGTGATAACACTGGAGCAATCGCACAAGCAAAGGAACCACGGTCGCACCAGAAGTCCAAGCACATACAGAGACGGTTTCACTTGATCCGGGAGATCATAGATCGTGGCGAGATCAAAGTCTGCAAGGTTCATACAGATGACAATCTGGCAGACTCGCTTACCAAGCCTCTGGCGCAGCAGAAGCATGAGAAGCACTGTAATAATATGGGTTTGAGATTTCTCAACCATTAGATTAAGTGCAAGTGGGAGATTGTTGGGGTATGCCCTTAAGGCTAATGTTTGAGGCCTTGGGATTGTAACAGTATCATGTATAAACTCTTATGTTTATAAAGGCATGGTTGTTATTCAGTTTGTTACATTATCTGCTGCAATAATTGTACTTCTGAATAATGTCTCAAAGCTGTTCAGCTGGGCTGACATGCTGTAAAGTCCTTAGTCGAGATATCTTGGTGAACATGAGACAGCCTTGATATGGTTAAGACTAATATGTGTTCTAATCTTATAGGATGCTTCGAGCATGGAATAAGATGTAGACTCATGGGTACATTGGATGTACTGGACAGACCCTACTAGGATATTCAATTGCTTGTCACAATGTGAATAATCCTTGAATGCGACAAGTGGCACATTTCCTCTGACTTGAGATCACTTGTGTTTCTGAATGATGATTGTCATTGTTTTGAGGTAGTTCAATATCATTTGAAACATAATGATTATAGACTATCTTGGATGGTGAGCTTGAGTCAGGTTAGGGCACTAGTGATAGACATAGGATTGCCGTCTCCTTAATTGGAGTGTGATGTTCTAAAGGGGCCCCCTGGATGAGGTGATTGAGAAAGTGTATGGCCATACCCAGGTGACTATGTTCATCTGATCTAATCATGCTCATCATATTGGAGCTACAAGCTTGACACGCTTGTCCAATAAGAACATCCAGTGGCAAAGGAAATATGTATGCCTTGTGAGTTGGATTCACACTTGTGCTGTGGTTTGGGTGTAGTCTTGGAAGACTCTTTCCTTTATATCGGGAGACAGTGATGTGTTGCTAGATACCCCTCGCTGATCGTGATGACGTAAGTTATCGTTACCGATATTTAAAGGAACCCTTAGGGTCGCACAATTTGATGATATGGCTTACTTAAGTCAGATCGTGTGGACTGAATTGTTTGAGTTCAGTTTAAAGGGATTTAATCTCTGATTGTAAGTGAGATCTGGTCTGATCATGTTTGATTGATTAGGGCTTGAGATCGGTAAGCTTCGATCGAGAGAATGGATGCTAGATCGGTGAGATCAGGAGCATCAAGAGATGAACGGTTAGATCTGGAACCTTTAGGTTTAATGAGGTCTAGACCAAAAAGGCTTGGTTTAATTTGGTCTTTGAACCAAAATTAAATTGAACCGGCTCATTAGTTGAGCGCATGGTTCAAAGAGGAGAGGTTTGCGCTTGGGTAAACCCATGGTCGCATGAAGAGAAGTGGTTTACTATTTTTGGAAACCATGTTTCCATATCGTGACCACGCCTCACGTTGAGAGTTTCATGCTCTATTCTCGCTTCTTGCCTTTCCTCTCTCGACGCTCTCGTGTGTGGCGACTTCTTCACACCTTGGAGTGAGTTCGACAAGCAGAGGAGAACATCTCTTCCCTTCCATACGACAAGGACTCCTTAGGACCTTGCTAGCACAAGGAGCACTAAGGGAGTAGGCGATCACATCTTGTGTGCGAGCCATAAGGAGGAGAAGCACTTGAGTCTCTTCTTCCTAGACGCCATCCAAGCAATGGCTTTGGTAAGAATCGATTCCTTCATTCATGTTTGCAATCGGGTTTTTATAGTTGATCATATCTCATGCAAATGATCCCTAGAAACCCTCTTCCGCTGTTTAAAAATCTTATAGGCGCCATGCTTTAGGGTTTCGCCCCCTTCTGGGGACTTTCATCCACAGCCACCGCCTTCCCCCTTATGTCTGTGCGTGTTGATAGCCCGAAAGGGAACACAACAAATCTGGCATGCGTGTACCTTGGACTAATCCTTGGTAACGGCATAAAACTTGTTGATAGGCTTCCGCAAGTGCACGGAACTATCGAAGTAATAAAGAAAAGTATCGAATCCACAGGGACCTTATTGTTAATTACCAAATAATCATTTTCTCGCTAGCTAAGTAAACCGAATTTGACATAAGTAACTATGTAGAGAATATGCTAAAGAGATAATCAGAGAGATAAACATGGGATTAGGGTTTCATCCTCCTTGATTCTAATGATAAGATATAAATAAAAAGGGTCGTCAATCAAATCTTGTTATGATAAAAACCTAATTTACTTGATAAAGGTATTGTCTCACTTTCGTGCAGACAATCATGCAGATAATTGATCCTCACTTTCATACAAGATCTATTTTCAATGCTGAAGGTAAGTAAATCATCAATCAAAGATTACAGGGATCACTTTCGTGCATCCGGATTCTAGGTTGATAATCTCTAGTGGAGTCTCAAGGATCACTTTCGTGCATCCGGATTCTACACTAGTTTTACTCATGGAACTCCAACGTTCCGATCCTCACTTTCGTACAAGATCTCCACGTTTGACAAATAGACTCGATCTATAGATACATGTTATAATCATGGCAATAATTCTACTAGAACAGATCAAATAGGATCTACCTAAAGAAGGGTTCCTAACATGCAATTCTAGGGTTCCAAGCTCTCAAGCAAATCACCTTTCAGTCTCATTGCGAAAACTCTAAGAACATAATTAATAACATGCAATTATAGAGAATCTATGCACAATTTATCACAATAGTAAAATTATCACAACAAAGATTATGTTATCTAATCATTAAAAATCAAAGGGATTAAACCCTATGTCCCAAAACAGTATTAAGCTTGCATGGAGAAGAAAATACAATAATCCATAAATTCAGAAGATCAAAAATCAACTAGAAAATACAGCACGGCTGTGAAATATTTCACAGCCGTATTTTGCAAGCAGAACTCGATGAACAGTGCTGTCACCACCGATTTCATCGATTCCTCCTCCAATTGAACTCCTTTTCCTCTGAAACTTCTGGGCTGTTGTCTTCTCCTCCAGGCGAAGCTTCTGCATGAAAATCAAGGCCTGAGGTGCCCTCTACACCTCTCGGCATGAGAACAAACTCTAGCCGCCTCTCTGGCGATTTCTCCCTGGATACATGATAAAAGTTCCCTTTTTCACTTCGTACGCCTTCTCCTCTTAAAGATGAAGCCGCAACAACTTTCGGATCTAAATTTGGAGCTCTCGATCAAATGTTATGGCCTTCGCAAGTTTCGGGCCGAAAAACTCGCGTTTTGACTGGAAATTACGGCGATATAATATGTTACGGCGGTGCCGTAAAATCGGTTGAAGCTTCTGATCTGATGTCATCTGGGAATTACGGCACCGTAATATGGTTTACAGCCAGTGCCGTAAAATCGGCTGAACTCTCTGTTCGTAAACGAGTGGAAAATACGGCCCGTGAAATCCCTTACGGTAGTGCCGTAAAATCTGGTGAACTATCTGGTCTGAAGCGCTGGAAAATACGGCCGTGTACATTCTTATGGCAGTGCCGTAAAATCTGAAAATCTTTCTGTTTGGAAAATCACCAAAATACAGCCGTGTTCTTGATAATACGGTAGCCGCAGAAATACGAAACCGTAAAATGGCTTACGGCACTGCCGTATTTTGGTTCTTTGCCTCGATTTACGTGAAAATTCTTGTGTGACCTTCTCTTTATCATGGTAATTCTTCCATGTCTTTGATTTTGCTTAAAAATGCCCAAAATAGTGCTTTTTTGCCTGAAAATCATGAAAAATCAAAATAGGAGTAGACTTTGCAATATTTGATGAATTCAGCATAAAAACAAGCAAAAGATCTTCAATTTAGCATGAAAAGGTATCTAAAATGATACAAAATATACTACATATTTTGGTGTCATCACGTGTATACGTGAGTGAATAATCAATGCCCTAACATGTAAAGGGCATTTTTTTTGTCCTCCTCCTCTCTATCGAATTCCCTCTTTGCCCTTACGAAACCTCCTCTCTAGCGTAGGGAAAGTGAGGGGTAAAATCTAGAAAATCAACGTCGGGCGACGCAGAAGCCATGGGGTGTGATTCTGATTGCTAGGTAGGTCATGATTCTTGCTGAGAACACTGATCCAGCTGAAAATGGTTACGTCCCCTGCTTTTTCCCTGAAATAAGGCAAAAACACAAAAGAGTGTAAATTCCAAAGATATTGCAATGATTCAAAGTAAAATCAAGTATAATGACAAGAAGAGTGAGGAAATAATGGTAAAATCGCATAAGAATCCCTATATAGAAGTGACTTAACAAATCTCCCCAGACTTAAACTCTTGTTTATTCTCAAACAAAGATAAAATGAAGCTAAGCTGTAAGAATGATCCATAAGGCCTAAATCCTAGCCTCTCTAAGATAATGCTAGTACCGATCCATGCAATAGTAAAACACCCCACAAGTGGCAAACTCCTATCAGATATCAAAATGGCAAACATTGCAACCCAAAGTAAACGCGTTCCACACACAGTTTCTGTGATACCCATGCTTTCATTTTGCCATTTATAAAGTTGATCATTTTGTGATGGAAAACAAGTGGTGTCATGATGCATAAGATCTAAACTTACCAAGTTCTTTTGATTGTATAGAAATGTGAAGTTAAATTTGTAGTTGAGTTTGATATTTAAGGTTCCTTTTATAATCGTATTGCACTGAAGATTCATACAAAGACACATTGGGAATAATGTGAAAAGAAATGGGCAAAAAGGTAATTTAACCATAAGCATATAATAAGCTAATAGGGAATTTGTTATTAATTGTTGAGGTAAAGCTAATAACATAACGAAAGTATTCGTTCATAGCATATGGGAGAAGAGGAGAGACTTCATAAGGTGATGCCACCTCATTGCTTGCATGTGAAGAAAATCACCAATTGTTGACACCTCATGGCTTGCATGAGAAGATTGTCCCCATGTGTTGACACCTCATGCTAGTTTGGGAGAAAATGAGAAAAATTAGGGAAAAAATAAATCTTGACCAGCACTTTTCGTTTGGCTTGAGGGAGAGAAGAGTGGAGGTGTTCAAGTGGAAAAGAAGAGGAGAAAAGGAAGAAAACTTCAATTAAGGCAAGTTCTTCTTCTTTCTTTGGTAATATTTTGCCTATTGCTTCAAATTTATGAGAAACCATCTTTTCTTCCTTGGTGAATTCAAGTTGCCTCTGATTTCTATGATTTTTTGGTAAATTCGACCCTTGGAAGAATGATCAATGCTATGTTAAACAACTATGAATCCGTATGTAAAGTAAATCTGACCTTTCTTCATTCAAATGATCATAACTTTAGACTCCCTGAACCAAATCGTATGAAATAAGATTCATTGGAAAGAAGACTTGCTTATCTTTATTTTGAGTTGGATATTGAGTACTTTAGAAGAGGTTATAAGCTTTGTTACTTCAGTCCAATCCGACCCAGTAAATCTGTTTTACTATTGGACCTTTATCTAGTAAGTGAGATATATGTCCAGATTTTGTGATAGAAATGATATCAAATTCTTATTTTTATATCAAGTAGATTGAATAACCTACACGTAGAGCCTTTATTTTCACGATTTGGATCCGAAATGAAATTATACTTGATTTTTGAAGTTAACCCTTTAAATCTGGAAATATCATTGTCCTGATTCTGACCTCTTGCTATTTCAAAGCTCATAACTTCATGTATTGAGCTCCATTTTAAGTCAAATTTGTTTTCCTGAAAACTAGACTCGAAAACCTTTTTTTTACACCAATATCATACCAAATGGTTTCTTATGAAGAATGTAATGTTCATGGTAAACAAGCTCTAACTTTCTGATTTTGAATTATATGACCATTGCTGTGTGTATCTTCCATATATGGTCTTCTTTGTGGAGCTTATTGATACTTATTTCTCTTCCATTTGGAAATGAGTATATCAGCAACATGTATCTCATCTATGAACTTTAAGGTTCACATCTTTGAGGGATTGGTACATATATCAATAAACCCATTTTGGTAGGTTTCCATTTGTTAATATATGAATGCTAGTGGGAATAACATATGTTTGACTATGAAGCCCAGAACAGGGAAGAGATTGATAGTTGTGGAATAAAGTCCCACTATCTCTGATTTGAGGAGCCATGATAGCTCCAGCCGGCATTTGTTTGAAGCCTAGAAATGGGAAGAGATTGATAGTTGTGAAGCAAAGTGCCACATGGAACAAAGTGTCACATTAGAAATAATGGGGGCCACCTCTTGAATCCATGGAAGTCACCTCTTGTAACACACTATCTCTGATGTGAGGAGCCATGACAGCTCCAACTGGCATTTGTTTGTTTGAAGTCCAGAACTGGGAAGAGATTGATAGTTGTGGAACAAAGTGCCACATTAGAAATAATGAGGGCCACCTCTTGAATCCCACTATCTCTGATATGAGGAGCCATGATAGCTCCAGACGAAATATATGTTTGGGTTTCACCCTGATGAGGGTGGAATATACTTCCAGACGTGGAACATTTATGTTATTTGTGATTTCCCACTATGCCCCCTATGTTGTGTATGATATGTATCTTTGGGTTGATTCTTCTTTGTGTTCTTTATGCTTACCATGTGACTCTATGTTTCTTTGGATTGATTCTTATGATCATCATGCTTACCATGTGACTCTATGTTACTTTGGGTTGATTTATCTTTGTGATCTTTGGATTGCTACCTTGTGTTATGCTTACCATGGTATTATGCTTATCATGTCACTATTGTTTACCATGGTATTATGCTTATCATGTCACTATTGCTTACCATGTCACTATTATGTTTCCATGTGATATTACTTGTGGAACCATATGGAAATCTATTATGAAAACTTCTCCTTTTTGGCATCTTAATTACTTGCTGAGCATTCTTGCTCAATCCTTGCATTCTAACCTCTTTACAGGTTAGCTTTGGGCTACAATTTTATGTGGACGGTTTAAGGAAGATAATGAGTTGTGGTTTTATGTTTTGAACATGTAAACATATGACTAATGTATGAAGATGCTAGTATGTTTGTATGATAAGTGTGAGAAGGTCCATGACTTGTGTGTGAGATATTATGGTTGTGAACTATTGAGCATGTAAAGTTAAATGACTCATGTATGACATTCATTTTGATGTTTGTAATATAAGTGTGGTTTTGGAATAAATACTATGGTTTTGGAATAAGATGTATGGTTTTATGATAAGGATTTTGATTAATAGAAATAAGAAATTTTGAATGGTTATTTGAATTGTTGTTACCTCCTAGATGATGGAAAATAAATTTTATAAGCTATGTTGATCAGGTTATCGTGTTTTGATCCTGGATACATATTGCCAATTTTTTTTTATATTATGAAATTACCATCCTCTAGGGGTGTGACAGTTTCCACATCCAATAATCAATGTTCTAGCTCCTCTCGATACATAGTTTGGATCCTCCAATTTGTTTGAGATGGAAGAACAAAAGAAAAACATCAAAATGTTCTACAAATGACGTAAATGCATATAAATTTTTTGGAATGTTGCTAGATGATCTTTGTCCTCTCCTTTTTTTTTTGAAATGTCTCTAGACTTTGCTAGAGAATCTTTTTCCTCTTTTTTTTGTAAATGTCTCTAGACTTTGCTAGAGAATCTTTCTCATTGGAACAACTGTTAACAACGGTTGGGTGTCCAAAGTGGAGGATGTTTCAGCTATAACAGATAAGAGGGAGGAGGAACCAGTCAATATCACATCGAGTGTGGTAAACTAGTGGCGTCCCACAATTTAAGTAGGTGTGTGGCCTATCAAGCGTCAATCCTTTAGTTATCTATCACGAGGGGATGAATTGCATCACAATAGATCGGTATAAGCAAAAATCGGTAGAAATGTTCGATCATGCATATAAATCATACGAACAGCAAGGAGCAACTTAAAATCATGCCTAAAGACAAGCAAGATACACTATAGAGTTCTAGAACATGGGGAGATAGTTATCTAACTAATAAAAACAATAATCAACGAGAAAGGTGAGATGCTAAACAAGATTAACAAAGACATGAATACCAAATGGTAAAAGCACTGAATGGTAAAACCTAGTCATAAGTACCCCTCCCACATGGCAAAATAAAGCATCATCCTCGATGCCAAAATAGAAAAGCAGGAAGACTTACAAAAATGGGAGGTTTGGAGAAATTCACAAAGTCAGTCACATGCAATGAGGGGGCGTGGGCGAATGCGAGGTTTAAGCATAGTGGATTTGGCATTTCAAGTGAAGTGGAGGGGCCTCGCAAAAGCCACGGGCCGTGGGTATCATCGCCGGGTACCCCGAGGAACTTTTTGTTCAAAAATGAACTTCAAAGACTTTCACTGCGAAGTTGCCTCCAGAATCTGCGGGCTGAGGTTTTGGTCGCCTAGTCCCCTGAGGAACTGTCTGTACTGAATTTAACTTGTGCTGCGGAACTCCCTCCAGATTCCAGAAACCATGAACTAGGATCTTGATTGCATGGTGCCCTGAGGAACTTTCTGTGGAGAATTGAACTTGTGACATAGAATGCAACTGCAAGAGTCTTGGGCCGGCTCTGTCGCTGGGTCGATCGTGGAACATTTTGTGGAGTAGGAGGCTAAGAACGTCATGATAGCAGAATTGGATGAAAACTCCACGAGTGAGACAGGCGTCACTGGGCAGGCCTTGGAACACACTGTGGAGTGGGAGTCTGGGAAGCAGAATTGGCTCCAGAAGTCACATGCGTGGCTGTCATCGTCGGGTCGATTGTGAAATTCTAGAAATAATGCGATTAACCCCCAACAGCACCCAGATCATCCCTGGACAATGATAAACACCTAATTAAGCTCCAACAAGTAACCAAAATAGCTCAGAAATAAGCAAGTGATCAAAAAACTAAAATACCATTACAATACCATCAAATGAAATTGCCATTGAGTTAAGCTACCAAAAGAATTAGCAAAGTAAACACATAGTTAAGTAAACTATATAAAGAGAGTAAAAGTGAGCACGTGATCAACGAGTAATCAAAAGAGAGTAAAAGTAGGCAAGTGATCAACAAATCAAAATACCACCACAACACCACAATTGAAAATACTGTTAAGTAAACTACCAAAAGAACTAGCAAGATAAAGAAGAAAACTTGGGTTGCCTCCCAAGAAGTGCCATTTTAAGGTCTTTGGCTTGACTCTAGTGTCATGTCAAGGTGGAGCTGGGGGGTTGGGAAGACGGACAATGCTCTGCTGTACAAGTGGTTCTTGAACGAAGTAGTGTTTTAAGCGCTGACCATTAACCATGAAAGTTCCAGATTCCCTATTATTGATCTCAATTGCTCCAAAAGGATAGACTTTCTTAACGGTAAAAGGTCCAGACCATCGTGTCTTTAGCTTGCCTGGGAATAGTTTAAGCCTAGAATTGAATAGGAGGACTTGGTCCCCTTCTTTAAACTCTTTTCTCAAGATTTTCTGGTCATGCCACTTCTTCGTGAGCTCCTTATAGATACAGGCATTCTAGTAGGCGCTCAATCTCACTTCATCAAGTTCATCAAGTTGTAGCAACCGCTTCTCACCAGCAGATTTCAAGTCAAAGTTCAACGTCCGAATGGCCCAAAATGCCTTGTGTTCTAATTCAACCGGCAAGTGGCAAAACTTACCGTATACTAGCTGGTATGGGGACATTCCAATAGGCGTTTTGAATGCGGTATGGTACACCAAAAGAGCATCCTCTAATTTCATTGACCAATCTATTTGTGCTCATGATACCGTTTTCTTCAAAATTTTCTTCAACTCACGGTTTGATATTTTGACTTGCCCACTGGTTTGTGGGTGGTATGGAGTGGCAACTGTGTGGGTGACTCTATATTTCTTGAGAAGTGTAGCAAACCATTGTTCGATAAAGTGGGAGCCATCATCACTAATGACTACTCGAGGTACTCCAAACCGAGGGAATATTATCTTCTTGAATAATCGCATGACAACTTGAGAGTCATTGGTGGGGGATGATATCGCTTCATCCCACTTTGATACATAACCACTGCTACCAATATGTACTTATGTCCAAATGAGGAGGGGAATGGCCCCATAAAGTCAACTCCCCAGACGTCAAAAATCTCAACTTCCAGAATGTTGCTTAAGGGCAACTCGACCCTCCTTAATATGTTTCTGGTAAGCTGACACTAATCACAAGCTAGCACAAATCTCCTAGCATCCCAAAACAATGTAGGCCAATAGAATCCACTTTGAAGAACCTTAAAAGAGGTTTTAGATGTGCTGCAATGCCCTCCATAAGCAAATCCATGGTAATGAAATAGGACGTCATGGTATTCATCTTCAAGTAAGCAGCGCCAGTAAACTCCATCAGCACATCTTTTGAAAAGGAAGGGCTCATCCCAATAATAATGTCGAACATCAGAAAGAAACTTCTTCTTCTGCTGATAAGTAAGTTCAGGAGGCATAATATTGGCGGCCAAGAAATTCATGAAATCTGCGTCCCAAGGCGTCTCAATGCTGGAGAGTGCCATGAGTTTCTCATCAAGGAAGAAATCATTAATACTCGATTCATGTTCTGGTTGCTCTTTCTGTTCGTGGGTAAGACGTGAGAGATGATCTGTAACTGAGTTTTCAGCCCCTTTCTTATCTCGAACTTCAATGTCAAACTCTTGGAGAAGCAAAATCCATCTAATCAACTGTGGTTTGGCATCTTTCTTCATCATCAAGTACCTAATGGTTGCGTGGTCAGTAAAGACAATAACTTTAGAATCAACAACATAAGACCAAAATTTATCAAATGCAAAAACCACGACCAAAAGTTCCTTTTCCGTTGTGGCGTAATTGATTCATGCATCATCGAGTGTGCGACTTGCATAGTAGATTGCATGCAACGGGTTCTCTTTTTGCTGTCCCAATACCACTCCCACGACATAGTCACTTGCATCGCACATGATCTCGAATGGGAGGAACCAATCCGGTGGTTGCAAGATCGGTGTCGAAATCAGAGCTTCCTTCAACATGGTAAAGGCTTGTAAGCAATCCCTGTCAAAAATAAAGGGCACATCCTTAGCAAGAAGACATGTTAATGGTCTAGATATTTTTGAAAAATCTTTTATAAAGCGCCAGTAAAAACCGGCATGACCCAAAAAGCTCTGAATTGCTTTCACAGAAGTTGGAGGTGGTAGCTTCTCAATTGCATCCACTTTTGCCTTGTCCACTTCTATTCCTCTCTTTGATACTAAGTGCCTGAGTATGATGCTCTCTTGTACCATAAAATGACATTTTTCCCATTTTAGCACAAGGTCAGCTTCTTGGCATCGCTACAAGACACGAGACAAATTAGCAAGGCAAACATCAAAAGAGCACCCATACACGGAAAAGTCATCCATGAATATATCCATCACATCTTCCACAAGATCTGAAAATATTACAGTCATACAACGTTGGAACGTGACCGGAGCATTGCACAGGCCGAATGGCATTCGCCGGTAAGCGAATGTGCCATAGGGGCAAGTGAATGTTGTTTTTTTTTATCCTCCGGGTGGATAGGAATCTGTAGGAACCCGGAATATCCATCTAGAAAACAAAAATGAGAATTGTTAGCAAGGTGTTCCAACATTTGGTCAATAAAGGTAATGGATAGTGATATTTACGGGTGGCTTTGTTTAATTTACGAAAATCGATACACATTCGCCAACCCGTTACCATCCGCGTTGTATGAGTTCGTCCTTATCATTCTTGACCACCGTCGTGCCTCCTTTTTTCGGCACAACATGTACCGGACTTACCCATTCACTATCGGAGATGGGATAAATTACCCCCGCATCAAGAAGCTTCAAAATCTCCTTTTTTACCACTTCTTTCAAGTTTGGGTTAAGCCGTCTTTGACCTTCAACAATGGGTTTGCAGCCTTCCTCCAAAAATATCCTATGCATGCAAATAGAGGGATTAATACCTTTGATATCTTCTAATTTATATCCAATCACATTCTTATATTCTTTAAGCGTATCCAAAAGTAATTGAGTCTGTACCTTATCAAGATCCGTGTTTACTATCATCGGTAAAGTAGAATTTGAGCCTAAGAATTCATACCTCAAGTTATCCGGTAATGGTTTAAATTCAGCCTCTTTGTCACCTTTTACCGCGGTAAGTGGCTGTTCGAGATTGAGACACTCCAAGGGGTTCAAGTGATAGAGAGGGGTGGTATCCGGTGGTTGTGAGCATGTTACCACTTCCGATTCAGCTTCTTCTTCTTTTTCATTTTCAGGGAGGCATTCCTCCAAAGGATGGGAGTTGTTGATAATGGTACATGTGCTGCTCAACTCATCCTCCACGACATCTACACTATAGCAAGTCCCTGCAAAAGAAGGGCGCTTTAGACAATCAGAAATATCAAAATCGATAACATCCTCACCAACATTCAATGTGAGCTTCCCATTTTTGATGTCAATTACGGCACCAGTAGTGGCTAGAAAGGGTCGGCCAAGTATTATGGGGAGCTGAGCATCCTCTTCCATTTCCAACACAACGAAATCCGCCGGAATAAAGAATTTACCGACTTTGATCGGTACATCCTCCAATATACCCACAGGGTGCTGAACCGAGCGGTCGGCAAGTTGCAATGAGATACCTGTTTTCTTTAGTTCCCCCCATATCTAATTTCTTGTAGATTGAGAGTGGTATAAGACTCACACTGGCTCCAAGGTCACATAGAGTGTGATCAAAGCTCACGTTCCCAATCTGACACAGGATTGAGAAACTGCCAAGGTCTTTTAGCTTGGGAGGCAATTTGTTTTGAATTATGGTGCTACACTCCTCTGTCAACGCCACGGTTCCTTGAACTTCTAATTTCCTCTTATTTGACAATATCTCTTTGAGGAACTTCGCATAAGATGACATTTGTGCAAGGGCATCAATGAAAGGGATATTGATATATAACTTCTTAAGGACCTATAAGAATTTACCAAATTGGCGATCAAGTTTCGCCTTTGCCAATCTTTGGGGAAAAGGAATAGCCGGCACATAAGGAGGTGGCAGTGTGTATACCGGTTCCTTATTCTTTTCTTATTCAGCATTGGGTCCTTCCATACCAACCCCTTCTTTCCTCAAGGTTTCTGGCTCGGGGTCCTTTTCCATATCCAAATTCATTCTAGGTTCATCAAGCTGCTTCCCGCTGCGTGTGATGATAGCATTGCAGTGCTCTCTAGGGTTGGCCTCGGGTTGTCCCAGAAGTCTCCCGGGGGGTCTAGATGAGGATGAGGCCTGTTGCACAATTTGATTTTCAAGTATCTTGCTATGTGTGGTCAACACGTCAACTTGAGAAGCTAGTTGCTGGATGGTCTCATTCATGCGTTCATTTTGCTTAGCTTGACCTGCCATAAAACTCTCCAACATGGTTTCCAAACTTGACTTTGCCGGTTGAGGTGGTTGTCTTTGTTGTTGGAAACCCGGGGGTTGTCTATAATTGTGTTGTTGTGCTGCGTTGTTGTTGCGGTAAGAAAAGTTTGGGTGGCTCATCCACCCAAGATTATACGTGTTAGAGTATAGATCATGTTGCAGCCTTGATGGGAAGCTGTTGAGTGCATTCACATGATCCGGGGTTAAGACCCTGAAAGGAGGAGGAGGTCCCATTTGGCAATCTACTGAAGAATGCCCTGATGTACCACAGCTCTCGCAAGAGATACTATTGACGGTGGCGGAGTTCAGTCCCAAGGTATCGAGCTTATGAGCTAGAGAATCCACCTTGTCTGCTATAGAGCTCAACGCATCAAGTTCAAATTTACCACCTGCCTTAGATGGTCCGACCCTCTCAGTTGACCACTGGTGGTGGTTTATCGCCATATCCTCTATGAGATTAAAGACTTCATCAATCCCCTTGCTCATCAATGCACCGTCAGCTGCCGCATCAATGGTAAGTCGGGTATTGTAGTTGAGATCGCTATAAAATGTGTGGATGAGGAACCACTTCACCAAACCGTGGTGAGGGTGCATCATTTGATATTCTTTGAAGCGATCTCACGCTTCACACAGTGACTCGGTGTCCCTTTGAGCAAAAATAATGATTTGGGCTCTCAATTGGGCCGTCTTGCTTGGCGAAAAATATTTTGAGAGGAAAGCAGTGGAGAGCTGACCCCATGTTGAGATAGATCCAGAAGACAGTGAATGCAGCCAAGCACGAGCACGGTCCCTTAATGAAAACGGAAATAGTCTCAACCGCAATGCATCATCCGAGACACCATTCATCTTCAGAGTGTCACATACTTCAAGAAAGATTGATAGATGTAAATTTGGGTTCTCAAGCAGTGAACCCCCGAATTGATGTTGCGTCACCATGTTGACAAGAGCCGCTTGATTTCAAAATTATTTGCCTCGATCGGAGGCCGAGTTATGCTGGTATGTAGGCTTTGTGCATTTGGTGAAGCAAAGTCTTTAAGTGTTCGGCGGTTGTCCATCTTAGGTTTTTCAACAAGTTCTTCAAAGTGAGCTGCCTTAGACTTAACTTTTCTATGGCATCGGAATGTCTTCTCAATTTCTGGATCTACGGGTATTAGTTCTCCCAACCGTAGAGTCCTACACATAAACCAAGCAAATTCAAGGGCAAACTTTCCAATTAGCAAAGAGATATGCAATGATTATTAGATATATAAAAGAGCTTAATAATAAACAACTAGAAACAAGTAAACTAAAAGAAAGAAAAATGTCTAGTCTAGCAATAACTTAATCATGTCGATATTGATAAATTTGGTCCCCGGCAATGGCACCAAAAACTTGATAGGCTCCGTAAGTATACAGACTATCCAAGTAATATATATGTATTGATCCCACAGAGACCAAATACCAAGCACCAACTAATTGAATTATCACAAGCTAGATGAACCTTTAATTGTTGTAAGTTGGTTGCTAAGTTAACACTAAGAAAGAAAGCAAGGTAATTGCACGATGAAAGGTCTAGGATGCACGAGATCAGGGCTAGGGTCCACCGCCTTGACACATTATGCATGGATGATTAGTATTGTAAAATTCCCCTTTTTAAGTCATAGGGTAATCCATAAATGTACAAGTTGTTACCCCGGCTAAACGTCTACCATCGTAGCACGCTTAGCCGAGCAAACCCAATGAGCACCGGATTGTGTATACAATCCCATCAATTATACAAGTTGTCCTCTCCCAAGGATGCAACAAGGTATTTACCCGGCTAGACATCTACCGTCGTAACACGCTTAGACGGATAAACCCAATGTGCGCAAGATGGTATACACTACCCATAAACAATTACCAACTCTCGTATGATGATTGTAATACTCCTATCTAGGTTATCCAACATTCGGATGTACCTCCCAGCAATACTAGACATCTAAAACATGAAGAAAGCAAGATAGTATTCTCCATTCATGAGGTGCAACTATGTAAGATAGGACAAACTAGGGTTTACAAAATAAAGCAACAATCCATGCATAAAACATTCAAGGGGCTTTCCCTAGCCCTGAAACAAAATTAAGCTACAATATTCATGTTCCAAGGTAAAGCACAAAGCAATCTCAACTCCACATCCATGGATAACAAGGAGAATGAGATAAATGAGAATAGGAAAATAGGACTCCCTAAAGGAGGAAGAAGCCGCCTGGTCAGGTCTTCCTCTTCCTTTGATCAGTCGCCCACCCCCTTCACACTCTTGTGGTGAAGGGTTTCTTCCTTCTCTCCTTCCTCAGCCGCCGCCTTCCCCCTTACGTCTGTGCGTGTATACGTGAGTGAATAATCAATGCCCTAACATGTAAAGGGTGTTTGCTTTTTGTCCTCCTCCTCTCTGTCGAATTCCCTCTTTGCCCTTACGAAACCTCCTCTCTAGCGTAGGGAAAGTGAGGGGTAAAATCTGGAAAATCAGCGTCGGGTGACACAGAAGCCACGGGGTGTGATTCTGGTCACTGGGTAGGTCATGATTCTTGTTGAGAACACTAATCCAACTGAAAATGGTTGCGTCCCCTTGCTTTTTCCCTGAAATGAGGCAAAAACACAAAAGAGTATAGATTCCAAAGATATTGCAATGATTTGAAGTAAAATCAAGTATAATGACGAGAAGAGTGAGGAAATAATGATAAAATCGCATAAGAATCCCTATATAGAAGTGGCTTAACACCAACATCAGAGGAACCTACAGGGTCACACACCTTGATACTCGAGTTCTCGTATTGATCGAGAAGCCTTATGATCGAGTTATTGGATAGCTCGGATCTATTTGGGAGATTTCATTAGCGTCGATGGGCTTGATGAGACGAAAGAGACTTATTGGAGCCAAACTTCATTTTTGGCAGGTTGACCCGAATCTGACCATAGTTGGTCACATTTGAGTTAGGGTTGCATTGGATTGGATCCAATGGCTTAATCAACTTGTGCAATGAAGTTTGGGCTAGCTCATTACCCAATGAGGCCCAATAACAAGTTTTCATGAAGAGATAAGAGGGCATAAGGGTATAATGGGGAGAAACCTAACCACATTGGCACCTAAGGGCATAATGGGGTGAAGGTGGCGCTTAGTGCTTCATTAGGAAGCAATTGGCGCCTCCCCCCTTCTACCTTGGATGATAACCTTGCCTCTATGGCAAGGATAGGGGTGCATATGGCTTGAATGGGTTTGCATGGCAAGTGCTAGGCGCATATGGAAGAGAGGAAGAGGTTTATGGTAAAGTCTTGGAGACTTTCCTTACCTCTAACCCTAATTACTCCCTCTCTCAAAACCTAGCCGCATATCCCTTCATGAGTGGCGCCTATATGATGTCTATTGCGAGAGCTCCTTCTCCCCTTGGTGTGAACAAGCAAAGGCAAGTGCAAAGGGACCCTTGGCGCAACACCTCTTCCACCATCTTAACCACAAGCTTTTCCTCTCCTTCTCCTCTTGGTGAAAGGAGGGACAGAGCTTGGTGTCATCATCCCCTTTCTTCTTCTCCTAGGCACATCTTCTTTGAAGGTGGTGCAAGCATAGAAGAGGGGCTGAAGCTTGGCGGCAACATCTCCCTACCTCCTCTCTTAGCGCATCCTTTCTTCAAGGTTGGCACAAGGGATCAAAGGAGAACCATACGGCTTGGATCTTCTTCCCGAGGCTAGCACCGGGTATGGAAGAAGAGGACTCGAGGAATCCGTGTGTGTGAGACTACAGAGGGCGTACACTTGGGCACCTACCTCGACATCGCTTCACATCTTGCTCTTAGGTACTTTATCCTCTCATCGTGTTGACTCCCTTGCAAGAAACGATCCATTGGGTTTTTTGGGATCAGCCTATTTCAGGGATATGCTTCCGCTGTGTCTATGTATTGATTGTAAAATTATAAAATATCCCTGGGGTTTCCCAACAGTGGTATCAGAGCGACTTGCGAACCTCGAACGATGTTCTTTCTATGCTTTCATATGCTCACATGTCATATAGTATCTTCGCATATTTAATGTGTATGGCGCATGATTTTTCTAAGTAGGAAAAATTGTAGGTCTCTTGTTTCTTACCTCTAATCGACTTCTTTTGGTTATTCGCTCTCTTCACATGACTAGGATAGACCCATATGTGGAAGAGATAATTTCTCCTCTCATAATGGGATAGACTCATCATGAGAGACTTGTTGAGATAATGCAGGGCATGGACTGGGTGATTGCCCTAACCTTAACAAGTTAAGGATTGTAAGGAGGGCAACCGGTATGCCTCTTGTAGACTCCTGAGAGAAACATAGAACCAAGGATTTGTAATAAGAGCTGAAGGAAGAGAGACATATTTTATTGAGAAACTAAAAATTTTAGATTTTAGGTTTTTCATGAGCATATAGAATTGCATGAGATATTGCCTTTTTTGTGCATGATATTGTGGTCATAAGTCAAGCCCCTTAGCATGTTGTTTTGTAAATTAAAAGAAAAAGATTAGGGGTGCATATCACTTGAAGCCTTGGCGCATGCTTGAAGCTTGCGCACCTTACTTGGTGGCGCAATAAGCTTCAAATTGGGTGGCGCTTGCTTGCACGGTGGCGCAAGTTGGCATGGCCGAGCCTTTGGGCTTGTGAGCTAGCCTTCTTGGTGCTTGCATGGTGGCGCATCAGTCATGGAGGAGACACCTTGGCATTGGCTGAATCCTATGGGTGTGCTTCTTGGGTTTCCCTAGGGGTACCTCTAGGGTTTGAGAGCTAAAACCATGGTGAGGAGGACCTTGGAGATGACCTTGAAGTTCAAGACCAAAGGGAGGTTAGGTTAGGTCTTTTAGGGGCTTGTATCCTAGTTCAAGCATTGAACACATTGGCATGTGTTAGTTCAATATCTTGATTGGGCTATGACTAACTACATCATCTTTTACTACTTCCCATATCTGCAAAAGCATGCCTGTAATGTTTTATCTTGTTGCTATCACTATAGGATTGCATGCCTGTAATGTTAGACAAAAGATAAAACTAAGAGGATGAGACCTCAAAAACCCTCAAATCAAAATATCAAGTCTAGTAGTCTTCTAACTCGTAGCCCTCATCAAGCTATCGATCAGTGGTGTTGTGGACTGTTTCCCACCCTCCTGGGACACACCCACTTATCTTTAGAAGGTGTGTGGTGACAATGGTTTCCCGGGTCCAGTTTTATCCTGGACGTGCCTTCACAAGGAAAATCGATGGCCCTGGGCATAACGGTTAGGAATGGACTTGACTAGTTTTTCACATGTGGTGGCCACATGGTGGAACTCTAGAGGCATCATTGAGAGGTTAGGGTTTCATGCTGTATCTAGCCCTTGCTGGACATAAAATGTCTAGACTGTCTCAATAAGGGGAGTTGCCAAGTGCAATCGGTCGACGTGCCCACCTTAAGAAGCATGGGTCACTTTATGCATCTCATCCCACCCTCGTGGGACGTGAAGCCTCATGCGGAATAAGGATCTCATCTCACTAGGAAATCTCAAATTTCCTGATTGACTTTGTGGGTTGTCAATTCGATTAAAATAGTGGGAGCCATGATCATTTAATGCAAGTCCAGATTAAATGATTTGAAGTAGTACTAATCTGCTTGTCTTGGTTATTGTAGATCAATGGCAACGAACAATAGTAGATGGTCACTATAATCTATCCTGGAAAGGGACAAGTTGGTTGGATCCAACTTACTGAATTGGTATATGAACTTGAGAATTGTGCTCAAGCTCGAGAGGAAGCAGTATGTCCTTGAGCAGCCTATTCCTATGCCACTTCCATGCTCGGCCTCAGCGGCTGAGATGGATGCTTATGATAAGCATCAAGATGATACTTTAGAGGTTTCTAGTTTGATGCTAACCAACATGTCGCCTGAGTTTCGAGGGCAATATGAATTGAAGAGTGCATCTGAGATTATTTCTAATCTAAAGCAACTCTTTGATGAATTGGTTAGGCTCAATCCTCCTAAAGTTGACATTCAGTGCATTGAGCCGAAAGGCTTGACCAAGGAACTGAAGTTAAAGATAGAAAGGATCAGTAATAACAAGTGCTATTCATGTGGAGGATCACCTCACATGATGAAGGATATGGTGCGACTTCAGAACGAGAAGAAGAGAGGCAAGCCCTCGTCTTCAAGCTCAGGTATTTATGTTACCAAAGTCAACCTTTATACTTCTATGTCATGAGTATTGGATACCGCATGTGGAGCTCATATTTGTATAAATATGCAGGGGCTCAAGAAAAGTAGATCGGTGCGGCTTGGAGAGATTGACCTACGGGTTGGAAACGGGGCACAAGTTGCTGCTGTTGTTGTGGTAGGAGTTTTGACTCTCTCCTTGCCATCTGGACTTTAGTTAGAGCTAGATCATTGCTATTATGTACCTTCATTTACTGAAAAACATTGTATCCATTCCTTGCTTGGCAAAGAAAGGATTTAAATTTAAAATAAAGGAGAACTCCTATTCTTTTTCAATTGCAAATATGTTTTATTATATAGATAGCTCTATTTATTACATAAATAATAAGAAGATCTAACTGAGTAGTTCAATTGGTGCTTTCCTATGGCATTGTCGATTAGCCCATATAAACAAGAATCACATTCAACAACTCCATGCAAATAGGTTGTTAGATTCAAGCTCCTTGGAGGAGTTTGATACTTGTGAGCCTTGTTTATTAGGGAAGATGACAAAAGCACCCTTCACTAAGACTGGTGAGAGGGCAAAAGGTTTATTGGATCTTATACATAGTGATGTGTGTGGGCCATTCAGTAAATAAGTCAGAGGAGAGTACAATTACTTCATCACAATTACTGATGACTTCAGTAGATATGGTTATGTCTATTTGATGAGACATAAATATAAATCTTTTGAGAAATTTAAGGAGTTTAGACATGAAGTAGAGAACCAGCTTGGTAGATCTATCTTCGATCAGATCGTGGTGGAGAGTACCTGAGCGGTGAGTTCTTTGACTATCTTAGAGAGTGTGAGATCTTATCACAACTCACTCCTCCTAGAACACCTTAATGGAATGGCGTGTCTGAGAGGAGAAATCGAACTTTGTTAGACATGGTTCGATCTATGATGAGTCATGCAACTCTACCACCCTCATTCTGGGGTTATGCACTTGAGACAACTTCTCTCATACTGAATAACATTCTATCTAAGAGTGTCTCCAAGATTCCATACGAGGTATGGAGTGGGAGACACCCTAACCTCTCTTTTATCAGGATCTAGGGATGTGAGGCTTATTTCAAATGTTATAATTATAGCAAGCTAGAACCCAGATTTGATAAATGTGTGTTTGTGGGATATCATAAGGAAACTAAAGGATACTACTTCTATGTCCCCGCCGAGAACAAAGTTTTTGTTGTTCGGGGTACTATCTTTCTAGAGAAGGAATTTTTCATGAAAGAAGTCAGTGGGAGAAAGTTTGATTTGGACGAGGTCCAAGTGCAACCACAAGTAATAGAGATGGAACCTGAGCCACCTGCACTGATTATTGGGTAACCTGAGGCTCAGACACAGGTCCCACGTAGGTCTAGGAGTATTCGTTATGCATGTGACAGGTATGGGTCACTGTCAACCCAACACGATAGGATCTTCATCATTAAGGATGAACCTAGGACCTATAATGAGGCGGTCGCTGGACCGGACTCCGAGAGATGGCTTGAGGCTATGTGATCTGAGATAGATTCCATGTTGGCTAACCAAGTCTGATGGGGTAAAACCCATAGGCTGTAAATGGGTCTTCAAAAGGAAGACTGACATGGATGGCAATATAGTTACCTATAAGGGTAGACTTGTGGCTAAAGGATTCATACAGGTCCACGGGGTGGACTATGATGAAAACTTCTCGCTAGTTGTCATGATTAAATCCATTCGAATTCTGCTTGCTATAGCTGCATATCATGATTATGAGATATGACAAATGAATGTTAATACAATATTCCTTAACGGGAAGCTGACAGAGGATGTGTATATGACACAACCTGATGGCTTCATCCATCCTACAAATGCTAATAAGGTTTGCAAGCTAAAGAAATCCATTTATGTATTAAAGCAAGCATCTCGAAGTTAGAATCTTTGGTTTGATGAAGCTGTGAGAGATTATAGCTTTATCAAAAGCGAAGATGACGCCTGTGTGTACAGAAAATTCAATGGGAGCTTGGTGACTTTTTTGGTCTTGTATGTCGATGACATACTGCTCATCGGAAATGACATCCCTGGTCTTCAGTCTGTGAAGACATGACTAGGGAAGTGTTTCGAGACGAAGGACTTAGGGGAGGCCGCCTATATTCTAGGCGTGAGGATCTACCTGGATAGATCCAAGAGGCTCCTGACCCTTAGTTAGAGTACATACATTGATAAGGGAGATGTTCAACTTGGAGCAATCCAAGAAAGGATACCTTCCAGTGAGACATGGCCTTACTCTCTCAAAGAGTCAGTGTCCAACCACACAGGCTGAGAGGGATGACATGAGTCGAATGCCCTATGCTTCGGCAGTAGGTTCGATCATGTATGCAATATTGTGTGTCATACCAGATGTGGCTTATGCTGTGAGGATAACTAGCCAATACCAATTCAATCCAAGTATGCAGTACTGGGTGGCTATAACGAACATCCTGAAGTATCTGAGAAGAACTAAGGATTTGTTCTTGGTCTATGGGAGATAGGAAGAGCTCAGTGTTCAGGGCTACACTGATGCATCGTTTCGGTCTGACCCTAATGACTTTAGATCGCAGGTGGGCTATGTGTTCAAAATGGATGGAACCGCTGTATGCTGGAAAAGATTCAAGCAATCCACCATTGCCGATTCTACAACCGAGGCTGAGTATGTAACTGCTTCTGTGGCAGCCAAAGAAGCCATTTGGATAAGAAAGTTCATTTCTAATCTTTAGGTGGTTCCAGCTGCTGTGGATCCCATTGAGCTCTATTATGATAACAATGGGGCTATTGCACAGGCAAAGGAACCACGGTCTCATCAACGATCCAAGCACATACTCAGAAGATTTCACCTGATCAGAGAGATCATTGACCAAGGTGATGTCAAGATTAGCAGAGTTAACATAAAGAACAATCTAGCAGACCCACTGACCAAGGCTTTGGCACAGCAAAAGCATGATGGTCACACTAGGGATATGGGGTTGAGGTTCCTCAACCTCTACGTCTAAATGCAAGTGGGAGATTGTTGGTGTTTATGCCCTAAGACCTAGTTTTGGTCTATCTTGTGTACTATTTGACATTGATATTACATATATATCATTTTGGCATTATCATTATTATGCATTGTTTACATCTGCGATTGTGTACATGCATGATAATGTCCCTGGAGACAGATTGGATCTGTGCTCAAACTCTTGTCCCCAGTCAATGTACCTTAGTTGATATGGGACAGCTCTGGTACATGTGAGACTGGTATATGGACTGGTTAGACATAAGGTGCTAACGTAAACATATGGGTATATCAGTGGTGTATATACTGGACTGACCCGCTGTGAGGGAATGACTTGGTTTATGAGTTATCCTCATAAGTGATAGGAGATGCATTGATCCCTTGACTTGAGGTCATTGACTCTTCTATATAGTTAGAGACATGCTTTGATACAACCTAACACCTCACCGTAGTTGGGAAGTCATAACGGTTGTTATTGAGCATGCCACGACCCATATGAGAAAGTCATTAGACAAACAGAGGATTCGCCCCTTCCCGAGGGAAGCTTGATATCCATGGGCCCCCATATGGTTCTATGACTGAAAGTGTATGGTCATACCCAAGTGAGAACCTGATTTAGTCATGACCATGAGATTGGGTAAAAACAAGCGGTGACACACTTGTCCAATAGGATATCAGTTTGGTAAAGAGACTGTAATGCATCAGTACCTAATTGCGATGATAGGGATGTCGATGTCGATATCTATTCAGATGACTTGTCTAGCAGCGATGCACTACTAGGTGTCACTCACTGCTTATGATGACCTTAGGGCATCATTGCCAATGTCAGAGTAACCTATAAGGTCGCACACCTTGATACTCGAGTTCTCGTATTGATCGGGAAGCCTTATGATCGAATTATTAGATAACTCGGATCTATTTGGGAGATTTTATCAGTGCCGATGGGCCTGATGAGACAGAATAGACTTATTGGAACCAAACTTCATTTTTAGTAGGTTGACCCGAATTTGACCATGGTTGGTCACATTTGAGTTAGGGTTACATTGTATTGGATACAATGGCTTAATCAAGTTATGCAATGAAGTTTGGTCTAGCTCATTTCCCAATGAGGCCCAATAATAAGTTGTCATGAAGAGATAATAGGGCATAAGGGTATAATAGGGAGAAACCTAACCCCATTGGTGCCTAAGGGCATAATGGGGTGAAGGTTGCGCCTAGTGCTTCATTAGGAAGCAATTGACACCTCTCCCCTTCTACCTTAGATGATAACCTTGTCTCTTTGGCAAGGGTAGGGGTGCATATGGCTGAATGGGCTTGCATGGCAAGTGTTAGGCGCATATGGAAGAGAGGAAGAGGTTTATGGTAAAGTCTTGGAGACTTTTTTTTTTTTTTTGCCAAAAGCAAGAAAGGAATTTTATATAATAAAATGAAGGGATATTATAAGATATTTACAAGCCTCAAAACCCAACCTACACCCCAGGATCCAAAAAAAATTGGCAGAGTTTCCCCTGCACATGGTGACGCGTGGATCCTGCTACAAGGCTCAAAGACTCAAAAATGCTCTAAATAAAAAGAAAAAGAAAAAGAAAAGAGGGGGGACTGGAATTACAACTCAAAACACAATAGGTTCATCACACCAGGTTACATGCCAAGCACATACGCGCTGGTACCACCCGCCACTTGGCCGCCTTCATGAATAGTAGAAAACCAGTAGAAAGCAAGGAACGCCAGCAACACTAAGGAGTCCCATGTAGTGGGACTAAGCCTCCATGCCGAATAGATTCCTATGGATGAAACTTTGCCGCGAAATGCTGCAGAGATTTGTCTAGCGGAGCTTATTCAGCGCCAGTTTTTATTTCTTCGGCATTGGCAGGCATCATTGGCCTCGTATATCACCTGCTTTGGGTGTCTACACCGATTGTAGCTTTGGCCGCCGTCCATTCCCCAAGAGGCTGCAGGTTTGGGTGGGAATAACCGCCATCAACTCCAGGAAAGGGTGTTGAATGGACTAGTTCCGTGCCTTCATTCTGCTATAAGATTGCTTCAGCTCATGTCCAGCATTATAATTCGCCAGCATTTCTTCATCAACTTCCAACTTCCAAGCAACCTGCGCAAGAGCAAGATTGTATGTATGTGTCAAATACATAAGGAGGTCCCCTTTGGCAATCTTAATCTCAACCAAGTCCTCCCAAAGTCTTGCAAAGCTCTAGACGTGTGGATCATGAAGCTCGCTCGGGACATAATTATGGAGTTTGATTTTGATGTTCGAGATCAGGTATTTGAAAAAGGTCATGAGCCCCATTTTATGCAAGCCCAGAATTTGGTCGTTTCTGTATTTCCATATATAATAAAATGCTCCTGAAATCATAAGCCTCCTAATGTAATTCTGGATGGGGTTCATATTCGCATGCTGCGCATTATTCCATTGAGTCAAGACTCCCACACACGTGTTTGAGTCAAATGCGATACCGCATCTCTTGGTAATAAGATTCCGATACCAGGATAGGGCTTCACAATGGGTGAAGATATGGTCAATAGTCTCCGGATAATTATTACAGAGCAAGCAAATCGGGTCCTGTACTATACCCCAGTTGTACAAATGCACCCTTGTACTTAATCTACCATGGTAGAGTAACCACATGAAGAAGGAATGGCACGGGATATGCCCCTTGAACCAAACCCAGTTTTTCCAAATGACCTCCGATCCTTGCACTTGACTGTCATACGCAGATTTGAGGGTGAATTTCCCACTTGGGGTGAGTTTCCAGTACAAAAGATCCGAGCTGAGATGGGAATGAATTTGCACATTAGGAATGTTATCCTATATATCGATAAGATTTGTGGATCGAGGTCTAGGAATACTCCAATTGCGATCAATGATAATGGCGTTGAGATGTATATGTTTCCCCAGGGGGTTCTCAAATCTGACATCCTCCACGAAATTGAGTAGTAGCTTTGGACCAGACCAAGGGTCGAGCCAGAGCTTGATGGTATCTCCATTTGCAATTTTATATCCAACCATTTGCATGCAAGTGTCTCGGACTGTGAGGAGGGCACGCATTGGCCATGGTGCGTGCCTAGACAGCTGGACTGACCAAATAGTGTCCGATTTTAGATACATCTCATGGATCCATTTGACCCAAAGAGAGTTTTTATCCTGAATTATATGCCAAATGTGCTTCGTGAAGAAAGCCCGATTAAGTTTTTCGATGTCCCTGATGCCAAGACCGCCAAAATTTGTGGGTTTTGTAATGTTGATCCAAGCTACTTTGGCCAGCCCCTTTCTCTGTCCCCGTGACCATAGGAAGTTTGCGAGGGCTGAGTTGAGTTTCAAGATGACCCCCGCAGGCAGTTTAATGGAGCTACACCAAAAATTAAGGAAAGTCTTGGAGACTTTCCTTACCTCTAACCCTAATTGCTCCCTCTCTCAAACCCTAGCCGCATATCCCTTCATGAGTGGCACCTAAATGATGTCTATTGCCGCCCCTTGCTTGGTTTAACACTTTGATATGCGAGAGCTCCTTCTCCCCTTGGTGTGAACAAGCAAAGGCAAGTGCAAAGGGACCCTTGGCACAACACCTCTTTCAACATCTTAATCACAAGCTTTTCCTCTCCTTCTCCTCTTGGCGCAAGGAGGGACAAAGCTTGGTGTCATAATCCCTTTTCTTCTTCTCCTAGGCGCATCTTCTTTGAAGGTGGTGCAAGCATAGAAGAGGGGCTGAAACTTGTCGGCAACATCTCCCTACCTCCTCTCTTAGCGCATCCTTTCTTCAAGGTTGGCACAAGGGATCAAAGGAGGACCATACGGCTTGGATCTTCTTCCTGAGGCTAGTACCAGGCCTAAAAGAAGAGGACTCAAGGAATCTATGTGAGTGAGACTACAGAGGACGCACACTTAGGCGCCTACCTTGACATCGTTTTGCATCTTGTTCTTAGGTACTTTCTCCTGTCATTGTGTCGACCCCCTCGCAAGAAATGATCCATTGGGTTTTTTGGGACCAGCCTATTTCGGGGATATGCTTCCGCTATGTCTATGTATTGATTGTAAAATTGTAAAAATATCTGATGCCTTGTATTTTTATAGTATTTTCTGATATCATTTTATTTGAAAACAAGGCATATTCTGATGCTTTTATGTAATATTCAGGTTTATTTACTTGCTTTGTTTGGAATCTTCACTTCTCCTTGTCTTTATGCAATTTCAGGTAAAATCACTCATTTCTAAAGGTTATTTGAAGATTCTAAAGCCATGGAGTGATTTCTAGTGATGAGATAAAGCTACACAAAATATTTTGAATCAATCAGAGCTTTCTTTGAAAAATACGGCCAGGTGAACCTCACGGGGTTCACCGGTGCTTTTGCTAATGACCGAAACTCACAGACTGCTTCACAGCCTGGTGAACCCCACGAGGTTCATCCATGATTCTTACTGGACAGTCTGACACCTGCTCGATTTTTGGGTGATTTTGAGCCTAATTGATGTCCAAATTTGGCAAGTGAGGACTTTTTGGAAAGCTAATTCGAAGGAGAACACAAAGAATATAAAAAGCCCTAATTTTTATTACAAATTTGGAGAGAAATCATGGGACGAAGTGGCTAGGGCGAGTAGGGTTGGCGACAAGGGCTTCCGGAGAGAATTTTAGGGCGATTTCACAACGGATCTTCACCAAACTTGGAGGAAATGTTCGCATCATCTTCTCCTACCTCTCCTTTATCTTTGTTTCTAGTTTTCTTTGTCGATTTGAGAGATTTGTGCAGATTTATATGACTTTTCTAGTTTAAACCTTTATTTGGGGCTCGAATGAAGCCCTTTGACTTGATCTATTGTATAAACTAAACTTTCTTGATGTTTTGAGTCTTATCTGAGCATATTTTATTTAGTTGTGCTTATTTCATAATATTACCTTGATTAAGTAATGTTGTGCGTTAGCAGACACGATTCACACCGAGAGGAGGATCGTGGCGGTGGAACCCCTAGATAAAACTTGTGAATCCATGACACGAGAGCACTTGGTTTTCGCTCGAGGGCAACATAATTTTCATAGAACTCATTGGGTTTATTTAGAATGATCCACCACGAGAGTAGGAGACCGTTCCGAATAAGCACCAGGGTGTACCACCGAGAGGGGGCATCCTGTAACTTAAGAAAGATTCCTTATGTAAAATGATAAACTCATGCATCCACTAAATTCCAGTTTAGATAGATCAATTAATGTGGTGAATCCCGTAGTCCTGATATCTCTCAATTAGACACCCTTCATATTTTTATCGTTGCTTTTCCTATTTTATTTATAGTTGTGTTAGTTTACTTTATTCCCAAAACACAAAAAATTGGATTGCTTAGCTTCTAAAAATCAGAATAGTTGGTACTTGACCTAGCTCCCTGTGGGATCGACAATCTTTTATATTACTTCGATAACATTGTGCGCTTGCGGTGCGTATCAATATCCCCAGGGTTTCCCAATAGATAGCTTCTCTCATACTAAATAACATTCCATCTAAGAGTGTCTCCAAGATTCCATACAAGGTATGGAGTGAGAGACGCTCGAACCTATCTTTTATTAGGATCTGGGGATGTGAGGCTTATGTCAAACGTTAGGATTCTAGCAAGCTGGAACCTAGATCTGATAAATGTGTATTTGTGGGGTATCCTAAGGAAACTAAAGGGTACTACTTTTATGTCCCTACCAAAAACAAAGTTTTTGTTGCTCGGGTGCTGTCTTTCTAGCGAAGGAATTTCTCATGAAAGAAGTCAGTGGGAGAAAGTTTGACTTGGACAAGGTCCAAGTGCAACCACAAGACACAGAGATGAAACCTAAGCCACATGCACTGGTTGCTGGGCAACGTGAGGCTCAGACACAAGTCCCACGTAGGTCTGGGCAACCTGAGAGGTATGGGTCGCTGCCGACCCAACACGATGGGATCTTCATCATTGAGGATGAACCTAGGACCTATGATGAGGCGGTCACTGGACCGGACTCCGAGAGATGGCTTGAGGCCATACAATCCTAGATGGATTATATGTCAGCTAACCAAGTCTGGGATTTGGTTGAGCTGCCTGATGGGGTAAAACCCATAGGCTATAAATGGGTCTTCAAAGGAAGACTGACATGGATGACAATATAGTTACCTATAAGGGTAGACTTGTGGCTAACGGATTCAGACAGGTCCACGGGGGTGGACTATGATGAAACCTTCTCTCCAGTTGCCATGATCAAATCTATTTGGATTATGCTTGCTATAGCCGCAGATCATGACTATGAGATATGATAGATGAATGTTAAGACAGCGTTCCTTAACGGGAAGCTGACAGAGGATGTGTATATGATATAACCTGATGACTTCATCCATCCTGCAGATGCCAATAAGGTATGTAGTCTTAAGAAGTCCATTTATGGATTAAAACAAGCATCTCGAAGTTGGAATCTTCGGTTTGATGATGCAAGGAGAGATTACGGCTTTATCAAAACCGAAGATGATGGCTGTGTGTACAGAAAATTCAGTATGAGCTTAGTGACTTTTCTGATCTTGTATGTCGATAATATACTACTCATCGGAAACGACATCCCTGGTCTTTAGTCTGTGAAGACATGGCTGGGGAAGTGTTTCGAGATAAAGGACTTAGGGGAGGCTGCCTATATCCTAGGCATGTGGATCTACAGGGATAAATCCAAGAGGCTCCTGGTCCTTAGTCTGAGCACCTACATTGTTAAGGTCCTAGAGAGGTTTAACTTGGAGCAATCAAAGAAATGATATCTTCTAGTGAGACATGGCTTTACTCTGTCAAAAGGCCAGTGTCCCATCACACAGGCTGAGAGAGATGACATAAGTCGAGTGCCCTATGCTTCGGCAGTAGGCTCGATCATGTATGCAATGTTGTGTACTAGACCAGATGTGGCTTATGCTGTGAGCATAACCAGCTGATACCAATCCAATCCAGCTCCGCAGCACTGGGTGGTTGTAAAGAACATCCTAAAGTATTTAAAAAGAACTAAGGATTTGTTCTTAGTCTATGGGGGACAGGAAGAGCTTAGTGTTCAGGGCTACACTGATGCGTCGTTCCAGTCTGACCCTGATGACTTCAGATCGCAGGCAGGCTATGTGTTCAAAATGAATAGAGGCGCTATATGCTGGAAAAGCTTTAAGCAATCCACCATTGCTAATTCTATAACAGAGGCTGAGTATGTCGTCGCTTTTGAGGCAGTCAAAGAAGTTGTTTGGATAAGGAAGTTCATTTCTGATCTTCAGGTAGTTCCAACTGCTGTGGATCCCATTGAGCTCTATTGTGACAACAATGGGGCTATTGCACAGGCAAAGGAACCACGGTCTCATCAAAAGTCCAAACATATACTCAGGAGATTTCACCTGATCAGAGAGATCATTGATCGAGATGATGTCAAGATTAGCAAAGTTGACACAGAGAATAATCTAGCAGACCCACTGACCAAAGCTTTGGCGCAGTAGAAGCATGATGGTCATGCCAGGGATATGGGGTTGAGATTTCTCAACCTTTAGGTCTAAGTGCAAATGGGAGATTGTTGGTGTTTATGCCCTAAGATCTAGTTTTGGTCTATCTTGTGTACTACTTGACATTGATATTACTTATATATCATTCTAGCATTGTCATTATTATGCATTATTTACATCTGTGATTGTGTACTCGCATGATAATGTCCCTAGAGACAGATTATATTTATGCTCAAACTCTTGTCCCTAGTTAAGTACCTGAGTGGACATGGGACAGCTCTAGTACATGTGAGATTGGTATATGGGCTGGTTAGGCACAAGGTACTGATGCAGACATATGGGTATATCAGTGGTAGATATACTGGACCGACCCGCTGTGAGGCAATGACTTGGTGTCATGAGTTATCCTCACAAGTGACAGGAGATGCATTAATCCCTTGATTTGAGGTCATTGACTCTTCTATATGGTTAGGGATATGCTTTGATACAACCTAACACCTCGTCGTAGTTGGGAGGTCATAACGATTGTCATTGAGCATGTCACGACTCATATGAGAAGGTCAATGGACAAATAGAGGATTTGCCCCTTCCCAAGGGAAGCTTGATATTCATGGGGCCCCTATGGTTTTATGACTGAAAGTGTATGGCCATACCCAGGTGAGAACCTGATTTAGTCATGACCATGAGATTGGGTGAAAATAAGTGGTGATACACTTGTCTAATTAAATATCAATCTGGCAAACAGACTATAATGCATCAGTACCTAATCTGGCAAACAGACTATAATGCATCAGTACCTAATCTGGCAAACATCGATATCCATTCTGATGACTTGGGTAACAGCGATGCACTGCTAGGTGCTACTCACTACTCGTGATGACTTTAATTCATCACTGCCAATGTCAGAGGAACCTACAGGGTCGCACACCTTGATATTCAAGTTCTCGTATTAATCAGGAAGCCTTATGATCGAGTTATTGGATAGCTTGGATCTATTTGGGAGATTTCATCAGCACTAATGAGCTTGATGAGATGGAAGAGACTTGTTGAAGCTAAATTTTATTTTTGGCAGGCTGACCCAAAATTGACTATAGTTGGTCACATTTGAGTTAGGGTTGCATTGGATTAGATCCAATGGCTTAATCAACTTGTGTAAAGAAGTTTGGGCTAGCTCATTACCCAATGAGACCCAATAACAAGTTGTCATGAAGAGTTAAGTGGACTTGAGGGTATAATGGGGAGAAAACTCACCCATTAGCACCTAAGGGCATAATGGGGAGGAGTTGGCGTAAGGTGCTTCATTAGGAAGCAATTGGCGCCTCCCCCTTCATCCTATGATGGGAACCTTGCTTCTAAGTTAAGGCTTGGGGCACATATGACTTGTAGGACTTATTTGGTAAGTGGCAAACGCATATGATAGATGGGGTGATGTTTATGGAAAAGGTTTGGAGTTTTTCCATACATCAAACCCTAATTGCTCTCCCCAAAACCCTAGCCGCATGTCTCTTGGTTGAATACCAATATAACCCTTGTCTTGCCGCCCCCTTGTAGATATATATGATAGTATATGCGAGAGCTCTTAAGAGATATAATTGGCGTGAGCAACTAAGGGGCAAGAGCAAGGGTCTTGGCGCAATCTCTTCCATAGCCGCAAGCATCTTCTCCTCCTTCTCCTCCCGGCGCAAGAGGAACAAATGATTGGCGGCATCATCTCCTTCCTTCTCATCCTTGGTGCAACTTTCCTTGATGGTGGCACAAGCATAGAAGAAGGGAACCAACGGCTTGGATCTTCTTCCCAAGGCTAGCACCGAGCGTGGAAGAAGAGAACTCGAGGGATCCGTGCATGTGAGACTGCAGAGGGTGCATACTTGGGCGCCTACCTCGACATCGCTCCGCTTTTGCTCTAGGTACTTTCTCCTCTCATCATGTCGACCCCCTCGCAAGAATAAGATCCATTGGGTTTTTAGGACTGGCCTGTTTCGGGGATATGCTTCCGCTGTATATGTAATGTTTATAAAAATTTATAAATATCCTCAGGGTTTCCCAACAGAAAGAGAATAGGATGCAAAGAGAGGGAAGCTCTTTTACTTGTACCTACGAAGAATACCTTGCCACCACCTCTTGAATTGTAGCCAATCCAAAGTGCTTTTCTCCCAAAGAAGCTTGCGCCTTCAAGGAGGAAGAAGGGCGCAACCTCTCTATGAGTTTGGCGGCTAGGTTGAGAGAGGGTGAGAAACTTTAGGGTGGCTAGGGTTGCTAGGATGAGAGATAGAGTATGCACCCCCAGCCCCCTGTATATATAGAGTTTCAAAGCGAGTATGCACCCCAGCCCTTGTTAAAAGTTAAGGCAAACATTAGACATTAGGGTTTTCATATGGAAATAATAAGTTCAGATTATAGTTACATATCAAGATAATTGAGCAGAGAATTGCTTTTGTAATAGATTCACAAATAAATGACAACTAGAACTCTATAACTCTATAAATCCAATAAAAGTATTTGAAACATGGTCATTAGATCCACTGCCAAATGAACTCCGGACCTTTCCTCTTACTCATTGGATCAAACTCATCACAGCCCATCATATTTCGCAAATTAGAAATTGGGAACTAACAATCCTCAAAGTAAATGTTATCCAGTAGGAAAAACAACCAAAATTAGAAAAATTCCAAACTATAGATTTATGTAATAAGAGATCTCAAAGCAGCAATTCAAATCCAAACATCGGACTCCTACATAATGTATACCAAGACTCAACATTGTCACACCTTAAGATGATTTTGCTTGAGTCAAACCTAAAATCACAAAGAAGTATCTTCTCTTCTCCTTGTAATTACACTTGAAACTGTACATGCGTCACAGAGGCAAACAGAACAACAGGCGATATACACAAAATTGTCCATAAAGCTCAAAGAAGGAAACAACTGATCTCCATTTTCAATCCTCATAGAAGTTGCTGAAAACAAAAGGTTTCCGACTTGGAAAATCAAATCACACGACCAAAAAAAAAAATCCAATCTATCGATCTGCCACTCGCACACAGAAAAGAAAAACAAATCTTTACAGCACTTCCACAGTCTTCCCTAATCAAGCTCCCAAAGGCAACTGCAAATAGCCAGAAAATAGCACACCAATCAGTAAATGATGACACTTTTTTCACTAATGACTTGTGGCCGCCATTAAAGGAAGCTAGCGGGTGGAGGTGCACATCAGAGTAAAGATTTCTGATGTCGTGCTTGACACCACGGTGAGGAGGCACATTCGGAAAGATCTTTGGATCAAAATGCAAAAAACTCAAAAATGAAGGGGAAATTAAGGTAAGGGCGTACATTGATCTTTTGCTAGGCGGCGACGACAATTGAAGGTGGCGGTGACGAGCTGAGCTAAAGACGAAGCTGGCAACTCGATGCGTATGATGGGCGAAACGAGTTTCAAGAGGCTGCCATTACTATTTGCTGGCAGCCGCTTCTCTTTTACAAAAGTTACCTTTGAGCAGCAGCCAACAAACAGTGCAGCTTCTCAATTTCCCACTAAGAAGCTGAATGCCAAACGGGTGGGCACGGGTGGGCTTCTCATTTTCGGTCACTTACAAACGCTAATACGCGCGGGAAGCCACCCTCGACGGCCCGAGTCACTGGCCATGTTTTTTGGTGGGCCATCGTCCGCTTCCCGTTGTCTTGCGCCACGGTCGGTAGACACAGTGACGCGAGTGCGTTAACCTAGTGCGTGAAAGGAACATCTAGCACGCTCTCTCTCTTCAGCTAGTTTTATCTCGTCTCGGGCAAACTTATCTCAACTAATGTACCTATATGTTAATTGGTTATTGCCTATTGGGAAGTCGCCTTTATCCATTAAAACATCGGGTGCATGACGGGTCTCGTTATCCTAGTAGTACAAAATGAAAACATTAATTCCTTACCCACTCTGAGAGAGAGATGCTACTATGAGCCCCTTTTCTTTTCTTTTCCTTGTTCGCATCGTTTGGCCTTTTCGTCTCGATTCCTCTTCCCCGGCTGCACTCCCGTCTTCGAATTCTTCTTCTTCTAATGCTCCTCTTGTCTCGATCCGAGCGATCACAGCTGCTCTGGTACGGTTTCCAGTAGCCTTGCTAGCTTGGCTCTCCTCCAGAGCGAGTTCGAGCCTCGGAGTGTGAGATCGTGGGCCAACTGGGCCATCAAATCGCAGCAGGATTGTGCGGAAGGAGGTGTAGTTCTCTGACCGTCGTATAAGGTGGATAGATTCATTATCGGTGAAGATGCTAGCTGGAGTTGGCACCCTAGGTTGCTAGGGTTACCGTTTACACCCACTCGAGTGAGTAGAATACTTTTTGTTTGACAAGCATTTAGGTGATTTTTGACTTGTTTTCTTCTCTTGATTCTGCAGAGTGAGCAGACCCTTTAGATCTATGACTTTAAAAGTCGGCCCAACTTTGTTTTTTTAGGTTCATATGGACAATAAAATGGTTGTGGTCTTTAAATCTGACACATCTGGCTTCTGATTGTAAATGCAAGGGAAGATTGATTTGAGAATAGTCTTATCTGCTGCAGTAGATACATAATGGACTGAATTTTGGTTTCTTGTGCCCCCTTATTTTTTTGGTTGAAGGGGACTGTGTTTCAACGCAAATTCTTGAACTCGTGGTCTGTTTTGCTTGTTATTTTCGGCATTGCAGTCAGATCTTAGTGTGGAAATGGTTTTTGATGCAAATATTTGCATTTGTGAGCAAATTTCTCTCTAAGTCAACTGCTTTGTTTGGGGTGTATGTGGGCATATTAACTATTTGAAGGCTTTGTTTTTGTTTTTGTGGGCGGTGGTACGTAGAACTTGCAACATATTAGGTCGAATAATGATTAAATAGGGGCCTTCTTTCCCTATAGCTTCTTATGCATTGTCTGCTAAGATCTTTTGTGACTGCTTAAAAATTAAGCGACCAATGAATGTGGTTTGTTTATTTTTTTTTGCTATTAAGACTATCTTCTCTTCTTGTCCCTTTTGTACAATTATCAGGAAATGCATTACAACTAATTCATGTTTCTGTATCGATAAAAATACATTTTATGCTATGTCAGGAGCTTTTCTTATTGCATGCTTGTTTCTGCACCTTGATAATGCTTGTCTGCGAATCACACATGAATCGGATCTTAGACGGTCATTCAGCCGCCTATATAAACTTATATTTCACTGTTTTACTACACGTTCCTGTTCCTATTAAAATGAACACCGACTTTGGAGTACCCATTTCCTTGCCTCAGGCTCCTTCGTGTTCAGTGTAGAGTCTCTTTGCTATCGATTGCAACTTATGGTTGAGGCTGTTACTTGAAGCAAGCAAGTCTTTCTTTGGAACTTGGAGTTCTGTAACTTCAAGTAACATAGAATTCTTCAATCATAATGCCTACGGTGTGGGGAAAATCTTCATCTAGGGATGTGAAAAAGAAAACCATGAAGGAAAATTTAATTGATACATTTCATAGATTCATAAGCCCAGCTGAACAGAAAGGAAGTTCCAAGTCAAAGAAGATTCAAAGGCATAGCAGTGATATAACATCAGAGAAGGGCTTCAGATCAAGAGCAGAATCACGATCTACATCGCCCTCTTCTCAAGTGTCTCGTTGTCAAAGTTTTGCAGGTAGACCAAATGCCCAGCGGCTTCCTCTTCCTGATATACACACTGGAATTACTCGTACACCCTCTGAAGTATGTATTTCAAAGCCAATCTTGGAAAAGCGTGGGAAACCACCATTGTGCTTGCCACTTCCAAGGCCTCATCACATCCCAAAAGGACTGGATACTGCTGATCTTGATGGAGAATTGGCTACTGCTTCTGTTTCCAGTAATTGCTCTATTGATAGTGATGACCGAGGTGATTCTCAACTTCATAGTCCTGTAGGCAATGATCTTGAGAATAGCAACAAAGCTGTTATAGACAATCATTTCAGGTGTGTACCTACGATTCTATGAATGCCATCTGCATTCTGGGTTTCCATTTGTGCGCATTCTTGTTTCAATGTCAGTGTAAACTCATGCTTTGTTTCCTTTTTGAAGTGCTACGCGTAAGGATCGACTTTCTTCTACACAGAGGAGCCCAAGGGAGATGGCAAAGCCAACAAGCTTGTTCTTTGGAAACCAAATCATATCTTCATCACCTCTGTGGAGTGTTCCTAGTAATTGTAGATCTAATATGCAAACTCCTCGGTGTGGTGCTTTTGGAAGTGCCCCAGACAGCTCTATGTCAAGTCCGTCTAGAAGTCCAAGCAGGGTTCTGTGTGCTGAGCAGGTTCAAACGTCAGCTTATTGGGCAACAAAGGCCAACAATGATGTAACTTTTGTTGGATCTGGCCAGTGTTCCAGTCCAGGTTCAGGGCAGACTTCTGGGCATAATTCAATGGGTGGAGATATGTTGGGCCAGTTTTGGCAGCATAGTAGAGGTAGTCCCGAATGTTCTCCGTTACCTAGCCCAAGAATGACAAGTCCTGGTCCTAGTTCAAGGATACATAGTGGAACTGTCTCCCCATTGCATCCACGGGCAGGAGGAACTGCACCAGAATCACCTACAAATCGTCATGATGATGGGAAGAAGCAAAGCCATAGATTGCCACTACCACCAATAAATGTTTCTCGCAGTTCTCCATTCTCTCCAAATAATTCAACAACAACTACTCCCAATTCTCGTAGTCCTGGAAGAACAGATAACGCAGCAAGCCAAGGATCTCGATGGAAGAAGGGAAAATTGATTGGTCGTGGCACCTTTGGACATGTTCATGTTGGTTTTAACAGGTAATATCTTGCTATTATAGTACACGTCTCAACTTATCTGCTTAGATATATTGCATATTTGACTATGTTGGTGGACCTGCTAGCATACACAAATTGGTTTGCGGGAAACTTCATTATTATTGTGATTATAATTATTGGATAGGTTATTTTCAAAATGAAATTTATTTCATTTTATGTGTTGCTATAGATAGACCTTTGTGTGCATCATTAAACTTGTAAATTTTTTATATCACGGTTTTTAAAAGTTCTGGACATGATGAGTTTATGAAGAAATGGTTTCTGCCGAATACAAGAAATTCCACTCATTTTGTTTTGTATAGAATGACGACCAACTGGGTAATTGAGAAAGGTGGAAACATTTTGTTTTGTATAGAATGACAACCAACTGGGTAATTGAGAAAGGTGGAAACTGGGATATCGAAAAGAAAAGGGACAGTAATAGTTGAAAACAAAAGAAGGAATATGATGAAGTGGCAGCCCTTTATGACAACATTACCATGCTATGATTTGGGAACATATAAAACATTATAAAATGAGCCAAATCTAAAAGATGAATGATTCTCTCATTTTGCAACCTTATTCCATTTGAGGCAAGTAATGTGATAAATAATATCTTATTATTGACAAAAAAAAAGAAGATTGCAACGAAGAAGGAGATAATTCATTCTAGAGTTTTCATTAACAAATAACAAACTACTTAAACTATAAGTATATATATTGGACTGGGCAAAATTTGAATTGTTAGTAAGGGGATGCCTCCACACTCAAGTAACCCATTAATCATTGTCTTGTTTACAAATCCTTAAAAGGATAATATGTGGGATAAAGTATCTCAAATAAAATTAATGAGCATAAGAACAAACAAAAAGATGATTTATTGAAAGCTTTTGGTATATAGTTGGCAAAAGGTATTAAAAATTGGTCCGGGTGGCATGTGGTGGTCTGGCTTTGTACCGGAACTATGGGTACTAGTACTAGTTCATTACCATATATATTATATGTAATATATTTTAGTGGTACCGATTGATGTTGTTGGTGCTAATTGGTCCAATAGTGGGTTTGTATACCAGTATTTAAAACTTGGCATTCCCAAGGGCACATGCATGAATCAAACTAAAATCATGAATAAATAAATAGGAACCACTAGCAATTCTTGTGGTAATATATTGACATAAAGAGTGGAAAACAAATTGAACAGTTATGCAGGGAGAAACTCAAGAGGCAATAATCCTTATGATACCTAAAGAGAGTATATAAATTGTACAATGAACTAAGTGTTGTTAGTGTTGTACTTAGGCATTAAGACAATGAAATGCCTAGTCTAGAATGTTTTGTTTTTGCTTTATAAGATCAATGCTATTAGCATTGAGGGATTATAAAAACTTAACTTATTTCACTTGTCTTGAAGAATAACATAGCACTTATAAGAGAACAATCATCCTATTTGAGATTAAAAAGTTCTTTATAAAACATGTAATTGTGTACCACATTCTTCTCAAGAGAATAGATTTTGTGTTGATGTGGTTAAGAGGAACGGTACTTAACTTTACATATGAAGTTCAATGTCATTTAAGAGCCTGATAAGTACATAACTCAAAACTTACCAACGGCATTGGTAGCATCCTTGACATATGGATGATGGGAATTAAGAGTTGAAGTTTCGTTATGAATAGAGGAAGAATTGAAGTACTCTTGCATAGAGAATATAGGTTGTACATTTAGTAGTGATGTAAAGATGAGTCATGGAAAAAAAAAATCTTAAGAGGTGAGAATAAAAATCTCAAAATTGAGCCCAATCTAGCTAAAAATCAACCCAAAAATCTTGATTTTTTATATTAAAAATTGGAAAAAAGAATCTAAGATGATTTGGAATTTTAAGAGTCCCTCGGAAGTTAAAATTTTAAAATTTGTAAATCCAGAAAAACTCAAAAACCTGAATCTTGAAAATCATAACCTTATAAAATCTGAAAAAACCTAGCTTACAAAATTAAAAATTGATTGTCTGTATAAAATTCAAAAAAAAATATATTTTAATATATTAATAATACAAAAACAAAACATATAAATCACTTGAAAATACTAGAATCCAATGTTTTGATTTTTGGAATTCAAGTTAGACCTAAACTTGAACAATCTGAAAACCTAATCCCAACTTATGACCGACACCAGCTGTAGTCTTTGTTGCCCTAAGCTTAGAGAGAGATGGGTACTGAGACCGCAAGAGGGAATACGAAGGAACATCATGGTAGCATAAGAGAGAGAGAGGAGAGGGCAGCATGAGAGAGAGAGAGAGAGAGAGAGAGAGAGAGAGAGAGAGAGAGAGAGAGAGAGAGAGAGAGAGAGAGAGAGAGGTGGAAAGGAAAGGGCATAAGTGACTAGGATTTGGGGGGTGGGTTTGCAAGGGTGATGGTTGTTATAACCTTAATTTTTTATATAATTAGATTTATTTAAATTTTAAAATTTAAAATTTTCTATAAATAATACCCTAATCCTCCCTTAATTTATAAATATACCCTAAAATTTTAAACCTATTCATTAATCCTAATCCTCTCTCTCTCCTCACGTGCGCCGAAGCCGCTCCCTTGTTTTTCCCTTCTTCCTCGCTGTCTCGTGCCGCTTCTCCGATCGAGTCTTCCACGTCAGCCACAGGTGAGTGCATTCGGCGGCACTATGAAGAAGTGCCGGCGGCCACCTTGTTCCTCCTTAGCAAGGTGTTATTCGTCCGACAAGATTTCAAACGTGTGCGAGAGGATCAGCGGCGGCGACAAAATTTTTCTGCATCGGCGGAAGTGGAAGCAGTTTCTTCCTCTTCCGGCGGTGGATCCTTCTCCTAGCGCCTGCCTCAGTCTTCCTTGGTAGCTCCTCCTATTCTTGGCATACATCCAGCACATGCGGCGGTGTTTCCTTGCAACGCTTGCGTTGGCAGTTACCTTGGACCCTTTTCCCCCTTCTAGCACTAGAAGCTTCGTCTCCTTCCTCTCCAGGCGCCGGTGATCTTCCTCCATCAAGCGAACGAAATGAACGAATTTGTCCGCGTCGAGCTTTCGATAGAGGTAAGTTTTGTTTTTTTATTTAATTTAATTTAATTTAATTTATTTTTCTATTAATTATGTTCCTAAGAATAAATTTGTAAAACCTAATTTTTGTTATTGTTATCTTGGGGGAAATTTGCATGATAGTTAATTTGGGATAAATTTGATCTAAATAGGAAATTAGGGTTGAGGGTAATATTATGGATTGATGCATATGATAGATAATAATGGATAATTTATTTAAATTATTCAGTTGAGAAGAGGAGGTAATTGAGCTTTCAAAGGAATTCGGAATATCAACATTTAAGGTATGAATTATTCCCTATTTCTTTGTTATGGTGTCAAGGATATGTATGATTCGTTACTTATTCTTTTGATTTGATATTAGATGCATATATTAGAATTGATTGACACCAATATCTATTTGATTCGTCTACTTTGTTTTTAAAATTCGATTGACCTCATTTATTTTGTTCATTTGGTCATATTTTATTTCTGTATACATGGTTAATAAATATATTTTGAGATATTTGATATGTAGACGTGGTGGAACAGTTGTGCATGACTTAATAACATAGAATCACAACTGTTCCACCATGTCAACATATCAAATATCTCAAAATATATTTATTAACCATGTATACAGAAATAAAATATGATCAAATGAGGTCAATCGAATTTTAAAAACAAAGTAGACGAATCAAATAGATATTGGTGTCAATCAATTCTAATATATGCATCTAATATCAAATCAAAGGAACAAATAACGAATCCTACATATCCTTAACACCATAACAAAGAAATAGGAAAAATTCATACCTTAAATGCCGATATTCTAAATTCCTTTGAAAGCTCAATTATCTCCTCTTCTCAACTGAATAATTTAAATAAATTATCCATTATTATCTATCATATGCATCAATCCATAATATTACCCTCAACCCCTAATTTCCTATTTAGATCAAATTTAACCCAAATTAACTATCATGCAAATTTCCCCCAAGATAACAATAATAGAAATTAGGTTTTACTAATTTATTCTTAGGAACATAATTAATAGAAAAATAAAATAAAATGAATTAAAATAAATAAAACAAACAAATGAAACTTACCTCTGACGAAAGCTCGATGTGGGCGAATTCGTTCGTTTTGTTCTCTTGATGGAGGAAGATCACTGGCGCGAGAGGGAGGAGACGAAGCTTCCGGTGCTAGAAGGGGGAAAAGGGCTGCCGGTGTCGAGAGTAAAGTGGAGGCGGGGGGCGCTGTACACGCACAGCCACACGTGGACGTAGCGATGTCTGCACGCGTCGCTGTAAGGGAACCGCCGGCGCAAACGTTGCAAGGAAACACCGCTGCCTGTGCTGGATGTATGCCGGAAATAGGAGGAGCCGCTGAGGAAGACGGAGGCAGCCGCTAGGAGAAGAAGCCGCCACCGAAAGAGGAGGAAACTGCTTCCACTCGCCGATGCAGAAAAATTTTGTCGCCGCCGCTGATCCTCTCGCAGATGTCCAAAATCTCATTGGATGAATAACACCTTGCTAAGGAGGGAATGAGGTGGCTGTCGGCACTTCTTCCTGGTGCCACTGGATGCTCTCACCTGTGGTTGACGGGGAAGACTCGATCGGAGAAGTGGCGCAAGATAGCGAGGAAGAAGGGAAAAACAGGGAGCGGCTTCGGCGCACGTGAGGAGAGAGAGAGGATTAGGATTAATGAATAGGTTTAAAATTAGGGATAGGTTTAGGGTATATTTATAGGGAATTAAGGGAGGATTAGGGTATTATTAATAGAAAATTTTAAAATTTAAATAAATCTAATTATATAAAAAATTAAGGTTATAACAATGGTGGCACTATTGGGGGTGAACTAGGGGTTTAGATTTTACTTTGAGACTGAGTTGAGTGAAAAGATGCATTATTATTATGAAAAGAGTGTTTTTAGGTCTTGTCAAGATTAAGGCTACTAAATGGAGAGGTACGGACTAAATTCAAAAATATTCTTATACTTGCTCCTTTCTCGGTATAAATTGGTAAGTATCCTTCTGTAACCAAACTGACTTTAGTTGTTCAGATGTAAAGGGCATAAACCGTGTCATAAGAATACTGTACAGGCATATGTTTAACTTAATTAAACATATGAAAAGGACCTGAATGCTTCTCTGGCACATTTGTTTTCATATGGACATGAACATATAAAGACAATGAAAAGAGGAAACAAAAACTCTGAGTTTATTCAAGGAAAAGAAGATTAAAAGATAAAAAAATTGCAAATATATGGTTACTATGGTATCAACCATGTGATGTGACTCTGGTGTTTGGTTGAGTTTGATATTTTTGTCATTAATCATAGCTCCACTTCCTCAAGATAATCACAAGCATTAGTTTCTAATTACACAGTGCACATTTTTTCTGCTCATAATCTACTTTCAACTTGCATAAAATTACTATAGAGAATTAGAGATCTTTTCTAATTAAAGAAACCGCAGTTGGAATTCTGAAATACATATTAATTCTGAAATTCAGATAAAAGACCTCATTTTGTTGCATTGACTTCCGGTCAAAATTTTCCCATTTAATCTGAGAATTTGGTCAGTGAAATTTTCCATCTAATTAATGACCACTGTTTTTTTGTGATCTATGTGAAAAGTTGGACATTTTGGTTGTAACGTTAGTGTCATATATTATCCATTATAATCTCCATTTCTACCATGCCTCCTTAAATCAAACATTTTGATATGCACCAAAGTCTGTTTTTTTTGTACTTGTCCATTGGGTGCTGATATTTGTTCATAACGTAATAAGCTAAGGTAATATTAGGGTTTAGAAATGAAATAACAGTTACCTCTTTATACCTTACTGAAGAATGCAATACCTATGAACTAGCTGTCCTGAATACAAACACCAGTGATATTTTTTTTTGTTCAAAAGTAGTTTTCTATGACCAGTTGCTCTTGTCATGTAAATGATATCATTATGATGTATACTAAGGATATCTTTAAGGTTAACGAAAACTGAAACTGGGGAAACATATATAGATTTGATATCTCAGCTGTTGTCATACATGACTAGGAACCACTACTCTGATGAAGGCTTTGTTGTTGCATAAAAACTTTAATTAGAATGTTGAAATCGAAACAATCTGTATTCACCTTATCTTGGAAACAAAGTTATTCTTTTTTATCAAGACCACTTCATCAAACTTTTTCATATTCATGTTTGTTCATGATTTTCTTCTTGATAGTCATGCTCTTTATTTATCAGACTATGGACTATCTTTTACTAGCTGCAATTTTATTCTATTTATTTCACTGATTACAGTGAGAATGGTGATATGTGTGCAATGAAAGAGGTTACGCTGTTCATGGATGACACAAAGTCAGTAGAATGTGCAAAACACTTAGGGCAAGTGAGTACCTTTATCCTGCTAAAGATACTACAAATACCTCTGTAGTCTATACATTATATTAATTTATCATCTTTCAATCCCTTTTTTACCTTTTCTCTTTTTTTGACAGGAAATATCTCTCTTGAGTAGGTTGCGCCATCCCAATATAGTCCAATATTATGGCAGTGAGATGGTATTGTTTATTTTCCTGAGTATGGAATAGGAGAATTCTATTTTTAATTAGTTACTTTTGTTGGTTGGGTTTATGAACATTATTAATCCACTCATAACAACTCATTGTTTTTGTTGTCTCTACACCGTTTAATCTATTTGAACTTTGTCCAAAGTATTGATATATACTAGTCAGTACAAGCTCAATATTAATATCGTATATACGAATTGGTATTGACTGCCACAAATCGGTTGTACTCAATATTAATATCGTATATACGAATTGGTATCGATAGCCACAAATTGGATCAGTATAGACCAATACTTAAAACCTTGTATTAGATTAATAATGTAACAATAAAGTTTATATTTATTCTATTTCTAGATATAGGTATATTCCTATTGGTTTGAAATATACATTTTTTATAAATTGAGATCATGAGTAAATATGTGCCTATTTATTGAATATTAGCAAAGAATTAAGATCCAGGGGTAGACTTGCTTATTCTTGAAAAACTTGATCTACTGGTAGTATGACTTTCATATCTTAAAATTTAATGAACATTTTCATGTGAAACTTTTTTTTATTAATCAAATATGATCATATATGACCTCAAATATCTGTGAAATAAGTTCAATATTAATCATATATGATCTCAATGTTATTTTCAAATTCTATGCATCAATTAACTTATTTTTAATACTAGTCTATATTAGTGTACTAGTTCATGGGCTTCTCAGGCATGATCTTGATTTAACCTACCCATTAGGTACTTTCTCACTTGTCTTGTAAGCCTACAAATAAGTAAAATAAGTTTTGAGGTGTTTGGAGTTTAGATTTAAATGAAAGTAGACCTATACTCTTAGGAAACATTTTACTATACTAAAGTCTTAGTAGAAGCCCTAGTTATATCTATATTGAAAGTTGGTCTTTAGAAGGGAAGCGGAGCATAGCATAACAACGAAATAGAAGAAAAAGAAGAGCATGTGGTACATGTATAATATAATATAGTATATTTAATGCTCCTATGTTGTGGTATTATGTGTAGGTACTAACCAATATGTACTAGTTCAATAGTAGATCGGTAGACTGATATAAATCAGTATTTAAAATCTTAAATAGTATTTAGACATCAACTTGCTTAGTAGATTGACTTGGCTCACTATCTCATGGGCGATTGATGATACAATTGGAATGTGCATGAGTATTGCGACCTTTTGCATCTTTCATAGCTTGGTTGCAACTAAGATGAACTGCTCTCAAATTTAATGGATCTTTTCTCCTTATAGTTCATTAAGACATTTGTTTTGTTTTGATGGAGTTAATTTCTTACTTCTCTTTTGACATTGGGACTTTGTGTACTATCATAGCTTGGCTGTGATATTTTGCCCTCAAATTTAGTGGATGTTTTTTGCTTATAGTTATATTAGATATTTGTTCTTTGTTTTGATGGATTTAAAATTTTCTCTTTTGATATTAGTATTGTTAGAATATGTAATAGAGTTAGGGTTAATATTGTTAGAATATGTAATAGAGTTAGGGTTAATTTAGTTATATTAGTCTATTAGGGTTTTATGTACTACCCTCTATATATAGAGGTGATATCTATTGTGTAAGCTCAATCAAGTCAATACAATGTAGTCATTAGGGTTTTCCCCCTTTCTCTCCTCTCTTCATCTCTTCTAACATGGTATCAGAGGAGGTTACTCACGCCGCTGCCACCCATCTTTCTGTTCCAGCCGCTTCCACTACTTCTGAAGCTTCCATCAGCAGCCCTGTTTTCCCCTGTTTCTACATTCGCGTCTTCTCCCTCAGCAGCCGTGTGCACTTCTGGTGGTGAGATCGTGTGCGGCGGCAGCGGAAGGGAGTGCCAGCGACTTCTACGTTTTCCGTTCGTGTGCAGCGCCGCCTCCACCTTTCTCCCCTCTTTTTCCTCTGCCGCCGCTAAAAATCTTTTGCTGCCACTGAAGTGTCTATAGCTGCTTCCGCCGACGCCTGTGTTGTCGAGCGCCTTCCGCCGAAGCCCTTCTGCGTGCTTCTTTTTATACGGAGATCCCTGCTCTACCCCTTCAAACATCGATGGCAACGTCTGCGGCAGAACCCTAGCCATCTGACCTCACCGCCTTGCTCGCCTCCGCATGAAGATGTTGTTAATGGTGGTCGTTTCCGCTGCTCCACCTGCCATTTCCAGGCGTCTTCTTTGAATGGTGGTCAAGCGGCGCTCGATTTCTGGCGGCCACTTCTTCAGTCTTCTTACCTTGATGCCTCGAATCTCTTCACTTTTTTCGATCAACGAAAACTTCAGGCAGACTCTTTCTACCGCCTTCTTCTTCCGCCGACGCAGTTTGCTGTCTTGAAGCTTCCATATTGGTCTTCTATAAGCTGATCGCTCTCTACAATAGTTTGCGTCACTTTCTATGATGCCTTATGTTGCTCTCTACGACGCCTTACGTCACTCTCTACGACAGCTTGCATCACTCTTTATGAGGCCTTATGTTACTCTCTACGACAGCTTACTTGTGACCTGTGTTATTGTCTTCTTCTGGTACTTGTCTTTGAATTAGGTTGTTGTTCCTTTTATTATGTGCAAGCTGGAGTATGTTCCAACTTGAGGGGTTGAGGGAAGTGTTAGAATATGTAATAGAGTTAGGGTTAATTTAGTTATATTAGTCTATTAGGGTTTTATGTACTAACCTCTATATATAGAGGTGATATCTATTGTGTAAGCTCAATCAAGTCAATACAATGTAGTCATTAGGGTTTTCCCCCTTTCTCTCCTCTCTTCATCTCTTCTAACAAGTATGTCATTTCTTCTCATGTTTGCTCAAGGATGAGTTATAGTCTTTATTATGTGTTGCATGTGTATACTCGAGAACTTGACTATGTAGGTTTAAGGTTTATGCTATTTTTGTTAGAAACCCTAGGCTATTTTAAAATTTAAAATAATAGCGGAAGAGATAGTCCAAAATAGGTTTTTCACAAAAATAAAGAACGGATTAAGTCTTACAAGAGAAACCACCGGATGTGTAAGAGATAGATACCTTATCAAGCGTGCAAAGGGGTGGGTGATGATGACGTTGGGCATGCATGAGAGTGTCATGTGCAATTGCGTACACCTAGGCTCTTCGAGAGCCCTCTGACTCTACGCCTAGTACTAGCCTCGGGAGAAGAGATTCATGCCTAAGGGAGAGCTCCACTCGATGCCAATCTTCAAGGAAGAAACACCCAAGTGATGTTAAGCCGGTCATGACCTTGCGCCAAGGGATGAAGCTTACGCCAAGGATGAATTCCCTCTTCACTTGTCATCCTCTTCAACTTGTGCCAAGGAGAAGGCGCCAAGAAAAGGACTTCAAGAGGGAAGAGTGGTTAGGGTTGATGGAGCAGAACTTTGGGCGGCCAGAGCGGCCAGAGTTGCCATAAGAGCGAACACACAATGCGCTTAGCCCCAAGTCTTTATATATAGAGGAATAGAGGTAGGTTTCATCACTTAAGACACGAATAAATAAATAAATAAATTTATTATTTGAATATAAATATATTTAATTAAATATGGGCCTTGCCCATGGACGCCACTAAATTTCACTAAATTAAGCCAATAAGCCACTGAATTAAGTCAGTGCATTCTCTATTACTTGACCTAGGGGTGAGCATAATTCGGTTTTTACCGAATTTACCGATCGGTAAATCGGTAAATCGGTAAATCGGTTCGGTAATTTCGGTTTCGGTTTTCGGTTCGGTATTTATTTTTATGTAATTCGGTTTTCGGTTTTCGGTTCGGTAAATAAAATTTCGGTTCGGTAATTTACCGATTTACCGATATATATATTAATATATAAAAATAAATTTTTATTTATTAATCTTTAATTTTTTATCGGTAATTTACCGATTTACCCATCGGTTTTTACCAATCGGTAATATTTTAATTAGATAATATTTTAATATTTTAATAATTTTTTTAATAGATTAATTATATAATATTTTAATATTTTTTAATCGGTAAATCGGTAAAATCGGTAATTTACCGATTTACCGATCGGTAATTCGGTAATTTACCGATCGGTAAATACCAAATTCGGTATCGGTTCGGTAATAGGTTTTTCGGTTTCGGTAAATCGGTTTTCGGTAAATCGGTTTTCGGTTTTTCGATTTTTACCGAATGCTCAGCCCTAACTTGACCTGCCGACTAGGTCCCTGTCAACTGAGATCAAATGTGGTCAACCATAGGTCAACCAGTGGTCAATAGTTCTAAAATTTACATCTAGCTCTATGTGAAGTTCTCTATCTTATCAGACGCATCTACGATGCATTAATCTCCCAAACTGATCCAAATCATAACATGATTCGATTTAAGACCGCTCGATCAATATAAGATCTCGAGTGTCTAGGTGTGCGACCCTGTAAGTTTTTCCGACGTTGGCAGTAATTATCTAATGATTATTTATTCTTGTACTATAGTCTCTTTGCCAAATTGATATTCTAATTGGATAAGTGTGTCACACTTGTTTAATCCAATCTAATGGTCATGACTAAATTAGACTTTTACATAGGTATGACTATATATACTTTCAGTCATATATCCATATAGGGCCTATGGATATCAAGTTTCTATTTAAGGAAGGGGGCAAATCTTCTCTTGGTCAGTTGAATATCTCATATGACTTATGATATACCACATGTCAATTTTTATGATCTACTAGGGTAAGACATTAGGTTATACCAAAGCATACCATTTACCATATAGAAATGTCACCTACTTGAAGTTGAAGGACAAGTGCACCTCTGTCACATGTGAGATTAACTTGTGACAACAAGTTAATTATCACGATGGGTCGGTCTAGTATATCCATCCTGATATACTCATATGCTTACGTTAGCATTCCGTGCTCAATCAGCGCATATACTTGTCTCTTGTGCATCATAGCTGTTCCTTATCAACTATGATACTCGATTGAAGACAAACTTTGAGACTAGATAAAATCTATCTCCAGAACATATATGCAGTCACATATGTATCAAAAGCATAACAATGATAATACCAAGATATATATTAATATCAAGTGAATGTAATACAAAGGTCACCACCTCCATCTCATTTGGCTTTATTGTTTGTGCTAGTGTTGATTTTTTCCTCACTCAAGTCATTTTGTACCTCACTATGCATACATATATTAAAGAGAGAGGTCTTATTTGAGAGTTGACTTTGTCTGAATTGGCTAATTGTTATTGCATAGTTGTGGCCGTAGCAACTATTTATGAGGTGTTTGGTAAACTGCCTTGCATGAGTGCTCTAGAAATGCTGTTTATAATTTTATAATTAAGTTCGAGAAAAAAAGATGGACTTATAACTTATAATTTAGAAATAGAATTACACAATTAATTTTTATAAATTACATATCATGCATATTTTTTTAAAGAAATGAGAAAAATATAATATAAACTAATTTTGTGACATTATTAAACTAAGGCAAATCTGAGTGCGAAGCCCCTCCATAAGCATTGAATTTTTATTATCTCCATAGAAAATATAATAACAAATATAATATAAACTAATTTTGTGACATCATTAAACTAAGGCAAATCTGAGTGCGAAACCCCTCCATAAGTAATGAATTTATGGTATTTCCACCATTGTAATGAATTTATGGTATTTCCACCATTGTTTCATTTGCTTCACTAGATGATGACATTTCTAGTGGTTTGACACATCCGGTTTAGGTCAAGCTTGATTTATGCTTGTTTGAGCTCAATTGATTTCTAGCAACTCAAGTTGAGCTTGGTGGGGGCACATATCCCATCTTACAATACGCATGCATGGGGAAGCGAGTTATCCATGTGCATGCGAGTTGCGGGATTAGATTGGCATCAATGCTCAATCACACTAAGTGCAGTGTGTGGTGAGGGGAATGATTGCTACTGAAGGGGGAACTTGTCAAGTACCCCAAGACACCTGGGAAGACTCCTCATGACTTGAAAAGAGCTCAACATCACTACTGCACAAAACTCACAAGTGGACTCATGGCCACGGCCGTGAATCTATCGGCCACCAAGCAGAAGACTGCGTTTCTAGCCCAGTCGACATTCACGGGCCGTGACCCAGCCGTGAATTTCTCGGCGCCTAGCCAGATTTTAGTATTTCCAACCGGGCCTACTTTCACTGGACTCGGCCTTAGCCGTGAAAGTCTCGGCGCATTCCAGACAATCGGCGAAATCTGCCCAGACATTAATGGGTCGTGAATCTCTTGGCGCCCTGCCAGACTTCAACAAATCCAGCCCAGCCTGTGTTCACGGGCCGTGAAGGACTCACGGCCACGGCCATGAATCTCGCGCAAACTTAGAAAATGCGGGTACTATTCATGGGGAAGTGTTCCCGACCTAGCTCCCATGCCCCAGACCCGTTAGTGGGGATTGTTAGCTCGTTATCCGCCTCAACGGAGCTGGTTTGTCCAATGAATTTCTCAAGTTTCCCGACGAGGCCCCCTCAAGACTCGAGCAATGACCACTACAATAATCGCCTGCGCAAAGCAGCCCGAGAGTCGGCTAGCACTGTGTAGAATCAGCCCACAATAAGTAGGTTTTACTGCTTCATCGCGGCCTGCTCGGAGATTGTGTAGAGTGTCACAACGGCCCGGTCAAAGGCCCAAGGTCCTCAGCCAATGCGCCAGCCCCCTAAAGGTTCCAACTTCTTTAGTTGGTAGCCCGTACTTTATTCTAGTTAAGATTTTATTCCTACTTTTGGTGTGTAAGAGGGTAGTTGGCTTTCCCAACAACCCCTCCCTCTTGTCTTTGGTGTGAAGCCTTGCCCTCTTCATCTATAAAAGAGGGTGGGCTGCTAGCATTGTTTTTCAGTTTTTGTTGTAGTCGCTTCCCCCACGCGAAGCCTTGGTCCAACATTAACTCCAAGGGAGCTATGAATGAGGTTGTAGTCGCACCTAGCATTGTTTTTCAGTTCTTGTTGTAGTAGTCACTTTCCTCACGCGAAGCTTAGGTCCAACATTAACTCCAAGGGAGCTATGAGTGAGGTTGTAGTCCCGCCTAGCAAGGTTCGACCACTCTTGTAACCCCTCCTTTGTACTTTTCCTACATTTGCTCTTCAATCAAAAGAGCTAGGGTGACACAAACTCACCCCCGTCGCCTTTCTCTTCCAACTTGTGTTTGTGCATCGATTTCCCCTTACTCCGACGGACGAGCAGGAAACCCCGTATGCGGGCTTGCCGGTATTGCTCAAATATGCATCTTGACATGACGTTTTTATCGGTTTTCTCCGGGATTCCCTCTGATGCGTTTTCTTCTTCCCTCGTCTCAAGAGCCTCTCACAGCTTTTTGCATTATTGTTCCACCACCCTTAGAGTACTAATTTAAGGATCAACTCTCCCAAAGTTCCATATCAACGAGGGAGCTCACCGATTCGATAGACTCGAGTTCGTAGCATACGAAGTGAGGTGTAGCAGCAGGGGTGACAATGATCGATCGCTGGTTAATGTAATGACATTTCAGCAAGCTTGTGAGCAAACAACATGAGTTTGCATGCATGAACAGCTTTTTTCATTGTTTGGTTGCATTGCATAATCGCCAAACACCGCTTAACCTGCGGTTGCTATTATAAAGACCCACTACCACTGATGCAGCTTGGCCAAACAGGGCCTTAGTGTTCATACTCATTGATTGCAGATGAAGGATCAATTGGAGCTCTTGTTTTTTTTTTCTGTTTTAGTGAAATTGCATTCTTTATTGCTACATTTTCCATTTTGTCCCTTGCATTGGTGATGGTTGCAGTTGATCTTTTTTGCTTAGATGGTTGTTTAGATACTTGTTGAGAACATTGAGATTGAGAAGATTGTCATTGCAATTGTGTTCGGCTGGGTGCAATATGATGGGAAAAAGAAGGTAGAATTCAAAATAGAGGTGCTAGATACAAGCTTTCCCTCAACCGGTAGCTCCGGTGAGTCAAGTTCCACAAACATCCAAGCTGATCCCCTTGCCCTAGCCCCCATTCCCTTTATTACACATATTCTCCCCCCCCTTACTAACTTGGACTGGGCCCTACTGGGCCTACACGGGCCTAGCTGTCTCAACCTTACTTCGCCGCGTATAGACCCTCCACACGGGGGCCTGATATGGTTCCATAACATTACCTCCCCCATGGGAAGTAGCCTTGTCCTCAAGGCTATTACAAAATTGTAGAAATTGCTCGTGTATGATCTCCGCATCCTCCCACGTCGCCTCCTCGATCGGCGTAGACGTCCAGCGAATTAACCATTTCTCTTTGTCCGTGTCGCCCTGAACAATGCTTCTAGAAGCCAGTATCTCCCTCGGTGTGCATGAGGGGGGAAGCACCACCCCTAACTCGGCCGGTAAATCGATCTCGGCCTCTCCAGATCCCACAGCTCGCTTCAATTGGGATACATGAAAAGTGGGATGCACTCTTGATCCCAGTGGCAGCACTAGACGATATGCGACCTGGCCAACTTGTTTGTCAATGCGAAAGGGGCCGAAGTATCGAGCGGCTAACTTCTGATTTACCCGGCGAGCCACAGATTGCTGGCGATGAGGGCGCAGCTTGACGTACACCATATCCCCCGCTGAAAAGGAGATATCCCTGCGACGTGCATTAGTTGCTTTGATCATTCTTTATTGTGCCCTCCCCAAATTATGTTTGAGCTGCTTGAGGATCTCATCCCTGTCCAGAAGATCCCTTTCCACCGCTTCTACTGCCGACTCCCCTACAATGTAATGTTGTAGAGTCGGGGGGTCGCGTCCATAAACCACCCGGAAGGGAGTGGTACCCGCAGCTGACTGAAAGCTGGTATTATACTAGTATTCAGCCCAATGTAACCAGTTGATCCACTCACGGGGTTGCTCGGAGGCAAAGCAACGAAGGTAGGTTTCGAGACAACGATTTAAAACCTCGGACTGGCCGTCCGTCTCGGGGTGGTAGGCCGAGCTCATCGCGAGCATTGTGCCCTGCAGACGAAAGATCTCCGACCAGAAATGGCTAACAAACACTGGATCTCTGTCACTGACAATCGATCTTGGTCCCCATGTAGACGTACTATTTCTCTCACAAATAAATCTGCCACTGACTTGGCGGTGAAGGGGTGCTTAAGTGGTATGAAATGTCCGTATTTAGAAAGACGATCGACCACTACTAGAATAACATCAACCCCCTTAGATTTGGGTAACCCTGTAATGAAATCCATAGCTATATCCTCCCAAATCAAAACCGGTATCGGTAGAGGCTGCAGGAGTCCGGACGTGGCTTGATACTTCTGCCTCTGACACACCTGGCACGCAGCAACCCAGCGGTACACATCACCCTTCATGCCCACCCAATAAACATTGTCAGCCACTCGCCGATATGTGCGAAAAGCCCCAGAGTGTCAGCCGGTAGGTGTTTGATGACATTCTTGCAGGAGTGTTTTGACCCACGACAATTTGGAGGATATCACCATTCTGCCTTTGTAGAAAAGTTGCCCCCTACCAATTCATATGGGGTTGGGGTCGTTGGGCTGTCCTCGAGCTTCTTCATGATGTCCGTTAGTACAGGGTCTTGCCGAATCTCTTGCCGTATGACCTCGCTATCTAGCCAAACCGGTCTAGTGATGGCATGTAGTTTAGCTTGTTCGAGCATCTTGGATAAAGCATCCGCCGCCCCATTCAGTACCCCGGGCTTGTAGATCACCTCCATATCATAACCGAGCAACTTGGCTAACCAATTCTGTTGGTCTGGTGTAGTGATCCGTTGTTCCAGCAAGTGCCGCAGAGCCTTGTGATCCGTCAAAACCCGAAATCTTCAACCCAGCAAATAAGGTCGCCAGTGTTGTATAGCTAAGACTAAAGCCATAAGCTCCTTCTCATATGTAGATTTAGCTAAGTTTGCCTCCGATAGACCCTTGCTGAAATAGGCCAGAGGTCTCCCCTTTTGCATGAGCACCGCACCAATCCCCCTCCCCGATGCGTCACACTCCACCGTAAACATCTCATTAAAGTTAGGCAACTCGAGAACAGGGGATGTGGTCATCAAACTCTTTAATGTGTCAAACGCTGCCTGAGCTTCTGCTCCCCAGCCGAAACAATCCTTCTTGAGGAGATCCGTGAGTGGGCGAGCTATCTTCCCATAGTTCTGGATAAACCTCCGGTAATATCCTGTCAGGCCAAGAAATCCCCTAACCTCCTTAGGCGACTGTGGGGCCGGCCATTGGCGTACACTGCTCACTTTCTTGGGGTCCATGGCCACCCCACCTAGATGGATGATATGGCCTAGGTACTCCACCCGCCGCTGCCCAAAACTGCATTTATGTTTGTTAGCAACAAATTTGCTCACCTGCAATACGCCCAGAGTCATCTTTAGATGGTCCAGGTGCTGCTCCCAGGTGGAACTGTAGACCAGGATATCATCGAAGAATACCAAAATGAACTGTCGTAGGAAGGGCCGGAACGTATCGTTCATCACTGCCTGGAAAGTGGCCGGTGCATTTTTAAGGCCAAACGGCATGACCTGGAACTCGTAGTGATCGGAGTGAGTCCGGAATGCCGTCTTGTGTATGTCTTCAGACTTCACTCGGATCTGATGATAGCCGGATCTGAGGTCAATCTTTGAGAAGTACTGTGCATCATGTAGCTCATCAATCAACTCCTCAATGACGGGTATGGGATATTTGTCGGGTATAGTGATGGAGTTCAACGCCCGGTAGTCTACACAAAACCGCCAACTACCATCCTTCTTTCAGACGAGAATAACTGGGCTGGAAAAAGGGCTTGAGCTGGGTTGGATGATACCTGCCGCTAACATTTCAAACACGAGACGTTCCATTTCATCCTTTTGATAATGCGCATATCGATCGGGTCGCACGTTCACCGGTTCAACCCCGTCTTGTGTCACAATGGCATGATCGTGCTCTCTTGGCGGGGGGAATAGACTCTGCTCCGTGAAAACCTCAGCGAACTCCTGTAGTAGCTCTTGCAACTGTAATGTCTGTTGAGCCGACAGCTTACTATGTCGTTCCACCTCCGGAGGTAAGAGGTCGACTGCCCATATCAGCCCTCTAAAGTCGGTACAGGTGGTCGGGCCCTTCTCCAAACTCTTAACAGACGCCGGAGCCTTTGTAAGAGATGGGTCGCCATTGATGGTGACCGCTTTTCCTTCACTTGGGATCTTCATGTACTTGAGACCCCAATCCACCCGAATTTCCCCAAGTGTCTCGAGCCACGCCATCCCGAGGATGAGGTCCACTCCTCCCAAGTTGAACAGGTACCCCTTTAGTGTGGTGGTATAGCTGCCCATTGAAACGTGTAGATCGGCGCACTTCCCTTGCGTTTGAATCCTCGCCCCATCCCCTAAACTCACCCCATATGAGGGGGTGGGAAGAATACTTCAGCCGTGCTCCGCCACATGCCGCGCCGATATAAAGTTGTGACTAGCGCCACCCTCTATTAATATGAGGGAGGGAACGCCATTGACCTTCCCCCGTAGCATCATGGTCCAAGGCCCAGATAGTCCCTCGATCGAGTATAGGGAGAGTTCCATCCGCTTGCAGATAGGGTCCCCTAGAACCAATTCTCCCTCCACCTGCGCGTCCCCTGTGTTCGTAGTGTCATCCTCCTCAGAAATAAGCAACAAACGGAAACTCCTGGTGCCACATTGGTGCGCTAGGTGGTATGGCTGGTTGCACCGAAAGTATAAACCTTTTTCACGCTTTTTGATATAATCCTGGTAAGACATCATCCGCCCACCCCTGGGGCGGTCCCCACCAGAAGCCGTGCTAGAAGCGGAAGACTTTGGGTGACTGCCTTCCTTAGCGACGAAACTGCCCTTCGTCGTCCCCGGTATCCCCGTGGGCCCGTGGATGGTAGTACCCGCCACGGCCCCGTAATAGAGGGCGGGGAGCCCACCGCTGGCTTGCTGAAGGAATGCTGTCCGCCACCCACGGAACTCTTGCACGAAGAGCCCCAAGACGAAGGGCGCCCTCTGGGGTCACTGCCCCCGTCACCCTCACGCTCGATGATACGGGCCAAGGTCATAGCTCGCATAACATCGGTGGGGAAAAAGGCCCATACACGCTCGCGAATGTCCCCTCGTAAGCCCTTCAAAAAGAACCCGACATATTGTAGTTCCGGCAGGTCGGGGATTTGGGACACGATCTCCTCATAAGCCGTGATGTATTGAGTAACAGTCATCGACCCCTGCTCCAATGCTGCGAGCCGCTCATATGCTGTAGTGGCCGGAAAGTCACTAAACCGTTGTAACAACTCCTCCTTAAACACATCCCACGACGGGTTGGGGATTCGCCATTTCAGCCAACGAAACCAATGGTTGGCTTGGCCTTCCATGCTGATGAAGGCCATAGGAAGTTTGTATTCAAGTGCTGTCCCATGTATGTTGAAATATTGCTCAGCATGAGCTATCCAGCCCACCGGGTCCGTGCCATCAAATCCCGGTAAATCAAGGCGGCGATGCATCCACCTCCTGTCATCGATATCGCCAGTATCGCGCTCCGGATCCCACGGATGGAACACACCGCCCCGTCGGTCATCCCCGGATGTCCCATGCGCCAGGGGGCCCAAACCGGAGTCCTGCGGTGACCAGCGCTCGTCATGGATGGGTGGAGGGCGATAGGGCTCAGGGCGGGAATCCGGAACACCACCCCCCAGCGTCAGCCCGATCGCCGGCATGCTGCGAGCTACTGCCCGGGATGCGAATGGCGGGCGCCTCTGGACGGCGGTCCTGAGCGATCTCAGCGAGAAGAGATCGCATCTCCTCCTGGCGCCGGGAGAGATCAGCCAGCTCGTCACGGTGCCGGCGACGTTCCTCCAAAGCCGCCAGAGCCTCCATGCGTCGATCATCACCGACGGTCTGAAGATCCGCCTGGATGGCAAAAAGAGAAGCCTGCAGCGCTTCGACTGACGATTCCAGGGCTTCGAAACGGGTCTCGCTGCGGGTCGTCGTCATCAGGGAGGCGCGGTGAGACGATGGCGGAAGAAGGCGCGGAGGCTGGTGGCGGAGGGAAGGAAGCACGAGCGGAAGGCGAGGAAACGTGAGCAAGGAGGCGCGGGCGAAAGAGGCACGCGGCAACAGATCCGCACGCAAGCACGCCGCCGGGAAAGGCAGCGTGACGCCGGCAGGTCAGACCAAATGATGGGAAAAAGAAGGTAGAATTCAAAATAGAGGTGCTAGATACAAGCTTTCCCTCAACTGGTAGCTCCGGTGAGTCAAGTTCCACAAACATCCAAGCTGATCCCCTTGCCCTAGCCCCCATTCCCTTTATTACACATACTCTCCCCCCCTTACTAACTTGGACTGGGCCCTACTGGGCCTACACGGGCCTAGCTGCCTCAACCTTACTTCGCTGCGTATAGACCCTCCACACGGGGGCCTGATATGGTTCCGTAACACAATATCATCTCGTATATTATCATTGTCATTGCTGTCCAATTCATCATTAAGTAGCCATTGTTCTTGATGAACAAAGTATCAAATGAATTGATTATAAGTTTGGCCCCGTTTTCTTATTGTGATATTTGCAATATGAGTTGCATATTGTACACTATTTTATGAAGCCAATGGAATGATGCCCTGTTGTGAATCTTGGTATGTATCAATGTGAACTTTGACTAATTATGTTCGTATTCACTAGATGATTTGCACTGATATACAATGCAGGCAGCAAACTTTTGTAAATTTGAGACTCTTATCGAGTGCCACTTAGTTGAAAGCTTAAAATTACCATAATTAATAGATATTCATTTATACATAATTAATTTAAGTAATTAATTGAAGTCAAATACTTATATCTACCTTGTTTTGTATATTTATTTTAATTGAATCTTGAAATTTCCCTTCTCCCTAGAACATGCAACCTATCAGCTTTTGTTTGTAGCTCTATTTAGAGTACCACTTTGCAGTGCAAAGAGTCTTGTCATGTGCAAGGATATAATAACTGGTCCGAAACTAGCCGGTACAGCCGGTTTGTACCGGTCCGGTGGAGGATCTGTTGTCGGAGCATGGATGGAGCACGAAGCATGGCGGACTTCAATCCGTTTGATTCTGCCGCCTTCCATGCTGCCGCTGCCCACTATCGCTGTCTCTACTGCCATCGGTACACCGGTATTGTACCGATCCGGTGGCTCGTCAGACCAGCTTTTTAAACCTTGGTCATGTGCCTAAGTTATTATTAGTATTTTTTGTGCAAGATTTAGGTAATAAGCTAAGACAAAAAGCCAAGATTAATAACGAATAGATAATAGATACCTCAAGAGCCATCAAATAAGGACTTCCCTTGAATGACAGGGGACATGATTGTCTAATAATCTAACACAGTAATCATGAAGGTAAGTACTGTATAAATAGATAGAAAACCTACGGTTCCCATTATCAGAATTTCAAGACAAAGTTTATTTCTTTTAACTTTAACGAGTGGCTCACATAAGCAAAGAAAAATTACTTTTAAACTTGCCAAAGTCATTAGAACAATGCAAATGTAGTACAAGTTTGAGAAAACACAATAAATTAATTCTACAGTTAAATATAGGACTTAAGAGATATTACAATAGTCTAGCACAATCAATTAATTCTATAATTAAATATTACTTGTGCAATTATAAGATGAGGGTGATGAAAATGAATTTATAAAGATGAAAATGATAAGTAATGAACTCTTAGGCTGAAGGAAAAACAGAGGAAAAATTAAAGGGTAAGAAAAGATGGAAAGAAAGGAAAAGTCACATGCTGCTTACGATATCCTTCCCTGGTCGAAATGTGCACGGTGGTGAATGGTAGGAAGTAAGGCGGATGGCCAGTAGGGAGCAAGGGCGAGAGAGAGGTGGTGAGGGAGCTCGGTGGTCAACGGTTGGCGGGCGAGGAAGGTTGGTGGTCGTGGGCACAAGCTCGATGCTCAGCGATGGCGAGTTTCGCAGGAGGGGGGCGAAAAGCTGCGACTGGCTAGGCAAGGGTGAGGGCGAGGGTAGAGGAAGTGAGCTTGAGGACGAGTGGGTTGGATGGCGAGGGCTGGGTGAGGTCGGAGGAAGCAAGCTAGAGGGTGACGATGGCGAGGGCGATGACAACGAAGGCGAGTAGCTAGACACAGGGAAGACATGCGCAAATGATGAATCAGCGAGAGCCGAGAGTCCCTTCCACTTTTCTGCCTGAATTGGGCGGAAGCATTTTCAAAGGAAAACTACCCACCTTTTCTTTCCCTCTAAGGAAACAGTAGAAAATCTAATTTTCTTTCCTTTCCCTTTAGTTTTCCTCCCAAGGAAACATGCCAAAATAAAGATGCCACTTAGTGAATTAGAACCAACTTATAGGGATACAAAAGGAAGATTTCTAACAAACATGAAAGAATGATGATAAAATTTGGTAAAAATCAACAAGAATGGTGAAATAAGGAAAGTTGCAAGTTACACCTAATAGTTGAAAAGTAAAAGATTTAAAATCGTTTATCAAAGCATTTTTTGAAGCTCTTCATTGAAGCATTTGTCAAAATGTTTATAAAAATATTTGCCATAGCTGTTTATGGATGATGGTAAATCAACAAAAGAATATGATTGAAGATAGATTAGCATAACATTTAAATATTGTTGGTCAATTAGCATAACATTTAAGTATTGTTCATCAATAAAGACTATGAATAGAACAAGGAAGTGAAACAATATATTTTATTACTATAATTATTTAACAAACTTTTGTGCTCGGATTAGCACTTGGTAAGTTAACAAGCTAGAGGTAAATGAATTTGATAATTAGTTATTTATGTTGTAGAAATGGAATGGATTGTGGGATTGTATATCTTACCGTTCCTACTTCTAGTAAGATCCTACTAACGTTCGGAATTGTTTAAGTTTAATTAGGGTTATAGGACTGTAAGTGAATTGACAACCTTGGTCTTGAGCATAATCTTCTTAGTAAGTAAAGACAGTAGTGAAGTAAAATGTCTTGCAAATCTTGAAGTGCATAGATTGAGGATCTTTATTTCACGAAGTTTTACATCTAAATGTGCACCATTAGTGGTTGTAGATGAACCTTATGATGATTTATATCCACCTTATTGTCCATCGTCAGGTTGATATAATGTGTTGCATATGATGTTTATTATATGTTAGGCAAATTATGTTGTATTAACTTGTTGGTTCTCTTGAAGTTGCCATTAAGTGATATACATTGGCCAATCTCCTCAAATGATGATCTTCATAAGCTAACAAATGTAGATTATATCATGGCATTGAGAAGATGCATCTATTGACCTGTGATAATTAACTTTGAAATTACAATAAATGAGAAAGTTTATGGTGGTCATCTAGGTTTGACTCATCCAAATACATGTATTTTGTTGATTTAGTGAATTTGACTCAATTCATCCAAATCCAAATATATGTATTTTGTTGACTCGGTGAACATGACTCAAATCATCCGAATTGATCGATTTTACAGAGTTGACTCATGAATAATCTAGTCAAGCAGGTTCAATTAATTGTGATAATCCGAGGGGTCTACACATCAATTTTGATTTTTAAGTCAAATATGTTATCCAGTTGGGTCTAGTGGTGTGATGTAAATTATTCTAGTATTATTAAGCTGCATTTAGATAGTTTGATGCGTGTAAGAATATTAAATTGTTTAATTTTAAATTAAATTAAACACTGTACATCCTACAAAAACTAACAATTAATATACAGTAGAGTAAATTGCTCTTACCATTTCAGCCTTATAAACAGTACACTGATATGCACGTAAGACTTGTTCTTTTTAGGGCATAGGTAGAGGATAGTGTTTTCCTTTTTAATTTCATCCAAATCATAGTAAATTTCTCTTATCACTATTTTTTTTTTCCAAGTCTAACAATAGAAAACATTATTCTCTATTGCTTTGTCATTAATTGGTAAGGCATATGGAGAGCCATAGAATTATGGACTTTGAGGTGATGAAGTTTGTTACAAATAACTTGATGTGATTAGATTTGTTGTCAAAGATTAGATCCACATGATTTTGCACATAAAGAAGGGAACCAAAGTATTTAGTATCCTTCTTAAGATACTATAGCCAAGATGGAAATCACAGGACAATGGTCAAGTGATTAATGCAATATGTCAAAGCCTTATCAACCCACACGGGGTGTTTATCTATCGGTGTTGGTCTTTGTAAAGACTTTTCTTTGTATGCACGGAAATAGACCTGCAACCATATTAAATTTAGTGTGCGCAGCTCATTAATGCGTGTGATATAAGTCTAGCTATGTATAAAATGTAGCGTTGGCACCTATCACAGAGGTGAAGAGCCTAGGCTGCACAATTGGTTTTTTATGTAGAATGGTTGATGTTGCCTAGGTGAGGTGGATGCCTCAATTGCTGTGCATGGGATTGTGTCCCATCAATCATAAGTGTACCTTGGATATAGAAGGTACAAAATGGGAGCCTATTGATCGGGGTAGCTCTTGAGGGATGCCAAATGTCAAGGTCTTGGGAGTTGGTCCCTTAGGATAGCATATGAGAGAGTTAAACCACATGCTCCAAGCACTTTAGGATGTGGGCAATTGTAGTGTAACTTGTCCTCATGTTAGTAATTCATGTTAGTCAATTGCTAATGGGCTCTTAGGTTAGATCATACTTACTTGGTCAAATTTGTCCTTATCACATTGTTATCCTGAATGTAAGGTCTCATGCACAAATGCAAAAGTACACCCAATGGTGGTTATGAACAGGATGGATGGCAATTTGTTACTCTTTATTGCCTTCTTCACCAAAGTCAGGTTCACTTATGCTCATAATCAATTTGATGTATCTATTCAAGTAGTATAGAATTGGTGAAAAAAATTGCAGTAGAATTATCTCATTGATTTTCTTGAAGTTGTTTCTTGTCACTATTTGCACAATGTAGCACATTTCTATTTCCTGCACTAGTTGAGTACAAGGAAATCAAAACTGTACGGTACCGGTCCGACGGGTGAGTGGACCCGGAATGGTGAGTGGAACGCGGCTCCGGGCGGAGGTTGGCGGCTACGGGAGGCAGCTGGTGGCTGGAGCGGCAATGGAAGCTTCCAGTCGCTGCTGAAGCTTCCGACGCGATTCCAGCCGTTGTCGCCGTTGATGATATCGTCTGATACTTACGATATGGTACCAATACCGTACCAGTCCGGCAGCTCACCGGACCGGCACACCGGACCGGTATTTGAATCCTTGGTTGAGTAATGTAAATTTTGGTTTCAATTAGTTTGAATCGGGCAAAATTTTTAATTTGTATTAGTCCAAACCAAGGATGAAAAAATCGGATACCGGAACCGTTCCGGTATGGCGCCGAACCGGTACAGTACCGGTACTGTACCGTGCATCCCGGACAGAATTGGACGAAGCAGGCGAGGCCGGAAACTTCAACTGGAAGCTTCCGACGGTGCTGAGGCTTCGATCGACGCCGATTGAAGCTTTCACCGAATTCCGCCATCGCCCTCTGCCTCCCTACGCTGTCCGTGCCCGCTCTATGCTTCGACCACCGTTCCAAGACCGGTCACAGAGCGGACCGGTATGTACTGAGGTTACTTCCCGGTACGGAACGATTTTCTGTTCCTTGGTCCAAACATGATCTAGTTTCGGACCATGCAAAAATTGGGGAACACATAGAAGAGAAGAAGAGTGAAGAGAAGAAGAAGCGTAGCGTAGTAGAGCAGAGCAAGTAGAGAAGAAAAGAAGAGAAGAGGAAGCTCCATCCACTCCATAATGAGGAGAGGAGATGAGGAGAGGAGGAGCAGAAGCTTTGTTTACTCCACTGTGATACACTTAGTGGAGATAAAGAGGAAAGGAGGAGAGAAGAGGATAGGAGGAAAGGAAAAGAGGAGCGTAAGCTTCGTTGCAGTATAGCTTTTGTGTTCGGCACCGCCTCTACACCTGTGTTGATACCGCCTGATACGTAATGATCCAAACGCAATCCTGCACGATTAGTAGAACCAGTTTAACGAACCTTGGTTGAAACATTTATTTATTTGTGGAAAATGATTATGGTTGTTGTAAATGAGGAAACTATTGATTTTTATTTGAGTTGGCCTAATCCTTACAGAGCACATAAAAGTGACATCAACCTTTTTTGAACACCTTCATACTCTTGCTTCCAATGACATTCCTCTACCCAGGATAAAAGTTTTAAGCAGGAGACCACCCCGTCTACCTTCCAAACACACAATGAGATACGTTATTACATGAATCTCTAAGTATTTTCAATAAAGTGGATGGTGGATGGGGCCACCCCCATCCACTGCTCCCAGTGGTGGCCTCGCTTTTAACTTTTTTTCCGGCTACCCATTCATTGTAATAGGGGTTGGCATTATGGTGCAAAAATAGGAGTTGCTACTTTCATGTTAGAGGAATAGGGTTGAAGCAAAACTATTTTGTAATTGCCCTATTCTTCATTTTGTTCTTTATCTTGTGATAGACATTGATGATGCAAGTTTACTAGCTTTAGAGAGAATTGTCCTTGGGTCAAAATTTATTTATGGGGTTAACCTTTGCTATATTTCTATAAAGATGCCACTAATGCCGTCTTAGCACTTAGGATTAATTTGGTTTGACCCACCTTTTGTGCTTTTATATTCCTTACATAAGACATATCCAACTAAAAGCTTAAGGTTAGCCTTTTGGTTTGCCATTCAGATCTGGCTTGCCACACTTCCTTGAAGGTGTATTGGACTCTAGGGGCATGTAGAGCCTATTGCAAGTCAAGGTTCTCTGTGATCACATCTCTTTGTATCCTTTGTTTAATTTTTATTGTAGACAAGGTGCTCTGATGCTATTTGGTTATTGAGATAGTATGAAAGAGTTGCATAACAGTGAAGGAGCGAGGGTGGAGGGTTTAAGTAAGCTGCCTCACTATCAGAAGTTACCTTAATCATTTGGAAAAAGTTGCAAATGTCTAGAGATTTAGTAGTTTGATTCATATTATTTATAATACCCGCTTACTGTGAGTACTGACTGCCGACACATGATATACTTCCTTTATCTCAGATATTGGCATTTGGTTCATACATTAGTTTTGAGGGTGGTTTCTTAAACATGGCTACGAAGGGCTACTATTTATAAACATCCACTTTATATATATATATTTTCACTTGTACAACAAAGTGAAAGAAATCTATATATTAAGCTTAATTGTACTTAAACTTAACCTTGACAATGCAAGTTTTTTCAACAAGAATTGATGAGTGGACAGAGATGTCTATTGGTGTGATGGATATTTGGATAATGTATCTCGTTACTTTCCACTGAGTCACCTTAAATTTTCATTTGACTTAGAACTAGACATACTTCCAAGTCTTAAGAGTCTAGAACATTAAATTAGATTTCTTACATAACCTTTTGACATATTTGAGTGATATAAGCTATAGTATTAGCCACGGATTAAGATAGCTTTCTGAACGGGGCAATAAGTTTGTTATGTGCTAGTCTGAGCGTAACCTAGTAAGTACCTTTTGAGCATAATCAAATATGTATTGGTCCAAGTATAATCTGGTTTATACAGAATACGGGATATCTCTTTTTCATAAGGGCATGACATTATGTTTACTGGGATTTTGTTTCTATTTTACCCAAATACAATTTATTGAGGGCATTTACCTTACAGAACGTATCTGTCACTTCATTGTCCATTGTGGTGGCCTGATTTTGCGGTACTTTCACTTTTCAGATTGATGATAAGCTTTATATTTATTTGGAATATGTATCTGGTGGTTCTATACATAAACTACTTCAAGAATATGGTCAATTTGGTGAACCAGCAATCAGGAGTTATACCCAGCAAATTCTATCAGGACTAGCGTATTTGCATGCTAAAAATACTGTCCATAGGTATGATTCAAGATTAAGTATTCTTTTCTTTTGAGTGATTTATCTTGATCTAAGAGAATGATTTTCAACCTAAGTTTGCTTTTCTATATCTGATATTTTAGTCAACTGTTCAGGGACATTAAAGGCGCAAATATATTGGTAGACCCATATGGTCGTGTTAAGCTTGCAGATTTTGGGATGGCAAAACACGTAATACTTATCTTTTTAAGTTGAAGAAAATACAACTTTTGTTATTGTCACTGGTTTTAATCAATGCAAATATCTCTAGTCATTTTCATGTATTGCTTGCTTTAATATGTTTGTGCGAAATCTAGGCATGCCCATCTCACTCGGAGGCAATTCCATTCAGATGATGGCATGATGCTATTAGTTTTCATGCAAATATCTTTTCAGTCTATGTAATATGCCTTAGTAGGGCAGTGGTGTAGCCATAAAGGTGCTTTTGCATTAGCATCCTTGAAGGCAATATAACATTTGCACAGATTAACATGGATTGCCAAAATTCTCGTGGAATCTGAAATCAACAAAAAAAAAAAGAGAGAATTTTTTATCTGTAATGCATATATAAATCAAATATGATTGAAAGGCCTAATTTTGATTTTTGTTGAATATTTTAATGTGCAAGTGCTATCACACTGAAGCTACTTAATTACCATTTCATTTTCTTAATAAAATAAGGTTTATATATGAATGCTAGATATTTCAGTTTTCCTGCTCAACTATTTGTGTTCGGTTTTGTTGGTTCTTTGATTTTGGCACATGTCTTCAAATGACCTAGGAAAAAAATGCTTACTTTTCCTTTAGTAATTTCATTACAGCTGAATGATCTTTTCAAGTATTTATGGTTCACTCTTGGAGTGATAGAAAATATCCTGAACTTATTCTTTTTGCACCCAAGTAATACATTAACTTCTGTCTCTGTACCAGCAAATAAAATAGATACGTCAAAGTAATAAAATTTGATATGTTCGCATGAATACTTATGTGTTAATTACTAAATACTCGCATTCTCAATAGCTAAGCAAACGACATATAATGAGAATAAAATAAAGAACAAATAAGCGAACACTAACACTGAAAATTAGAAAGAGAAAGCTAAGACTAGGGTTTTATCACTTTTATTTTTATGACTAAATATAATAAAATTTTCTATCAATTATTCAAATCATGTTAAAGAAAGAATTACCAAAATAAAAGTTATCTCTTATTGGACGCTCAACTTACACTAACTTTTACTTTTGTGGCTTACTATTTCAGTGATTAAATAAGGGTAATTTTAGACATCAAGAACTAAGAATCACTCTTGTGTTTTAACTCTATTTCTCAAGCAAAATTAAGTACTCTCGTAGTTTAATCTTACAAATTTTACCTAAGGAGGAATAACAATCTAATTCACTTCTCAGTGCAATTAACTTATCTGACACGATGCAATTGTTAAATTAAAATAATTACATGTAAACTAGGCTTCAATAATTAGATATATATAACTTAGCTACTCTCATATACTAGGTTTCTAGGTCTAATTAAAGGGATCTAGGTCGATAAGTCACATCTCGGTCCATGTTATAAATCATAAAACATGCAATTATTTAGAATTTAACAATTACAAGGTAAATAAATCACATAGGTAAAATTAACAATCAATGAATAACTGACAAGTAAGTGTTTATCTAGTCATTGCAAAAATTAAAGGGATTATAATGAAATTTACGCTACCATAGTCATAAGAACATGATTAATGTTCATGAGGAAGAAAGAATAAAAAATTAGAAAGGAAATTGCGAAATAAAAATTTTATTGTCGTTACAGGGGTGTGATGGTTGTAGTTGATAGAAACGTCAGCCGTCACATACAAGAATCGTGCAATGCATGCCTTAGAAAGCAATTACAAAATACATTACCTCTAACTCTCAACCCTAGACTCCTATAAATACTACTTTACGACTATGTAGATTGGGTATGACATACTAACTCGATTCCACTTACTAATAACTCAATGTGGGCCCGTGGCATTGCCCCCTGTCTCTATCTATAGCCTTATCCTCAAGGCTCTTTTATAATTTAGAAACTAAGTTTATTTAATTAAAATTTTATCTTCTGTCTTCCCTTTTCATGTCTTCATCAGGATGATAGTAGCATCAAGCGGAATTGCTTATTTTCACATCGGTGCATCGAGTGGTAAGGTTGATTACAATGGAAGTATAACCTATTTTTACTTTTTGTTGATATAGTCCTAGTAGGACATAGCTCGACTCCTCGTGCGGTCATAAGTGTTTGATGTTCGTTGATTTCCCATCTCTTTAGAGCTATTGTGGGAGGTGTCACCTCTTTTTTTCCTCTACATGAGTTATCATATTGGAACTAGAATTGGAACTTCCCCTCAGTTGAGTACCACGATTTAGGACGGTTCTTGCACATGAACCAGGTAATGCTAGGAAGGCTTTCCAAAATTTGAATGACTTGCTCGCTATTCTTTCAATAGTTGTTTGTCTTTTTCAAATTAGTCTCTTCTCTCATCTCTTTCTCGATTATGCGAGCAAATGTTATAACTCGCATTACGTTGGTAGGTAAGAAAGCTCACACTCTCTAAAATTAGAATTTAAGCTTTTCAAAAAATGTCCCACGTATTGTTGTTCTGGAAGATTTGGTATTTATGAAACTATCTCCTCATAAGCTGCAATATGATATGTCACTGTCAAGTCCCCTTGCTCAAGGGTCACTAATCTCTCATATGCCAAAGTGGCTGGGAAATTACTATAGCATTATATCATTTCTTCCTTTAATATTTTCGAGGTAAGATTGAGATTTTTTTTTTTCATCCATCGAAACCAGTGACCTACCTGACCTTCCATGCTCACAAATGCCATTAGAACTTTATATTCATCAGTTGTCCCTTGAATATCAAAATATTTCTTTGCCTACGCAATCCATCATACTGGACAGTGCCATTAAATCCCGGTAGTTTTATGCACTTGTGAATCCACTGTCTATCCTCCCTTGAAGTTATCTCCCTGACTGAGTCTCTTCCTATATATATGCCTTCTCCCCGTCTATCTTCGTCATTAATTTTTATTCTATTAGGTCTCATGCTTGACTCTAGTGGGGACTAATGCTCACGTGATGATGGTGGTCGGTATGACTCCTTGCCTTGGTGGTGGTTAGTGTCAGTTGAAAGCTCTCTTTGTTTGCCCCTCTTCTCTTTCACTAGCTCTGCAAACAAGTTCCTTTCCTCATCTCGTCCACCTCTCCAAGGTGACGTCCCATCTCAGCCTCGCGCCGAGTAATTTCAGCCTCTTCGCAATGTTGATGTCATTCTTCGTTCTTCTGCCGCCGCCAAACGTTTTATCTTCCTTTCCTCCCCGCAGATTGAAGTTCCGCTTGTACTACTACAATAGAGCTTTGCACTTCACCACAGTCTTCTCAAGAGCCTCTAGTCGTGCCTCATTTCTCATTATCTTTTTTTAGTCTTTTTTCTAACATGCTACAGTACTGCCACTACATACCGTGCCTCTGCTACAGTAACATGCTGAACCCTAGTGCAACTACCTTCTTCACCATAGATGCCATCGACGAGTGGGACAAATTTGCCTCACCTTCCTCGGTTCTCATCGGGAAGAGGACTTTGTTGCGTGTTAAACTTCTTGTGCCTTACGTTTTCTTCAATGATTGGCTAGCGATAATAGATCTGCCGTTTAGATCTATTACGACAACAGAATTTTTTTCGCCTTTATTCGTTGTCTGACCACCTTTTCTGGTGATTGATTCGGCAGGTCGGACTAATTGATAGAGATTCCTTTTCTGGTGACGGACCAATTGATAGAAATCTCAGCCGTCAACGGTGAGAATCGTGCAATGCACACCCTAAAAAGTAATTACAAAATACTCTACCTTTAACCATCAATTCTAGACTCCTATAAATACTACTCTACAGTTATGCGGATCGAGTATGACATACTAATTCTAATCCACTTATTAATAACTCAATATGGGCCTGGAATAGGATAACTCTTGGAAGAGACAAAATGTTGAACTTATTCTTTCTGCATCTAAGTAATACATTAACTTCTGGCTCTGTAGCAGCAGATCAAAAGAGCCTTTGTTCAACAATGTTTTTATCGTATCTGTTGTTGTTATAAGATTCTGATTGATATGTCTCTATTTGTTGTGTAATTCTTCCATAATCCATTCTAGAACGTCTTCATTGACTCAGCATTGACGTAACTTGTGAAGATTATTGATCAAAGTTTGCATTATTTTTTGACACGTGCACACTAGAACCAGCCAGCCGATGCCATAGCGTGTGTTTTCTCAAACTTGTACTGCATTTGCATTGTTCCGATGACTTTGGCAAGTTTAAAACTAAACTTTTCTTTGCTTATGTGAGGATCACGTCAAAGTTAAAAAGAAAAATACTTGTCTTTAAATTCTGATAATGGTAATCGAAGTAGGTTTTCTAATTATTTATGTGGAGTACTTATCTTCATGATTTTTTTGTGTTAGATTACTGGACAATCATGTCCCCTATCGTTCAAGGGAAGTCCTTATTGGATGGCTCCTGAGGTATATTATTCACCAAATTTGTTTTCCAGTGTTCTTTTCTTGTCTTTCCCAATTAATTTTCCAATCATCTACTTGTAATGTTGATACCTGACTCACATTGTGTGGTCAGGTCATCAGAAATTCAAATGGCTGCAATCTTGCTGTGGATATCTGGAGTCTAGGGTGTACTGTCGTGGAGATGGCAACTTCAAAACCACCTTGGAGTCAGTATGAAGGGGTTGTTACCTGAACTTGTACATGTTACTTCAACATTTTGCTCACTGATGTCATATAGATTAGAATCATATATTATTATTTATTTGCACAAACTTCAATATGTATGGAACTAGTAAGCTATGAACATATGTCTACTACTGATTGTAGATTATTTTTGTCGTACTTAGGCAAGTTCAAAAAAATCATTAAACATTAGTTAATCGGCGGAATTAAACCAAAAATATGGTTAACCAAGTTGAATGGTTCAATAGTATATGTGCTTTAATAGGTTTATGATTCTAGACCAATTTGTGGTTGACTGGACCAACTGAACCGTATATGTGTATATGTACCATACATTCATGCATACACACTGTATATATATTATAGTCATATATAGGGTACAAATCTTGTATAGTATTGGGTACGACAATTACAATATAAATTTGTTGTATTGCATAGTATCGATTGGATTTTAAAATTATAGAATTACTATATGTTAAAGTAAATAATAAAATAAGCAACCAATTAAAACATAAAAATCAATTTGTGACTTGCAAATTTAATAATAGGCCTAAAAATACTAATTATGTTCGGTAATCGAACCATGAACACCCAAGTAGTCACTCTCTATCCTGTGAGAAAACTTGTGATGGTGATGGTGAAATTACTTGACGCGATTTACATGACACATCATTACTCAAAGGTTGACTATTTTTCCATTAGTGACTAAAATGTTTGTTGATTTGCTTTTCTTGCAAAGTTCACTAGTGAAATAATTATATGCCAACATGTCTTACCAGGGCACTTCTCACTCAATTACAGCAGCTTGCATATGTAACGTGCAAATTCCTGCTGCCAATGAAGGCAATGATGTTCCAGCAACTGATTTTCTTTGATGCATATCCATCGACTTAGTGATAATTCATTTAGTTGAAAATAAGATGAAACTTGTATATTGCAAAATAGAGTAATGACATGGTATTATAAAGAGAATTAATTGAGGCAAACATAACCAACTAGTCCATGTGGGATTAAAAGACTACTGCTACTGTAATATAACTCTTGGAACATTTGGAAACTAGTTTTGCTCATCATATGAGTTCGGTAATTTGGGTTGGCTAGTCGATTGTTGGCCTTATCTATGCTACTCATCACTTGTCTTGGCCATTCTGAACATGATCCTTTTAATAATTATGATGAACAAATTCAACTTGAATATGTCTGATTTATGAACCTGTCAGGATTTGACTCACATAGCCCATTCAATATCTGACTATAGAAACAAATATAATCAATAAATATAAATGATTGTACATCAAAATAAATAATCATATTATTAAAGTTGATAGTTACTATATAATAAGAGTATAATATGTATTGTAAAATACTATATATATGATATATAAAATAAATGTAACTTATATTCCATAAATGGGTTGTGGTCAAACCCATTTATAATTATACTCAATCAAATTATTCATGAGTCATAAATAGGATGATCCGGTATACTCAAAACATGTTTAACCTTAAATCTAACTTGCCTAACTTTGTATCTGCTTTAGGCCCCGTTTGGCCCAGTTTCTGTTTTTAACTTTTGCTGGTTGAAAAGATGCTGGCTAAAGAAGTTTAAGGGTGTTTGGATGCACAACTTATAGCTAGGTTATTCTATTTATATAAATAATTTTTTATTAAAAAAATTACTAAGATAAAAATTATATGATTAAATTTGTAGTTAACTATTATTAAAGTATTTATTAAAAATATTATGAGTTATACTATTAAAAAATTATTATTACATATAAGAGTTATTGAGCATAAGCAGGTGTGAGGCTAGAGAAGTAGCTTCACCCTGCTTTTCAGAGAAGCAGCTAATTTGTGGGTTAGAACATAGAAGTTGAAGGGCCAAACACTTTAGTTTCTTAATTTCTGCAGGCCACAAAGCCATAAGCACGCTGCTAGGCCAAACGGGGCCTTAGTTGTGTAAATAGGTCAGCAATTTTTAGCACCTCTGTTATAAGTTACCTACACAGTACAATTATTAGCCATTTAGATTGCGTATTGTGCTTATTATTCCATCTCAGAGTCTCGTTTCTTGAGAAACCTGTTACCTGTTTTCTAGATTGCAGCAATGTTCAAAATTGGAAACAGTAAGGAACTCCCAAAAATCCCTGAGCATCTCTCTGATGATGGCAAGGATTTTATAAGGTGTTGTCTCCAGCGTGATCCATCTAATCGTCCAACAGCAGCTGAGCTTTTACAGCACCCATTTGTGAAAAATGCAGCTTCACTAGACAAATCCATGAATGATTCTGAACCTCCAGAATGGCCAACTGGTGTTCCTTGTGGAGCAAATACCAAGGTATTATTATATATAGCTTTTCAGGATCTCCACTACTTTCACAATATCTATGCGAGGATGAAATTGTTCTACGTTTACGAGGATTGACTTCTTTTTAAAAGATACAAGTTCATTTTCTACTTTATTCAGTAATTTGAAGATTGAATTCTTTGTTTATTGATCAAGAGGTGAAATTGGAATTTTATCTAACTACACAAGACAGGGACTTCATCTGAATTGATTTACATTGGCACTGTGTCATTTGAACTTTCCATGCGACCATTAAGTACATGATACAGAGTGCTTTCCATATCTCATGGCATTAGCTGGTTTCAGTTGATTAATTTTTTTTCTCCTTTCAACTTCAGAAAGGTTATGCATAGAATAATCAAAGTAGATACTTCACCTCCTTTGCTAAGATAATGGTATCCTCAAGGTGGAATTGATTTAAGCACAATGATTTGTGCAATGCCCTAACTGTTTGTGGCCAAACCCATTCATCTTTTAATACCACTGTTCTCTAATTATTGTTCCACTGTTGTTTCTTACTTTTTTGGAAACCAATTTAGTTGATTTTTGTATGTTTAATGACATGATTATAAACGTATTCCCTAGGCCAAAACTGTCTTTGATTATACAATTACATCATTTTCATATGGACATCCAATTTATGATTTATGTGAATATAGTTGTATGATTTATGTGAATATAGTTTTAATAGGATGTAACAGAAACAAGTTTTGATATTTATGTATTGTATTTAACAAAGTAACATATTGTTATAACGTAAATTTATTTAAGATATAATTCAATACTTGTAGTTCGAAAATATATAATTATTTATTTCAAATATAAAATTTTAATGTAAATATTAAGTTGGCTAAATATAATTTTTGATTTTTATATATGTAATATGTTTATGTGAAATATATTGCTTATTTTATATAATAATATATTTTAATTTCATATAGTATTCTAATTATGTGTATGTATGCTGATTGTGAAGTATTAGGCTTTGATATAGAAACTAAATTTTAGTATTCTATTTATCTGTCTCTCTATGTTAACACAAAGTCATATATACACACTTTGTGTTCAGATTATAGAGTATATTGAGTGATAAGAGTTTGGTACAATATATTAACTAATGAACCTCAATTGGTTGTAATGTTAGATTGAAATATCTTTTGTTGGAAATTGGTAAAATATATAAATTTTATGATGTAGTTACATGCTGAGAGTTGAGTTTATGGGTATTGGACAATATAACATGAAGATAAGTCATCATGATTAAACTCATAATTTATATAACAAGATCGTGATAATAGTAAATATTTTAGTTGTTGATAGGAAGGACTTGAGATCAAATCTTATCTTCACCAACATCATTTGTTCTTGCAACAAAATGATAGCACAAATATAAATTATAATGACAAAACACACTAATGACATAACACGAACGTTATAACTCAAAGATGGCTTGAATATACACATTTGTAGAATTATTTGATATTTTAAAAACTTTGAATGAAATGTTATATCTATTTTAGTCACTAAGGTGTGTCAAACCTCATTCTTATTTAGACTGCCCATTTAATCTTCATTTGAGCTGTGGATATCTTGCAGTGTCAAGCTTCCTGTTCTCTTTGTAATTAAACTAATACTTACCTGAGAAACGTACAAATGGTTTTGCTTCATTGTTCCAGAAGAACTTTGTTTGCCAGGACTAAAAGTAACGAATCCTATATCTGGGTGTTGTTACATGATCTTTGTGTCTTCAAATAGATTAGGTTGACCCAAATGCTCGAGTTTTTCAAGCCTTATTACCTATTAGGCATTTGCTTTATATTTTTGTCCTTGTTTATCTCTCTCTGCTTTTATCTTAATATCTGTTTTAACAGTTACTAAATCTCATCTACCCTTTTCTTATATTACCTAATGAACTTTCATATTGTTATTGTAAAAACTCAGACAGTTGGCCATGTGAGAAATCTATCTTCTTTGGACATGGAAGGAATGACAATCCATTATACAAGAGGTGGGTTGTCTTCGATGGTGACGAGGTATGTTCTTTTTCTTTCTATGCTCTAGATTTATGGTTTTGTTTATTTATTAAGATGCGGAAAACATACAAAAAAAATTGTCTATTCATTCTGCTTGTACTTCTACATGATTCAAACATCCTATTCAATGTTAAGCATCCTTATGAATGCACAATGGTTCTGGAATTAAGAAAATAGGCTCAGTACAATCTTGAAAACGTATGTTCTTTTCTATGATAAAAGCTTCTTTGATTAGAAAGAATCTAGCATGCTTTAGTTGTATTTACTTTTTTTTATTTCTGGAGATTTGATATTTTGCCTCACATTCCATTTTGTTATGAAACAACTCAAACCAATTAGTGTATAGAAAGTTAGAAACTTGAGAAATTTTCAAGGAAGCTTGATCCCTTTGCCATAATGTTTTTCAGATGTCAAAGTTCCTCCTAAAATAGGTTGTGATCTTTTTAACCACTAGTGTTGTATGTATGAGCTGGCCCACATTCCAATTCAAGTTTAGATAAGTTAAAGTTTGTGGAGGTTGAGTATAATTGTCCTTTAATACCCATCCAACCTCTTTAACTTTTTAAAGTCTAATGGAAATGAGGCCTCAAATAAAAGGAATATCTTGTTTCTCTTTTATATCGCTTGGATCTAATATTGTAACTAAAAATGGTAATGTAATGTCTTAATTTCTTTATATTATGTTTATTGCTGTCAAACCATAGTCAAAATTTATGAGAGAAGTGTATGAAGATGTTAAGGTCGAAGATACAGAGCAACCACAATCAGATCTCCAGCGAGAACTAGATCTCTAGCGAGAGGAAGTAACAAACAAAATCGCTAAAACTGCTCTCCATCTCCTCCTTTCCAACCCTAAAGCGTCTCTCCTTTCCCTACCTTGAACCGGGTCTACCTCCTTGAACTCGACCCGATTTAACGAGAGTAAACCGTCTGAGTTTGGGGACGATTCTAGTTCATCTCTCAGCCCCTAACAATACCCCCCTCTTGAGAACATGCCTTGCCCTTAAGGCTAATCATGAGCTCTAGAAATTGTCCTCGAATGGTATCAATGTCCTCCCAGGTGGCCTCTACTGCTGTCATGGAAGATTAACGGATGAGCCATTGTTCAATATTTTCTTCATCGCGCGAAATGGCTCTAGTGGTTAAGATGGATTGTGGAATGTGTTGCACTAGAAGCTCCATCACGCGATCAATGGGGAGCTCTGACTTTGCTCCAGTTGAGATGCGGGGAGGATGGGGTGGACCTTAGAATTGGCTGGCAGGTCAAAGCGGTATGCCACGAGGTGGTGTGGCTGCAGCTTAATATAGTAATAAGTTGCCAACTTCCAGTTAACCCTCTAAGCTACTGACTATGGGCCAGTTTGGGGGAGCTAGAGCTTATGGCTGGAGCTGGTTGGACCAAGAGCTGGTTGGAAAAATTTCATGTTGTTTGGGTAAACCAACTTTCAGTTGGTCAAATTTTGGTCAAAATTAATTAGTCGCCGGCGGCAAGCTAGACCTTCGCCGGACGGGGAGGGGGAAGAGCGTAGAAGCTCTGTTGAGATCGCCGGGAGGGCGCGTACGCTAGGAGGAGATTCCGCCGAACTCCAAGCACCGCCCGAGATTGAACAGCTGGAAGCGTCCTCTTCCCCAACACCCCCTTCTTCCAGTGCCGAGGAAGGGGCCAGTCGAGCTCGTCGTCCCTTCTTCTAGGTCGGCTTCCTCTTTCCCAGCACCCCTTCTTCCATCTTGGCCGCCGCTTCTTCCTCACCCTCCTTGGTTCGCTTCCAGTCGATCTCGAGCCAGCGCCGAGAAAGGAGCCAGTCGAGCTCGCCGCCCCTTCTTCCAGGTACAGCAGCGAATGGGAGGGGCAGGCGGGGGTTATCGGCAGAGGACGCATGGGAGAAGACGACGCTAGGCAGAGACGAGCTCGCAGATCTCGCTTAGGGGAGGATCTCGCCTGGAGGCGTCGGAGGTCTACTGCCGCTTGGAGGTCTCCAAATCGACGATGCGAGATCTCTGGGTCACGGGCGAAGTGAGAAGCTTCCAGGAGAGGCGTTGGAGGTCTACTGCCGCCTGGAGGAAAGGAGGGAGGAGATCGACCAAGGAATGAAGGAGCTCAGGGCGGCGAGCTCAAGTCAGTGCCGAGGAAGAAGAAAGGCGGACTCGGGCTGGTAAGGGAGACGGCCTGCGTTGAGGAAGGAGGGAGGCGGACGACGCTAAGGAAGGAGAGAGGTGGCGGGCGAATGAAGGAGGTACGGGCGAGAAGGAAGTTGGAAAGGGAGAAGCTACCAAAAGCTGCTCGTGACAGCTTCCTGTGAATAGTGGCAGCTTCTCTGGTTGCAGCTTCTCTGTTCCAACCAGAGAAGCTGTCACCCAAACACTCATTTTGACCAAAAGCTGTTTGCCGCACCAGCAGAAGCCAGAATCTGTGTGAACCAAACGGGGCCTATGGCAATGTGGCTGCAGCTTGACATAAACAAGATCCCCTACCACTACCATGAAGGTGGTGTCCTTGCGATGGGTATTGGCAGATTTAACCATTCGTTGTTGGGCTTTGCACAAATTATACTTTAGTTATTGCAAAATCTCATCTCTATCCAGGAGATCAGTCTTCGCTGCTTCCACTACTTAGTCTCCAAGTATGTAATGATACTAGGTCGGAGGGTGACGTTTGTATACCGCTTCGAATAGTGTCTTCTCTACAACTGATTGGAAGATCGTGTTATGCTAATACTTCGCCCAATGTATCCATATTGTCCACTCCTTAGGTTGCTCAGAGGCAAAACATCAGGGGTATGTTTCAAGGCATTTGTTTAATCCCTTCAAATGTTTGTTTGTCTTTGGGTGATAAGAAGAGCTCATTTGAAGCACAGTGCCCTGGAGTCAAAATTTTGGACCAAAATGGCTAATAAAAACAGGGATCTCTATCGCTGATAATCGACTTTGGAACTCTACGAAGGTGGATCACTTCCCTCACAAATAGCTCTGCCAACCGCACTGAAAAAAGGTGTTCGAGTGTAAGGAAATGTCTGTACTTGGATAATCGGTCCACCATCATAAGGTTGGCATTTACTCCTTTTGATCGAGGCAGCCCCATGATGAAATCCATCGCTATATCCTCCCAGAGATAGAATCGGAAGAGGTTGGAGGAACTCTCTTGGAGTGTCATTCGTTATTTTTGTTTTTGACATGCCTACCATTGTACACTTCATTTTTTATGCCAATCTAGTGTATATTGTCCGCAATGATATGTTCGGTATGCTTTCAAAGTGTCCACATGAAGGAGTAGAGTGACACTCCTAGAGTAATGTAGAAACCCACTCCGAGTGCGTGGGTAGTACTACTCACCCTTTATAGAATAATTGTCCCTTCAACGACTTGAATGAGCTAGGTTTAGCTGTATCCAAAATTAAACCCTCAGTAATCTTCTGTAGTGCGGAGTCCTTTTGTACCTTTACTTGAATTACCTCTAAGTCTAACCAAATGGGCACGGAGATTGCTTGAAATTCAGCGTGCTTCAAAAGCCTAGACAAAGCATTTACTGCCCTATTGTTGCACCTGGGCTTGTACATGACCTCAAAATCATAACCCAAAAGTTTGGCAAGCTGTTGATTTGGTGTTGTGATGCATTGCTCTGAAAGGTGCCTCAGGGCTTTTTGATCCATGAGCATACAGAATTTGCGGCCAAAGGACACAAGTGCTGAACCGCTACCACTAAGGCCATGAGTTCTTTCTTGTAAGTGGATTTAGCTAAGTTTCTATCGGATAAGACCTTGCTAAAGTATGCTAGGGGTCGCCCCTACTGCATGAGTACCATTTGGATTCCCTTACATGAATCATCATATTCAATTGTAAACTCCTTGGAGAAATCAAGTAGCCCTAACACTGGGCCTGTTATCATTATCTCTTTTAAGCTATCATGGGAGTCCAGTGATAACCCTATTTCTTGAGAAGGTTGGTGAGTGGATGAGCTATCTTACCGTAGTCCTTCACAAATGGATAGTAACTTGTGAGGCCTAAAAACCCACATACTTCCTGCTATCCTTGGCATGGGCCACTAACAAACCGCGTTCACCTACCTGGGGTCCATGACCACTCCACCATATTGAATAATATGATCAAAGTGCTGTGCTTGGTTAGCCAGTAACTATTTTTTTCTTAGGACTTCTAAAGTTTGTCTCCGATGCACTGGGTGTGAGTCCCAAGAGGGAATATATATTAAAATATTATCAAAAAATACCAAAATAAAATTTTGCAAATATTGACAAAAGGTGTCATTCATCACTAGGAATGTTGTGGGGGCATTCCGGAGTCTAAACGGCATAACTCGAAACTCATAGTATCCAGCATGAGTCCGGAAGGCTGTCTTATGCACATCAGCTGAACAAATCCTGATTTGATGATACCCAGAGCGTAAATTGAATTTTGAGAAATATTCTACCCTATGTAGCTTATCCACTCAATAATTGAAATGAGATACTTATGGTTATGCGGTTAAGCACCTATAATCCATGTGAAACCTCCGGCTGCTATCCTTTCGCACCAAAATGACTGGGCTCGAGTATGGACTTGAGCTCCATTGTATCACTTCGACTGCTAACATGTCTACACTAATACTTCCATCTCATTCTTTTGGTGGTGGGCATATAGTAAGGCCTCACACTCATCGCCCCCTTGCTGGATTGAGTGACGATGGCATAGTCGAATTCTCTCAGGGGAGGTAAGGTGAGCTTTTCTAAAAACACATTTGCATAAGTTTGTAAAAGAGTCTGCAGTTCTTGGTTCTATAGTTTGGATAGCTCCTGTTGTTCCCCACCCTCCGGGATGTGTCTCCGTTGCCCATAGTAGTTTAGCGAACTCATCGATACCGGGGGACGTACCAATAATAGGTCACCTTCAATGGTAAGCTCTCCTTCTCCTTGCAAAACTTTCATGTATTTTTGACCCCAATCCACGTGTATCTCCCATGGGTTATGTTCTGTTGGATGGAATCCATTATGGAAAGGATGGAAAAATGCAATGAATCTAGATAGCTTTCCATCTAGATTCATTGCATTTTTCATCCTTTCCACGGTGGATTCCATCCAATAGAACATAGCCTTTGTGTTTTTAACCACTCAAAATCATTCAAAAACTGATGCAGGATGTTGCTCATCAAATTACAAAAAGTAGTTATGCATTGGTGAGCCCAAATTGCATCACCATAATCTCAAATGAGCCATACTTAGTAACATAGGTGGTCTTAGGCTCATCTCTCAGTAATCCTGACTTGCCAATATCCGGATCTTAAATCAATAACATGGTCGATATCCCTCGGTGGCAAAACCTTTGGTAACTCGGGTGGTAATACATCTAAAAACTCTCTCAATAACTCAGATATAGCCAGTGGCAAGTCTAAGAACACAACTTCAAAGCTTAGAACACAACTTCAAAGCTTACTTTAGCAATGTAATGTGTTTTCCTACCCTTTCTGGAGATCTGAGGAGCTGAAATGGCCAGTTTCTTCCCCTGAGATCCCCACTGAACTGATGAGATCAACACTGAAATTGGGGACTCTACCTGCAAAAGATGCACCAAGTAGAATTTTCTTTCTTCAAGCCTTTCTCTAGGGCCGAGGCTGACATGGTGCTTGCCCTCGCCTTAGATTTCTGTTCGCTTCTCCACTCTTCTCCACACATGGAACAAAGCAAAGAGTCTTCTTATCTATGATTTGCAATCTATTTAGATGGGCCATGGAACTATTCTTGCCTTTCTTAGTAACTCTAGCCCAATGATTATATCAAAGTCATCAAGGGGAACTACAGTCACATAGTGTTTTTCTACCACCCAATCTCCTAACTTAACAAGGACATCATAGGAGATACCAACAACTTTTTGTGTAGAAGAATTCAATGTCTTTACAGAAAATGTACTAGGAGACAATCTTAAGTGTAATTGGTCCCTTAGCCGATCTGACACAAACAAGTGGGTAGCTCTCGTATCAATCATGGCTACAACATTTACATCATTTACATAAATTTTGACATGCATAAGACTACAGGTCGATGATGAAATGGTAGCAATGGTCAAAGGGTTAATGGAGCTACACCCTTTGTCATCAACATCTTCACACTTACATCATTTACATAAATTCTGACATACATAAGACTACAGGTCGATGATGGAATGGTAGCAATGGTCAAAGGGTTAATGGAGCTGCACCCTTTGTCCTCAACATCTTCTCTCTCGGGAATGATAGATGAGATCTTTTGCCGAGTAGGGCACTCATGCATCACGAGGCCCACAACATAAGAAATATGAAAACTGCTTTTTCTTCGCCCCCATCACTATTCTTGGGTTGCTTACTCTGAGTAACTTGCACCTTTGCTAAAGCCAATTTCACCTTCTTCTTACCCTTATCCTTTTAGGTATATAGAGTAGAACATAGAGTAGAAGATGGTGCTAGTGACTTCACTGAACCCTTGAGGTCAACTAGAGCATCTCTGTACAAAGTCACACCTTGGCACCTTTATTCCAATTAAGCCCAAGTCTGCAATCCTACCATGAAGTTGAAGAATTTCTCATCTTCAATGATATTAGTTGCCTCTAGAGCAAGTGATGAATTGTCTAATATAATCTTTGATTGTATCGGTGTGTCTGAGATCTCTTAATCCCATTTGAGCTTGCCAAACTATATTTGTCGGGTAGAACTGAGCTCTGAATGCTGCCTTCAAGTCTGTCCATAGAATGACATCTGGTTCATCTCCCTTAAGCCTTGGAACAATAGATGTTCTCCACCATAACTTGGCATCCTCTACCAAGTTGGTAGCGCATATCTCAATGCGGTCTAATTCTAGAACTTTGGCCGCTGTAAAGTACTATTCAAGATCATAGATAAAGTTCTCCAGTTCTTTTGCCACCCATGCACTATCATAGGTAGCTAGTCTGAGATGCGTCTCTTACTATGGGTAGAGGGCGCTCCCACGGCTGATGTTGAAGCTACATGCTGCAAAGCTAACTTCAGTGTAGTAATCTTTGCAGTATATGGTTTTATGGTTTGAGCCATCATCACCATTTGACCATCAGTGTGCCACCCATGCACTATCATAGGTAGCTAGTCTAGGATGCGTCTCTTACTATGGGTAGAGGGCGCTCTCACGACTGATGTTGAAGCTACATGCTGCAAAGCTAACTTCAGTGTAGTAATCTTTGTAGTATATGGTTTTATGGTTTGAGCCATCATCACCATTTGACCATCAGTGATATGTTTGTACTCAGAGAACAAATCGCTCAAAGCATCCAGCCTCATACACTGGATCTCTCTCTCATTCAGCATCACTGTCCATGCCGTTAGCAGCCTCAATTCGGGCAACTCTCTCAATTGTCGACACCGTGATATCCGTGTGATTTTGTCAAGTAGCTATGATCTTTGATATGAGAAAAAGCTAATGTACGCAAGCTGGTCTAGGCTGTAGATTCTTAGCTCTGATGCCAATTGTCACACCCCTAATTTTTTGCTATATAAATCTATGAGAAGTGATGGTGTGGCACTCCTCTGGCTCTTAGGGTTCGAGTCTCGCCCGTGCCCCAGCCTTCTACATATTTTATGCATCCTATGCATACTCTATGCTTTGTGCCATGGCATCAACTATCTCCGCCTAGGACTCAGGTACTCAGGTTATGCACCTCCTGTGCATTCATCGTGCCATGCTCCACGATCAACCCTCGGGCCATACTCAAGGATAAACAACACAACGAGGCCTACTGCATCTCAGTAAATAATTTGTATGCACATCTTAACACAATGGTTAGTATTTTTGTTCCTGTCTCCTCCAAGTAGGTCTTCTTACTCTAGGCCTCACCCGAGGTAAGTGTGTACATGCCCCAAATCATAACCTCTATGATTGGATAAGAATGTGAGAACATCCCATAGTTCCCAGTTGTTACCGTAGGGTTGATTGCACTGAAATATAGCCCCTTTTCTTGTTTAATAATGTAATCTTGATACGACATTGACCTCCCTCCCTTTATCTGTTTGCCATTGTAGGGACCTCCTAAGGAGGCATCCCCTCCCAAGGATTAGGATGAGATGCGTTACTCCCCCCACCTCCCCCCCCCCCCCCCCCCCCCTCTTTCTCTCTTTTGAAATGGGGGTTGGGCTCCTCCCATAGTATTCAAGTCCGATAATACTCCTGTTGGCGGAGCCGCCCACACTAGCTAGTACATCCTTTTATCTCTATGCCTCCGTGATCTCCCTCTCAATGATAGGGCATGGATCATAGCTCGCATGATGTTGATGGGAAAGGTGTGCACCTTTCCTTAACTCCATCAAGAAAAATCTGACATACTACTGCTCCAGTAGCGATTTCCTCAAAAGCTATCACATAATCGATTACCGTCATGGAGCCTTATTCGAGGGCTAGGGCTGCTAGCTATTCATATGCGGAAGTAGCAATCTCTATATCATTGAAGCATTTCATCCTTCAACGATTACCATAACAGATAAGGGATTCTTCGCTTTAACCATCGGAACCAGTGACGGTCTTGGCCGTCCAAACTAATGAATGCCATTGGAATTTTATAGTCCTTTGTTGTGCCTTGAATGTCGAAATATTGTTACGCGCAGGCAATCCACCCAGTTGGATCAGTCCCATCAAAACAAGGTAGATCAAGCCGACAATGGAGGTTTCATCAATCATCACCTATAGCAAACTCCTTTTCGGTCTTCCCTTCTATGTGAAAGCCGCCAACTCCTCGTTGACCCTATGTGAGATTAGGTGGCACATGTGGCCCTAGTCTTGACTCCTGGGACCATCGTTCCCTATGCGCAGGTGGAGGACGATACGGCTCATGGTAGGACTATACGATCCCCAGTGCATCGTTTGTGCACCCCCACTCGAGCCGATCCCCCAGCCGTGGAACGAACCACTAGAAGGTTGGTTCGTTGATCCTTCACCATCTTTGCCAGAAGGTTTCGCATCTTGTCCAGCATGTCGAGGTGATGATCTTAGTCTGCTTGTTTGCGGTTGATGTTGGCGATGTCATCCCTGTGCCGGTGACGCACACCGATGTATTTCTCCAGCGTCTCAATGCAAGCTTTTACCCTATGTTGTTGTCATCGCCAAGGGAAAGAAAGTCGCCTGCTACCTGCGAACCCGCTCGTATGCATCCGCGTTGCGCCTGCGATGTGTTTGGCAGAAAGGTGGAGCAGAAAAAATACATGACGCATCGATTGGTTGAACCAAATGTTAAGGTAGAAGATACAGAGCTATCTCATATCTCCGATCAAAATCCCCAAAACTTCTGTCCATCTCCTCTCCAACCCTAAAACTCCTCTCCTTTCCCTACCCTGAACTGGGTCTACCTCCGTGAACCCGACTCGGTTCGGTGAGAGTAAACCCTCCCAATTGGGAACAATTTTGGTTCACCTCTCTGCCCGAAACAGAAGATGCAGGCGTGGCATAGCCATTATGCCTTTCCCGCTTTAAGTTTTATTATGAGAGTTGTGCTATTGAGCTACTAAATTAAGATTATTGTGCCGTTTCTAATAATTCAAAAAACTGGTTACTTATCAGAGTCTATATGTTAATGTTCTTATTACTTATGCTCTTGTTTTATCTTTTCTTGTTTGTTCTTCTTCTATGCTCTTTTATGCCTGCATCTTGGGAGGATAGTTGTGTCTACTCTACTGCAAAGGTTGGTTAACCCTTAATTTAACAGTTAAGGTGTCTAATTTATTATCGTGACCCTTGTAACTGTATGGTTTATCAAGTTGTAACGTTTATCAAGTTGCAACTGGTTATGTAGCTCTTTCTATCCTGTCATGTCTGATCAAATCCCTTAAGTTATGTAGGGACGTTATAGTCATGGATCCTTACACCAATAGCTTCCTTTTCTAATTTTTTTTGGCTATTATTGATTTTGATCTTGAAGACTAGATATGTCTCCTAACATATATCCTTTTTAAGTTGAACTCAGTAATAGTGGCTAGTGGTTTCCGCTTCAAATATACCGCTCCGTGTACCAATTATTATGTGTGCTGCATCCAGATGCAAGTTGACATTTGACTTACTTTGCTAGACCCAATCTGATTGCTCAAGCTTTTCTTTCTCCATATAACTTTTCTGCTTGAATGAGTTATAGAAGGCCTGATAAGCGCTTTGCTAAAAACTCTCTTCGTAGAAATGAAAGCATTTAGAATGATCCTTCTTGTATTATTGCCTTTCTTTATGTATCTTCCAAGAAATTTGGTAACTTAACTCCTGATGATCTGCAGTGATCTTCGTACAAAGTACATATCTTGTCCCGTCTCTCCAATTGGAAGTCCTCGCGTGAATTGCTGGTCCCCACAGCATCTGAATGGAAGGATGTCCCAGTCTCCCATTTCAAGACCTAGAGCCACCTCAGGTGCATCTACACCTCTGACTGGCGGGATTGATGTTGTGACTGCTGTTCCTTTCAGCCGCTCGAAGCAAGAGATGCGTGATCATGATGGATTCAATTGCTTGACAAATTGCACAAGCAATATCTATCTTAGTGGGACCATCTATCAGGAACCAAAACTGAATCTCTTATCTGGAATGCAACAAGGCTCACCTAAAATTTGGGAAAGAAGATTGACATCTGAAGTAGACATTCTAACCACTCAGTTTGGCAGGTTGAGACATGATAATCTTGGGGATCCTAATGAGAATCAACCTATAGTGTCTGATTCTACGGCCCTTGGTGTCTTAAGAGATCAAATGAAGCTTAAGCCAAACCTTGCTTCCTGTCCTTCAATGCCTAACCGTGCAAATGCTACTTGACAAACAGAATTGGTATGCCAGATCGTCATTTTTTGTTGGTTCTGGCATGATTATATTAGGGCTCCAGTCATATTTGAAACTAATTTATTGGTTCTGGTATGATTATATTAGAGCTCCAGTCATATCTGAAACTAATTTAATATGGTAAGTAATGTTACAGTAGAAAGCGTACAACTATATTCTTTGTTCTTTGGAGACTTTGCTATGCATGATGCTCTCATCACCAAGTTCGCAACACCATTCTTCAAGTTTCTACTGGTAAGTAGCCTTCTTTGTAATAATTCTTAGCTCCTTGCACACCTGCGGAAAAAGTAGTCAGTTCTAGTGGTACGAAATTAATCAGTTTGTATCCTCCACACTGTCTTCAAATTTGAAGAGCTTTAGTCTACTATCTCACCTAACTTTTTTAGAATTTCATGTGACTAATTGATGGATAACCTACAGAAACGAATTTATTTATTTTTGCCTTGTATATGATGAGATTGTATTCAAATGATTAAAGGTTTGATTAAGTCTATTAATTTCTTGTAAGACTACTGGGAAAAACAATTCTAAACAAATCCATCCAAAATATTATGAGCAACTTTCTGCTAGCTCAATTATTATATTTTATTTGTTTTTTATCTGTATTAGTACACTTGCACATTGGTTCTTAGTACTTTGACATTGAATTGCAGATTCAGATGAATAACTTTCGAACTTACCTTGAAGCTTGGAATTTCTTTGTTGTGAAAAGATACAATTTATATTTCATGGATGGTAGTACTATATATCAGCATCCTTCGGCGAACAAGACAACATTGAGCATTGATCTGAAGTTTCGTATACTCTTGGCAAGGCACTCTGTACAAAGGATAGTGAAAACAGTTCCAGCTTGCTACAACATTGTAAATCATCATTTATAATATACACTGTTAGACTGCAGATTGTATGGACAAAGTTGAAGAGGCGCTTCAAGTCTTGACTAATGCAGCGTATACTTCTTAAATCGAGAAAGTTTCTTTTAAGAGCTCATTATTTCACTTATGACGTCCTCCATTAGCTTCGACAAAACGTGGTATTCAGCTACATGAGCTGTATAAATAATATCTAGTATAAATTTAATTTAAGTTATATTTTACATTAATTTGTCTCATTTGAACTCTTAAAACTGTCAGGATGCCTTAATTAAATCTCATTAATGATTCCATACATAATTCAGAATTAGCTAATGGAAGAATACGCATTTTAATATGTTGTTTTTTTAAAAAATTTCATTTTTTTTTCTTTTTTCCTTAGATTCTGTATCTTGGTCTATCTCTCTTTCCTACTTGTCCTTTTTTTTTCTTTTCTTTTTGTCCCCTAAATTCTCTCATTCCTCTTCCAATCTCTATGATGTTTTACCACTTTTTTCTCGTATGTATCGTTCTCATTGTCTCATTTGTCTCTTTGTATTTCTAACTTTTACGTATATGGGTATGTAGTGGGAGAGTGTTTTAAATGTACCACGTCTATTAAACTGTTTTGATGCACATGTAAAACTACCTTCAAAATGTGTTGTATAAAGTTGCGTCAGTAGGTTGGTTGTAGTTTTATCTTGCTCGTGTGTTATTTAAGTATTGTGGTGTTTGTGGGTTAATGCTAGAGCAACAATGAAATAGTCGTAACATATTATAGAGCTTGTAATTTTAGCAAAATCATTCAAGAGCTTAATGCAATCGCAAAGCCTTATGAATAGACAACTCGGTCAAATGCTGTCCTTTTAGCCTTTTCTCCCACCGTTCTATGTTGTTCTCGTCTTTCTACTTATTCTATATCTTGTCACTATCAACTATTATTCATGGGGATCGTTCATATGATTAGCAAAAGCTTAATAGACCCAGAGACTAATAGTCATGCCCGGAATTAATGTAATAAATATTTAAATAAATTACATGTGAATTGAATGTTTGACTTGAGTCCAACCATGCCCATATAGGGGCAACATTGTCAAAATTGTGGATCTGAGTGCGACCGACAGGGATGGTTCCTCGAATTGTCCCCTAGCCACCAGTTGGACTTATGAGGATCTTTGATGCTCCACACGGAAACCAAACTACTCAGAGCCTTTGATGTAGGACAGAGGTCTAAAACATTCAAACAACGATTTTCAAAATCCATTTTGATAGATAAGGAGATAATAAGGGAAAATCGAATTTAAACTAACGATATTTTGAGAAACTAATTTTTTTTGTATTTTATAATAGTAAAGGAAAACCCGGGATTACAACTACTGAAAGCAGTAAATGCTGAAATTAAACTTACAAAGCGACCCTTGAGAATTGAAGGATCGTATCACCCCGTTCTTCACCGGTCCAACTCTGATGGTAGGTGTAGAAATGGTTGAGCATTACACACAAACACAGAAAGGGATTCGAACAAGTCTCGGATTCATATTACACACTTAAATCAAGGGGGAGGCTAGTCCTCGCAAGTTCCCTTGCTAATATGAAATCTAACTAGAGGGGGGGGGGGAAAGAGAAGAGGAGATGCGCCACCAATTTTCTTGTCCTCCTTGCGCCAACTACAAAATTAAAGAGTAGTGTAGATGCTATTCGGATCACAAGAGGAAACAAAACAAAGGAAAAGGGGAAACTTAGCTTGCTTGGTTTGAAGATCCCTCCTTCTTGTTCCTTGCGCATCATGTCCTCTTGGAGAGTTCTTGGCATCAAGATGGAAGTTATGAGATGAAGAGCTCTCGGCTAGAAGATGCAAGGGAGGAGTCTTCTTAGAATTTTGGTGGAGAAGATGGAAGAATAAGGGCTCGGCCCTTGGAAGAACACTACTACTACTACTAATGGTGACACTAATGTTTACCTAGGAAACTAGTAGACAATTCTCATTTCATCCAAGCTACGAAAATACATGAGGAAGGCTACATTTATAGGCAAGGTAGAGGGTGGGCAAGGTGGTCATTTTCCCCTTAGGCACCACTTACAAAATTGGAGAGAAAAATTCAGCATTTAATTCAAGGTGTGAATGCAATTAAGAGTGTGGATTCTTTCCTTCTTTGGTGAAGCTTCTTTGGAAGTTCTTTGAAATTTGAATGGCTCCTTGTTGTTGACGAGATGGCCTCCTTCCTTGTTGGTTGTGGGCGCATGAATGAAGAATTCAAAATTTGAATTCCTTCCACAAAAGCTTGGGCGGCAATATAAGATGGTAAGTCTTCATAAATGACTTCCTTTGATTTTGGATCTTGATGGATGATGGATTCGAATTCTTCCCTTGCTTGGGCTGGTGTGTTGGTGCCTATTCCTTGGATGGATAGTTGAGGTGGCTGATTATATCAAGGAGGGGGCACCCAACAAAGATAGAAGTTGAGTTGGCAAGTGAGCTCATCAACACTTTGAGTTGCACTTTGAGTTGAAGGGGTTGAAGTCTTCTTTCCTTTCTTGAGCTGAACTTGTTGAGTGGAACTTGAGCTGACCTTGGAGTGGAGCTTGAGCTGACCTTTAGCTTGAATGACCTGCCAAAAATATAACCAATGCAAGGATGCACTATCCTACCATGATGCAAAGTACATAAGAGCTACATGCATTACAATGCACAACCTACTACAATTGGACTTGCCATAATTGACTATATGATGCATGGCTTTATTTGAAAGCTTAAACTAACCTAAATGCCATGAAATGCAATGCAAAACAATAGAAAGCAAGTGAGCTCTAGGTGAACCCATGTTGAGGAGGTTTCCTCCGAGCCCAAGCGTGTCTCTTTAAAGCAGGGCTGCTGCCTCCATCAGCCTCTGACTAAACTTTGGCTAGACCAAATGAAGCAGTAGGGTGGGGCAAAGCTATGACTTGTTGCACCAAACTTGAGCTTGGCTTGACGGATGCATGGTCAACTTAGACGAGTATTGAAGTCCAGCGTCAAGTTGTTCGTGGATGACAGCAAGCGAATGGCGGAGAGTTCATGTCCATGCGTACGTGGACGAAACCAACCCCCACACCCGATGGTGGGGCTAGAGGCCCGTCTGCCATATGCAATCAAATGTGTCTCACGATGTCACACGCAGGTGATAAGGAAGGTTGACGTTGCAAGTAGGCGACGAGGAGAGTCGGCATTGAATGCAGGCGACAAGGAAGTTGGACGGCGCGGCATCACACGTAAGCAACGAGGAAGTTGGATAGGGTGGCATCACACGTAGGCGAGGAGAAGCCGGCCGGCACCTCACTTGCGCGCAGGCGAGTTCGGGGAGGGGAGGACGGTCGCACGCAGGCGGCCGACTGGCGTTGGAAGAGCTGATTTTGCTCGCAGATGAACTCAAAGGAAGGAGAGGCACCGCGTGCAGGCAGTGAGGGGTCGTCCGATGAGTAGGGGGCGGTGTCCGCATGCAGGCGGGTCCAAGGTTGGAATTTCACGGATGCGCGCGGCCGACGCTCGGACGAGGGAGAGACAGCGATGATGCAGAGGGAGGAGGCGTTTGGGAGACATGAGCTCGATCGGGAAGAAACGGAAGGTTGTCAGAAAATAGAGGATAGGGAGTACCTCGATGAGCTTTCGTCAGCTCCTTCCACTCAGTGAAGTGGAAGAGCCGACGCCTTTCGAGGCAGTCTAAACGTGGCTGCCAATCACATTGACGATGGACATGGGGGAGAGCGACGGGCAAAGACGAAGTTGATCGCGACATTCCTACCACCCGTCCGCACCACTTGAACACCTTGGAGGCTTCGCTAACGATGTTCGGTGAGAAGAATCCAACGGTCGAAGGAGAGAAGAGGTTGGGGAGTGTAGAGGAGAGAGCAATGTATCGCTGAGCCCATCCATCTGCCTTATTTTCTCCCCATTTTGTTTTCCCGCTCATCAGGCATGCAACAGCGCCCACATCTGCGTGCTGCCTCAGTCAACCTCATGTAACATCCATCACGTCACCCATGCAAGCACGCGTGGAAATTGTCGATGCCTGTTGGGTGCTTTGGCTCCGAGAGGTGCCCTATCTGGTTCGCCAACCCAATAGGGTGGGACAGAGATGCTTGGTCTAGGTTGCACTTCGGGCCAGAATTGGGTTGTGTCCCAATTGGCGGCCCAAGTGCCTAACATTCTCCTCCTCTGAATCAAGTCGCCATCCTCGACGACTCAAAGTAACGTTAGATCTCGTCCTCGAACTACCACAGTTCGGAAGTCTTGTATCATGTAGCAACTTCCATTGGAGAACCTTCCCACCAAATTAGGAATTCTATTTGTCGGTTCATCCTGCTATGTCCCAATACTCAGTGATTTAAAATCTCTCTGATCCTTCGGTCGAACTCTATTTAAACGGTTGGAGGCGCGCGAAGAGACTGCGACCGAGAGGGATCCCTCGGATCCCTATGGAACCTCTTCAGGAAGCTAACATAGAATGTTGGATGTAATTTCATTCTGTTGGGGGGACTTTAAATGATATGCTACTGAGCTGACCCGACTCAACACCTTGAAAGGTCTATCATATCTCTGGATAATGCCTCGATGTGCTGCTTTTGTAGATATCTTTCTCCATATCTACGAAGTAAGTCAGAGAAGAACGAAGTCGCCCACGGCGAATTCTTTATCTCGATGATTTGCATAGTTCTGCATTGGTCTAGTCGCTAGCTCAAGGCTATCTCTCTCCTCTTGGAGCGACTTCGATCGCTCATGAGCCACCCGTTGAGTCGTAGGACACCTTGGTGTAGCACCGAGCTATGGGGTGCGGAAAAACTCCTAAGTTGACTCTAGGAGAACATCCGAACAATTTGAAAACCCACGATCAAACATGCGGAAAAACACTATCAAATACGTAAGTGAGCAACGGACAGTAAAATAGAACAACCAAGGCATATCACTACGAAATTTCACACAACTGAAACAAAATACTAACCACATAGAAGTGAAACTACAACCGAAGAAGGTGAGGTATCAGGCTCCAACAAGGATCACACACCTTGCACCGGATACTCTAGCCTTTTCACACTTCTAAATTGAGACACTCTCACACTCTTGAGTTACAAGCCTCCTCGCAGCTACTTCTTGTAGGTTGCTACTTATGAACTACCTAGCTACTAGGTCCTAGCTTCCTTTTATAAGCTAAGGGAGGGTAAAATCACACAACTGACATGAGGGGTGATTACAATTAATATGCTAACAACTAAGATACAAAAGCTGAATGCATTGTACACATTGACTGAAAAGATTCTAACAACTAAGGCGTGTAGAAGAAGCTTCATGCCAAATTAATGTAAGTCATCCATTTGATCTTTGATGATATCTCTTGATCTTGATGCCTAATTTGAGATTTGAGGGTGTAGATGGATAGATCTGGTCCGACTTAGTGGGATTGATGCATGGATCATCCCATAACTCATCTGATCGGAGTCGATCTAGTAGAAATAATGTCAATAATTGATTTTTAAGATGCATATCTGGCCGTTGAAGAGAGGTGGAGTGCTAGCAGCTGTTGGTTGGATGAACACTGTTCGTCTATTTCATTTGCGTGCATTCGTCGATGGCCAGGGCTGGCCGCTGGCCATCATTCCGAGCTCAATCACCAGCAAGGCGTCGGCTAGAGGTGCATATGGTGAACAAGGGTGGATGGGAAGCTTACGGCGCCGGATGGTCGCACACCAGGCTAGGAATAGCATGGAATGTGGTAGAACCTGGTGATCGGGAAAAGCTTCTGATCCCAGCGATCCATTGAGTGGATGGGTGGATCCTCTTCGCTGTGGGTTCAAGCGATGAGGAGAGGTCGTGGCTGGAATTTGGAGTCGATCGGCGCTGTAGATGGGGTAGAACAGGGGACACCAGCGTAGAGCATAGTGATGTCAATTCCAATGATACAGCCATACGATGGCCCAATCCTTTGGACCACGAGTTTGTATGGAGGAGGAGAGGTTGTTGCTGAAGTTTGGTGCCTAACAGAGTCATGGATGGCGAGTTCCCTAGTGGCTAGACAAAGCAAGGGCTATGCTTTCCCAAATGTTGCCGAGAGGAACACGGGCTCGCCGTGAGCTCTATCACGCCTGTGATTTCCCTGGCCGAGATGAACATGAGCTGGCCATGAATACTGTCACGGTCGTGTTTTCCTTGGCTGCTGCAGGATTGCGGGGTTTGCACTGCATCAATCCTCTCCCGGTGGGAAGAATTGTCCTCCGGAGAATAAAATTGGTCTGTAACTCCTTGGAAGCTCAGATTTTTCTCACAATTTAGTGGCCTAATGTGCACAATGGCCCCCATTCTACACCTACAGTTGCTCAAATAGATTCAATGCGAAAAATTGGCATGCAAACTAAAAAGAGGGTATGCAAATGGAAACATAGACTCAAAATACTGAATTGGTATGTGTGTGGAAGTAGAAGAGTGCGAATGAGAACCAATAAGAGATTTATCACTCTCGGGTGGAGGTCGATCTATGTAACCATCTTTGAGGACGGTGTCATAGTTGTGTGGGACTTGCAGGTAGATGTTCGAATGCCATGAGGTGAGACATAGAGCATGATTTAGGTTGCTATTGCACATGAGATGTTGACAATCAACCTTGGATCCTAAGAAAAAAATATTGGGAAACCCCGAAGATTTTAAAATTTTATTATATGTACAGTGTGTTGAGAAACCCCGGGGATTTTAAAATTTTTACATAGACACAACGGAAGCAAATCCCCGAAGCAAGCTGGTCCCCCGGAGGATCAATGCAAGCAAGGGGGTCGACAAGATGTAAGGAGAAAGTACATCAATGCAATGAAGAGCAAATGCTGATGTAGGTGCCCAAGTGTGCGCCCTCTGCAGTCTCACACATAGCCGATGCTCGAGTCCTCTTCTTCCACACCCAGTGCTAGCCTCGGGAAGAAGATCCATGCTCTAGAGTCCTTCCTTGATCACTTGTGCCACCCTCAAGCAAGAGTGCGCCAAGAGGAAGGAGAAGGAGATGAAGATGCCACCAAGCATTGGCCCTTATTGCACCAAGAGGAGAAGGAGAAGAAGAAGCTTGTGGCTTGTTGAAGGAAGAGTTGCGCCAAGGTCCCTTGCTCTCGCCCTTTTGATTGCTCATGCCTTCTTCTTTAGTGCTCCCGCATGTGTTAGTGTTAATACAAGCAAGGGGTAGCAAGACAAGTATATAGGTGCAATTGCATGAGGAGATATGCAGCTAGGGTAAGTAGGGAGGCCAATTAGGGTTAGAGGTAAGGAAAGACTCCAAACCTTTACCATAAACCTCAACCCATCTACCATATGCGCTTAGCACTTGCCAAACAAGTCCAAGAAGCCATATGCGCCCCAAGTCTTGTCATAGAGGCAAGCATTTCATCCAAGGAAGAGGGATAGGCGGCCATGTTGGGGTATGCCCTTAAGGCTAATGTTTGAGGCCTTGGGATTGTATCAGTATCATGTAATAAACTCTTGTGTTTATAAAGGCATGGTTATTATTCAGGTTGTTACCTTGTCTGCTGTAATAAGTGTACTACTGAATAATGTCTCAAAGCTGTTCAGCTAGGCTGACATGCTAAATGTCCTTAGTCGATATATCTTGGTGAACATGAGACAGCCTTGATATGATTGAGACTAATATGTGTTCTAATCTTATAGGATGCTTCGAGCATGGAATAAGATGTAGACTCATGGGTACATTGGATGTACTGGACAGACCCTACTAGGACATTCAATTGCTTGTCACAATGTGAATGATCCTTGATTGCAACAAGTGGCACATGTCCTCTGACTTGAGATCACTTGTGTTTCTAAATGATGATTGTCATTGTTTTGAGGTAGTTCAATATCATTTGAAACATAATGGTTATAGACTATCTTGGATAATGATCATGAGTCAGGTTAGGGCACTAGTGATAGATAGAGGATTGCCGTCTCCTTGTTGAAGGAGTGTGGTGTTCTATAGGGGCCCCCTAGATGAGATGATTGAGAAAGTGTATGGCCATACCCAGGTGACTATGTGCATCTGAAACATACTGATACATTATAGTTTCTTTGCCAAACTGATATCCGATTAGACAAGTGTATCATTACTTATTTTCACACAATCTCATGGTCATGACTAAATCAGGTTCTCACCTGGGTATGGCCACACACTTTCACTTATAGAACCATAGGGGGGCCCCGTGGATATCAAGCTTCCCTCCGAAAGGGGCAAATCCTCTGTCTGTCTATTGATCTTCTCATATGGGTCATAACATACTCAATGACAACCATTATGATCTCCCAACTATGGTGAGGTGTTAGGTTGTATCAAAGCATGTCCCTAACCATATAGAAGAGTCAATGACCTCAAGTCAAGGGATCAATACATCTCCTGTCACTTGTGAGGATAACTCATGACACCAAGTTAGAGCCTCACAGCGGGTCGGTCCAATATATCCACCACTGATACACCCATATATTTGCATTAGCACCTTGTGCCTAACTAGCCCATATACCAGTCTCACATGTGCTAGAGCTATCTCATATATGTTGGTGTTTATGCCCTAGGACCTTGGGATGGTCCAATAGGATATGTGTATCACATCTAATTGATAGATGAGATATCCTGGCATGGTCGTTGTTGTGCAAACATGTACATCTACGCACATGTACAGTTGCATGTATGATGTCCCTAAAGAGATAAGATATTTATCTTGTTTTAGTTATGTCCCCAATCAAGAATCATAGTAGATATGGGACAACTATGATTCACTTGAGACTAGTATATGGGCTGGTTGAGCACGGGTTGCAAACGCAGGCATATAGGTATATCAAGGGAGATATATTGGACCGACTTGCCATGAGGATTCATGTTGGTGTCACAAGATGAAGATCACAGTGACAGAGTTACGATTGTCCTAGACTTGAGGGCATTGGCATCTCTATATGGTGAATGAGACACTTTGATACAACCTAACACTTCGCTGTAAAAGGGAAGTCATAACGGTTGTCATTGGTTGCATCATGAGCCATATGAGAGATTTAATGTGCCAAGAGAGGATTTGCCCCTTCCCTGTGGGGAAGCTTGATTGTCCATGGTGCCCTTTTATTGATGACTGAAAGTGTATGGCCATTCCCAGGTGAGAACCTAATTTAGTCATGCCATAATATTTAGATCAACAAGTGTGACATGCTTGCCCAATCTGGACATCAGTCTGGCGAAAAGACAATTCTGTACTTACACTTTGTCGCAGTTTTAGAGGTTGTCGATGGTGACATTTATTCTGATGACTTGGGTAGCAATGATGTACTGCTAGGAGTAGCTCATTGCTTGTGATGATTTAGTCATCACTGCCAATGTTTGAAGAACCTACACGGTTGCACACCTAGACGTCTGAAGAACCTAAAGAAAAGTTTTTGCATCAAGGTTGGGATAAGTGGTATTGCTGCGCACTCATTGTTTCCAACACTTCCCCTTCTCCTTGGCACATGGTCTTGGTGATTAGCGCAAGTAGAGAAGACATTAGAGGTGTGGATCTCTTCTCCCAAAGCTATCATGTGCATGAAGCGGAAGATCTCGAGACAGTCCGTATGTGCATGATTGTAGAGGACAGACACCTGTGCGTCTTCATCATCGACTGCTCCTAAAATTGCTTAACAAGGTACTACTCTTCACATCCTTCGGTTTTCTCTCGTAAGGGATCCTAGTGTTGTTGGGAAACCCCGGGGATATTTTACAATTTTTCAGAGATAGACATTTTATATTACATTGCATAGCGGAAGAATATCCCCGAAACAGGCCAGTCCCAAAAACCCAGTGAAGATCGCATGCGAGGGGATCGACACGATGTGATAGAAAATACCTTGAGAGCAAGATGAGAAGCCGATGTCGAGTTAGGCACCCAAGTGTTCGTCGTCTGCAGTCACACACACAGATGCCTCAAGTCCTCTTCTTCCACGCCCGATGCTAGCCTCGGGAAGAAGATCCAAGCCTTATTCTCTCTCCTCAAAACATGCGCCACCTCCAAGGTAGAAGATGCGCCAAGAGAAGAAGGAAAGGAGATGGAAAAGATGTCGCCAAGAGCTTCCCACACTTGTGCCAAGAAGGGAAGGGAAGAAGACACTTGTGGCTAGGGTTTGATGGAAGAAGAGTTGCGCCACTTGAACCCTTGCTCTCGCCCCTTTCCTTGCTCATGCCTCCAAGAGAATTAGTGCATTGAGAGGGGGCAGCTAGGGTCTCTTTTATAAGGGCAAGAGGCAGTTTAGGGATGGCTAGGATCATGACAAGTGGGCGGCTAGGATGAGAGGGTTTGATGTAAGGAAAGTCTCCAAGACTTTGCCATAAACCTCATTCAACCTATCCTTATTTGCCCAATAGCCATATCAGCCCAAGACATGCCTTAGAGGCATGCATTCCATTCAAGGAAGAAGGGGGAGGTGCCCTTTACTTCCATAATGAAGCAAAGGCGCCAACTTTTCCCCATTATACCCATAGGCGCCAATGGGAGAAATTTTCTCCACATTATACCCTTTTAGACTCTTGTCTTCATGACAACTTATTAGTGAGCCCAATCAAGCAATGGGCCTAGCCCAAAGTCCATTATGCATGTTAACCAAGCCATTGGATCCAATCCAATGTAACCCAAGGTCAAATGAGGCTAACCATGGTTAATTTGGTTAATATGCCAAAAATGGAAGTTCACTCCAATAAGTTTCTTCCATCTCATCAGCCATTGGCGCTGATGAAATCTCCAAAATAGATCCGAGCTATCCAATAACTCGATCATAAGGCTTCCCGATCAATATGAGAACTCAAGTATCGTGGTGTGTGACCCTGTAGGTCCCTTTGACGTTGGCAGTACTGACCAAAGGTCACCACAAGCAGTGAGTGGCACCTAGCAGTGCATCGCTGCTACCCAAGTCATCGGAATGGAAATCAACATCGACATCCCCATCATCGCGACTAGGTACAGATACATTACAGTCCCTTTGCCGAACTGATATCCGATTGGACAAGTGTGTCATCACTTGTTTTCACCCAATCACATGGCTATGACTAAATCAGGTGTTCACCTGGGTATGGCCATACACTTTCAGTCATAGACCATAGAGGAGCTCCATGGATATCAAGCTTCCCTTAGGAAGGGGCAAATCCTTTGTCTGTACATTGACCTTCATATATGGGTTGTGACACACTCAATGACTATCGTTATAACCTCCCAATTACAGCGAGGTGTTAGGTTGCATCAAAGTATGTCCCTATCCATATAGAAGTGTCAATGACCTCAAGTCTAAGGATCAATGCATCTCCTATCACTTGTGAGGGTAACTCATGACACCAAGTCATAGCCTCACAGCGGGTCTATTCAGTATATCTACCATTGATATACCCACATGTCTGCGTTAGCACCTCATGCTTAACCAGCCCATATACTAGTCTCACAAGTACCAGAGTTGTCCCATATTCACTCAGGTACATCGACTGGGGATAATCATTTGAGCACAGGTCCAATCTGTCTCCAGGGACATTATCATGCAAGTACATAATCGCAGATGTAGACAAATAATGATAACGACAATTCCAGAATGATATAAATATCACAGTCAAGTAGTGCATTGGTTGACCAAATATAGGTCTTAGGGCATATACACCAACAAGTGTTTCTGGGAATTCTGTTTTGGACCTTCGCTTCTGCTGTGTTTAATGTTTTTATAAGGTCCGGGGATTTCCAACAGTGGTATTAGAGTAATCTTACGAGACCCGTAGGTGTCATTTCTACATATGCAGCCCCATGTCATGAAAAATTATTTTGAAAATTTTTTATGCCATGATTTTTTTGTTGAAAACTAATTTCTGTTAATTTTTGCTTCTTAATCATCTTCTAGTTTTCATTTTTTTTGACATCTTGGATAGACCCTATGTGTTAGAATTTACTCCTCCTTGCGCTCATGGGATAGACCCATGGCGCAAGACCGATAGGATATTATCGGGGCAGGGTTATTCTCCTAATCTCTATGGGGTAAGGATTGCAAGGGGCAGCTACCCTTTGTAGACTCCTGAGAGGGGCGAAACAATATAGAAGGATGATATAGAGTCACTGAAAATTAATTGAAAGAATTTTATGAAAAATAAAAGTGATTACTTGTTGATTTTTCATAGCATGTAGAATCGCATGAGTAGTTTTATTTGTGCATTATGTTGTGATCAAAGTCAAGCCCCAATTGCCATGCTTGTGATGTATCATTGTAAGACCTGCATGCCGACTTTAATTTTGCATTTTGATTCAGTATTGTAATTTAAAATTGAAGACATTGAAGATATCGCAGCGTTTTCTTTCTCTCTCCCTTGCGCTTCTCTCTAGGTGGTGCCACTATGACCTAGCTGAACCCTAGGGTGGCTTCTAGGGTTAAACCTAGGAGTGCATCTAAGGGGGTGGCGGCTAGGGTTAGGGTTGGCACACCTCACCTCCCAAGGTGGCGCATCCCCTTATTTGACCTAACCTTGAGTGGCCTCTAGGGTTACCTAGTTGGTTCACTTAAGGGATGATGGATGGATAAGGTGATGGTGCAACCTAGTCAAGTAAGGGGGCTGACCTTCAACCATAACCGAACCCCATGGCTTCTAGGTCTCCTAGTGGCGCATGCATGGGTTCAAGGGTTGATGATGAAGGAAAAGCAACCTAAGGGGCCTGATCTTATTCCATAACCGAACCATGCTGAATCCTAGGTTTCCTAGGTGGCGCATATTGAGGTTCAAGGATTGAGGAAGAGGATTGGCACTCCAAGCTTGCAAAGGGGCTGATCTTCTATCATTAGCCAAGAACTTGAAGGTCCTTTGGATGCTTCTTAAGTTCATGGGTTGATGAAGGAAGATTGAGCACCAAGGATGCTTGATGACACATCCAGGCAAAGGGGGCGCACCTCTGGGGTTGCCTCAGGTTCTAAGGGGTCTTCTTCTATGAGGAGAAATTACTTGGTGCAGTTTCTAGCTAAGTGTCAAGGCTGTTTACAATTATGATAGACAAATCTACTAGGTTCTATGGCTTGGGTTGGCTAAGGTCGAGATTGGCTTGGATCTATGGTCTGAGTTGGCCTAAGTCGAGGTTGGCTTGGGCTAGGGGAGTTGGTTTGAGGAGCCCTAAGGAAGGGTCTAGAGGGTGTGAACTCTTTCCTAGCCTTGATTTCCTGTTCAACTTCTATAGCTCTTTGGTAAGCTACCACTAAGCTATCTATCTGGTAATAGGTTAGACCTCTCTTAATATCTAGTCTAAGGCCACTCTTAAATCTACTCAGGGTGAGGCTCGGGTCCTCAGTGATTTTGCACCTAAGGAGAAGCTCTTCTAGTTTGATCATGTACTCGGCTACAGTTAGGCTACCTTAGGTGTGGCTACTAAGTTGGTCAAGAAGCTTGCTTCGATAGTATGGAGGGGCATACTTATCTCTCAACCGAAAGCGCATGTCTTCCCACCTCTCAATGGGATAGTGGAGGTTTCTTTCTACATGGGTCCAATACAACCTAGCTGGTCCCTCTAAGAGACACTTGGCTAACCTCACCTTGCCTTGCTCTTGGATTTGACTCCACTCAAAATATTGTTCAAGCTTGGTTATCCAGTCTAAGAATTCTCTAGGGTCTAGGGTTCCACTAAAAGTGGGAGGGTTAAGCTTGATGGCACGGTGTGCATCAAAGTCCCTAGGTCTTTGGTTGAATTGGGTTTGGGCATGATGCCCATTCCACTCGGTGTGAGGAGTGACTATAGGGTTGGGGGTAGGTTGACAGTTCATAGGTTCTAAAGGTTCCAAGTTTGCCTTACGAGGAGGTTGGTTTGGGGTCCTTTGTTGAGTTTCAAGGGCATCAAACCTATGGTTAAGAGCTTGGAGACCATTTTGCATTTCAGCCATTTGTTGTGTGTTGTCTAATTGGTTTCTACAAGATCCATAGGTTGGTTATTCTCTTGTTGGGTTCTAGATCTAGTTAACCATATCTATTGAAGTCATCAGTAAATGTGATGAAACTACTCTCCACCACGATCTGATCGAAGAGTCTTAATAGATCTACCAAGTTGGTTCTCTGCTTTATGTCTGAACTCCTTAAATTTCTCAAAGGATTTGGACTTATGTCTCATCAAATAGACAACCATATCTATTGAAGTCATCAGTAAATGTGATGAAGTAGTTGTACCCTCCTTTAGCTTGTTTACTAAATGACCCACACACATCAGTATGTATGAGATCTAATAAACCTCCTGCCCTCTCACTGAAAGTCCCCTTCAAGGGGGAGCGCAATTTCAAAGTCCCCTTCAAGGGGGAGCGGAAACAAGATGAAGCCCTAAATAAGGGGGTGGGGGCGCATGTAGATGTTTTTAGGGGATTCATCATCAAGATCGCATGTAGTCATATGATTAACTTATGTGAACGAAAAAGAGATCACAAGGTGTCATACCGATGCCATTAGAGTGGATGTCGGTTTGGAAGCAAAAGACCAAACGAGATCTTCTCCACAAGCGACGCACACAAAGTGATGTTGCTTACCCCTTGTGAATCTTGTGCTAGCAAGCTTCTTCAAGGGTCTTTGCCGTATGAGAAAAGGGGAAGAACTTCTTGCTTGGCGAGAGAGTTTTCTTCTCTTCACATTGTCGTCAATTCACCACGACCCCCAAGAGAGTTTCGCTAGAGGTGAGTGTGTAACCTTCCACACTAATGTGGAGGCGTTACATGCATTCAATCTTTGAAACCGATTTCCCAAAAAGGTAAGTATTCAAAGCCTCATGCGTTCACACCAAGTGAACCATCGAATCTCCTCTTTGAACCAAGTGTTGAACCGGTTCTTTGATTTGGTTCAATCGAATTTTGTTCAATCACCAAATCAAATCAAGCCAAGCTACGATCTAGACCTTCTATGAACCAAATGGCTCATGATCTAACCGTTCATCTTCCGATGCTCTAGATCTCACGATCCAGCATCCAATCTCTCGATCGAAGCTTACCGATCTCAAGCCCTAATCAATCAAACATGATCAGTCCAGATCTCACTTACAATCAGAGACTAAAGCCCTTTAAACTGAACCCAAATAATTCAGTCCACACGATCTGACTTAAGTAAGCCATATCACCATATTGTGCGACCCTGAGGGTTTCCTTTATATGTCGGTAACGATAACTTTCGTTATCACGATCAGTGAGGGGTATCTAGCAACACATCACTGTCTCCCGATTTAAAGGAAAGAGTCTTCCAAGACTTCACCCAAACCACAGCACAAGTGTGAACCCACTTCACAAGGCATACATGTTTCCTTTGCCACTGGATGTTCTTATTGGACAAGCATGTCAAGCTTGTAACTCCAATATGATGAGCATGATTAGATCAGATGAACATAGTCATCTGGGTATGGCCATACACTTTCTCAATCATCTCATATAGGGGGGCCCTTTAGAACATCACACTCCTTAAACAAGGAGACGACAATCCTTTGTCTATCACTAGTGCCCTAACCTGATTCAAGCTCACCATCCAAGATAGTCTATAATCATTATGTTTCAAATGATATTGAACTACCTCAAGACAATGACAATCATCATTTAGAAACACAAGTGATCTCAAGTCAGAGGACATGTGCCACTTGCTGCTTACAAGGATCATTCACATTGTGACAAGCAATTGAATATCCTAGTAGGGTCTGTCCAGTACATCCAATGTACCCATGAGTCTACATCTTATTCCATGCTCGAAGCATCCTATAAGATTAGAACACATATTAGTCTTAACCATATCAAGGCTGTCTCAAGTTCACCAAGATATCTCGACTAAGGACATATTGACTGTCAGCCTAGCTGAACAGCTTTGAGACATTATTCAGAAGTACACTTATTACAGCAGACAAGGTAACAAACTGAATAACAACCATGCCTTTTATAAACACAAGAGTTTATTACATGATACTTATACAATCCCAAAGGCCTCAAACATTAGCCTTAAGGGCATACCCCAACAATCTCCCACTTGCACTTAATCTAATGGTTGAGAAATCTCAAACCCATATTATTACAGTGCTTCTCATGCTTCTGCTGCGCCAGAGGCTTGGTAAGCGGGTCTGCCAGATTGTCATCTGTATGAACCTTGCATATTTTGATCTCGCTACGATCAATGATCTCCCGGATCAAGTGAAACCGTCTCTGTATGTGCTTGGACTTCTGGTGCGACCGTGGTTCCTTTGCTTGTGCGATTGCTCCAGTGTTATCACAGAAGATAACCAAAGGATCTGCACTCGAAGGAACAACACCAAGTTCTCTCACGAACTTATGAATCCACACTGCCTCCTTAGATGCTTCCGAGGCTGCAACATACTCGGCTTCTGTTGTGGAATCAGCAACAGTTGACTGTTTGAAACTCTTCCACACCACTGCTCCACCATTCAAGCTAAAAACATAGCCTGATTGCGATCGGAAATCATCCTGGTCCGACTGGAACGAAGCGTCAGTATATCCCTCTATACTGAGTTCTTCCTGACCACCATATATCAAGAACATATCTTTGGTCCTCCGCAGATATTTTAAGATGTTCTTGACTGCAATCCAGTGCGCCAAACCTGGATTACTTTGGAATCGACTGGTCACGCTTAACCCGTAAGCGACGTCTGGGCGAGTACACAACATCGCATACATAATGGACCCAATAGCCGAAGCATAAGGCATATTGTCCATTTCATCTTTCTCAGTCTGTGTTTGTGGACACTGACTCTTTGAAAGATTCAGACCATGTCTGACTGGAAGATATCCACGTTTAGAATTCTCTAAATGGAATCTCTCCAGGACCTTATCGATGTAAGTACTCTGGCACAGCCCGAGAAGCCTCTTAGATCTATCCCGGTAGATCTTCACACCTAACACATAGGCTGCTTCTCCTAGATCTTTCATCTGGAAACATTTTCCTAACCATGCTTTAACAGCATGCAGTTCAGGAATATCATTTCCAATGATCAAGATATCATCGACGTAGAGGATTAGAAATGTAATCACGCTCCCACTAAACCTCTTATATACACACGGGTCATCTTCATTCTTGATGAAACCAAACTTAGAGATTGATTCATCAAAACGGATGTTCCAGCTTCTAGATGCTTGCTTAAGTCCATAAATGGACTTCTTTAATTTGCATATTTTATGACGATCTGATGGATTAGTGAAACCCTCAGGTTGTGTCATATACACATCCTCATCCAGATTTCCATTAAGGAAAGCTGTCTTCACATCCATCTGCCAGATCTCATAATCGTAATATGCAGCTATCGCGAAAAGAATCCGAATAGACTTAAACATAGCCACAGGTGAGAAAGTTTCATCATAATCTATCCCGTAGATTTGTTTGAAACCTTTCGCAACCAGCCTGCCTTTATAGGTAACCACGTTACCATCCATGTCAATCTTCTTCTTGAAGATCCATTTACAGCCTATAGGGATTACTCCCGGAGGCGGATCAACCAAATCCCAGACTTGGTTATCTGACATGGAGTCCATCTCGGCTCGCATAGCATCAAGCCATCTAGCTGACTCCGGTCCACTGACCGCATCCGCATAAGTAAGGGGTTCATCATTCTCAATGATGTAGACTCCGTCATAGCGCTCAGGCTGTCGACGGATCCTTCCCGATCTTCGCGGTTCCCGTGATATCTGAGCCTCAGGTTGTTCAATAACCTGATCTACTGGCTCAGGCTCATCCAACTGTGCTTGAACACTTTGTCCTTCTTCTGGATTCTCATCCAGTTTTATTTCTCTCCCACTGGCCTCTTGCAGAAGAAACTCCTTCTCAAGAAATATGGCTGTCCGAGCAACAAATACCTTGTTCTCCTTGGGATCGTAGAAATAATAACCCTTAGTTTCCTTAGGGTAACCGACAAAAATACATCTCTCAGATCTGCTCTCTAGTTTCCCAGAGGCGAGCTTTTTGACATAAGCCTCGCAACCCCAGATCCTGATAAATGTCAAGCTAGGCTGTTTCCCATACCATAACTCATATGGCGTCTTTGAAACTGCCTTGGATGGCACTCGGTTTAGTACCTTTGCAGCTGTTTCCAGTGCAAAACCCCAAAAGGAATATGGAAGAGTAGCCTGACTCATCATAGAACGAACCATATCAAGTAACGTTCTATTTCTCCTTTCGGACACACCATTCCATTGCGGTGTTCCTGGCGGAGTGAGCTGTGAGATAATCCCACACTCCTTTAGATAGTCAGTAAACGCATGACTCAGGTATTCACCACCTCGATCAGAACGAAGTGCCTTGATATTACGGCCTAACTGATTTTGTACTTCATTTTTGAACTCTTTGAACTTGTCAAAAGATTCACTTTTATGTCTCATTAAAAAGACATAACCATACCTACTGAAATCATCAGTAAAGGTAATGAAGTACTGATAGCCACCTCTGGCATGTTTACTGAAAGGCCCACACACATCACTGTGTATAAGGTCAAGTAAACCTGAAGCCCTTTGTCCTTTGTTAGGAAAAGGTGACTTCGTCATTTTACCCATCAAACAAGCTTTGCATGTATCAATCTCCTCACAGGAGAATGATCCCAGCAGTCCATGATCATGCAACCGCTTAATGCGTTTCTTGTTAATATGGCCTAAACGACTATGCCATAGCAAGGTGCTGTGATCAGCATACTTGGCTTTCTTGTTATCAAAGTTTTGTATAGAATGTTCCATGTCCAACATGAATAACCCATTGTTAATTGAACCAGTCGCATACACAATATTATCATAAGTTAAAACACACTTTGAAATCTTGAATTCAAAGGCAAATCCTTTCCTGACAAGAGCAGGAATAGAGATAATATTCTTGGTAATACTGGGTACAAAATAACAATTGTTTAATTCTAATACAATGCCAGATGGTAAAGAAATGAAATAGTCTCCTACAGCAACAGCAGCAACCCGTGCCCCGTTTCCAACTCGTAGGTCTACCTCATGCTGTCCCACCTGCCTTCTTCTCTTGAGTTCCTGTACATTTGAACAAATGTGAACTCCACATGCAGTGTCCAACTCCCATGAAATAGAAGAAGATGAAACCATGACTTCCGTCACGTATATACCTGAGCCAGAAGCGATGCTTCCCCTCTTATCTCCTTGGAGCGCTTTACAGTCCTTTTTCCAGTGACCCAGCTGGCCACAATGGAAACACCTGTTGTCCTTCGACCGCTTCACCTTCTGTTTCAGTGCCTTACTGTAGTTCTTGACAGGGGCCTTGCCCTTCTTCCCCTTCTTCTTGTTCCTAGAAGGAACCATTAAGACAGAGGTTGAAGGCTTTCCCTTCAGAGTTTCCTCAGTGGTCAAGAGCATATTCAGCAGCTCTGCCGGCGTACAATCGATTTTGTTCATATTAAAGTTAATGATGAACGCATCGAAAGAAGGCGGAAGAGACTGCAGAATAATATCTACAGCAAGCTCCTGGTTGATGGTATGCCCCAGTTTCTCTAGAGCCTCCTTGTGCCCAATCATCTTGAGCACATGAGCTCCCACTGGGCTCCCCTCAGCCAGTTTGCTCTGAAAGAAGAGCTTCGTCAGATTATAGCGTTCTGTCCTCGCCTGTGCAGCATACAGCATCTTGAGGTTCGCTATAATCTCTATAGCCGACATATCCTCATGCTGACGCTGCAGCGGTGGCGTCATAGACGCTAGCATCAGGCAAGCGACATCAATGCTATCATTGACGTGCTTTTCATAGGCATCCCAAACCGCCCTTGCGGCGTTCGGAGCGGGCTGCGGCGGTATTGCCGTCTCGAGGACATACAGTTTCCTCTCTGCCTTAAGAACGATCTTAAGGTGTCCGAACCAGTCAGAGAAGTTCGGCCCAGCAAACTTCTCCCTTTCCAGTAGGGATCGCACATTGAAGCTCATGGTGTTCGTTGCTGCAGGAATCTACAACAATGCAAGAACAGCAAGGTCAGTATCAATGTTTAGAATCAATCCAGGACTTAAGAAAGATTCTTTTCTCACTATTTTGTCTGACTGAAAAATCCAGTAAACAGTCCGAAAGAGTAACACTCTTTTAGTGAGATGGGATCCAGATTTCATACTTGGTCTCCGCATCCCGCTCAGGCGAGATAAGATGCACAGAGAGGACAAGCACTAATTTCTGGTAGGCTGTCCCAGCCAATCGCCAACCCGTGCGATTCCCCTTCATCTGGGCAATCCAGCAGACTGTGCCAACTGAGTTGGTACAACACAGTCTCTGATCCCACAGATGGCTGCCTCCATGTGCTACCATATGCGCCACATATGTAGCCTACATGGTCAAGCTAACCCGACTTACTCCCTGGACCACCACGTGCTATGCTGAGCAACGAGAAGGGATAAATCCCTACTCTGTAACACGCAGGTGAAATCCAGCACCGTCTGAAGATAGATGGACGTGCCCACTGAGTGGGTACAACACGGCTCCAACGATAGTCAGAACGGTGAGGTTTCGCGTCAGAAGGCTTTCGAGCTTGATATGTTAGCGTTGGATTTTAACGGTCTTTTTATCTTCTTCACTATCATGCAATTCCTATGGTGATAGCAGAAGATAAATAAATCATGCTGTTCTACTTATATAAGCAATAAAAGAAAGCATGCATCTTATGTGGTAAAAGCCCATGAACCCTAGTAAGACCTTAATTTTACTTAAGTCTTCACTTGAGCTCTTTTGCATCTCATCTGGTCCAACCCAGGGCCCTAGCGCCAAGAGCACCTCAGGTGCGCCACCAGCTGAATGCCCCTCTGGGATGTGTGCCTTTGCTCTTGTCTAATCAAATACATTTGATCTATCTAGACAAGTTAGACTCACAGGTCTATTATACAATAAATTAACTAAAAATGTGATTCACTGATCACAATAAAATTAATTTACAGGTGTAACCAGGCACGCAGGCCCCAGCACAGCACACAATTAACATGGGCAGCCCACATAAGACTAAATAAACAAACATATGCATCATTCAACATGTGATCCAATTAAAAGAAAATAAAAATTTTGAAAACCCCATTGGCATCCATTTTTAATTTTCTTATGTGCCCTACAACCTTACAATGGTCCATTGATAGGGATCCACTCATCCATCTAGTCAGATCCTTTGCCCTTGCATGCACCGAGTCCTAACTGACTCGAGTTGACCTAATGGTCAACCATGCATGCACCAAGGGCTGAACCACCTTCAAGAGTTTTGGCAAGCGGGTGTGACCCCGGGCCTAACTCAGGAGTGTTCATTGGTTGTCTCAACCAGACCTCGCTACACGCCTTTGATGCAGTCAACCTATAGCCACCTGGTGCTTGCGCACAGGTGCTATCTGGTCAACCCATCTAGGCTGTCAGATGGTCTGATCAGACTTTGGATCTAACATAGAGGTGACTTCAACCCCATCAACCCATCTAAGGGTTTATAGTAGGCGCCACTTAGATCTAGTGAGGCGCGCAAGTGATAAAGTTTGTTAAGAAATACAACAACTACCAACATGCGCCACCATACTTCACACATGCGCAAAGGAGTACAAAAATTACATCATGTATTTTCATCACTACTTAACATGTAGATGCGCAAGTGCTTCCTACTAGATCTATTTATCAAACACAAACAAGGATCACAATATGCGCAAGCAATCATATGATACTACATGAATCCTCCTCTGATACCATTTGAAAGTCCCCTTCAAGGGGGAGCGCAATTTCAAAGTCCCCTTCAAGGGGGAGCGGAAACAAGATGAAGCCCTAAATAAGGGGGTGGGGGCGCATGTAGATGTTTTTAGGGGATTCATCATCAAGATCGCATGTAGTCATATGATTAACTTATGTGAACGAAAAAGAGATCACAAGGTGTCATACCGATGCCATTAGAGTGGATGTCGGTTTGGAAGCAAAAGACCAAACGAGATCTTCTCCACAAGCGACGCACACAAAGTGATGTTGCTTACCCCTTGTGAATCTTGTGCTAGCAAGCTTCTTCAAGGGTCTTTGCCGTATGAGAAAAGGGGAAGAACTTCTTGCTTGGCGAGAGAGTTTTCTTCTCTTCACATTGTCGTCAATTCACCACGACCCCCAAGAGAGTTTCGCTAGAGGTGAGTGTGTAACCTTCCACACTAATGTGGAGGCGTTACATGCATTCAATCTTTGAAACCGATTTCCCAAAAAGGTAAGTATTCAAAGCCTCATGCGTTCACACCAAGTGAACCATCGAATCTCCTCTTTGAACCAAGTGTTGAACCGGTTCTTTGATTTGGTTCAATCGAATTTTGTTCAATCACCAAATCAAATCAAGCCAAGCTACGATCTAGACCTTCTATGAACCAAATGGCTCATGATCTAACCGTTCATCTTCCGATGCTCTAGATCTCACGATCCAGCATCCAATCTCTCGATCGAAGCTTACCGATCTCAAGCCCTAATCAATCAAACATGATCAGTCCAGATCTCACTTACAATCAGAGACTAAAGCCCTTTAAACTGAACCCAAATAATTCAGTCCACACGATCTGACTTAAGTAAGCCATATCACCATATTGTGCGACCCTGAGGGTTTCCTTTATATGTCGGTAACGATAACTTTCGTTATCACGATCAGTGAGGGGTATCTAGCAACACATCACTGTCTCCCGATTTAAAGGAAAGAGTCTTCCAAGACTTCACCCAAACCACAGCACAAGTGTGAACCCACTTCACAAGGCATACATGTTTCCTTTGCCACTGGATGTTCTTATTGGACAAGCATGTCAAGCTTGTAACTCCAATATGATGAGCATGATTAGATCAGATGAACATAGTCATCTGGGTATGGCCATACACTTTCTCAATCATCTCATATAGGGGGGCCCTTTAGAACATCACACTCCTTAAACAAGGAGACGGCAATCCTTTGTCTATCACTAGTGCCCTAACCTGATTCAAGCTCACCATCCAAGATAGTCTATAATCATTATGTTTCAAATGATATTGAACTACCTCAAGACAATGACAATCATCATTTAGAAACACAAGTGATCTCAAGTCAGAGGACATGTGCCACTTGCTGCTTACAAGGATCATTCACATTGTGACAAGCAATTGAATATCCTAGTAGGGTCTGTCCAGTACATCCAATGTACCCATGAGTCTACATCTTATTCCATGCTCGAAGCATCCTATAAGATTAGAACACATATTAGTCTTAACCATATCAAGGCTGTCTCAAGTTCACCAAGATATCTCGACTAAGGACATATTGACTGTCAGCCTAGCTGAACAGCTTTGAGACATTATTCAGAAGTACACTTATTACAGCAGACAAAGTAACAAACTGAATAACAACCATGCCTTTTATAAACACAAGAGTTTATTACATGATACTTATACAATCCCAAAGGCCTCAAACATTAGCCTTAAGGGCATACCCCAACACTCACCTATCTTGGTGAAGGGCACCTTTGTCATCTTTCCTAATAAACAAGGCCCACAAGTTTCAAACTCCTCCAAGGAGGTTGAATCTAACAATCCATTTGCATGGAGTTGTTGAATACGATTCTTGTTTATATGGGCTAACCGACAATGCCAAAGGTATACACCAACTGAACCACTCAGTTTGATCCTCTTGTGATTTATGTTACATATAGAGTTATCCATGTCCAAGACATATAATCTATTGCACAAAGTACCCTTCCCATAAAACACATATGCAAATGAAAGAGAACAAAAGTTCTCCTTTATTCAAATTTAAATCCCTTTTCTTACTAAGCAAGGATTGGATACAATGTTTTTAGTAAGAGAAGGTATATAGTAGCAATTATCTAACTCTAACTGAGTCCAGAAGGCAAGGAGAGCATCAAAATTCCTACAGCAACAATAGCAACCTATGCCCCATTTCCAACTCATAGGTCAATCTCTCCAAGCCACATCGATCTATTTTTTTTGAGTCCCTGCATATTTGTACAAATATGAGTTCCGCATGCATTATCCAATACTCATGACATAGAAGTAGAAAGGTTGACTTCAGTATCATAAATACCTGAGCTAGAAGACAAGGTCTTGCCTTTCTTCTCCTCTTTCTGAAGTTGCTTGCAGTCCCTCCTCCAATGGCCTTGGTCGCCACAGTGGAAGTAGCTCTGTTCCTTTGTCTTCTTGACCTTCTTTTTCAGTGCTTTCGTCGGACCCTTGCCACTGCCCTTAGCATGTGCCTTACCCCTTTTCTTCATCTTTTTGGTCGTAGGGACCAAAAGAATAGAATTGGGTTTGGTCTTACCCATTTCTTGCTCGGTCATCTGGAGCATATTCAATAGTTCCTTTCTTGTGCACTCAATCCAGTTCATATTGAAATTTATCATAAGCGGACTGAAGCTAGAGTTTAGGGACTGCAAAATAAGATCTGTGACTAGCTTGTTATCAATTGTGTCCCAGTTTCTTGAGATGATTCACATGCCCAATGATCTTGAGTACATAGGGTCCCACTGGAGCACCCTCATATAACTTGCATTGAAAATCTGCTTTGGCAATGTCGTACCTCTCGGTTCTAGCCTGAGCCTCGAACATCTATTTCAAATGTGTTATCATTTGAAAAGCTTTTTGCTCCTCATATTGCACCTGAAGCTCAGGTGCCATAGTGGCTAGCATAAGACTTACGACTTCCAAAGAGTCATCTTGATATTTTCTAAAAGCATCCCTATCTACCACTCGGGCATTAGGTGTAGGAGGCATGGGAAGAGCTAGCTCAAGGACATACAACTTCTTCTTGAGCTTGAGGGTTATCCTCAAGTTCCGATGCCAGTCCATAAAGTTGGATCCAACCAACTTGTCCTTCCCAAGAAGGGATCGCAGTGTTAATCCACTATTGTTCGTTGCCATTTGATCTACAACAACCAAGAAAAGTAGATTAGTACTACTTTGAATCATTTAATCTGGACTTATATTAAATGATCATGACTCCCACTATTTTAATTGAATTGACAACCCACAGAGTCCATCGGGAAATCTGAGATTTCCTAGTGAGATGAGATCCTTATTCCATATGAGGCTTGTGTCCCACGAGGGTGAGATGAGATGCACAAAGTGACCCATGCTTCTTAAGGTGGGCACGCCGGCCGGTTGCACTTGGCAATTCCCCTTATTGAGACAGTCTAGCCATTTCATGTCCAGCGAGGGCTGGATACAATATGAAACCCTAACCTCTCAATGATGCCTCTAGAGTTCCATCATGTGGCCACTACATATGAAAAACTAGTCAAGTCTTATCCTGACCATTATGTCCAGGGCCAACGAGTTTCCTTGCGAAGACACGTTCAAGTTAAAACTGGACTAGGGAAACTATTGTGACCACGCGCCTTCTAAAGTTAAGTGGGTGTGTCCCACGAGGGTGGAAAATAGTGCACAACACCACTAATCGATAGCTTGACGAGGGCTACGAGTTAGAAGGCTACAAACTTGATATTTCAATTTGAGATTTTTTGAGGTCTCATCCTCTTAGTTTTATCTTCTGTCTAACATGACAGGCATGCAATCTTATAATGATAACAAGAAGATAAAACACATCCAGGCATGCTTTAGTAGATAAGGACAGTAGTAAACAAGTGATGTGGTCATAGCTTAATCAACACATTGAACCAACACATGCCAAAGGTGTTCAATGCTTGACCTAGGTGACAAGCCCCAACAAGACCTAACCTAGCCGCTCTCTCGCTTGAATACATCGTAGACCCTAATCTTCTTCATGTGTTTACAAAACAAAGTAAAAAGTGGCACACAGGCCTCACATGAATACATCACAGGCATACAAGGGGCTTGACTGATGACCACAACACCATGTACAAGCAAGATATCTATCTCATGTAATTCTATATGCTCATGAAAAACACAAAAATATGAATTTTAGTTTTTCATCAAAATACATAATACATGCGCAGCGGAATCAATGTCCCCGAAACAGGCCAGTCCCAAAAACCAAATGCGGATCGTCAAGCGAGGGGATCGACACGATGTGATAGAAAGTACCTGAAGCGAGCACAGTTATGCCGATGTCGAAATAGGCGCCCACGTGTTCGCTCTCTACAGTCTCACACACATAGACTCCTCGAGCTCTCTTCTTCCGCGCTTAGTGCTAGCCTCGGGAAGAAGATCCATGCCTTAGGTTCACCTTCTCCAACCTTGCGCCACCTCCAAGGTATATGCACCAATGATGAAGATGAGGAGAAGATGCCGCCAAGTCCAAGTCCTTCTTGTGCCAAGAGGAAGCCAAGAGGAAGATGACTTGCGGCTAGGGTTTGGATGGAAGAAGGAGAGTGCGCCTTCAAGCCTTGCTCTCGCCCCCTTGCCCTTGATCATGCCTCCAAGAGATTGATTGTGCACTAACGAAAAATCATCCTCCAAGAGGGGTGACAAAGGGTCCTATTAATAGAGCAAGAGGCAGTTCATGAAGGGCTAGGATGAAGACAAGTGGGCGGCTAGGATGAGAAGGTTTGAAGCAAGGAAAGTCTCTAAGACATTTCCATAATTCTCATTCAACCCTTCCTTATTCGCCCAAGCCTTCTCTTGTGCGCCAAGGCCTTGCCTTGCGCCCCAAGTAATACCATATAGGCTTTCATACCATAAGGGATAAGGGGGGAGGCGCATATTGCTTCTAAATGAAGCAAACTTTGCCAATTCTCCCCATTATGCCCATAGGCACATAGGGGAGAAGACTTGTCCCCATTATACCCTTTTAGCCCTTCTTCTCTTCATGACAACTTATTAGTGAGCCCAACTTATCAATGGGCCTAGCCCAAAGTCCATTACCCATGTTAACCAAGCTATTGGATCCAATCCAACTTAACCCAAGGTTAAATAAGGCTAACCATGGTTAATTCGGCCAATATGCCAAAAACAGAAGTTGGTTCCAATAAGTTTCTTCCATCTCATCAGGCCCATTGGCGCTGATGAAATCTCCAAAATAGATCCGAGTTATCCAATAACTCGATCATAAGGCTTCCAGATCAATACGAGAACTTGAGTGTCTTGGTGTGTGACCCTGTGGGTTCCTTTGACGTTGGTAGTCTAGACCTAAGGTCTCACAAGCAGTGAGTGGCACCTAGCAGTGCATTGGTACTACCCAAGTCATCAAATTGGATATCGACATCGACATCCCCATCATCGCAACAGGTGTAGATACATTACAGTCCCTCTGCCAAACTGATATCCGATTGGACAAGTGTGTCATCACTTGTTTTCATCCAATCACATGGCTATGACTAAATCAGGTCTTTACTTGGGTATGGCCATACACTTTCAGTCATAGACCATAAAGGTGCTCCATGGATATCATACTTCCACAAGGAAGGGGCAAATCCTTTATCTGTCAGTTGGTCTTCTCATATGGGTTTGGACATACTCAATGATTACCCTTATAACCTCCCAGCTACAGCGAGATGTTAGGTTGCATCAAAGTATATCCCTAACCATATAGAAGAGTCAATGACCTCAAGTTTAAGGTTCAATGCATCTCCTATCACTTGTGAGGATAACTCATGACACTAAGTCATAGCCTCACAGCGGGTCGGTCCGGTATATCCACCATTGATATACCTATATGCCTGCGTTAGCACCCCGTGCCTTACCAGCCCATATACCAATCTTATAAGTACCATAGCTGTCCCTTATCCACTAAGGTATATCCACTGGGGACAATCTTTTGAGCACAGATCCAATCTGTCTCCAGGGACATTATCATATAAGTACATTATCGTAGATGTGAACAAAGATAGATAATGACAATGCCAGAATGATATATATAAATATCTCAGTGAAGTAGTACAACGTTTGACCAAATATAGGTCTCAGGGCATATACACTAACAATCTCCCACTTGCACTAAGACCTAGAGGTGGTGGAATCTCAACCCCATATCTCTAGTATGACCATCATGCTTCTGCTGCGCCAAAGCCTTGGTCAGTGGGTCTGCTAGAATGTTCTCTGTATCAACTCTGCTAATCTTGACATCACCCCGATCTATGATTTCTTTGATCAGGTGAAATCTCCTGAGTATGTGTTTGGACCTTTGATGAGACCGTGGTTCCTTTGCCTGTGCAATGGCTCCATTATTGTCACAATAGAGTTCAATGGGATCCACAGTAGTTGGAACCACTTGAAGATAAGATATGAACTTCCTTATCCAAACAGCTTCTTTGGCTGCCTCAGAAGCAGCAACATACTCGGCTTCAGTTGTAGAATCAGCTATTGTGGATTGCTTGAAGCTTTTCCAGCATACATCACCTCCATTCATCTTGAACACATAGCCGGCCTGTGATCTAAAGTCGTCAGGGTTAGACTAGAAAGACGCATCAGTGTAGCCCTGGACACTGAGCTCTTCCTGTCCCCCATAGACCAATAACAAATCCTTAGTTCTTCTCAGATACTTAAGGATGTTCTTTACAGCCACCCAGTGCTATAGACCCGGATTGGATTGGTATCGGTTGGTTATGCTTATAGCATCTGGTCTGGTACATAGCATTGCATACATGATTGAGCCTACTGCCGAAGCATAGGGCATTTCAGTCATGTGATCCCTCTTAGCCTAGTCATGTCCGACCTGACCGTTATGCCTAGGGCCAACAATTTCCTTGCGAAAGGCGCGTCCAGAGTTTTAACCAGACTGGGGAAATTATTGTCACCACACGCCTCCTAAAGATAGATGGGTGTGTCCCACAAGGGTGGGAAATAGTGCACAACACCATCGATCGATAGTTTGACGAGGGCTACGTGGCAAAAAGCAGGAACGGGACTTGATATAATTTTGAGAGGGTTTGGGTGGTGTCATACCACATTCGTTTTATCTTATGTCTACCATTATTGGCATGCACCCTATAGTGATAACATAAAATAAAACATTCAGAGCATGGCAATAAAAGCAGTAAAACATGATATGGTTATAGCCCAAACAAGGGAAACAAGCCCCTAGACCTAGACAGTACACCTAGCACTACCAAAAGCTCTAAGTGTTCAGCCCATGCTCCAAGCCGTTGGATCCTAGCTCTGAGTGCTTTAGGGTCCTGCTTCAACCCCAGGTGCGTCTCCAAGGTTTCATGCTCCACCTGTGTTAGCTCGCAAACCCTAGGCTCCTCCTAGGTTTCGACCAACACTCTCCTCTACCCTTGTCAGCTCGCAAACCCTAGGCTCCTCCTAGGGTTCGGCCAACATGGGGCGCCACCATGACCACATAGGGGGCTGTGTTGCACCATTTCTAGATTAGCCCATGAAACTTATTCGATGCGCCTCTAGGATGCCCTAAAAGCCATCAAAGTCTCGGCCAATTAAGAAGTGCACGCAAGCCCTCTTCATCAGCCCCTATTCCTTAAGATGCACCACTAGGAGGAACCCTAGAAGCCACCAAGGAGTCGGCTAACAAAGAAGCTACCTATCTTGGTTCTGTGAGCAAGAGAGAAGGTTTGATGTGCCATTGTCTTCCCTAATCTTCAACTTGATTTTACAACACAAATAAAGAAAAGGGGCGGCACGCAGGCCTCACAATAATACATCCCAGGCATGATTGTTTTGAGACTGAGCCTTATGTGGATATTCATAAATCTCACTCTACTTTTGATAATTTTGATATTGATTCATCTGATAATTTATTTGAGGAAAAGGTTGAGAAAATTGAAATTGGAAACCCTCCTTTTGATGATAATTCTGATTTTGATGTAAATTTATATATGGTTGAATCTGATGAGCATGATGAAGGTTCAAAAATTATAGACATTGATGAGCCCCACTTTGATTTTGGTGATATTTTTGAAATTAATGATAAATCTCTTGTGGTCAACTCTGATTCTATTAATTCTTTTTCATATGATTTTGAGGCCATGATTTTCACTCAGAAGCTTTGCCTGGAGGAGAGAAAGACACCACAGAAGTTTTAGAGTGTTTGGAGTCCGATCGGAGGAGGAATCAACAAAACAGCGGTGACAGCGCTGTTCATCATGAAATTACGGGTGTAATATACTTTACACCTGTGTTGTAACGTTGTTTTCTCCTTCTTCTCTGATTTCTAATTGTTATAAACTATGCCTTATTGTAATCCTTCCTCCATGCAAGCTTAAACATATTTTGGGACATAGGGTTTAATCCCTTTGATTTTTAATGATTAGATAACTCTTTCTTTCGTCATGATAATCTTCGTTGTGATAATTTTACTCTTGTGATAAATTGTGCTTAGATTCTCTATAATTGCATGTTATTAATTATGTTCTTAGAGTTTTCGCAATGAGACTGAAAGGTGATTTGCTTGAGAGCTTGGACCCCTATAATTGCATATTAGGATCCCTTCCCTAGGTTAGATCTAATTTGATCTGTTCTAGTAAATTAATTGCCATAATTATAACATGAATCTATAGATCGAGTCTATTTGTCAAACGTGGAGATCTTGCGCGAAAGTGAGGATTTATCTCTGCGTGATTGTCTGCACGAAAGTGAGATAATCCCTTTATAAAGTAAATTAGGTCTTTATCGTAGCAAGATTTGATTGACGAACCTTTTTATTTATATCTTATCATTGAAATTAAGATGGATGAAACCCTAGTCCCATGTTTATCTCTCTGATTATCTTTCGTGTTATTTCTATTACCTATTTGCATCATATTTGTTTTACTTAGCTAGTAAGAATACGATTATTTGGTAATTAACAATAAGGTCCCTGTGGATTCAATACTTTTCTTTATTACTTTGATAGTTCCGTGCACTTGCGGAAGCCTATCAAGTTTTTGGCGTCGTTGCCGGGGATTAGTCCAAGGTACACGCGTGCCAGACTTGCAGTGTTCCCTTTCGGGCTATCACTGTGCCGCCCCCATGTAGCTCCCAAACTATAAATTCTCTCAATGAGGAGCGTGGAATGCAAAGCTTGCCCTTCTTAAACAAGAAGCCCTCATGTAAGTCAAAATCAGGATTTGATACCGTACCATCTTTGAGCTCACAAAACATTTCTTTAAAGTCCAGGCATTCAACATACTCATTTTTGATTCTATCAAACCCAGTGACCGACACATGTAAGGTATTCAAGAGAAGCATCTTCCTACTGAAAGCATCAGCCACCTTATTTTGGGTTCCCGCCTTATGTTTGAGGACAAATGTATATTGTTGTAGGAACTCAACCCATTGAGCATGTCTAGGGTTTAACTTGACTTGGCTATTCAAATAGATGAGAGCTTGATGGTCACTATTGAGAATAAATTCTTTGTGGATTAGGTAGTGCCTCCAATGCTTAAGGGCTTGAACTATAGCATAAAACTCTTTATCATAAGTTGAATATCGTTGCCTTGCTTCATTTAACTTTTCACTATAAAAAGTGATTGGATGCCCCTCTTGACTAAGTGTACCACCAATGCTAACTCCCGAGGCATCACAATCCACAATGAACACTTTAGTGAAATCAGGCAACCTCAATACCGGTGTAGAAGTGATTTTCAATTTTAGGTCTTGAAAGGCCTTTTCAGCTGAGGTGGTCCACTCAAAATTCCCTTGGTGCAAGCAATTAGTTATAGGAGCCACTATGGTACTAAAACCATGTATGAACCGCCTATAAAATGTAGCTAGGCCATGAAAGCTCCTAGCTTCAGTGATAGAGGTAGGGGATGGCCAATTAACGATAGCGTCCACTTTTGAGGGGTCGGCTTTTAGTCCTTGTTCATTGATAATGAAGCCTATAAATTCAACCTCTTGGGTCAAGAAGACACATTTCTTTAGATTCAACAATAGATGTTCTCTCTTCAACAAATCAAGAGTGGCCCTCAAGTGGTCTAAATGTTCTTTCTCGGTTTTGCTAAAGATTAAGATGTCATCGAAATATACCATAAGGAATTTACCAATGTATGGTTTGAGAACTTGGTGCATTATTCTCATGAAAGTTGAGGGGGCATTGGTCAGCCCAAAGGGCATGACCATCCATTCATAAAGGCCATCTTGTGTTTTAAACACCGTTTTCCACTCATCTCCCTTTCTAATTCTAACTTGATGGTACCCACTACGGAGGTCCACCATGGAAAACCAAGCTGAACCTGCAATCATATCAAGAAGGTCATCAAGCCGAGGAATAGGAAAATGGTATTTAACTGTTATCTTGTTGATGGCACGGCAGTCAATGCACATTCTCCATGTGCCATCTTTTTTTGGTGTAAGTAAGGCAGGCACGACACATGGGCTGAGGCTCTCCCTAATTAACCCTTTGTCAAGCAGCTCATCCACCTGTCTCTTCAGCTCAGCATGTTCTATGGGGCTCATACGGTAGTGAGGTAGGTGAGGTAGGGTTGCACCTGGGATAAGATCAATAGCATGTTGAACTGCTCGTTTAGGTGGTAGTTCGTTGGGTAACTCGGCTGGGGTGATGGTAGGATAGGCTTTTAAGATCTCAGTTATGATATGGGAATGTTCAGCTTTGGTTATGGGACTGACCTGCTGCACAAGGAGGGTGTAGATTAGGCCGGTTTCTTTAAGGTCATGTAGAAATGCCTGGGGCCTTAGCAAGGTAATGGGTTGCTTAAGTTCAACCGCCTTTCCCTTCTTGTGTGAGGTCCTAAGCTCCCGAGGGAGACTAGGTATAAGAGTGATTTTCTGCTTACCAACTCATAAGTATTACTACGGCCGTAATGGGTCACATCCATGTCATACAACCATGGGCATCCTAACAACATATCTGCCACATCCATCTCAGTTATATCACACCAAATGCTTCCCTGATGGGTGGCCAACTTAAGTGGTACTAAGCACCTAAAAGCTACTGGGATACTAGACTGGTCAAACCATGAGATGTTGTAAGGCTTTGGGTGTTTTTCTTGGTTAAGCCCAAACCTAGTCACAGCTTGCCTCGATATCACATTTGGGCTACTTCCACTATCTATTACTATCTTGCAAACTTTACCATTGCACTAGGTGTACGTGTAAAACAAACTGGTTGTCTTCCAATCTTCAGCAAGAAGATCCTTGATATAATTGTTGGTGTATATGCCCTGAGACCTATATTTGGTCAAACGTTATACTACTTCACTGAGATATTTATATATATCGTTCTGGCATTGTCATTATCTATCTTTGTTCACATCTGCAATAATGTACTTACATGATAATGTCCCTGGAGACAGATTGGATTTGTGCTCAAAAGATTGTCCCCAGTCGATATACCTTAGTGGATAAGGGACAGCTATGGTACTTATAAGATTGGTATATGGGCTGGTTAGGCACGGGGTGCTAACGCAGACATATGGGTATATCAGTGGTGGATATACTGGACCAACCCGCTATGAGGCTATGACTTAGTGTCCTGAGTTATCCTCACAAGTGATAGGAGATGCATTGATCCTTAGACTTGAGGTCATTGACTCTTCTATATGGTTAGGGATATACTTTGATGCAACCTAACGCCTCGCCGTAGCTGGGCGGTTATAAGGGTTGTCATTGAGTATGTCACGACCCATATGAGAAGACCAACTGACAGATAAAGGATTTGCTCCTTCCTTGTGGAAGTATGATATCCATGGAGCTCCTCTATGGTCTATGACTAAAAGTGTATGGCCATACCCAGGTAAAGACCTGATTTAGTCATAGCCATGTGATTGGATGAAAACAAGTGATGACACACTTGTCCAATCAGATATCAGTTTGGCAAAGGGACTGTAATGTATCTGCACTTGTTGCGATGATGGGGATGTCGATGTCGATATCCATTCTGATGACTTGGGTAGTAGCGATGCACTGCTAGGTGTCACTCACTGCTTGTGAGACCTTAGGTCTGCACTGCCAACGTCAAAGGAACCTACAGGGTCACACACCAAGACACTCGAGTTCTCATATTGATCCGGAAGCCTTATGACTGAGTTATTGGATAACTCAGATCTAATTTGGAGATTTCATCAGCGCCAATGGGCCTGATGAGATGGAAGAAACTTATTGGAACCAACTTCTATTTTTGGCATATTGGCCGAATTAACCATGGTTAGCCTCATTTAACCTTGGGTTAAGTTGGATTGGATCCAATAGCTTGGTTAACATGGGTAATGGACTTTGGGCTAGGCCCATTGCTAAGTTGGGCTCACTAATAAGTTATCATGAAGAGAAGAAGGGCTAAAAGGGTATAATGGGGACAAGTCTTCTCCCCTAGGCGCCTATGGGCATAATGGGGAGAATTGGCAAAGTTTTCTTCATTTAGAAGCAATATGCGCCTCCTCCCTTATCCCTTATGGTATGAAAGCCTATATGGTATTACTTGGGGTGCAAGGCAAGGCCTTGGCACACAAGAGAAGGCTTGGGTGAATAAGGAAGGGTTGAATGAGAATTATGGAAATGTCTTAGAGACTTTCCTTGCTTCAAACCTTCTCATCCTAGCCGCCCACTTGTCTTCATCCTAGCCCTTCATGAACCGCCTCTTGCTCTATTAATAGGACCCCTTGTCACCCCTCTTGGAGGATGATTTTTCGTGAGTGCACAATCAATCTCTTGGAGGCGTGAGCAAGGGCAAGGGGGCGAGAGCAAGGCTTGAAGGCACACTCTCCTTCTTCCATCCAAACCCTAGCCGCAAGTCATCTTCCTCTTGGCTTCCTCTTGGCGCAAGAAGGACTTGGACTTGGTGGCATCTTCTTCTCATCTAAATCATTGGCGCATATACCTTGGAGGTGGCACAAGGTTGGAGAAGGTGAACCTAAGGCGTGGATCTTCTTCCCGAGGCTAGCACCAAGCGCGGAAGAAGAGAGCTCGAGGAGTCCGTTTGTGTGAGACTGCAGAGGGCGAACACGTGGGCGCCTATTTCGACATCGGCATAACCGTGCTCGCTTCAGGTACTTTCTATCACATCGTGTCGATCCCCTCGCTTGACGATCTGCACTGGGTTTTTGGGACTGACCTATTTTGGGGACATTGATTCCGTTGCGCATGTATTATGTATTGTTTCAATGCCAAAATTTGTAAAATGTCCCCGGGGTTTTCCAACAATAATTGCACCTAACCACAGCCATGGTGACTTGGGTGGGCTCCTCTTCACTATCGTATTCAGGGTGGTAAAGGATCTCTTCAATCTCATTCTCGGCTAGAGCTTCTTCTTCTACTTCCTCTATTAATAAGGCCTTTTTGGGGCAGTTCTTGGATAGGTGACCGGGTTGGGAGCAATTATAATAGGTCACACGGGTGGTTTGGGGAGGGGCCCTCCTATCCCTAGGATTTCCTTCATAGGCCGGCATCTTAGGGGAAAGGGTAGGGGCACTAGACGTGATGGATGATGTGTTGGACTGGCTAGGAGGTGTCGGAACATTGGCTCTAGGTGGGGTCACTTTGTGCATCTCATCCCACCCTCGTGGAACGCAAAGCCTTGTGTGGAGTAAGGATCCCATCTCACTAGAAAATCTTAGAATTCCCGATTGACTTTGTGGGTTGTCAATTCAATTAAAATAGTGGGAGCCACGGTCATTTAAAACAAGTCCAGTTTAAATGATACGAAGTAGTACTAATCTGCTGTTTCTTGGTTGTTGTAGAACAATGGCTGTGAACAATGGCAAATGGTCACTGCGATCTATCCTGGAAAGGGATAAGTTGGTTGGATCCAACTTACTGGATTGGTATATGAACTTGAGAATCATGCTCAAGCTTGAGAGGAAGCTCTATGTCCTTGAGCAGCCTATTCCTGAGCCATTTCCATGCTCGGCCTCAGCGGCTGAGAGCGATGCTTATGATAAGCATCAGGCTGATACTTTAGAGGTTGCTAATTTGATGCTAACCAACATGTCGCCTGAATTTAGAGGGCAATATGAATCTAAGAGTGCCTCTAAGATTATTTCTAATCTAAGGCAGCTCATTGATGAATTGGTTGAACTCAGCCCTCCAAAAGTAGATATTCAGTCTGGTGACTCGAAAGGCTTAACCAAAGAACTGAAATTAAAGATGGAAAGAGTAAGGAATAACAAATGCTATTCATGTGGAGGGCCACCTCACATGTTGAAGGACATGGTGCGACTTCAGAATGAGAAGAAGAGAGGCAAGGCCTCGTCTTCAACCTCAAGTATTTATGTTACCGAAGTCAACCTTTCTACTTCTATTTCATGGGTATTGGATGCCGCATGTGGAGCTCATATTTGTACAAATATGCAAGGGCTTAAAAGAAGTAGATCGGTACGGGCTGGAGAGATTGACCTACGAGTTGGAAACGAAGCACAAGTTGCTGCTGTTGCTGTAGGAGTTTTGACTCTCTCCCTCCCTTCAGGACTTCAATTAGAACTAGAGAATTGCTATTATGTACCTTCATTAACCAAAAACATTATATCCATTCCTTGCTTGGCAAGGAAAGGTTTTATATTTGAAATAAATGAGAACTCATGTTCTTTTTCGTTTGCAAATATGTTTTATGGGAAGGGCACATTATGCAATGGCTTATATGTCTTGGACATGAATAGTTCTATTTGCAACATAAATAGTAAAAGGACCAAACTGAGTGGTTCAATTGGTGCCTTCCTATGGCATTGTCGATTAGCCCATATAAACAAGAACCGCATTCAACAAGTCCATGTAAATGGATTGTTAGACTCAAGTTCCTTGGAGGAATTTGATACATGTGAGCCTTGTTTATTAGGGAAAATGATAAAGGCACCCTTCACCAAAACTGGTGAGAGGGCACAAGGTTTGTTGGATCTCATACATGCTAATGTGTGTGGGCCATTCAATAAACAAGCCAGAGGAAGACACAACTACTTCATTACCTTTACTGATGACTTCAGTAGGTATGGTTATGTCTACCTAATGAGACATAAATCTGAGTCCTTTGAGAAATTCAAGGAGTTCAAGAATGAAGTAGAGAACCAACTTGGTAGATCCATTAAAGCTCTTCAATCTGATCGAGGTGGAGAGTACCTGAGCGGTGAGTTCCTTGACTATCTTAGGGAGTGTGGGATCCTATCCCAACTCACTCCTCCTGGAACACCTCAATGGAACGGTGTGTCTGAGAGGAGAAATCGAACTTTGTTGGACATGGTTCGATCCATGATGAGTCATGCAACTCTACCACCCTCATTCTGGGGTTATGCACTTGAGATAGCTTCTCTTATACTGAATAATGTTCCATCTAAGAGTGTCTCGAAGATTCCATATGAGGTATGGAGTGGGAGACGACCCAATCTCTCTTTTATCAGGATCTGGGGATGTGAGGCTTATGTCAAACGTCAGGATTCTAGCAAGCTAGAACCCAGATCTGATAAATGTGTTTTTGTGGGGTATCCTAAGGAAACAAAAGGGTACTACTTTATGTTCCCAACGAGAACAAAATATTTGTTGCTCGGGTCGCTGTCTTTCTAGAAAAAGAGTTTCTCATGAAAGAAGCTAGTGGGAGCAAGTTTGACTTGGACGAGGTCCAAGAGAAACCACAAAAGAGAGAGGTGGAACCTGAGCCACTTGCATCAGTTGCTGGGCAACCTGAGGCTCAGACACAGGTCCCACGTAGGTCTGGGAGGATTCGTCATGCATCTGAGAGGTATGGGTCGCTGCCGACCCAACACGATGAGATCTTCATCATTGAAGATGAACCCAGGACTTATGATGAGGCGGTCATTGGACCGGACTCCGAGAAATGGCTTGAGGCCATGCGATCCGAGATGGATTCCATGTCGGCTAACCAAGTCTGGGATTTGGTTGAGCTACCTGATGGTGTAAAACCCATAGGCTGTAAATGGTTCTTCAAAAGGAAGACTAACATGGATGGCAATATAGTTACCTATAAGGGTAGACTAGTGGCTAAAGGATTCAAACAAATCCACGGGGTGGATTACGATGAAACCTTCTCGCTAGTTGCCATGATCAAATCCATTCGGATTCTGCTTGCTATAGCTGTATATCACGACTATGAGATATGGCAGATGGATATGAAGACAGTGTTCCTTAATGGAAACCTGACAGAGGATGTGTACATGACACAACCTGATGGCTTCGTCCATCTTGCAAAGGCTAACAAGGTCTGCAGGCTAAAGAAATCTATTTATGGATTAAAGCAAGCATCTCGAAGTTGGAATCTTCGGTTAGATGAAGTTGTGAGAGAATATGGCTTCATCAAAAGTGAAGATGACTCCTGTGTATACAGAAAATTCAGTGGGAGCTTGGTGACTTTTCTGGTCTTGTATGTCGATGACATACTGCTCATCGGAAATGACATCCCTAGTCTTCAGCCTATGAAGACATGGTTGGGGAAGTGTTTCAAGATGAAGGACTTAGGGGAGGCCGCCTATGTCTTAGGCATGAGGATCTACCGGGATTGATCCAAGAGGCTCCTCGCCCTTAGTCAGATACATACATTGAAAAGGTCCTGGAGAGGTTCTATATGGAGCAATCCAAAAGAGGATACCTTCCAGTGAGACATGGCCTTACTCTCTCAAAGAGCCAATGTCCCACCACAGAGGCTAAGAGGGATCACATGACTGAAATGCCCTATGCTTCGGCAGTAGGCTCAATCATGTATGCAATGCTATGTACCAGACCAGATGTGGCTTATGCTGTAAGCATAACCAACCGATACCAATCCAATCCGGGTCTATAGCACTGGGTGGCTGTAAAGAACATCCTTAAGTATCTGAGAAGAACTAAGGATTTGTTCTTGGTCTATGGGGGACAGGAAGAGCTCACCCATCTATCTTTAGGAGGTGTGTGGTGACAATAATTTCCCCAGTCTGGTTAAAACTCTGGACGCGCCTTTCGCAAGGAAATTGTTGGCCCTAGGCATAACGGTCAGGTCGGACATGACTAGAACTTCCATATGTGATTTGTCCACATGATGAAAGTTTCTAGAAGTAGCCTCAAGAAGTTAGGACTTCGTGCTGTATCCAGCCCTCGTTGGACATGAAGTGCCTGAACTGTCTTGAGAAGGGGAATTGCTTAGTTGCAATTGGCCGGCATGCCTACCTTGAGATACATGCGTCACCTCGTGTAGTACATCCCGCCCTCGCGGGACGCAGGGCCGTGTGAGGAACAAGGATCCCATCTCACTTTAGAAATTTTGTGGTTTCCCGGATTGACATAAGAGGGTTGTCAATATGATAAAATAGTGAGAAACAATCATTTATTTAAAGTCCAGATTAAATGATTAAAAATGTAGTACTAATCTGCATGTCTTTGTTGTAGATCATGTCTACGAACAATAGCGGATTAAAACTGTGATCCGTCCTTTGGGAGGACAAGATGGACTGGCGTCGAAACTTGAGGGGTGACCCCAAGCTCGAGCGCTATAAAAGGCAACACCAGAAAGAGGTGAAGAGAAGGGTCCTTCGTCTTCAGACTCATGTATTTACGTGGTTGAAGTCAACATGTCTACTTCGAACACATAGGTACTTGATACCGCATGTGGAGCGCATATTTGTACAAGTATGCAAGGGCTCAAACGAAGTAGGACAGTTCGACCAGGAGAGATTGACCTTCGGGTCGGTAATGGCGCACAGGTTGCGGCTGTGACTGTGGGAAACCTCACTCTCTCACTGCCTTTAGGGCTTCAACTAGAACTCGATCGTTGTTACTATGTACCATCGATTACCAAGAACATCATATCCATTCCTGCCTTAGCGAGGAAAGGATTCAGTTTTGCAATCAAAGAGAACACCTGTTCTTTTTCATTGGCAGACATGTTCTATGGTTCTGGTACTTTATGCAATGGCTTGTATGTCTTGGACATGCAGAGTTCTATGTGCAATGTAAATACTAAAAGGATCAAGCTAAGTGGTTTCAACAACACTTATCTTTGGCACTGTCGTCTAGGGCACATCAACAAGAATCGCATCCAACAACTCCATGCAAATGGATTCTTGGATTCAGATTCCTTTGAGGAATTTGATGTTTGCGAGCCTTGTTTGTTGGGCAAGATGACAAAGGCACCATTCGCCAAGAAAGGTGAAAGGGCCACCGGTTTATTGGATCTCATACACAGCGATGTGTGTGGGCCATTCAACAAACAAGCCAGAGGTGGGTTTGTATACTTCATCACATTTACTGACGATTTTAGTAGATATGGATATGTCTATCTGATGAGACATAAGTCAGAATCCTTGGAGAAATTCAAGGAGTTCAAGACTGAAGTAGAGAACCAGCTTGGACAATCCATAAAGGCTCTTCAATCTGATCGAGGCAGAGAGTACTTGAGCCATGAGTTTGTTGACTATCTGAAAGAGTGTGGGATTCTCTCACAGCTCACCCCTCCCAGGACACCCCAATGGAATGGTGTGTCTGAGAGGCGGAATCGAACCCTACTAGACATGGTTCGGTGCATGATGAGTCAAGCAACTCTACCTCCGTATTTTTGGGGATGTGCCTTAGAGATAGCTACTTTGACACTGAATAACATTCCATCTAAGAGTGTTCCCGTATCTCCACATGAGTTGTGGACTGGGAGACGACCTAACCTCACATTTATGAGGATCTGGGGATGTGAAGCTTTTGTTAAGCGTCAAAATTCTAGTAAGCTAGAGCCCAGGTCAGATAAATGTGTGTTTGTGGGGTATCCTAAAGAAACCAGAGGATACAACTTCTATAATCCCACTGAGGACAAAGTTTTTGTCGCCTGTGGCGCTGTCTTTCTTGAGAAAGAATTCATGTTGAAAGAAGCCAGTGGGAGAAGTTTTGATTTGGACGAGGTCCAAGATCATCCACAAGACACAGAGGTTGAGATGGAATTTGAGCCACCAGTACAGGTTGTAGCCCAACCTGAGGCTCAGGCACAGGCTCCACGTAGGTCTGAGAGGGTACGTCGTGCACCTGATAGGTATGGGTCGCTGCCGACTCAACACGACGACATTCTCATTATTGAGGATAAACCTAAGACTTATGAGGAAGCAATCGCTGGACTAGACTCCGAGAGATGGCTGGAGGCCATGAGGTCCGAGATAGATTCTATGTCTGCTAACCAGGTTTGGGACTTGGTTGAGCCGCCTAATGGGGCAAAGCCCATAGGGTGTAAATGGGTCTTCAAAAAGAAGACAGATATGGATGACAACATGGTTACCAGCCAATACTATGAGATCTGGCAAATGGACGTGAAGACAGTTTTCCTTAATGGAAACCTATCAGAGGATGTGTTTATGACACAGCCTGAAGGGTTCGTTCACCCAGCCAATACTCATAAAGTATGCAAGCTGAAAAGATCCATCTATGGATTAAAGCAAGCCTCTCGAAGTTGGAATATTCGTTTTGACGAAGCAGTGAGAGATTATGGCTTCCTCAAGAACGAAGACGACGCCTGTGTGCACAAGAAAATCAGTGGGAGCTTGGTCACATTTCTGGTCTTGTATGTCGATGACATACTGCTCATCAGAAACGATGTCCCTACCCTTCACACTGTGAAGACATGGTTGGGGAAGTGTTTTGAGATGAAAGACTTAGGGGAGGCCGCCTACATTTTAGGTGTGAGGATTTATCGGGATAGATCCAAGAAACTACTTGCCCTGAGTCAGAGCACGTACATAGACAAAGTGATGGAAAGGTTTCGCTTAGAGTAGTCCAAGAAGGGATACCTTCCCATGAGGCATGGCATTACTCTTTCCAAGAGCCAGTGTCCCTCTACACAGGCTGAGAAAGAGGAGATGAGTCGAGTCCCTTATGCATCTGCAGTGGGATCCCTCATGTATGCCATGTTATGTACGAGACCAGACGTGACTTATGCAGTGAGCATAACCAGTAGATACCAGTCTAACCCCGGTGTCCAGCATTGGACAACCGTGAAAAACATTTTGAAGTATCTGAGGAAGATGAAAGATTTATTCTTAGTCTACGGTGGACAAGAAGATCTGTGTATACAGGGTTATACAGATGCTTCTTTTCAGTCAGACCCAGATGACTTCAAATCGCAGTCCGGCTATGTGTTCTTGCTAAACGGAGGTGCTGTTTGCTAGAAGAGCTTCAAGCAATCCACGGTAGCAGACTCTACAACAGAAGCGGAGTATGTTGCGGCTTCTGAGGCAGCCAAAGAAGTTGTTTGGATCAAGAAGTTCATTTCTGAACTTCAATTGGTTCCTAGTGCTGCTGATCCCATTGAACTCCTATGTGATAACAATGGTGCGATCGGGCAGGCTAAAGAACCAACATCACATCAGTGATCCAAACACATACTCAGGCGATTTCACCTGATCCGGGAGATCATAGACAGAGGTGACGTGAAGATATGCAGAGTTGACACAGAGAACAATCTAGCAGACCCACTGACCAAAGCTTTGGCGCAGCAGAAGCATGATGGTCATACTCGAGACATGGGGTTAAGGTACCTCAACGATGAAGTCTGAGTGCAAGTGGGAGATTGTTAGTGTTATGCCCTGAGACCTATCTTTTGGTCTAAACATATGTACTACATACATTGATATTTATAGATATCCTGGCATTGTCGTTGTCATGGTTTATTATACATCTACGCATATGTATGTTTACATGATGATGTCCCTCGAGATATTACTATCTCAGTTTGCTTATGTCTCGAGTCAAGTACCATAGTGGATAGGGGACAGCTATGGTGCGGGTGAGACTCATTTACGTGCTGGTTAGCACGGGTTGCTCAACGCAGGCATAAGGGTGTATCAAGGGAGATATGCTGGACCGACCCGCCGGGAGAGTTCTTCTTGGTGTCTCAAGAAGAATCTCACAGTGATAGAGTTGTATCTGCCCTTTGACTTGAGGAAGATTGTATCTTTGTGTTGTAAAGGATGTACTTTGACACAACCTAACACCTCGCCATAACAGGGAAGTTATAACGGTTGTCATTGGGTATATCTTAAGCAATATGAGAGGTTCATCTTGCCGATAGAGGATTTGCCCCTTACCTACGGGGAAGCTTGATGTCCATGGGCCCCTAGATGGTGCATGACTGAAAGCATGTGGCCACACCCAAGTTTAGCCTGATTTAGTCATGACCATCGTTGTTGGAATATACAAGTGTGACACGCTTGTCCAACTTGGACGATCAGCCAGGCAAAGGGACATGGATACTCTTATTCCTTATCACAGTTTGAGGTTGACGATGGCGACATTTATTCCGATGACTTGGGTAGCGGAGATGTACTGCTAGGTGCCACTCACCCCTTGTGATGAATAGGTCATCACTGCCAATGTCAAAGAGACCTACAAGGTCGCACACCTAGACGCTAGAGACTCCATATTGATCGGTTAGCCTCTGATCGGATCGTTGTATGATTCAGATCATTTTCGGAAGCTGATGCTATGGTTTTTCTTATGAGGAGATGAGACTTTATTTTGCTCATGTTTGACCACTAGTTGATTCTAGTGGACCACATTTGACCTCTGTTGACCTGAGGTGTCAAAATGTGTCGAACAAGGGTCTTAGTGCAAGGTTGGGCTTTGCACTTTAGTCACATGAATAAAATGTTGGTGTATATGCCCTAGGACCTAGTTTTGGTCCATCTTTGTACTACTTGACTCTGATATTCATATATCTTTCTGGCATTATCGTTATCATTGTTTGTCTACACCTGCGATTGTGTACTTACATGATAATGTCCCTGGAGACAGATTGGATCTGTGCTCAAATGATTGTCCCCAGTCGATGTACCTGAGTAGATATGGGACAGCTCTGGTACTTGAGAGACTGGTATGTGGGCTAGTTAGGCACGTGGTGCTAACGCAGACACACGGGTATATCATTGGAGGATATACTGGACCGACCCGATGTGAGGCTATGACTTGGTGTCATGAGTTATCCTCACAAGTGACAGGAGATGCATTGATCCCTTGACTTGAGGTCATTGATCATTCTATATGGTTAGGGACTTGCTTTGATACAACCTAACACCTCGCCGTAGTTGGGAGGTCATAACGGTTCTCATTGAGCATGTCACGACCCATATGAGAAGGTCAATGGACAGACAGAGGATTTGCCCCTTCCTTAGGGAAGCATGATATCCATGGAGCTCCTCTATGGTTCTATGACTGAAAGTGTATGGCCATACCTAGGTGAGAACCTGATTTAGTCATAACCATGTGATTGGGTGAAAACAAGTGGTGACACACTTGTCCAATCGGATATCAGTTCGGCAAAGAGACTGTAATGCATCTGTACCTTGTTGCAATGATGGGGATGTCGATGTCGATATCCATTCCGATGACTTGGGTAGCAGTGATGCACTGCTAGGTGCCACTCACTGCTTGTGGTGAATGTATCTGTATGCCCTTAAGGCTAATGTTTGAGGCCTATGGGAATGTATCTGTATCATGTAATAAACTGTTATGTTTATAAAGGCATGGTTGTTATTCAGTTAGTTACATTGTCTGCTGCAATATATGTTCTTCTGAATAATGTCTCAAAGCTGTTCAGCTAGGCTGACATGCAGTTAAGTCCTTAGTCGAGATATCTTGGTGAACATGAGACAGCCTTGATATGATTGAGACTAATATGTGTTCTAATCTTATAGGATGCTTCGAGCATGGAATAAGATGTAGACTCATGGGTACATGGGATGTACTGGACAGACCCTACTAGGATGTTCAATTGTTTGTCGCAATGTGAATATTCCTTGAGTATGACAAGTGGCACATTTCCTCTGACTTGAGATCACTTGTGTTTTCTAAATGATGATTGTCATTGTTTTGAGGTAGTTCAATATCATTTGAAACATAATGATTATAGACTATCTTGGATGGTGAGCTTGAGTCAGGTTAGGGCACTAGTGATAGACATAGGATTGCCGTCTCCTTGTTTAGGGAGTGTGATGTTCTAAAGGGGCCCCCTGGATGAGATGATTGAGAAAAGAGTATGGCCATACCCAGGTGACTATGTTCATCTGATCTAATCATGCTCATCATATTGGAGTTACAAGCTTGACAGGCTTGTCCAATAAGAACATCAAGTGGCAAAGGAATTATGCATGCCTTGTGAAGTTGATTCACACTTGTGCTGTTTTTGGGTGTAGTCTTGGAAGACTCTTTCCTTTATATCGGGAGACAGTGATGTGTTGCTAGATACCCCTCACTGATCGTGATAATGTGAGTTATCGTTACCGACATTTAAAGGAAACCCTCAGGGTCGCACAATTTGATGATATGGCTTACTTAAGTCAGATCGTATGGACTGAATTGTTCGGATTCAGTTTAAAGGGATTTAATCTCTGATTGTAAGTGAGATCTGGTCTGATCATGTTTGATTGATTAGGGCTTGAGATCGGTAAGCTTCGATCGAGAGAATGAATGCTAGATCGGTCAGATCAGAAGCATTAAGAGATCAACGGTCAGATCAAGAACCTTGTGGTTTAATTATGATTTGGACTGGTTGCTTGGCTTGATTAGTTCTTAAACCGAACCAATGTGAACCGGCTCATGAAATGAGCGCATGGTTCAAGGCTTGGCGAGTTGTTCACTTGGCGTGAACATTGGAGCGAACGTGGTGGCTATTTTTAGTAACCATGATCTCCACTTGGAGATAACGCTCACGTTCGACTAGTGCTTACTACTCTCGCCTCTCAAGCGACCTCTCCTCTTGACGCTTTCGTGTGTGGCGACGTCTTGAAGGTTGAGGAGGATTCGGCCAAGAAGTTCATCATCCCTTTCCATTCGATGAAGGACACTTTGTAGCCTTGCTAGCACAAGGAGCGACAAAGAGTTTGCCATCATCCTCTTGTGTGCGAGACTTTGGAGAAGTGGCATTTGCGATTTTTCTTCCAAGGCACCATCTAGAAATGGCTATGGTATGAATCGTTTTATTCATGCTGATTTTATGAGCTAATCATAATGCATGCAAAGATCATTGAAACCCTCTTTCCGCTGCGTCTATATCTCCATATGCGCCTATAGGGTTTTACCTCCCCTTATTCTAGGGGATCTTTCAATTGGTATCAGAGCGCTGGTTGAAGCATGTTTTTTTATGATTGCTTAACGCTTGAGCCATTTTTGTGATCCATGTTGCGAATATTGCCTAGATCTATAAGTTAGATGCGTTAGTTCAAGTTGGCGACATTTGCTTTCCTCTTGGCGCATGTTTTCTAGTTTGCGCAATATGTATGTTTTTCGAAAACTAATATCATATGCGCGACTAATCATAGATCTAAGGCCTTACTGTAAACCCTTAGACGGGTTACTAGGGTTGAAGTCATGAAGGAACCCCTAACTAAGGGGGAAGAAACCCTAAGCATGCTCATCTATCATGCATAGCGGAAAGAGGGCTTCAAGTCAAGATCGGATATGAAACAATATGATCAACTTGAAACTAGAAATCATACCAATGCCATGGACTTGGATCTCGGCTTGGAAGAAGAGATCAAGATAGGTCTCCTCCAAAGTGTGCCACACACAAGATGAAGTTGGCTCACTCCTTGGGGTCGCTTGTGCTAGCAAGTCACTCAAGGAATCTTCACTTGTCGAATGGAAGGGATGATGAACTTCCTTGTTGCCGAGAGTTCCTCTTTGCCCAAGCTCTCCTTCTCGTCGTCAACCACACCTCAACCAATGTCCAAGGCGTTGATGAGAAGAGTTCCAACGCATAAGCGTTTTTGGCGTTAAGTGAAACCGGCCCCCTTTGATGACTTTCCATAAATGGAAGCTCATCAAAGCATGCGCTCAAGCCATAACCCAAACGCATTTGAGCATTGAACCATGCGTTCACAATTGTGAACCGGTTCAAGCTAAACCGTTCGATTCAACTTTGGTTCATGAACCAAACCGAAATGGCTCAAGCCATGTGGTCTAGACCATATTGAACCCCAAGGCTCATGATCTAACCATTCATCACCTGATGCCCCTGATCTTTCCGATCTAGCATCATCTCTCTTGATCGAAGCTTACCGATCTCAAGCCTTAATCAATCAAACATGATCAGACCAGATCTCACTTACAATCAGAGATAAAATCCCTTTAATCTGAACTCAAAGAATCCAGTCCATTCGATCTGACTCAAGTAAGCCATATCATCAAATTGTGCGACCCTGAGGGTTTCCTCTAAATGTCGGTAACGATAACTTACGTTATCACGATCAGTGAGGGGTATCTAGCAATGGAATATCCGAGTAGGGTCTGTCCAGTACATCCAATGTACCCATGAGTCTACATCTTATTCCATGCTCGAAGCATCCTATAAGATTAGCACTCATATTAGTCTCAATCATATCAAGGCTGTCTCATGTTCACCAAGATATCTCGACTAAGGACATATAGCCTGTCAGCCTAGCTGAACAGCTTTGAGACATTATTCAGAAGTACACTTATTACCGCAGACAAGGTAACAACCTGAATAATAACCATGCCTTTTATAAACACAAGAGTTTATTACATGATACTTATACAATCCCAAAGGCCTCAAACATTAGCCTTAAGGGCATACCCCAACAATCTCCCACTTGCACTTAATCTAATGGTTGAGAAATCTCAAACCCATATTATTACAGTGCTTCTCATGCTTCTGCTGCGCCAGAGGCTTGGTAAGCGGGTCTGCCAGATTGTCATCTGTATGAACCTTGCAAATCTTGATCTCGCCACGATCAATGATCTCCCGGATCAAGTGAAACCGTCTCTGTATGTGCTTGGACTTCTGGTGCGACCGTGGTTCCTTTGCTTGTGCTATAGCTCCAGTGTTATCACAAAAGATAACCAAAGGATCTGCACTCGAAGGAACGACACCAAGTTCTCTCACGAACTTACGAATCCACACTGCCTCCTTGGATGCTTCCGAGGCTGCAACATACTCGGCTTCTGTTGTGGAATCAGCAACAGTTGACTGTTTGAAACTTTTCCACACCACAGCACCTCCATTCAAGCTAAAAACATAGCCTGATTGCGATCGGAAATCATCCTGGTCCGACTGGAACGAAGCGTCAGTATATCCCTCTATACTGAGTTCTTCCTGACCACCATATATCAAGAACATATCTTTGGTCCTCCGCAGATATTTTAAGATGTTCTTGACCGCAATCCAGTGCGCCAAACCTGGATTACTTTGGAATCGACTGGTCACGCTTAACCCGTAAGCGACGTCTGGGCGAGTACACAACATCGCATACATAATGGACCCAATAGCCGAAGCATAAGGCGTATTGTCCATTTCATCTTTCTCAGTCTGTGTTTGTGGACACTGACTCTTCGAAAGATTCAGACCATGTCTGACTGGAAGATATCCACGTTTAGAATTCTCTAAATGGAATCTCTCCAGGACCTTATCGATGTAGGTACTCTGGCACAACCCGAGAAGCCTCTTAGATCTATCCCGGTAGATCTTCACACCTAATACATAGGCTGCTTCTCCTAGATCTTTCATCTGAAAACATTTTCCTAACCATGCCTTAACAGCATGCAGTTCAGGAATATCGTTTCCAATGATCAAGATATCATCGACGTAGAGGATTAGGAATGTAATCACGCTCCCACTAAACCTCTTATATACACACGGGTCATCTTCGTTCTTGATGAAACCAAACTCAGAGATTGATTCATCAAAACGAATATTCCAGCTTCTTGATGCTTGCTTCAATCCATAAATGGATTTCTTTAACTTGCATATTTTATGACGATCTGATGGATTAGTGAAACCCTCAGGTTGTGTCATATACACATCCTCATCCAGATTTCCATTGAGGAAAGCTGTCTTCACATCCATCTGCCAGATCTCATAATCGTAATATGCAGCTATCGCGAAAAGAATCCGAATAGACTTAAACATGGCTACTGGTGAGAAAGTTTCATCATAATCTATCCCGTAGATTTGTTTGAAACCTTTCGCAACTAGCCTGCCTTTATAGGTAACCACGTTACCATCCATGTCAATCTTCTTCTTGAAGATCCATTTACAGCCTATAGGGATTACTCCCGGAGGCGGATCAACCAAATCCCAGACTTGGTTATCTGACATGGAGTCCATCTCGACTCGCATAGCTTCAAGCCATCTAGCTGACTCCGGTCCACTGACCGCATCCGCATAAGTTAGGGGTTCATCATTATCAATGATGTAGACTCCGTCATAGCGCTCAGGCTGTCGACGGATCCTACCCGATCTTCGCGGTTCCCGTGATATCTGAGCCTCAGGTTGTTCAATAACCTGATCTACTGGCTCAGGCACATCCAACTGTGCTTGACTACTTTGTCCTTCCTCTGGATTTTCATCCAGCTTTATTTCTCTCCCACTGGCCTCTTGCAGAATAAATTCCTTCTCAAGAAATACGGCCGTCCGAGCAACAAAAACCTTGTTCTCTTTGGGATCGTAGAAATAATAACCCTTAGTTTCCTTAGGGTAACCGACAAAGATACATTTGTCAGATCTGCTCTCTAGTTTCCCAGAGGCGAGCTTTTTGACATAAGCCTCGCAACCCCAGATTTTGATAAATGTCAAGCTAGGCTGTTTCCCATACCATAACTCATATGGCGTCTTTGAAACTGCCTTGGATGGCACTCGGTTTAGTACCTTTGCAGCTGTTTCCAGTGCAAAACCCCAAAAGGAATATGGAAGAGTAGCCTGACTCATCATAGAACGAACCATATCAAGTAGCGTTCTATTTCTCCTCTCGGACACACCATTCCATTGCGGTGTTCCTGGCGGAGTGAGCTGTGAGATAATCCCACACTCCTTCAGATAGTCAGTAAACGCATGACTCAGGTATTCACCACCTCGATCAGAACGAAGTGCCTTGATATTTCGGCCTAACTGATTCTGTACTTCATTCTTGAACTCTTTGAACTTGTCAAAAGATTCATTTTTATGTCTCATTAAATAGACATACCCATACCTACTGAAATCATCAGTGAAGGTAATGAAGTACTGATAGCCACCTCTGGCATGTTTACTGAAAGGCCCACACACATCACTGTGTATAAGGTCCAGTAAACCTGAAGTCCTTTGACCTTTGTGAGGAAAAGGAGACTTCGTCATTTTACCCATTAAACAAGCTTTGCATGTCTCAATCTCCTCATAGGAGAATGATCCCAGCAGTCCATGTTCATGCAACCGCTTAATGCGCTTCTCGTTTATATGGCCTAAACGACTATGCCATAGCAAGGTGCTGTCATCAGCATACTTGGCTTTCTTATTATCAATGTTTTGTATAGAATTTTCCATGTCCAACATGTATAACCCATTGTTAATTGAACCAGTTGCATACACAATATTATCATAAGTTAAAACACACTTTGAAATCTTGCATTCAAAGGCAAATCCTTTCCTGACAAGAGCAGGAATGGAGATAATATTCTTGGTAATACTGGGTACAAAATAACAATTGTTTAATTCTAATACAATGCCAGATGGTAAAGTAATGAAATAGTCTCCTACAGCAACAGCAGCAACCCGTGCCCCGTTTCCAACTCGTAGGTCTACCTCATGCTGTCCCACCTGCCTTCTTCTCTTGAGTTCCTGCACATTTGAACAAATGTGAACTCCACATGCAGTGTCTAACACCCATGATATAGAAGAAGATGAAACCATGACTTCCGTCACGTATATACCTGAGCCAGAAGCAATGCTTCCCCTCTTATCTCCTTGGAGCGCTTTACAGTCCTTTTTCCAGTGACCCAGCTGGCCACAGTGGAAACACCTGTTGTCCTTCGACCGCTTCACCTTCTGTTTCAGGGCCTTACTGTAATTCTTGACAGGGGCCTTGCCCTTCTTCCCCTTCTTCTTGTTCCTAGAAGGAACCATCAAGACAGAGGTTGAAGGCTTACCCTTCAGAGTTTCCTCAGTTGTCAAGAGCATATTCAGCAGCTCTGCCGGCGTACAATCGATCTTGTTCATATTAAAGTTAATAATGAACGCATCGAAAGAAGGCGGGAGAGACTGCAGAATAATATCCACAGCAAGCTCCTGGTTGATGGTATGCCCCAGTTTATCTAGAGCCTCCTTGTGCCCAATCATCTTGAGCACGTGAGCTCCCACTGGGCTCCCCTCAGCCAGTTTGCTCTGAAAGAAGAGCTTCGTCAGATTATAGCGTTCAGTCCTCGCCTGTGCAGCATACAGCATTTTGAGGTTTTCTATAATCTCTATAGCTGACATATCCTCATGCTGACGCTGCAGCGGTGGCGTCATAGACGCTAGCATCAGGCAAGCGACATCAATGCTATCATTGACGTGCTTTTCGTAGGCTTCCCGAACCGCCCTTGCGGCGTTCGGAGCGGGCTGCGGCGGTATCGCCGTCTCGAGGACATACAGTTTCCTCTCTGCCTTAAGAACAATCTTAAGGTGTCCGAACCAGTCAGAGAAGTTCGGCCCAGCAAACTTCTCCCTTTCCAGTAGGGATCGCACATTGAAGCTCATGGTGTTCGTTGCTGCAGGAATCTACAACAAGCAAGAACAGCAAGGTTAGTATCAATGTTTCAGAATCAATCCAGGACTTAAGAAAGATTCTTTTCTCACTATTTTGTCTGACTGAAAAATCCAGTAAACAGTCCGAAAGAGTAACACTCTTTTAGTGAGATGGGATCCAGATTTCATACTTGGTCTCCGCGTCCCGCTCAGGCGAGATAAGATGCACAGAGATGACAAGTACTAATTTCTGGTAGGCTGTGCCAGCCAATCGCCAACCCGTGCGATTCCCCTTCATCTTGGCAATCCAGCAGACTGTGCCAACTGAGTTGGTACAACACAGTCTCTGATCCCAGAGATGGCTGCCTCCATGTGCTACCATATGCGCCACATATGTAGCCAACATGGTCAAGCTGACCTGACCTACTCCCTGGACCACCACGTGCTATGCTGAGCAACGAGAGGGGATAAATCCCAACTCTGTAACACGCAGGTGAAATCCAGCACCGTCTGAAGATAGGTGGACGTGCCCACTGAGTGGGTTCAACACGGCTCCAACGATAATCAGAAAGGTGAGGTTTCGCGTCAGAAGGCTTACGAGCTTGATATGTTAGCGTTGGATTTTATCGGTCTTTTATCTTCTTAACTATCATACAAGTCCTATGGTGATAGCAGAAGATAAACTTAAACATGCAATTCTAATTATAAGCAATAAGAAGAAAGCATGATCTTATGTGGTAAAAGCCCATGAACCCTAGTAAGACCTTAATTTACTTAAGTCTTCACTTGAGCTCCTTGCATCTCATCTGGTCCAACCCAGTGCCCTAGCGCCAAGAGCACCTCAGGTGCACCACCAGATGAATGCCCCTCTTGGATGTGTGCACTTGTCTAATCAAAGTACATTTGATCTATCTAGACAAGGTTGACTCGCAGGTCAACTACATATTATAAATTAAGTACAATGTGATTCGCAGATCACAAATTAATTTACAACTTATCCAGGCTCGCAGGCCCCAGCACAGCACACAATAGGGCAACCCACATAAGACTAAATAAACAAGCATATGATTCAATCAACATGTGATCCATTCAAGAAATTAAATTTTGGAAAAACCCATGGCATCAATTTAATTTCCTTATGAGCCCTACAACCTTACAATGGTCCATTGATGGGGATCCACTCATCCATCTAGCTAGATCCTTTGCCCTTGCATGCACCGAGTCCTAACTGACCCGAGTTGACCTAATGGTCAACCATGCATGCCCCAAGGGCTGAACCACCCCATGAGTTTTGGCAAGCGGGTGTGACCCCGGGCCTAACTCAAGTGTGTTCAGTAGTTGTCTCAACCAGACCTCGCTACACGCCCTAGATGCAGTCAACCTATAGCCACCTTGTGCTTGCGCATAGGTGCTATTGGGTCAACCCATCTGAGCTGTCAGATGGTCTGATCAGACTTGGATCCAACCTAGTGGTGACTTCAACCTCATCAACCCATCTAAGGGTTTAATGTAGTGGCACCTTAGATCTAATGAAGCGCGCAAGAGGTAAGTTTTAGAAAACTTTTATAACATGCGCAATGTTACAAACAAACAACATGCTTGATAACCCTTAGATCTAAGGGGGTCCCCTTCAAGGGGGAGCGCATACTTTAGGAGGTCCCCTTCAAGGGGGAGCGCATACTTCAGGAACATATGATACAAGCGCAACATCATGAACATATAAGCGCAACATCATGAACATATGATACAAGCGCAACATCATGAACATATAAGCGCAACATCATGAACATATGATACAAGCGCAACATCATGAACATATAAGCGCAACATCATGAACATATGATACAAGCGCAACATCATGAACATATAAGCGCAACATCATGAAAACAAAGCATGCCTCAAGGAAACAGTAAGCGCAACATCATGTATGGATCACCAATACTTAAAGCAATCATATCGATCATATCATGAGCCTACCTCTGATACCAATTGAAGGAACCCCTAACTAAGGGGGAAGAAACCCTAAGCATGCTCATCTATCATGCATAGCGGAAAGAGGGCTTCAAGTCAAGATCGGATATGAAACAATATGATCAACTTGAAACTAGAAATCATACCAATGCCATGGACTTGGATCTCGGCTTGGAAGAAGAGATCAAGATAGGTCTCCTCCAAAGTGTGCCACACACAAGATGAAGTTGGCTCACTCCTTGGGGTCGCTTGTGCTAGCAAGTCACTCAAGGAATCTTCACTTGTCGAATGGAAGGGATGATGAACTTCCTTGTTGCCGAGAGTTCCTCTTTGCCCAAGCTCTCCTTCTCGTCGTCAACCACACCTCAACCAATGTCCAAGGCGTTGATGAGAAGAGTTCCAACGCATAAGCGTTTTTGGCGTTAAGTGAAACCGGCCCCCTTTGATGACTTTCCATAAATGGAAGCTCATCAAAGCATGCGCTCAAGCCATAACCCAAACGCATTTGAGCATTGAACCATGCGTTCACAATTGTGAACCGGTTCAAGCTAAACCGTTCGATTCAACTTTGGTTCATGAACCAAACCGAAATGGCTCAAGCCATGTGGTCTAGACCATATTGAACCCCAAGGCTCATGATCTAACCATTCATCACCTGATGCCCCTGATCTTTCCGATCTAGCATCATCTCTCTTGATCGAAGCTTACCGATCTCAAGCCTTAATCAATCAAACATGATCAGACCAGATCTCACTTACAATCAGAGATAAAATCCCTTTAATCTGAACTCAAAGAATCCAGTCCATTCGATCTGACTCAAGTAAGCCATATCATCAAATTGTGCGACCCTGAGGGTTTCCTCTAAATGTCGGTAACGATAACTTACGTTATCACGATCAGTGAGGGGTATCTAGCAACACATCACTGTCTCCCGATATAAAGGAAAGAGTCTTCCAAGACTACTCCCAAACCATTGCACAAGTGTGACTCCATTCACAAGGCATACATGTGTCCTTTGCCACTGGATGTTCTTATTGGACAAGCGGGTCAAGCTTGTAACTCCAATACGATGAGCATGATTAGATCAGATGCACATTGTCATCTGGGCATGGCCATACACTATCTCAATCATCTCATATAGGGGGCCCATTAGAACATCACACTCCTTAAACAAGGAGACGGCAATCCTATGTCTATCACTAGTGCTCTAACCTGATTCAAGCTCACCATCCAAGATAGTCTATAATCATTATGTTTCAAATGATATTGAACTACCTCAAAACAATGACAATCATCATTTAGAAACACAAGTGATCTCAAGTCAAAGGACATGTGCCACTTAGTGCTCACAAGGATCATTCACATTGTGACAAGCAATGGAATATCCGAGTAGGGTCTGTCCAGTACATCCAATGTACCCATGAGTCTACATCTTATTCCATGCTCGAAGCATCCTATAAGATTAGCACTCATATTAGTCTCAATCATATCAAGGCTGTCTCATGTTCACCAAGATATCTCGACTAAGGACATATAGCCTGTCAGCCTAGCTGAACAGCTTTGAGACATTATTCAGAAGTACACTTATTACCGCAGACAAGGTAACAACCTGAATAATAACCATGCCTTTTATAAACACAAGAGTTTATTACATGATACTTATACAATCCCAAAGGCCTCAAACATTAGCCTTAAGGGCATACCCCAACAAGTCATCCCCTAGGTTAGATCCAATAGTCTGATCAGACCATCTGACAGCCTGAATGGGTCGACCAGTTAGCACCTTGGCGCAAGCCTATGGTGGCTATAGGTCGACTGCAGACAGGTGTGTAGCGATGTCTGATTGAGACAACTTATGAACACACATGAGTTAGGCCCGGGGTCACACCCGCTTGCCAGACCTCATTGTGGTTGTTCAGCCCTGGCGCATGCATGGTTGACCTTATGGTCAACTCAAGTCAGTTAGGACTTGGTGCATGCAAGGGCAGTGGATCTGACTAGGTTGGATGAGTGGATCCCTAGTAATGGACCGTTGTAAGGTTGTAGGGCAAATAAGGAAAAATTAAAATTGATCCCATGGGGTTTTTCGAAAATTTTAATTTTTATGATGGATCACATGATTGCTGATTGGATGCATATGTTTGTTTATTTAGTCTTATGTGGGCTGCTCATATTAATTGTGTGCTGTGCTGGGGCCTGCGTGCCTGGGATTTAAAATTGTAAATTAATTATTGTGATCTGCGCATCACATTGCTTTAATTTATAAAATTGTAATTGACCTGCGTGTCAATCTTGCCTAGATAGTTAAATTTGTAATTTAATTAGGCAAGAGCACAAAGCACACTTGGCAGAGGCGCTTGCAGCAGAGGCTTGACCAGGTGGGAGGTCCAGGGTTCGACTCTGGGACCAGGCGCAAATTCCTGGTGGGCGCACCAGAGCTGCAGATGGCGCTTGGGCCCTGGTTTGGGCCAGATGAGCAGCTAAAGACCCAAGAAGAGCAAGTGTAGACTTAAGTTAGGTTAAGGTCTCACTAGGGCTATGGTCTTTTACCACATAAGATTCATGCTTTCTTTTATTTAAAGTTTGAATATTAGAATTGCATGATTAAGTTTATCTTCTGCTATCACCATAGGAATTGCATGATAGTGAAGAAGATAAAAGACCGTTAAAATCCAACGCTAAAATATCAAGCTCGTAAGCCTTCTAACGCGAAACCTCACTGTTCTGACTATCGTTGGAGCCGTGTTGTACCCACTCAGTGGGCACGTCCATCTATCTTCAGACGGTGCGGGATTACACCTGTGTGTTACAGAGTAGGGATTTATCCCTTCTCGTTGCTCAGCATAGCACATGGTGGTCCAGGGAGTAGGTCGGGTCAGCTTGACCGTGTAGGCTACATATGTGGCGCATATGGTAGCACATGGAGGCAGCCATCTGTGGGGTCAGAGCCTGTGTTGTACCAACTCAGTTGGCACAGTCTGCTGGACTGCCCAGATGAAGGGGAATCGCACGGGTTGGCGATCGGCAGGGACTGCCTACCGGAGATTAGTGCTTGTACTCTCTGTGCATCTTATCTCGCCTGAGCGGGACGCGGAGACCAAGTATGAAATCCGGATCCCATCTCACTAAAAGAGTTCTACTCTTTCGGGCTGTTTTGTTGGATTTTTCAAGCCAGATAAAATAGTGAGAAAAAGAATCTTTCTTAAGTCCTGATTGATTCTTATACATTGATACTGACCTTGCTGTTCTTGCATTGTTGTAGATACCTGCAGCAACGAACACCATGAACTTCAATGTGCGATCCCTACTGGAAAGGGAGAAGTTTGCTGGGCCGAACTTCTCTGACTGGTTTGGACACCTTAAGATCGTTCTTAAGGCAGAGAGGAAACTATATGTCCTCGAGACGGCAATACCGCCGCAGCCCGCTCCGAACGCCGCAAGGGCGGTTCGGGAAGCCTACGAAAAGCACGTCAATGATAGCATTGATGTCGCTTGCCTGATGCTAGCGTCTATGACGCCACCGCTGCAGCGTCAGCATGAGGATATGTCGGCTATAGAGATTATAGCGAACCTCAAGATGCTGTATGCTGCACAGGCGAGGACTGAACGCTATAATTTGACGAAGCTCTTCTTTCAGAGCAAACTGGCTGAAGGGAGCCCAGTGGGAGCTCACGTGCTCAAGATGATTGGGCACAAGGAGGCTCTAGAGAAACTGGGGCATACCATCAACCAGGAGCTTGCTGTGGATATTATTCTGCAGTCTCTCCCGCCTTCATTCGACGCGTTCATTATTAATTTTAATATGAACAAAATCGATTGTACTCCGGCAGAGCTGCTGAATATGCTCCTCACTACTGAGGAGACTCTGAAGGGAAAGCCTTCGACCTCTGTCTTAATGGTTCCTTCAAGGAACAAGAAGAAGGGGAAGAAGGGCAAGGCCCCTGTCAAGAGCTACAGCAAGGCTTTGAAGCAGAAGGTTAAGCGGTCCAAGGAATACAGGTGTTTCCACTGTGGCCAACTAGGTCACTGGAAAAAGGACTGTAAAGCGCTCCAAGGAGATAAGAGGGGAAGCTTCGCTTCTGGCTCAGGTATATTCGTGACTGAGGTCATGTTTTCATCTTCTTCTATATCATGGGTGTTGGACACTGCATGTGGAGTTCACATTTGTTCAAATGTACAGGAACTCAAGAGAAGAAGACAGGTGGGACAGCATGAGGTGGACCTACGAGTTGGAAACGGGGCACGGGTTGCTGCTGTTGCTGTAGGAGACTACTTCATTTCTTTACCATCTGGAATTGTATTGGAACTAAACAATTGTTATTTTGTTCCCAGTATTACTAAAAATATTATCTCCATTCCTGCTCTTGTCAGGAAGGGATTTTCCTTTGAATGCAATATTTCAAAGTGTATTTTATCTTTTGATAATATTGTTTATGCAACTGGTTCAATTAACAATGGGTTATTCGTGTTGGACATGGAAAGTTCGATACAAAATATTGATAATAAGAAAGCCAAGTATGCTGATGACAGCACCTTGCTATGGCATAGTCGTTTAGGCCATATTAACGAGAAACGCATTAAGCGGTTGCATGATAATGGACTGCTGGGATCATTCTCCTGTGAGGAGATTGATACATGCAAGGCTTGTTTAATGGGTAAAATGACGAAGTCACCTTTTCCTCACAAAGGTCAAAGGGCTTCAGGTTTACTTGACCTTATACACAGTGATGTGTGTGGGCCATTTAGTAAACATGCCAGAGGTGGCTATCAGTACTTCATTACCTTTACTGATGTTTTCAGTAGGTATGGCTATGTCTATTTGATGAGACATAAGAGTGAATCTTTTGACAAGTTCAAAGAGTTCAAGAATGAAGTACAGAATCAGCTAGGCCGAAATATCAAGGCACTTCGCTCAGATCGAGGTGGTGAATACCTAAGTCATGCGTTTACTGACTATCTAAAGGAGTGTGGGATTATCTCACAGCTCACTCCGCCAGGAACACCGCAATGGAATGGTGTGTCCGAGAGGAGAAATAGAACGTTACTTGATATGGTTCGTTCTATGATGAGTCAGGCTTCTTTACCCAACTCCTTTTGGGGTTTTGCACTGGAAACAGCTGCAAAGGTACTAAACCGAGTGCCATCCAAGGCAGTTTCTAAGACTCCATATGAGTTATGGTATGGGAAACAGCCGAGCTTGACATTTATCAGGATCTGGGGCTGCGAGGCTTATGTCAAAAAGCTCGCCTCTGGGAAACTAGAGAGCAGATCTGACAAATGTATCTTTGTCGGTTACCCTAAGGAAACTAAGGGTTATTATTTCTACGATCCCAAAGAGAACAAGGTTTTTGTTGCTCGGACGGCCATATTTCTTGAGAAGGAGTTTCTTCTGCAAGAGGCCAGTGGGAGAGAAATAAAGCTGGATGAGAATCCAGAGGTAGGACAAAGTGCTCAAGCAGAATTGGATGAGCCTGAGCCGGTAGAACAGGTTATTGAACAACCTGAGGCTCAGATATCACGGGAACCGCGAAGATCGGGAAGGATCCGTCGACAACCTGAGCGTTATGACGGAGTCTACATCATTGATCATGATGAACCCCTCACTTATGCGGAAGCGGTCAGTGGACCGGAGTCAGCGAGATGGCTTGAAGCTATGCGCGCCGAGATGGACTCCATGTCAGATAACCAAGTTTGGGATTTGGTTGATCCGCCTCCGGGAGTTATCCCTATAGGCTGTAAATGGATCTTCAAGAAGAAGATTGACATGGATGGTAACGTAGTTACCTATAAAGGCAGGCTAGTTGCGAAAGGTTTCAAACAAATCTACGGGATAGATTATGATGAAACTTTCTCACCTGTAGCCATGTTTAAGTCTATTCGGATTCTTTTCGCGATAGCTGCATATTATGATTATGAGATCTGGCAGATGGATGTGAAAACAGCTTTCCTGAATGGAAATCTGGATGAGGATGTGTACATGACACAACCAGAAGGTTTCACTAATCCAGCAGATCGTCATAAGATATGCAAGTTAAAGAAGTCCATTTATGGACTTAAGCAAGCATCTAGAAGCTGGAATATTCGTTTTGATGAATCAGTTACTGAATTTGGTTTCATCAAGAACGAGGATGACCCGTGTGTATATAAGAGGTTTAGTGGGAGCGTGATTACTTTCCTAGTCCTCTACGTCGATGACATCTTGATCATTGGAAATGACATTCCTGAAATGCATGATGTGAAGGCATGGCTGAGGAAATGTTTCCAGATGAAAGATTTAGGAGAAGCAGCCTATGTATTAGGTGTGAAGATCTACAGGGATAGATCTAAGAGGCTTCTCGGGCTGTGCCAGAGTACTTACATCGATAAGGTCCTGGAGAGATTTCATTTAGAGAATTCTAAACGAGGATATCTTCCAGTCAGACATGGTCTGAATCTTTCGAAGAGTCAGTGTCCACAAACACAGACTGAGAAAGATGAAATGGACAATACGCCTTATGCTTCGGCTATTGGATCCATTATGTATGCGATGTTGTGTACTCGCCCAGACGTCGCTTACGGGTTAAGCGTGACCAGTCGTTTCCAAAGTAATCCAGGTATGGCGCACTGGATTGCAGTCAAGAACATTTTAAAATATCTGCGGAGGACCAAAGATATGTTCTTGATTTATGGTGGTCAGGAAGAACTCAGTATAGAGGGATATACTGACGCTTCGTTCCAGTCGGACCAGGATGATTTCCGATCGCAATCAGGCTATGTTTTTAGCTTGAATGGAGGTGCAGTGGTGTGGAAGAGTTTCAAACAGTCAACTGTTGCTAATTCCACAACAGAAGCCGAGTATGTTGCAGCCTCGGAAGCATCCAAGGAGGCAGTTTGGATTCGTAAGTTCGTGAGAGAACTTGGTGTTGTTCCTTCGAGTGCAGATCCTTTGGTTATCTTCTGTGATAACACTGGAGCAATCGCACAAGCAAAGGAACCACGGTCGCACCAGAAGTCCAAGCACATACAGAGACGGTTTCATTTGATCAGGGAGATCATTGATCGTGGCGAGATCAAAGTCTGCAAGGTTCATACAGATGACAATCTGGCTGACCCGCTTACTAAGCCTCTGGCGCAGCAGAAGCATGAGAAGCACTGTAATAATATGGGTTTGAGATTTCTCAACCATTAGATTAAGTGCAAGTGGGAGATTGTTGGGGTATGCCCTTAAGGCTAATGTTTGAGGCCTATGGGAATGTATCTGTATCATGTAATAAACTGTTATGTTTATAAAGGCATGGTTGTTATTCAGTTAGTTACATTGTCTGCTGCAATATATGTTCTTCTGAATAATGTCTCAAAGCTGTTCAGCTAGGCTGACATGCAGTTAAGTCCTTAGTCGAGATATCTTGGTGAACATGAGACAGCCTTGATATGATTGAGACTAATATGTGTTCTAATCTTATAGGATGCTTCGAGCATGGAATAAGATGTAGACTCATGGGTACATGGGATGTACTGGACAGACCCTACTAGGATGTTCAATTGTTTGTCGCAATGTGAATATTCCTTGAGTATGACAAGTGGCACATTTCCTCTGACTTGAGATCACTTGTGTTTTCTAAATGATGATTGTCATTGTTTTGAGGTAGTTCAATATCATTTGAAACATAATGATTATAGACTATCTTGGATGGTGAGCTTGAGTCAGGTTAGGGCACTAGTGATAGACATAGGATTGCCGTCTCCTTGTTTAAGGAGTGTGATGTTCTAAAGGGGCCCCCTGGATGAGATGATTGAGAAAAGAGTATGGCCATACCCAGGTGACTATGTTCATCTGATCTAATCATGCTCATCATATTGGAGTTACAAGCTTGACAGGCTTGTCCAATAAGAACATCAAGTGGCAAAGGAATTATGCATGCCTTGTGAAGTTGATTCACACTTGTGCTGTTTTTGGGTGTAGTCTTGGAAGACTCTTTCCTTTATATCGGGAGACAGTGATGTGTTGCTAGATACCCCTCACTGATCGTGATAATGTGAGTTATCGTTACCGACATTTAAAGGAAACCCTCAGGGTCGCACAATTTGATGATATGGCTTACTTAAGTCAGATCGTATGGACTGAATTGTTCGGATTCAGTTTAAAGGGATTTAATCTCTGATTGTAAGTGAGATCTGGTCTGATCATGTTTGATTGATTAGGGCTTGAGATCGGTAAGCTTCGATCGAGAGAATGAATGCTAGATCGGTCAGATCAGAAGCATTAAGAGATCAACGGTCAGATCAAGAACCTTGTGGTTTAATTATGATTTGGACTGGTTGCTTGGCTTGATTAGTTCTTAAACCGAACCAATGTGAACCGGCTCATGAAATGAGCGCATGGTTCAAGGCTTGGCGAGTTGTTCACTTGGCGTGAACATTGGAGCGAACGTGGTGGCTATTTTTAGTAACCATGATCTCCACTTGGAGATAACGCTCACGTTCGACTAGTGCTTACTACTCTCGCCTCTCAAGCGACCTCTCCTCTTGACGCTTTCGTGTGTGGCGACGTCTTGAAGGTTGAGGAGGATTCGGCCAAGAAGTTCATCATCCCTTTCCATTCGATCAAGGACACTTTGTAGCCTTGCTAGCACAAGGAGCGACAAAGAGTTTGCCATCATCCTCTTGTGTGCGAGACTTTGGAGAAGTGGCATTTGCGATTTTTCTTCCAAGGCACCATCTAGAAATGGCTATGGTATGAATCGTTTTATTCATGCTGATTTTATGAGCTAATCATAATGCATGCAAAGATCATTGAAACCCTCTTTCCGCTGCGTCTATATCTCCATATGCGCCTATAGGGTTTTACCTCCCCTTATTCTAGGGGATCTTTCAATAGGCGCATATGAAGGCTTTGATGCAGCGGAAGGGTTTCTAGGATCTATGCATGTAATATGATCAACAAAATCGATTTCAAATATCAAAGAAGAAATCATACCGATGCCATTGTATGGATGGCGACTTGGAAGCAGAGAGTGAAGTCGCTCCCCTCCAGAGAAGACGCACACAAGATGTGATCGCCTACTCCCTTAGTGCTCTTTGTGCTAGCAAGGTTCTAAGGAGTCCTTGTCGTATGGAAGAGAAGAGAATCCTTTGCTTGGCGATTTCTTCCTTCTCCTTTTCGTCAACCTCTTCACCACACACGAGAGAGCTCTTGTTGGCGACCCGAGAAAGGAGAGGCGAGAGATTAGAGCGTCTTAGGCGTGAACGTGAGGCGCTCCCACGTTTAGAAGTCATGGCTTCTAAAAATAGTAAACCCCAAACGTTCATGCGACCATGGGTTCACCCCATGCGCAAACTCATCTTCTCTTGAACCATGCGCTCACTCAATGAGCTGGTTCAATTTGGTTTGGTTCAAAAACCAATTAACCCAAGCCATTAGTCCAGATCACATTAAACCCTAAGGTTCTTGATCTGACCGTTGATCTCTTGATGCTGCTGATCTCACTGATCTAGCATCCATTCTCTCGATCGAAGCTTACCGATCTCAAGCCCTAATCAATCAACATGATCAGACCAGATCTCACTTACAATCAGAGATTAAATCCCTTTAAACTGAACCCAGACAATTCAGTCCATACGATCTGACTTAAGTAAGCCATATCATCAAATTGTGCGACCCTAAGGGTTTCCTTTAAATGTCGGTAACGATAACTTACGTTATCACGATCAGTGAGGGGTATCTAGCAACACATCACTGTCTCCCGATATAAAGGAAAGAGTCTTCCAAGACTACACCCAAACCACAGCACAAGTGTGAATCAACTCACTAGGCATACATGATTCCTTTGCCACTGGATGTTCTTATTGGACAAGCGTGTCAAGCCTATAACTCCAATATGATGAGCATGATTAGATCAGATGAACATTGTCACCTGGGTATGGCCATACACTTTCTCAATCATCTCATCCAGGGGGGCCCCTTTAGAACATCACACTCCAATTAAGGAGACGGCAATCCTATATCTATCACTAGTGCCCTAACATGACTCAAGCTCACCATCCAAGATAGTCTATAACCATTATGTTTCAAATGATATTGAACCACCTCAAAACAATGACAATCATCATTTAGAAACACAAGTGATCTCAAGTCAGAGGAAATGTGCCACTTGTTGCAATCAAGGATTATTCACATTGTGACAAGCAATTGAATATCCTAGTAGGGTCTGTCCAGTACATCCAATGTACCCATGAGTCTACATCTTATTCCATGCTCGAAGCATCCTATAAGACTAGAACACATATTAGTCTCAATCATATCAAGGCTGTCTCATGTTCACCAAGATATATCGACTAAGGACTTTACTGCATGTCAGCCCAGCTGAACAGCATTGAGACATTATTCAGAAGTATATGTATTGCAGCAGATAATATAACAAACTGAATAACAACCATTGCCTTTATAAACATAAGAGTTTATACATGATACTGTTACAATCCCAAGGCCTCAAACATTAGCCTTAAGGGCATACCCCAACAATCTCCCACTTGCACTTAATCTAATGGTTGAGAAATCTCAAACCCATATTATTACAGTGCTTCTCATGCTTCTGCTGCGCCAGAGGCTTGGTAAGCGGGTCAGCCAGATTGTCATCTGTATGAACCTTGCAGACTTTGATCTCGCCACGATCAATGATCTCCCGGATCAAATGAAACCGTCTCTGTATGTGCTTGGACTTCTGGTGCGACCGTGGTTCCTTTGCTTGTGCGATTGCTCCAGTGTTATCACAAAAGATAACCAAAGGATTTGCACTCGAAGGAACAACACCAAGTTCTCTCACGAACTTATGAATCCACACTGCCTCCTTGGATGCTTCCGAGGCTGCAACATACTCGGCTTCTGTTGTGGAATCAGCAACAGTTGACTGTTTGAAACTCTTCCACACCACGGCTCCTCCATTCAAGCTAAAAATATAGCCTAATTGCGATCGGAAATCATCCTGGTCTGACTGGAACGAAGCGTCAGTATATCCTTCAATACTGAGTTCTTCCTGACCACCATATATCAAGAACATATCTTTGGTCCTCCGAAGATATTTTAAAATGTTCTTGACTGCAATCCAGTGCGCCAATCCTGGATTACTTTGGAACCGACTGGTCACGCTTAACCCGTAAGCAACGTCTGGGCGAGTACACAACATCGCATACATAATGGACCCAATAGCCGAAGCATAAGGCGTATTGTCCATTTCATCTTTCTCAGTCTGTGTTTGTGGACACTGACTCTTCGAAAGATTCAGACCATGTCTGACTGGAAGATATCCTCTTTTAGAATTCTCTAAATGGAATCTCTCCAGGACCTTATCGATGTAAGTACTCTGGCACAGCCCGAGAAGCCTCTTAGATCTATCCCTGTAGATCTTCACACCTAATACATAGGCTGCTTCTCCTAGATCTTTCATCTGGAAACATTTCCTTAACCATGCCTTAACCGCATGCATTTCAGGAATGTCATTTCCAATGATCAAGATGTCATCGACGTAGAGGACTAGGAAAGTAATCACGCTCCCACTAAACCTCTTATATACACACGGGTCATCCTCGTTCTTGATGAAACCAAACTCAGAGATTGATTCATCAAAAGGAATATTCCAGCTTCTCGATGCTTTTTTAAGTCCATAAATAGACTTCTTTAACTTGCATATTTTATGACGATCTGATGGATTAGTGAAACCTTCTGGTTGTGTCATATACACATCCTCATCCAGATTTCCATTAAGGAAAGCTGTCTTCACATCCATTTGCCAGATCTCATAATCATAATATGCTGCTATCGCGAAAAGAATCCGAATAGACTTAAACATAGCTACAGGTGAGAAAGTTTCATCATAATCTATCCCGTAGATTTGTTTGAAACCTTTCGCAACTAGCCTGCCTTTATAGGTAACCACGTTACCATCCATGTCAATCTTCTTCTTGAAGATCCATTTACAGCCTATAGGGATAACTCCCGGAGGCGGATCAACCAAATCCCATACTTGGTTATCTGACATGGAGTCCATCTCGGCGCGCATAGCTTCAAGCCATCTCGCTGACTCCGGTCCACTGACCGCATCCGCATAAGTGAGGGGTTCATCATTATCAATGATGTAGACTCCGTCATAGCGCTCAGGCTGTCGACGGATCCTTCCCGATCTTCGCGGTTCCCGTGATATCTGAGCCTCAGGTTGTTCAGTAACCTGTTCTAGTGGCTCAGGCTCATCCAACTGTGCTTGAGCACTTTGTCCTTCCTCTGGATTCTCATCCAGCTTTATTTCTCTCCCACTGGCCTCTTGCAGAAGATACTCCTTCTCAAGAAATATGGCCGTCCGAGCAACAAATACTTTGTTCTCTTTGGGATCGTAGAAATAATAACCCTTAGTTTCCTTAGGGTAACCGACAAAGATACATTTCTCAGATCTGCTCTCTAGTTTCCCAGAGGCGAGCTTTTTGACATAAGCCTCGCAGCCCCAGATCCTGATAAATGTCAAGCTCGGCTGTTTCCCATACCATAACTCATATGGCGTCTTAGAAACTGCCTTGGATGGCACTCGGTTTAGTGCCTTTGCAGCTGTCTCCAGTGCAAATCCCCAAAAGGAATATGGAAGAGTAGCCTGACTCATCATAGAACGAACCATATCAAGTAACGTTCTATTTCTCCTCTCGGACACACCATTCCATTGCGGTGTTCCTGGCGGAGTGAGCTGTGAGATAATCCCACACTCCTTCAGATAGTCAGTAAACGCATGACTCAAGTATTCTCCACCTCGATCAGAACGAAGTGCCTTGATATTTCGGCCAAGCTGATTCTGTACTTCATTCTTGAACTCTTTGAACTTGTCAAAAGATTCACTCTTGTGTCTCATAAGATAGACATACCCATACCTACTGAAATCATCAGTGAAGGTAATGAAGTATTGATAGCCACCTCTGGCATGTTTACTAAATGGCCCACACACATCACTGTGTATAAGGTCAAGTAAACCTGAAGCCCTTTGACCTTTGTGGGGAAAAGGTGACTTCGTCATTTTACCCATTAAACAAGCTTTGCATGTATCAATCTCCTCATAGGAGAATGATCCCAGCAGTCCATAATCATGGAACCGCTTAATGCGCTTCTTGTTAATATGGCCTAAACGACTATGCCATAGCAAGGTGCTGTCATCAGCATACTTGGCTTTCTTATTATCAATGTTTTGTATAGAACATTCCATGTCCAACATGAATAACCCATTGTTAATTGAACCAGTAGCATAAACAATATTATCTAAAGAAAGAACACACTTTGAAATATTGCATTCAAAGGAAAACCTCTTCCTGACAAGAGCAGGAATGGAGATAATATTTTTAGTAATGCTGGGAACAAAGTAACAATTGCTCAGTTCTAATACAAGTCCAGATGGGAAAGAGATGAAATAGTCTCCTACAGCAACAGCAGCAACCCGTGCCCCGTTTCCAACTCGTAGGTCCACCTCATGCTGTCCCACCTGTCTTCTTCTCTTGAGTTCCTGTACATTTGAACAAATGTGAACTCCACATGCAGTGTCCAACACCCATGAAATAGAAGAAGATGAAACCATGACTTCCGTCACGTATATACCTGAGCCAGAAGCGATGCTTCCCCTCTTGTCTCCTTGGAGCGCTTTACAGTCCTTTTTCCAGTGACCTAGCTGGCCACAGTGGAAACATCTGTATTCCTTAGACCGCTTAACTTTTTGCTTCAGAGCCTTGCTGTAACTCTTGACGGGGGCCTTGCCCTTCTTCCCCTTCTTCTTGTTCCTAGAAGGAACCATTAAGACAGAGGTCGAAGGCTTTCCCTTCAGAGTCTCCTCAGTAGTCAAGAGCATATTCAGCAGCTCTGCCGGAGTACAGTCGATTTTGTTCATATTAAAGTTAATGATGAACGCATCGAAAGAGGGCGGGAGAGACTGCAGAATAATGTCTACAGTAAGCTCCTGATTGATGGTATGCCCCAGTTTCTCTAGAGCCTCCTTGTGCCCAATCATCTTGAGCACGTGAGCTCCCACTGGGCTCCCTTCAGCCAGTTTGCTCTGAAAGAAAATCTTGGTCAGATTATAGCGTTCTGTCCTCGCCTGTGCAGCATACAGCATCTTGAGGTTCGCTATAATCTGTATAGCCGACATATCCTCATGCTGACGCTGCAGCGGTGGCGTCATAGACGCTAGCATCAGGCAAGCGACATCAATGCTATCATTGACGTGCTTTTCATAAGCTTCACGAACCGCCCTTGCGGCGTTCGCAGCGGGTTGAGGCGGCACAGCCGTCTCGAGGACATACAGTTTCCTCTCTGCCTTAAGAACAATCTTAAGGTGTCCGTACCAGTCTGAGAAGTTCGGCCCAGCAAACTTCTCCCTTTCCAGTAGGGATCGCACATTGAAGCTCATGGTGTTCGTTGCTGCAGGTATCTACAACAATGCAAGAACAGCAAGGTCAGTATCAATGTTCAGAATCAATCCAGGACTTAAGAAAGATTCTTTTCTCACTATTTTATCTGGCTGAAAAATCCAGCAAAACAGCCCGAAAGAGTAGAACTCTTTTAGTGAGATGGGATCCAGATTTCATACTTGGTCTCCGCGTCCCGCTCAGGCGAGATAAGATGCACAGAGAGTACAAGCACTAATTTCTGGTAGGCAGTCCCTGCCAATCGCCAACCCGTACAATTCCCCTTCATCTGGGCAATCCAGCAGACTGTGCCAACTGAGTTGGTACAACACAATCTCTGACCCCACAGATGGCTGCTTCCATGTGCTACCATATGCGCCACATATGTAGCCTACATGGTCAAGCTAACCCGACCTACTCCCTGGACCACCACGTGCTATGCTGAGCAACGAGAAGCGATAAATCCCTTCTCTGTAACACGCAGGTGTAATCGCGCACCGTCTGAAGATAGATGGATGTGCCCACTGAGTGGGTACAACACGGCTCCAACGATAATCAGAACAGTGAGGTTTCGCGTCAGAAGGCTTACGAGCTTGATATTTTAGCGTTGGATTTTAACGGTCTTTTATCTTCTTCACTATCATGCAATTCCTATGGTGATAGCAGAAGATAAACTCATGCAATTCTAATTATAAAAGCAATAAATAGAAAGCATGCTGATCTTATGTGGTAAAAGCCCATTAAGCCTAAGTTAGACCTTAAATTAAACTTAAGTCTTCACTTGCTTTTCTTCATGGGTCTTTTGCTCCTTATCTGGCCCAACCCAGGGCCCAAGCGCCCACTGCAGCTCAGGTGCGCCCACCAGGTAAATGCGCCTGGTCCCAGAGTCGAACCCTGGACCTCCCACCTGGTCAAGCCATTGCTACATGCACCTCTGCCAAGTGTGCTCTGTGCTCTTGTCTGATTACATTACAAAATAATATATCTAGACAAGATTGACTCGCAGGTCAATTACATTTAATAAATTAAATAACATGTGATGCGCAGATCACATTAATTAATTTACATCTTTAAGACAGGCACGCAGGCCCCAGCACAGCACACATTAATTAGGCGTCCCACATAAGATGAAATAGACAAGCAGATGGCATCAATCAACATGTGATCCATAGATAAAATTTTTTCAAAACCCCATTGAAATCCATTTTATTTTTCTTATGTGCCCTACTACCTTACAATGGTCCATTAATAGGGATCCACTCATCAGCTAGTCAGATCCACTGCCCTTGCATGCACCAAGTCCTAACTGACTTGAGTTGACCCAATGGTCAACCATGCATGCGCTAGGGCTGAACAACCTACATGAGTTTTGGCAAGCGGGTGTGACCCTGGGCTTAACTCATGCGTGTTCACTAGTTGTCTCAACCAGACCTCGCTACACACCTGTCTGCAGTCGACCTATAGCCACCTCGTGCTAGCGCACAGGTGCCATCTGGTCGACCCATCTAGGCTGTCAGATGGTCTGATCAGACTGGTTGGATCTTTCCTAGACTGTGACTTCAACCCTATCAACCCGTCTAAGGGTTTATAGTAGGCGCTCTTAGATCTAATGAAGGCGCGCAAGTCATGAAATGTTTGAGAAAAACAACTATGCGCCTACAAACATGCGCTAAGTAAACAAGAATCAAGTTTGTGCATATGCAACAACTTAACATGTAATTTTCGCATGTTAGAGATCTAAGCAGTCATTCACAAACAAGGATCACAAAGCCTTAAGCAATCATAAAAACATGCAAAAACCTCGCTCTGATACCAATTGAAAGTCCCCTAAACAAGGGGAGGGCGAAACCCTAATAGGCGCATATGAAGGCTTTGATGCAGCGGAAGGGGTTTCTAGGATCTATGCATGTAATATGATCAACAAAATCGATTTCAAATATCAGAGAAGAAATCATACCGATGCCATTGTATGGATGGCGACTTGGAAGCAGAGAGTGAAGTCGCTCCCCTCCAGAGAAGACGCACACAAGATGTGATCGCCTACTCCCTTAGTGCTCCTTGTGCTAGCAAGGTTCTAAGGAGTCCTTGTCGTATGGAAGAGAAGAGAATCCTTTGCTTGGCGATTTCTTCCTTCTCCTTTTCGTCAACCTCTTCACCACACACGAGAGAGCTCTTGTTGGCGACCCGAGAAAGGAGAGGCGAGAGATTAGAGCGTCTTAGGCGTGAACGTGAGGCGCTCCCACGTTTAGAAGTCATGGCTTCTAAAAATAGTAAACCCCAAACGTTCATGCGACCATGGGTTCACCCCATGCGCAAACTCATCTTCTCTTGAACCATGCGCTCACTCAATGAGCTGGTTCAATTTGGTTTGGTTCAAAAACCAATTAACCCAAGCCATTAGTCCAGATCACATTAAACCCTAAGGTTCTTGATCTGACCGTTGATCTCTTGATGCTGCTGATCTCACTGATCTAGCATCCATTCTCTCGATCGAAGCTTACCGATCTCAAGCCCTAATCAATCAAACATGATCAGACCAAATCTCACTTACAATCAGAGATTAAATCCCTTTAAACTGAACCTAGACAATTCAGTCCATACGATCTGACTTAAGTAAGCCATATCATCAAATTGTGCGACCCTAAGGGTTTCCTTTAAATGTCGGTAACGATAACTTACGTTATCACGATCAGTGAGGGGTATCTAGCAACACATCACTGTCTCCCGATATAAAGGAAAGAGTCTTCCAAGACTACACCCAAACCACAGCACAAGTGTGAATCAACTCACTAGGCATACATGATTCCTTTGCCACTGGATGTTCTTATTGGACAAGCGTGTCAAGCCTGTAACTCCAATATGATGAGCATGATTAGATCAGATGAACATTGTCACCTGGGTATGGCCATACACTTTCTCAATCATCTCATCCAGGGGGGCCCCTTTAGAACATCACACTCCAATTAAGGAGACGGCAATCCTATATCTATCACTAGTGCCCTAACATGACTCAAGCTCACCATCCAAGATAGTCTATAACCATTATGTTTCAAATGATATTGAACCACCTCAAAACAATGACAATCATCATTTAGAAACACAAGTGATCTCAAGTCAGAGGAAATGTGCCACTTGTTGCAATCAAGGATTATTCACATTGTGACAAGCAATTGAATATCCTAGTAGGGTCTGTCCAGTACATCCAATGTACCCATGAGTCTACATCTTATTCCATGCTCGAAGCATCCTATAAGACTAGAACACATATTAGTCTCAATCATATCAAGGCTGTCTCATGTTCACCAAGATATATCGACTAAGGACTTTACTGCATGTCAGCCCAGCTGAACAGCATTGAGACATTATTCAGAAGTATATGTATTGCAGCAGATAATATAACAAACTGAATAACAACCATTGCCTTTATAAACATAAGAGTTTATACATGATACTGTTACAATCCCAAGGCCTCAAACATTAGCCTTAAGGGCATACCCCAACACAATGGGCCTGATGAGATGGAAGAATGTTATTGGAGCCAAACTTCATTTTTGGCAGGTTGACCCATATTTGACCATGGTTGGTCACATTTGGATTAGGGTTGCATTGGATTGGATCCAAATGCTTAATCAACCCATGTGATGAAGTTTGGGCTAGCTCATTATCCAATGAGGCCCAATAACAAGTTCTCATGAAGAGATGAGAGGCTAAAAGGGTATAATGGGGAGAAACATGAACCATTAAGCGCCTAGGGGCATAATGGGGTCATGTTGGCGCCTTTGCTTCATTATGGAAGTAAAGGGCACCTCCCCTCTCTTCCTTGGATGGAATGCATGCCTCTATGGCATGTCTTGGGCTGATATGCTACTTGGGAAAATATGGATAGGTTGAATGGAGTTTATGGTAAAGTCTTGGAGACTTTCCTTGTCTCAAACCTCCTCATCCTAGCCCTACACTTGTCATGATCCTAGCCCTTACCCTAACCGCCTCTTGCCCTATATATGTGACCCTAGCCGCCCCCTCTTACAAGTGTTCTTCCTTGGAGGCGTGAACACATCAAGAGGGCGAGAGTGAAGGGCATTGGCACAACCATCTTCTTCCATCAAACCCTAGCTGCAAGCTTCTTCCCTTCTTCCTCCTTTGGCGCAAGAGAAGTAAGGGCTTGGCGGCATTCTCCCTTCTCCTCTCTTCTTCATCAATTGGCGCTTCTACCTTGGAGGTGGCGCAAGCATTCAAGAAGAGAACTAAGGATTGGATCTTCTTCCCGAGGCTAGCACCGGGCGTGGAAGAAGAGGACTCGAGGCATCCGTGTGTGTGAAACTGCAGAGGGCGCACGCTTGGGCGCCTATCACGACATCGACCTCATCTTGCTCTAAGGTATTTCCTAACTCATCGTGTCGACTCTCTTGCTTGCGATCTTCACTGGGTTTTTGGGACCGGCCTGTTTCGGGGATATTGCTTCCGCTGTGCAATGTATGTTGTAATCTCTATTTCTGAAAATTGTAAAATATCCCCGGGGTTTCCCAACATAAAATAAAACTATTAATTGGCAAGAGAATTCTTCTCTTGGCTAATTAATAAGCTTGAGCGCAATTTACAATTAATTGCGTCTGTGGGGATTCGAACCCATGACGCTTAATTGTGAGTAGGTGCCTATGCTTGGGCGCAATTTACAATTAATTGCGTATGCGAGGATTCGAACCCATGACGCTTAATTGTGAGAAGGCGCCTATGTACATAGTCCCGCATGGGAAAAATCTCCAAAGAGGAGCTGGCGCTTCTATTATAAATAGAGAGGCTCTCTTGGGAGATTTTGCCCCAGTCTCTTTTCTCCTCTCTTGTTGTTGTCTCCCCTCTGCTCCTGGCGTGAGGGTCTTGTAGGTGACGACAATAAGGAAGTTTTTGCATCAAGGTTGGGACAAGTTGTAGTGCTGCCCACTCCTTGTCGCCAACGCTTCCCCTTCTCTTTGGCATGCGGTCTTTGTGATTGGCACAAGTAGAGAAGAAGCTAGAGGCGTGGATCTCTTCTCTTGAAGCTAGCACGTGCGCGGAGTAGAGGAGTCTCGAGGCAGTCCGTGTGTACTCGATTGTAGAGGACGGGCCTTTGCGCGTCTCAGCCATCGCCAGCATCAAACTACTAAGAGAGGTATACCCCTATCACATCCTTTGTATTCTTCATAAGACGGTCCTTATTGTTGAATTAGGAATCTCGTTTCGGGCTCGCTTTCACTGTTTTCGATTTTAAATAGCCCGAGGATTCCCAACACTACAGAGGTTCAACTTGGAGCAATCCAAGAAGAGATACCTTCTAGTGAGACATGACCATATTTTCTCAAAGAGCTAGTGTCCCACCATACAGGCTGAGAGGGATAACATGGATCGAGTACCCTATGATTCGGTAGTAGGATCGATTGTGTATGCATTGTTGTGTACTAGACTAGATATGGCTTATGCTGTGAGCATAACCAGCTGATACCAATCCAATCCAGGTTTGCAGCACTGGGTGGCTGTAAAGAACATCCTTAAGTATCTGAGAAGAACTAAGGATTTGTCTTGGTCTATGGGGGACCGAAAGAGCTCGGTGTTCAGGGCTACACTGATGCGTTGTTCTAGTCAGACCCTGATGACTTTAGATCGTAGGCAGACTATGTGTTCAAGTTGAATGGAGTGCCATATGTTGGAAAAGATTGAAGCAATCCACCATAGTTGACTCTACAACCGAGGTTGAGTATGTCGCCGCTTCTGAGACAGCCAAAGAAGCTGTTTGGATTAGGAAGTTCATTTCTAAGCTTTAGGTGGTTCCAACCATTGTGGATCCGATTGAGCTCCATTGTGACAACAATGGAGCAATTGCATAGGCAAAGGAACCACGGTCTCATCAAAAGTCCAAACACATACTCAAGAGATTGTTGGGGTATGCCCTTAAGGCTAATGTTTGAGGCCTTGGGATTGTAACAGTATCATGTATAAACTTTTATGTTTATAAAGGCAATAGTTGTTATTCAGTTTGTTACATTGTCTGCTGCAATAAGTGTGCTTCTGAATAATGTCTCAAAGCTGTTCAGCTGGGCTGACATGCAGTAAAGTCCTTAGTCGATATATCTTGGCGAACATGAGACAGCCTTGATATGATTGAGACTAATATGTGTTCTAATCTTATAGGATGCTTTGAGCATGGAATAAGATGTAGACTCATGGGTACATTGGATGTACTGGACAGACCCTACTAGGTTATTCAATTGCTTGTCACAATGTGAATAATCCTTGTTTGCAACAAGTGGCACATGTCCTCTGACTTGAGATCACTTGTGTTTCTAAATGATGATTGTCATTGTTTTGAGATAGTTCAATATCATTTGAAACATAATGGTTATAGACTATCTTGGATGGTGAGCTTGAGTCAGGTTAGGACACTAGTGATAGATATAGGATTGCCGTCTCCTTGTTTGGAGTGTGATGTTCTAAAGGGGCCCCCCTGGATGAGATGATTGAGAAAGTGTATGGCCATACCCAGGTGACTATGTTCATCTGATCTAATCATGCTCATCATATTGGAGCTACAGGCTTGACACGCTTGTCCAATAAGAACATCCAGTGGCAAAGGAAACATGTATGCCTGGTGAAGTGGATTCACACTTGTGCTGTGGTTTGGGTGTAGTCTTGGAAGACTCTTTCTTTTATATCGGGAGATAGTGATGTGTTGCTAGATACCCCTCACTGATCGTGATAACGTAAGTTATCGTTACCGACATTTAAAGGAAACCCTTAGGGTCGCACAATTTGATGATATGGCTTACTTAAGTCAGATCGTGTGGACTGAATTGTTTGAGTTCAGTTTAAAGGGATCTAATCTCTGATTGTAAGTGAGATCTGGTCTGATCATGTTTGATTGATTAGGGCTTAAGATCGGTAAGCTTAGATCGAGAGAGTTGATGCTAGATCGGTAAGATCAAGAGTATCAGGAGATGAATGGTCAGATCTTAAGCCTTAGGGGTTTATTATAATCTGGACTAATTGCTTGGTTTATTTGGTTTTTAAACCAAATCAACTTGAACCGCTCATTAATTGAGTGCATGGTTCAAAGGGGGCATGTTGCGATTCATTCACTTGGCGTGAATGAGAGAACGTGGGGTGTGGTTTCTAATTTTAGAAACCATGATCTCAAAAGAGACCAATCTTCTTGTTCGAAGATAGAAGCCCTATTCTCGTCGCTCGCCTATCTCTCTGGACGTTTTTTCTCTCGTGGTGAAGGAGACTCACGACTTGGAGGAAATTCGGCCAAGCACCTCATCCCTTACACGACAAGGTCACTTGGAGATCCTTGCTAGCACAAGGAGCGTCCAAGGAGCAAGCCGTTGATCATCTTGTGTGCGGCGCTTTGGAGGAGAGCCCTGTCGCCATCTTCTTCCTAGACGCCAATCGAACCAATGGCAATGGTATGAATCCATACTCGAACAAGTTGATCATATATTTGCGAAAGATCTATTGAAACCCATGCTTCCGCTTGCAAAATTTTTATGCGCCACCTATCTGGGTTTCGCCCCCTAGTTACAGGGGACCCTTTCAGAGATTTCACCTTATCAAGAGAGGTCATCGACAGAAGTGATGTCAAGATTAGCAGAGTTGACACCGACAACAGTCTAGCAGACCCACTGACCAAGGCTTTGGCTCAGCAGAAGCATGATGGTTATGCCAGGGATATGGGGTTGAGATTTCTCAACAACTAGGTCTATGTGCAAGTGAGAGATTGTTGGTGTATATGCCCTTAGGACCAGATGTTGGTCTATCTTATATACTATTTGACATTGATATTACATACATATCATTATGGTATTGTCATTATTATACTTTGTTTGCATCTACGATTGTGTACTTATATAATAATATCCTTGGAGACAGATTATGTCTATGCTCAAACTCTATTCCCAGTCAAGTACCTGAGTTGATATAGGGATAGCTCTGGTACTTGTGAGACTGGTATATGGGCTGGTTAGACACAAGGTGCTAACACAGATATATGGGTATATCGGTGGTAGATATACTGGATCGACCCACTATGAGGCTCTAAATTGGTGTCATGAGTTAACCTCACAAGTGACAGGAGATGCATTGATCCTTTGACTTGAGGTCATTGACCCTTCCATATGGTTAGGGACATGCTTTGATACAACCTAACATTTCACTGTAGTTGGGAGGTCATAACGGTTGTCATTGAGTATGTCATAACCCATATGAGAAGATCAATGAATAGATATAGGATTTGCCCCTTCCTATGAGAAGCTTGATGTCCATGGTGAAAGTCCCTAAAGGGGAAGCGAAACCCTAATATGCGCAGATTAAAACTTTTGCATAGCGGAAGCTAGGGTTTCTAAGATCGCATGGATGAATATATGATCAACTTTAATAACATGTATAGATTGAGAAGGGGATCATACCAATGCCATTTCTTGGATGGCGACTTGGAATCAAAAGAAGCGTGTGCTTCTTCTCCAAAGGTGCCGCACACAAGATGAGAAGTGGCTTTCTCCTTGTCGTTCCTTGTGCTAGCAAGGATCTCCAAGTCTCCTGATCGCTTGAAGGTAATATGAGATGATCTCTTGGCTAGGCCGAATCCTCCTTGAGCGTCAAGACTCACCACACGAGAGGAGAGAGGTGACAAGAGGAAGATGCGAGCGAGAATAGAGCAATGCTCTCGAACGTGAGGCGTGCTCCCTATTTTGGAAAGCATGACTTCCAAAAATAGTAAACCCTCAATGTGTTCAAGCGTTCATGCCAAGTGAATAAGTCGCAACATTCTCCTCTTTGAACCATGCGCTAACTTGATGAACCGGTTCAATTACATTTGGTTCAAAGACCAAATCAAACCAAGCATTGGTCTAGATCATATTAAACCATAAGGCTCAAGATCTAACCATTCATCTCTTGATGCTCTTGATCTCTTCGATCTAGCATCAATTCTCTCGATCGAAGCTTACCGATCTCAAGCCCTAATCAATCAAACATGAACAGACCAGATCTCACTTACAATCAGAGTTTAAATCCCTTTAAACTGAACCAAAACAATTCAGTCCACACGATCTGACATAAGTAAGCCATATCATCAAATTGTGCGACCCTAAGGGTTTCCTTTAAATGTCGGTAACGATAACTTACGTTATCACGAACAGAGAGGGGTATCTAGCAACACATCACTATCTCCCGATATAAAGGAAAGAGTCTTCCAAGACTACACCCAAACCATAGCACAAGTGTGAACCCAAGTCACTTGACATATGTGTTTCCTTTGCCACTGGATGTTCTTATTGGACAAGCGTGTCAAGCCTGTAATTCCAATATGATGAGAGTGGTTAGATCAGATGAACATAGTCACCTGGGTATGGCCATACACTTTCTCATCCATCTCATCCAGGGGGCCCCTTCAGAACATCACACTCCAAACAAGGAGACGGCAATCCTATATCTATCACTAGTGCCCTAACATGACTCATGCTCATTATCCAAGATAGTCTATAACCATTATGTTTCAAATGATATTGAACTACCTCAAAACAATGCCAATCATCATTTAGAAACACAAGCGATCTCAAGTCAGAGGAAATATGCCACTTGTTTGCATACAAGGATTATTCACATTGTGACAAGCAATCGAATATCCTAAGTAGGGTCTGTCCAGTACATCCAATGTACCCATGAGTCTACATCTTATTCCATGCTCGAAGCATCCTATAAGATTAGAACACATATTAGTCTCAATCATATCAAGGCTGTCTCATGTTCACCAAGATATCTCGACTAAGGACAATACTGCATGTCAGCCAAGCTGAACAGCATTGAGACATTATTCAGAAGTATACATATTGCAGCAGATAATGTAACAACCTGAATAACAACCATTGCCTTTATAAACATAGAGTTTATACATGATACTGATAACAACCCAAGGCCTCAAACATTAGCCTTAAGGGTGTTGGGGTATGCCCTTAAGCCTAATGTTTGAGGCCTTGGGATTGTAACAGTATCATGTAATAAACTCTTGTGTTTATAAAGGCATGGTTATTATTCAGTTTGTTACCTTGTCTGCTGCAATAAGTGTACTTCTGAATAATGTCTCAATGCTGTTCAGCTGGGCTGACATGCTATTATGTCCTTAGTCGATGTATCTTGGTGAACATGAGACAGCCTTGATATGGTTAAGACTAATATGTGTTCTAATCTTATAGGATGCTTCGAGCATGGAATAAGATGTAGACTCATGGGTACATTGGATGTACCGGACAGACCCTACTAGGATATTCAGTTGCTTGTCACAATGTGAATAATCCTTGATTGTATCAAGTGGCACATTTCCTCTGACTTGAGATCACTTGTGTTTTCTAAATGATGATTGTCATTGTTTTGAGGTAGTTCAATATCATTTGAAACATAATGATTATAGACTATCTTGGATGGTGAGCTTGAGTCATGTTAGGGCACTAGTGATAGACATAGGATTGCCGTCTCCTTGTTTAAGGAGTGCGATGTTCTAAAGGGCCCCCTGGATGAGATGATTGAGAAAGTGTATGGCCATACCCGGGTGACTGTGATCATCTGATCTAATCATGCTCATCATATTGGAATTACAAGCTTGACACGCTTGTCCAATAAGAACATCCAGTGGCAAAGGAAATATGTATGCTTAGTGAAGTTGATTCACGCTTGTGCTGTATTTTGGGTGTAGTCTTGGAAGACTCTTTCCTTTATATCGGGAGACAGTGATGTGTTGCTAGATACCCCTCACTGATCGTGATAACGTGAGTTATCGTTACTGACATTTAAAGGAAACCCTCAGGGTCGCACAATTTGATGATATGGCTTACTTAAGTCAGATCGTGTGGACTGAATTGTTTAAGTTCAGTTTAAAGGGATTTGATCTCTGATTGTAAGTGAGATCTGGTCTGATCATGTTTGATTGATTAGGGCTTGAGATCGGTAAGCTTCGATCGAGAGAATAGATGCTAGATCGGTGAGATCAGAAGCATCAAGAGATCAACGGTTAGATCTGGAGCCTTAGGGTTTATTTGAGATCTAGACTTGATTGCTTGGCTTGATTGGTTCTTAAACCGAACCAAATTGAACCAGCTCATGAAATGAGCGCATGGTTCAAGGCGTGGCGACATGTTCACTTGGCGTGAACATTGGAGCGATGAGTGGTTGCTATTTTTAGTAACCATGATCTCCACTTGGAGATGGCTCACGTTCGAATAGAGGGTTTTCTATTCTCGTCACTAAAACTCATTCCTCTCGACACTCTTTGGTGTGCGGCGACAACTTGAAGCATAGAGGAAGATTCGGCCAAGAGAGATCGACATCTCCATCCCTTTCCTTTCGATCAAAGACATCTTGGTCGATCCTTGCTAGCACAAGGGACGACAAGAAGCAAGCCGTCGCTCATCTTGTGTGTGACGATTTGGAGGAGACCTTCGTTGTTCTCTTGCTTCCAGGGCGCTATCTTGAAATGGCTATGGTATGAATCGCATCTTCTCTATTCATGTTTCGAAAGTTGATCATATAATGCATGCTCTTCGACCCTTGAATCCGCTGCCTATCATGTTGCGCCACTTTAGGGTTTCGCACCCCTCTTGAAAGGGGTTCCCTACAATTGGTATCAGAGCAGGTTACATGCGTAATTATATGATTGCTTTGATTTTGTGTTCCATGAATGTTTAGATCTATATCATGCGTAATTTTATCATGTTAATATGTTTCATGTAGAAACCTATTTTATGTTTCATTTGCGCATGTATGTTGGCATGTTGGCGCATCTTAGTTTTCTCAAAAATGGATCACATGCGCGACTAACATTAGATCTAAGGCCCTGCTGTAAACCCTTAGACGGGTTATTAGGGTTGAAATCATCCCCTAGGTTAGATCCAACAGTCTGATCAGACTATCTGACAGCCTTGATGGGTCGACCAGATAGCATCTGTGCGCAAGCATCAGATGGCTATAGGTCGACTGCAGACAGGCGTGTAGCGATGTCTGATTGAGACAACCTATGAACGCACATGAGTTAGGCCCGGGGTCACACCCGCTTGCCAGACCTCATTGTGGTCGTTCAGCCCTTGGCGCATGCATTGTTGACCTTTTGGTCGACTCAAGTCAGTTAGGACTTGGTGCATGTAAGGGCACAGGATCTGACTAGGTTCGATGAGTGGATCCCTAGTAATGGACCGTTGTAAGGTAGTAAGGCTAATAAGGAAAAATAAAATTAATCTCAATGGGGTTTTTCAAAAATTTTATTTTTCATGATTGGATCACATGATGTATGATGCCATATGTATGTTTATTTAGTCTTATGTGGGCTGCCCATGTTTAATGTGTGCTGTGCTGGGGCCTGCGTGCCTGGAATTATTTTGTAAATTATTTTTAATTGTGATCTGCGTATCACCTTCTATTTAATTTATAAAATGTAATTGACCTGCGAGTCAATCTTGTCTAGATAGATTAATTTGTAAATTAATCAGACAAGAGCACAGAGCACACTTGGCAGAGGCGCATGCAGCAGTGGCTTGACCAGGTGGGAGGTCCAGGGTTCGACTCTGGGACCAGGCGCATTTTCCCTCGTAGGCGCACCTGAGCTGCAGATGGCGCTTGGGCCCTGGTTTGGGCCAAATGAGCAGCTAAAGACCCATGAAGAAAAACAAGTGAAGACTTAAGTTAATTAAGGTCTTACTTAGGTTTCATGGGCGTTTACCACATAAGATCCATGCTTTCTTTTATTGTTTAAATATTAGAATTGCATGATTAGTTTATCTTCTGCTATCACCATAGGAAATGCATGATAGTCAAGAAGATAAAAGACCGTTAAAATCCAACGCTAAATATCAAGCTCGTAAGCCTTCTGACGCGAAACCTCACTGTTCTGACTATCGTTGGAGCCGTGTTGTACCCACTCAGTGGGCACGTCCATCTATCTTCAGACGGTGCGGGATTACACCTGCGTGTTACAGAGAAGGGATTTATCGCTTCTCGTTGCTCAGCATAGCACGTGGTGGTCCAGGGAGTAGGTCGGGTCAGCTTGACCATGTAGGCTACATATGTGGCGCATATGGTAGCACATGGAGGCAGCCATCTGTGGGGTCAGAGACTGTGTTGTACCAACTCAGTTGGCACAGTCTGCTGGATTGCCCAGATGAAGGGGAATCGCACGGGTTGGCGATCGGCAGGGACTGCCTACCAGAAATTAGTGCTTGTACTCTCTGTGCACCTTATCTCGCTTGAGCGGGACGCGGAGACCAAGTATGAAATCTGGATCCCATCTCACTAAAAGAGTTCTACTCTTTCGGGCTGTTTTGCTGGATTTTTCAGCCAGATAAAATAGTGAGAAAAAGAATCTTTCTTAAGTCCTGATTGATTCTTAACATTGATACTGACCTTGCTGTTCTTGCATTGTTGTAGATACCTGCAGCAACGAACACCATGAACTTCAATGTGCGATCCCTACTGGAAAGGGAGAAGTTTGCTGGGCCGAACTTCTCAGACTGGTACGGACACCTTAAGATCGTTCTTAAGGCAGAGAGGAAACTGTATGTCCTCGAGACGGCTATACCGCCTCAGCCCGCTCCGAACGCCGCAAGGGCGGTTCGGGAAGCCTATGAAAAGCATGTCAATGATAGCATTGACGTCGCTTGCCTGATGCTAGCGTCTATGACGCCACCGCTGCAGCGTCAGCATGAGGATATGTCGGCAATAGAAATGATAGCGAACCTCAAGATGCTGTATGCTGCACAGGCGAGGACAGAACGCTATAATCTGACAAAGCTTTTCTTTCAGAGCAAACTGGCTGAAGGGAGCCCAGTGGGAGCTCATGTGCTCAAGATGATTGGGCACAAGGAAGCTCTAGAGAAACTGGGGCATACCATCAATCAGGAGCTCGCTGTAGATATTATTCTACAGTCTCTCCCGCCTTCATTCGACGCGTTCATTATTAACTTTAATATGAACAAAATCGATTGTACTCCGGCAGAGCTGCTGAATATGCTCTTGACTACTGAGGAAACTCTGAAGGGAAAGCCTTCGACCTCTGTCTTAATGGTTCCTTCTAGGAACAAGAAGAAAGGGAAGAAGGGCAAGGCCCCTGTCAAGAATTACAGCAAGGCTCTGAAGCAAAAGGTGAAGCGGTCCAAGGAATACAGATGTTTCCACTGTGGCCAGCTGGGTCACTGGAAAAAGGACTGTAAAGCGCTCCAAGGAGACAAGAGGGGAAGCTTTGCTTCTGGCTCAGGTATTTACGTGACGGAAGTCATGGTTTCATCTTCTTCTATATCATGGGTGTTGGACACTGCATGTGGAGTTCACATTTGTTCAAATGTACAGGAACTCAAGAGAAGAAGACAGGTGGGACAGCATGAGGTGGACCTACGCGTTGGAAACGGGGCACGGGTTGCTGCTGTTGCTGTAGGAGACTATTTCATCTCTTTGCCATCTGGAATTGTATTAGAATTAAACAGTTGTTACTTTGTTCCCAGTATTACTAAAAATATTATCTCCATTCCTGCTCTTGTCAGGAAGGGTTTTTCCTTTGAATGCAATATTTCAAAGTGTGTTTTATCTTTAGATAATATTGTTTATGCAACTGGTTCAATTAACAATGGATTATACATGTTGGACATGGAAAGTTCTATACAAAATGTTGATATTAAGAAAGCCAAGAATGCTGATGACAGCACCTTGCTATGGCATAGTCGTTTAGGCCATATTAACAAGAAGCGCATTAAGCGGTTGCATGATAATGGACTGCTGGGATCATTCTCCTGTGAGGAGATTGATACATGCAAGGCTTGTTTAATGGGTAAAATGACGAAGTCGCCTTTTCCTAACAAAGGTCAAAGGGCTTCAGGTTTACTTGACCTTATACACAGTGATGTGTGTGGGCCATTTAATAAACATGCCAGAGGTGGCTATCAGTACTTCATTACCTTTACTGATGATTTTAGTAGATATGGGTATGTCTATTTAATGAGACATAAAAGTGAATCTTTTGACAAGTTCAAAGAGTTCAAGAATGAAGTACAGAATCAGCTAGGCCGAAATATCAAGGCACTTCGTTCTGATCGAGGTGGGGAATACCTAAGTCGAGAATTTACTGACTATCTGAAGGAGTGTGGGATTATCTCACAGCTCACTCCGCCAGGAACACCCCAATGGAATGGTGTGTCCGAGAGGAGAAATAGAACTCTACTTGATATGGTTCGTTCTATGATGAGTCAGGCTACTCTTCCTTACTCCTTTTGGGGATTTGCACTGGAGACAGCTGCAAAGGTACTAAACCGAGTGCCATCCAAGGCAGTTTCTAAGACTCCATATGAGTTATGGTATGGGAAACAGCCGAGCTTGACATTTATCAGGATCTGGGGCTGCGAGGCTTATGTCAAAAAGCTCGCCTCTGGGAAACTAGAGAGCAGATCTGACAAATGCATCTTTGTCGGTTACCCTAAGGAAACTAAGGGTTATTATTTCTACGATCCCAAAGAGAACAAGGTATTTGTTGCTCGGACGGCCATATTTCTTGAGAAGGAGTTTCTTCTGCAAGAGGCCAGTGGGAGAGAAATAAAGTTGGATGAGAATCCAGAAGAAGGACAAAGTGCTCAAGCGCAGTTGGATGAGCCTGAGCTGGGAGATCAGGTTATTGAACAACCTGAGGCTCAGATATCACGGGAACCGCGAAGATCGGGAAGGATTCGTCGTCAGCCTGAGCGCTATGACGGAGTCTACATCATTGATCATGATGAACCCCTCACTTATGCGGATGCGGTCAGTGGACCGGAGTCAGCAAGATGGCTTGAAGCTATGCGCGCCGAGATGGACTCCATGTCAGATAACCAAGTCTGGGATTTGGTTGATCCGCCTCCGGGAGTTATCCCTATAGGCTGTAAATGGATCTTCAAGAAGAAGATTGACATGGATGGTAACGTGGTTACCTATAAAGGCAGGCTAGTTGCGAAAGGTTTCAAACAAATCTACGGGATAGATTATGATGAAACTTTCTCACCAGTAGCTATGTTTAAGTCTATTCGGATTCTTTTCGCGATAGCTGCATATTATGATTATGAGATCTGGCAAATGGATGTGAAAACAGCTTTCCTTAATGGAAATCTGGATGAGGATGTGTATATGACACAACCTGAAGGTTTCACTAATCCATCAGATCGTCATAAAATATGCAAGTTAAAGAAGTCTATTTATGGACTTAAACAAGCATCTAGAAGCTGGAATATTCGTTTTGATGAATCAGTCACTGAATTTGGTTTCATCAAGAACGAGGATGACCCGTGTGTATATAAGAGGTTTAGTGGGAGCGTGATTACCTTCCTGGTCCTCTACGTCGATGACATCTTGATCATTGGAAATGACATTCCTGAAATGCATGCGGTTAAGGCATGGTTAAGGAAATGTTTCCAGATGAAAGATCTAGGAGAAGCAGCCTATGTATTAGGTGTGAAGATCTACAGGGATAGATCTAAGAGGCTTCTCGGGTTGTGCCAGAGTACTTACATCGATAAAGTCCTGGAGAGATTTCATTTAGAGAATTCTAAACGAGGATATCTTCCAGTCAGACATGGTCTGAATCTTTCGAAGAGTCAGTGTCCACAAACACAGACTGAGAAGGATGAAATGGACAATACGCCTTATGCTTCGGCTATTGGGTCCATTATGTATGCGATGTTATGTACTCGCCCGGACGTCGCTTACGGGTTAAGCGTGACCAGTCGGTTCCAAAGTAATCCGGGAGTGGCACACTGGATTGCAGTCAAGAACATCTTAAAATATCTGCGGAGGACCAAAGATATGTTCTTGGTATATGGTGGTCAGGAAGAACTCAGTATTGAGGGATATACTGACGCTTCATTCCAATCAGACCAGGATGATTTCCGATCGCAATCAGGCTATGTTTTTAGCTTGAATGGAGGAGCAGTGGTGTGGAAAAGTTTCAAACAGTCAACTGTTGCTGATTCCACAACAGAAGCCGAGTATGTTGCAGCCTCGGAAGCATCCAAGGAGGCAGTGTGGATTCGTAAGTTCGTGAGAGAACTTGGTGTTGTTCCTTCGAGTGCAGATCCTTTGGTTATCTTCTGTGATAACACTGGAGCTATCGCACAGGCAAAGGAACCACGGTCGCACCAGAAGTCCAAGCACATACAGAGACGGTTTCACTTGATCAGGGAGATCATAGATCGTGGCGAGATCAAAATCTGCAAGGTTCATACAGATGACAATCTAGCAGACCCGCTTACAAAGCCTCTGGCGCAGCAGAAGCATGAGAAGCACTGTAATAATATGGGTTTGAGATTTCTCAACCATTAGATTAAGTGCAAGTGGGAGATTGTTGGGGTATGCCCTTAAGCCTAATGTTTGAGGCCTTGGGATTGTAACAGTATCATGTAATAAACTCTTGTGTTTATAAAGGCATGGTTATTATTCAATTTGTTACCTTGTCTGCTGCAATAAGTGTACTTCTGAATAATGTCTCAATGCTGTTCAGCTGGGCTGACATGCTATTATGTCCTTAGTCGATGTATCTTGGTGAACATGAGACAGCCTTGATATGGTTAAGACTAATATGTGTTCTAATCTTATAGGATGCTTCGAGCATGGAATAAGATGTAGACTCATGGGTACATTGGATGTACCGGACAGACCCTACTAGGATATTCAGTTGCTTGTCACAATGTGAATAATCCTTGATTGTATCAAGTGGCACATTTCCTCTGACTTGAGATCACTTGTGTTTTCTAAATGATGATTGTCATTGTTTTGAGGTAGTTCAATATCATTTGAAACATAATGATTATAGACTATCTTGGATGGTGAGCTTGAGTCATGTTAGGGCACTAGTGATAGACATAGGATTGCCGTCTCCTTGTTTAAGGAGTGCGATGTTCTAAAGGGCCCCCTGGATGAGATGATTGAGAAAGTGTATGGCCATACCCGGGTGACTGTGATCATCTGATCTAATCATGCTCATCATATTGGAATTACAAGCTTGACACGCTTGTCCAATAAGAACATCCAGTGGCAAAGGAAATATGTATGCTTAGTGAAGTTGATTCACGCTTGTGCTGTATTTTGGGTGTAGTCTTGGAAGACTCTTTCCTTTATATCGGGAGACAGTGATGTGTTGCTAGATACCCCTCACTGATCGTGATAACGTGAGTTATCGTTACTGACATTTAAAGGAAACCCTCAGGGTCGCACAATTTGATGATATGGCTTACTTAAGTCAGATCGTGTGGACTGAATTGTTTAAGTTCAGTTTAAAGGGATTTGATCTCTGATTGTAAGTGAGATCTGGTCTGATCATGTTTGATTGATTAGGGCTTGAGATCGGTAAGCTTCGATCGAGAGAATAGATGCTAGATCGGTGAGATCAGAAGCATCAAGAGATCAACGGTTAGATCTGGAGCCTTAGGGTTTATTTGAGATCTAGACTTGATTGCTTGGCTTGATTGGTTCTTAAACCGAACCAAATTGAACCAGCTCATGAAATGAGCGCATGGTTCAAGGCGTGGCGACATGTTCACTTGGCGTGAACATTGGAGCGATGAGTGGTTGCTATTTTTAGTAACCATGATCTCCACTTGGAGATGGCTCACGTTCGAATAGAGGGTTTTCTATTCTCGTCACTAAAACTCATTCCTCTCGACACTCTTTGGTGTGCGGCGACAACTTGAAGCATAGAGGAAGATTCGGCCAAGAGAGATCGACATCTCCATCCCTTTCCTTTCGATCAAAGACATCTTGGTCGATCCTTGCTAGCACAAGGGACGACAAGAAGCAAGCCGTCGCTCATCTTGTGTGTGACGATTTGGAGGAGACCTTCGTTGTTCTCTTGCTTCCAAGGCGCCATCTTGAAATGGCTATGGTATGAATCGCATCTTCTCTATTCATGTTTCGAAAGTTGATCATATAATGCATGCTCTTCGACCCTTGAATCCGCTGCCTATCATGTTGCGCCACTTTAGGGTTTCGCACCCCTCTTGAAAGGGGTTCCCTACAAAGGGCATACCCCAACACATGGGGCCCCCCTATGGTTCTATGACTGAAAGTGTATGACCATACCCAGGTGAGAACCTAATTTAGTCATGACCATGAGATTGGGTGAAAACAAGTGGTGACACACTTGTCCAATCGGATATCAGTTTGACAATAGGACTGTAATGCATTGGTACCTTGTTGCGATGATGTGGATGTCGATGTCAATATCCATTCCGAAGATTTGGGTAGCAGTGATGCACTGCTAGGTGCCACTCATTGCTTGTGATGACCTAAGTTCATCACTGCCAACGTCAGAGGAACCTATAGGGTTGCACATCTTGATGCTCGAGTTTTTGTATTGATCGGATAGCCTTAGGATCGAGTTATTTCATAACTCAAATCTATTTGGGGGATTTCATCATTGATGCCTTTCATTTTAGTAGTAATATTCATAGCTATTTCATGTTAAATCTAGGCTTGTTTTGACACTTATATACTCTTTTAAGGCTTATTTACTTGAATGCTTTAGAATCTTCACTTTTGCGTGCTTTTGTGGAATTTTAGGTAAAATCACCCATTTTTGACATATTTTGAAGATTCTGAGGCCATAGGGTGATTTCTTATATGAAGACGAATCTACACGTCAAATTTGGGTTAAATCTGAGTTAGCCTGAAAAATACGGCCAGCAGAAACCTCACAGAGAGCTTCACGACCGAGTGAACCCCGCGGGGTTCACTAGTATTCCTTTAGGCCGAGAACTGCACATAACAAAGCATAGCCAGGTGAACCTGGCAGGGTTCACCGTGGTTCTTTTAGCTAGAATGCACAGAATGAATCACGACCAGGTGAAGGGTTCACCTATGATTTCAACCCAGGCATGCATGAACCTGTGTTCCACTCGGATTTTTAGTGATTTCCGACCCGTTTAGAGTCCAAATTTGGCAAGTAAGGACTCTATGGAAAGCTGATTCGAAGGAGAAGGTGTGGGATATAAAAGCCCTAATTTTCATGTACTAATCATCGAGTAATCATCCAATGAATTGGAGAGGGCAAAAGAACACGGCGGAAAGACGAGTTCGAGGCGATTTTGGGAGATCTGATCATCGGAGCGCTTCGATTCTTAAGGATTTGTTTTGGTTTATTGTCTCCTATCCCTTAGAAACTCTTCCTTGCAATTTCCCTATGTTAAAAGAGAGATTTTTGAACGTCTCAATGATGATTGTAGCGTAAACCCTATTTCGGGGCTCGGTCGAAGCCCGTTGACGATTCTTATTCGTAAACTTTATTTTAATTCTATTATTTGGATTGATTGGTGAGCATATTTTACTTTGATGCACTTATATCATCATTTTACCTTGGCTGAGTATTTTCATGTATTAGCAGTTACGATTCATACCGAGAGGAGGATCATAAGGGTGGAATCTCTTAGTAAAACTTGCGAGACCTCGACACGAGAGTGTTTGGTCTTCGCTCGAGGGTTTCATAATCTTCCATAGAACTCATTGGGTTCGTCTAAAATGATCCACTGCGAGAGTAGAAGGTCGTTTTAGTCGAATACCGGGGTGTACACTCGAGAGAGGGCACCTTGTACCCCAAGGCTAGATTCCTTGTGCAAAACCAATAATCCAAATAACTAACGGAAATCACGATAGCTTCATGTTTTAACGGAAATCACGATAGCTTCATGTTTTATATTGACTCCATGGGATATTATCATGTTTAGATTCTTAGTTCAAGGTTAGAAATTTCATTTCATTGTCTTATTTGATGGAAATAGGTAGTGGAGTGATAGATCCAATTTTTTACTGGGACTTTCCTAAGGCATGCTTATGATGTTTTTGTAAAAGTATATTGTCCTGAGTCCTAGTATTGGTCTATCTTTGTACTACTTGACTGTGATATTTATATATCATTCTAGCATTGTCGTTATCATTGTTTGTCTACATCTGCGATTGTATACTTACATGATAATCGCCCTGGAGACAGATTGGATCTGTGCTCAAATGGTTATCCCCAGTCAATGTACCTTAGTGGATATGGGACAGATATGGTATGTGAGAGACTGGTATATGGGCTAGTTAGGCACGAGGTGCTAACGCAGATATATGGTTATATCAGTGGTGGATATACTAGACCGACCCGCTGTGAGGCAATGACTTGGTGTCATGAGTTATCCTCACAAGTGATAGAAGATGCATTGATCCCTTGACTTGAGGTCATTGACCATTCTATATGGTTAGGGACATGCTTTGATACAACCTAACACCTCACCGTAGTTGGGAGGTCATAACAGTTGTCATTGAGCATGTCACGACCCATATGAGAAGGTCAATGGATAGACAGAGGATTTGCCCCTTCCTGAGGGAAGCTTGATATCCATGGAGCTCCTCTAAGGTTCTATGACTGAAAGTGTATAGCCATACCCAGGAGAGAACTTGATTTAGTCATGACCATGTGATTGGGTGAAAATAAGTGGTGACACACTTGTCCAATCGGATATCAGTTCGGCAAAGTGACAATAATGCATCTATACCTAGTTGCGATGATGGGGATGTCGATATTGATATCCACTCCGATGACTTGGGTAGCAGTGATGCATTGGTAGGTGCCACTCACTACTTGTGGTGACCTTAGGTTAGCACTGCCAATGTTAGAGGAGCCTACAGGGTCACACACCTTGATACTCGAGTTCTCGTATTGATCGGGAAGCCTTATAATCGAGTTATTGGATAACTCGGATCTTTTTGGGAGTTTCCATCAGCGCCAATGGGCCTGTTGAGATAGAAAAGAGTTATTGGAGCCAAACTTCATTTTTGGTAGTTGGACCCGAAATTGACAAAGATTGGTCACATTTGGATTAGGGTTGCATTGGATTGGAACCAATTGCTTAATCAACCCATGTAATGAAGTTTGGGCTAGCTCATTATCTAATGAGGCCCAAGAACAAGTTGTCATGAAGGGATAAGAACCCAAAAGGGTATAATGGGGAGAAATGCCAACCCCATTGGCGCCAAGGGCATAATGGGGGTGAGCTTGGCGCAATTTACTTCTTATGGAAGCAATTGGCGCCTCCCCTTGGTTCTTTGGATGGAATGCTTGCCTCTATGGCAAGTATTGGGGCTGATATGGCTGGAGGAACTTCTTTGGAAGGTCTTTGGCGTATATGGCTAATGGTAAGGGTTTTATGGAATGCTCTTGGAGAGTTTCCTTAGCCCTAACCCTAATTGCACCCAAGCCCCCTATTCCTTGTCGATTTCTTCCTGAAAGTTGTGCCCACCTCTTGTATTGCCGCCCCCTCTTGCCTCTCTATATATACATGTATATATGCGAGAGCTAGACAATTAATTGGCGTGAGCAAAGGTGTGGGGCGAGAGCAATAGATGTTGGCGCAACATCTCTTCCACTTTGAAGCCACAAGCATCCTCTCTTCTTCCTCTTTCTTTGGCGCAAGAAGAAGGATTGCTTGGTGTCTTCTTCATCTTCCAAAAGGCCAAAACACATCTTCTCCTTCTCCTCTTGGGGCAAGGAGGACTTGAGGCTAGCGACATCATCATCCTCTTCTCTCCACTTAGCGCAACATAACTTGAAGTTGGCGCAAGGATAGAAGAAGGTGTTACAAGGCTTGGATGTTCTTTCCGAGGCTAGCACCGGCGTGGAAGGAGAGGACTCGAGGCATCCATATGTGTGAGACTGCAAAGGGTGTTGGGAATCCCCGGACCACAGAAAAACTTTAAACACAGTGGAAGCGGAGCTCCGAAATAGAATTCCAGAAACACCAGGATCCCTTACAAGAGAAAACTAAAGGATGTGAAGAGTAGTACCTTATCGAGCAATTCCAGGAGCTACCGACGATGAAGACGCACAGGTGTCCGTTCTTTACAATCGTGCACACACGGACTGTCTCAAGATTCCTCTGCTCCATGCACGTGCTAGTTTCAGGAGAGGAGATCCATGCCTCTTGATCTTCTCAACTTGCGCCAATGCCAAGGAGAAGAGGGAACGTTAGCGACAAGGAGTGGGTAGCAGTACCACTTGTCCGAACCCTTGATGCAAAATCTTGTTGTTGTCGTCACCTCGAAAACACTCATGCCAAGCAGCAGAAGGGAGGCGACAATAAGAGACAAGAGAAGAGTCTGGTGCAAAAATCTCTCATGCAAGCCTCTCTATTTATAATAGCAGAGCCAGATATACTTTAGAGATTTTTCCCATGTGGGATAATGTATATAGGCGCCAATTCACAATTAAACAGATCAGCATCACAGGTTCGAATCCCTGCAGATGCTATTAATTGTAAATTATGCCCAAGCCTATTAATTAGCCAAGAGAAAAATTCTCTTGCCAATTAATAATTTTATTTTATTCATGTGACTAAAATGCCAAGTCCAAACCTGTACGAAGACCCTTGTTTGACTCATTTTGACAACAGAGGTCAAACGTGGTCCACTAGAGTCAACTAATGTACAAATATGAACTAAAATAAAATATCATCTCCTCTGAAAAAGTCTCAATGCATCAGTTCCCCAAAATGATCTGAATCACACAATGATTTGATCAGAGGCTAAACGATCAGTACGGAATCTCTGACGTGTAGGTGTGCGACCCTGTAGGTTCTTCAAACGTTGGCAGTGATGTCTAAATCATCATAAGCAATGAGTGGCACTTAGCAGTACATCATTGCTACCCAAGTCATCAGAATGGTATCATCATCGACATCCCCTAAAACTATGACAAAGTACAAGTACAGCTTTGTCCTTTTTCCAACTGATGTCCAGATTGGGCAAGTGTGTCACACTTGTTAATCCCAATATTATGGCATGACTAAATCAGGTTCTCACCTGGGTATGGCCATACACTTTCAGTCATCCATATAGGGGCGACATGGACAATCAAGTTTCCTTGCAAGAAAGGGGCAAATCCGCTATTGGCACATTGAATCCCTCATACGGCTTGTGATATACCCAATGACAACCGTTATGATGCCCCTTTTACGATAAAGTATTAGGATGCATCAAAGTGTCCCACTTACCATATAGAAACCCAATGCACTCAAGTCCAGGACAAGCGCAACTCTATCACTATGATATTCATCTCATGGCATCGAGATGAATCCTAACGGCGTTAGCAACCCGTGCTCAACCAGCGTATATACCGGTCTCAAGTGAATCATAGCTGTCCCATATCCACTATGATTCTCGACCAGGGATAATCATAGAGACTAGATAAAATCTATCTCTTAGGGATATTGTATTTGCAAATGTACAAATGCACAGATGTACAAACATGCATAACAACGACAATGCCAGGATAACTCATCTATCAACTAGATGTGATACACATATCCCAATGGACCATTCTGAGGTCCTAGGGCATAAACACTAACAGAGGGCACACGCTTGGGCACATACCTCGACATCGACCTACACGCTTGCTCTAGGTGCTTACTATCTCATTGTGTCGACCCCCTCGCAAGACAATCTTCATTGGGTTTTTGGGACCGGCCTATTTTGGGGATATTATTCCACTATGCTTGTATTGTAATCTCTGTAAAAAATTGTAAAATATCCATGAGGTTTCCCAATAGTGTGAAGGTTGCAGAAGGGGGGCGAAACCCTAAAGTGGCGCAAATAAAAACATGGGCAGCGGATACTAGGGTTTCATAGAATCGGATAGCATGCATTATACGATCAACTATCAAAACTTGAATAGATAAGAAAAGTTCTCACTATTGCCATCGCTTGGACGATGTCTTGAAATCAAAGACCAAAAGAGATCTTCTCCAGAGGATGCGCACACAAGATGAGAATGCACTCACTTCCTTGGTGCTCCTTGTGCTAGCAAGGTTCCAAAGGCGTCCTTGATCGAATGGAAGGGATGGAGAGTTGCTTGGCGAGAGTCTCCTTCTTTCTTTTCGTCCACCTTCACACATACGAGAGTTCTTTCTCTTCTCGAGAGGAAGAGGCGGGGCACAAGAAAAGGAGAGAGCAATGTGGCGACGTGAGGCGTGTGAAAGTGGCTTCTAAAAATAGTAAACCACCTCTTCATGCGACCATGAAGTTTTACCCCAATCGCAACTTGTTCTAGATTTGAACCAAGCGCTCATCTATGAGCTGGTTTAATTTGATTCGGTTCAAATGCCAAATAACCCAAGCCACTTGGTCTAGATCTCAATTAAACCCTAAGGCTCCAGATCTGACCGTTCATCTCTTTGATGCTCCTGATCTCACCGATCTAGCATCCATTCTCTCGATCGAAGCTTACCGATCTCAAGCCCTAATCAATCAAACATGATCAGACCAGATCTCGCTTACAATCAGAGATTAATTCCCTTTAAACTGAACCTGAACAATTCAGTCCACACGATCTGACTTAAGTAAGTCATATCATCAAATTGTGCGACCCTGAGGGTTTCCTTTAAATGTCGGTAATGATAACTCACGTTATCACGATCAGTGAGGGGTATCTAGCAACACATCACTGTCTCCCGATATAAAGGAAAGAGTCTTCCAAGACTACACCCAAACCACAGCACAAGTGTGAATCAACTTCACAAGGCATACATGTTTCCTTTGCCACTGGATGTTCTTATTGGACAAGCCTGTCAAGCTTGTAACTCCAATATGATGAGCATGATTAGATCAGATGAACAGAGTCACCTGGGTATGGCCATACACTTTCTCAATCATCTCATCCAGGGGGGCCCCTTTAGAACATCACACTCCTTAAACAAGGAGACGGCAATCCTATATCTATCACTAGTGCCCTAACCTGACTCAAGCTCACCATCCAAGATAGTCTATAATCATTATGTTTCAAATGATATTGAACTACCTCAAAATAATGACAATCATCATTTAGAAAACACAAGTGATCTCAAGTCAGAGGAAATGTGCCACTTGTTACAATCAAGGATTATTCACATTGTGACAAGCAATTGAATATCCTAGTAGGGTCAGTCCAGTACATCCAATGTACCCATGAGTCTACATCTTATTCCATGCTCGAAGCATCCTATAAGATTAGAACACATATTAGTCTTAACCATATCAAGGCTGTCTCATGTTCACCAAGATATATCGACTAAGGACATTATTGCATGTCAGCCTAGCTGAACAGCTTTGAGACATTATTCAGTAGTACACTTATTACAGCAGACAAGGTAACAACCTGAATAACAACCATGCCCTTATAAACATAAGAGTTTATTACATGATACTGATACAATCCCAAGGCCTCAAACATTAGCCTTAAGGGCATACCCCAACAATCTCCCACTTGCACTTAATCTAATGGTTGAGAAACCTCAAACCCATATTATTACAGTGCTTCTCATGCTTCTGCTGCGCCAGAGGCTTGGTAAGCGGGTCTGCCAGATTGTCATCTGTATGAACCTTGCAGACTTTGATCTTGCCACGATCAATGATCTCCCTGATCAAATGAAACCGTCTCTGTATGTGCTTGGACTTCTGGTGCGACCGTGGTTCCTTTGCCTGTGCGATTGCTCCAGTGTTATCACAGAAGATAACCAAAGGATCTGCACTCGAAGGAACAACACCAAGTTCTCTCATGAACTTACGAATCCACACTGCCTCCTTGGATGCTTCCGAGGCTGCAACATACTCGGCTTCTGTTGTGGAATCAACAACAGTTGACTGTTTGAAACTCTTCCACACCACTGCTCCTCCATTCAAGCTAAAAACATAGCCTGATTGCGATCGGAAATCATCCTGGTCAGACTGGAACGAAGCGTCAGTATATCCCTCAATACTGAGTTCTTCCTGACCACCATATATCAAGAACATATCTTTGGTCCTCCGCAGATATTTTAAGATGTTCTTGACTGCAATCCAGTGTGCCTGACCTGGATTACTTTGGAACCGACTGGTCACGCTTAACCCGTAAGCGACGTCTGGGCGAGTACACAACATCGCATACATTATGGACCCAATAGCCGAAGCATAAGGCGTATTGTCCATTTCATCTTTCTCAGTCTGTGTTTGTGGACACTGACTCTTCGAAAGATTCAGACCATGTCTGACTGGAAGATATCCTCTCTTAGAATTCTCTAAATGAAATCTCTCCAGGACTTTATCGATGTAAGTACTCTGGCACAGCCCGAGAAGCCTCTTAGATCTATCCCTGTAGATCTTCACACCTAATACATAGGCTGCTTCTCCTAGATCTTTCATCTGGAAACATTTCCTTAACCATGCCTTAACTGCATGCATTTTAGGAATGTCATTTCCAATGATCAAGATATCATCGACGTAGAGGACTAGGAAAGTAATCACGCTCCCACTAAGCCTCTTATATACACACGGGTCATCCTCGTTCTTGATGAAACCAAATTCAGTGACTGATTCATCAAAACGAATATTCCAGCTTCTTGATGCTTGCTTAAGTCCATAAATGGACTTCTTTAACTTGCATATCTTATGACGATCTGATGGATTAGTGAAACCCTCAGGTTGTGTCATGTACACATCCTCATCCAGATTTCCATTCAGGAAAGCTGTTTTCACATCCATCTGCCAGATCTCATAATCATAATATGCAGCTATCGCGAAAAGAATCCGAATAGACTTAAACATGGCTACAGGTGAGAAAGTTTCATCATAATCTATCCCGTAGATTTGTTTGAAACCTTTCGCAACTAGCCTGCCTTTATAGGTAACCACGTTACCATCCATGTCAATCTTCTTCTTGAAGATCCATTTACAGCCTATAGGGATAACTCCCGGAGGCGGATCAACCAAATCCCAGACTTGGTTATCTGACATGGAGTCCATCTCGGCTCGCATAGCTTCAAGCCATCTTGCTGATTCCGGTCCTCTGACCGCATCCGCATAAGTGAGGGGTTCATCATTATCAATGATGTAGACTCCGTCATAGCGCTCAGGCTGTCGACGGATCCTTCCCGATCTTCGCGGTTCCCGTGATATCTGAGCCTCAGGTTGTTCAATAACCTGATCTACCGGCTCAGGCTCATCCAACTGTGCTTGACTACTTTGTCCTTCTTCTGGATTCTCATCCAGTTTAATTTCTCTCCCACTGGCCTCTTGCAGAAGAAACTCCTTCTCAAGAAATATGGCCGTCCGAGCAACAAATACCTTGTTCTCTTTGGGATCGTAGAAATAATAACCCTTAGTTTCCTTAGGGTAACCGACAAAGATACATTTCTCAGATCTGCTCTCTAGTTTCCCAGAGGCGAGCTTTTTGACATAAGCCTCGCAGCCCCAGATCCTGATAAATGTCAAGCTTGGCTGTTTCCCATACCATAACTCATATGGAGTCTTAGAAACTGCCTTGGATGGCACTCGGTTTAGTAGCTTTGCAGCTATTTCCAGTGCAAATCCCCAAAAGGAATATGGAAGAGTAGCCTGACTCATCATAGAACGAACCATATCAAGTAACGTTCTATTTCTTCTCTCAGACACACCATTCCATTGCGGTGTTCCTGGCGGAGTGAGCTGTGAGATAATCCCACACTCCTTCAGATAGTCAGTAAACGCATGACTTAGGTATTCTCCACCTCGATCAGAACGAAGTGCCTTGATATTTCGGCCTAGCTGATTCTGTACTTTATTTTTGAACTCTTTGAACTTGTCAAAAGATTCACTTTTATGTCTCATTAAATAGACATACCCATATCTACTGAAATCATCAGTAAAGGTAATGAAGTACTGATAGCCACCTCTGGCATGTTTACTAAATGGCCCACACACATCACTGTGTATAAGGTCAAGTAAACCTGAAGCCCTTTGTCCTTTGTTAGGAAAAGGTGACTTCGTCATTTTGCCCATTAAACAAGCCTTGCATGTATCAATCTCCTCATAGGAGAATGATCCCAGCAGTCCATGATCATGCAACCGCTTAATGCGTTTCTCGTTAATATGGCCTAAACGACTATGCCATAGCAAGGTGCTGTCATCAGCATACTTGGCTTTCTTATTATCAATATTTTGTATAGAACATTCCATGTCCAACATGAATAACCCGTTGTTAATTGAACCAGTTGCATAAACAATATTATCAAGAGAAAGAACACACTTTGAAATATTGCATTCAAAGGAAAACCCCTTCCTGACAAGAGCAGGAATGGAGATAATATTTTTAGTAATACTGGGAACAAAGTAACAACAGTTTAATTCTAATACAATTCCAGATGGTAATGAGATGAAATAGTCTCCTACAGCAACAGCAGCAACCCGTGCCCCGTTTCCTACTCGTAGGTCCACCTCATGCTGTCCCACCTGCCTTCTTCTCTTGAGTTCCTGTACATTTGAACAAATGTGAACTCCACATGCAGTGTCCAACACCCATGATATTGGAGAAGATGAAAACATGACTTCAGTCACGTAAATACCTGAGCCAGAAGCGATGCTTCCCCTCTTATCTCCTTGGAGCGCTTTACAGTCCTTTTTCTAGTGACCCAGCTGGCCACAGTGGAAACACCTGTATTCCTTGGACCGCTTAACCTTCTGCTTCAGAGCCTTGCTGTAGCTCTTGACAGGGGCCTTGCCCTTCTTCCCCTTCTTCTTGTTCCTTGAAGGAACCATTAGGACAGAGGTCGAAGGCTTTCCCTTCAGAGTTTCCTCAGTAGTCAAGAGCATATTCAGCAGCTCTGCCGGAGTACAATCGATTTTGTTCATATTAAAGTTAATGATGAACGCATCGAAAGAGGGCGGGAGAGACTGCAGAATAATGTCTACAGCAAGCTCCTGATTGATGGTATGCCCCAGTTTCTCTAGAGCCTCCTTGTGCCCAATCATCTTGAGCACGTGAGCTCCCACTGGGCTCCCTTCAGCCAGTTTGCTCTGAAAGAAAAGCTTTGTCAGATTGTAGCGCTCAGTCCTTGCCTGTGCAGCATACAGCATCTTGAGGTTCGCTATAATCTCTATAGCCGACATATCCTCATGCTGACGCTGCAGCGGTGGCGTCATAGACGCTAGCATCAGGCAAGCGACATCAATGCTATCATTGACGTGCTTTTCATAGGCTTCCCGAACCGCCCTTGCAGCGTTCGGAGCGGGCTGAGGCGGTATCGCCGTCTCGAGGACATACAGTTTCCTCTCTGCCTTAAGAACGATCTTAAGGTGTCCGAACCAGTCTGAGAAGTTCGGCCCAGCAAACTTCTCTCTTTCCAGTAGGGATCGCACATTGAAGTTCATGGTGTTCGTTGCTGCAGGAATCTACAACAATGCAAGAACAGCAAGGTCAGTATCAATGTTAAGAATCAATCAGGACTTAAGAATGATTCTTTTTCTCACTATTTTATCTGGCTGAAAAATCCAGCAAAACAGCCCGAAAGAGTAGAACTCTTTTAGTGAGATGGGATCCAGATTTCATACTTGGTCTCCGCGTCCCGCTCAGGCGAGATAAGATGCACAGAGAGTACAAGCACTAATTTCTGGTAGGCAGTCCCTGCCAATCGCCAACCCGTGCGATTCCCCTTCATCTGGGCAATCCAGCAGACTGTGCCAACTGAGTTGGTACAACACAGTCTCTGATCCCACAGATGGCTGCCTCCATGTGCTACCATATGCGCCACATATGTAGCCTACATGGTCAAGCTGACCCGACCTACTCCCTGGACCACCACGTGCTATGCTGAGCAACGAGAAGGGATAAATCCCTACTCTGTAACACGCAGGTGTAATCCAGCACCGTCTGAAGATAGATGGACGTGCCCACTGAGTGGGTACAACACAGCTCCAACGATAGTCAGAACAGTGAGGTTTCGCGTCAGAAGGCTTACGAGCTTGATATTTTAGCGTTGGATTTTAACGGTCTTTTATCTTCTTCACTATCATGCAATTCCTATGGTGATAGCAGAAGATAAATAAATCATGCTGTTCTACTTATTGAAACAATAAAAGAAAGCATGAATCTTATGTGGTAAAAGCCCATAAAGCCTAAGTAAGACCTTAACCTAATTTAAGTCTTCACTTGCTTTTCTTCATGGGGCTTTTGCTTCTCATCTGGCCCAACCCAGGGCCCAAGCGCCATCTGCAGCTCTGGTGCGCCCACCAAGAAAATGCGCCAGGTCCTAGGGTCGAACCCTAGACCTCCCACCTGGTCAAGCCACAAGCTGCATGCGCCTCTGCCAAGTGTGCTCTGTGCTCTTGTCTGATTAATGTACAAATTAATCTATCTAGACAAGATTGACTCGCAGGTCAATTACATTTTATAAATTAAATGCAATGTGATGCGCAGATCACAATATAAAAATAATTTACAAAATTAACCAGGCACGCAGGCCCCAGCACAGCACACATTAAAAACGGGCAGCCCACATAAGATTAAATAAACAAGCAAATGGCATCAATCAGCATGTGATCCAAACAAGAAATTAAAACTTTTGAAAAACCCCATGGGATCATTTTAATTTCCTTATATGCCCTACTACATTACAACGGTCCATCATTAGGGATCCACTCATCAGACCCAGTCAGATCCACTGCCCTTGCATGCACCAAGTCCTAACTGACTTGAGTCGACCCAATGGTCAACTATGCATGCGCCAGGGCTGAACAACCACAATGAAGTCTGGCAAGCGGGTGTGACCCCGGGCCTAACTCATGCGCGTTCATTGGTTGTCTCAATCAGATATCGCTACACGCCTGTCTGCAGTCGACCTATAGCCATCTTGTGCTTGCGCACAGATGCTATCTGGTCGACCCATCAAGGCTGTCAGATAGTCTGATTAGACTTGTTTGGATCTAACCTAGGGGATGACTTCAACCCTAATAACCCGTCTAAGGGTTTACAGCAGGCGCAATTAAATCTAATGGAAGCTCGCAAGTCGTTAAGTTTTTTGAGAAAAACAACAACAATAAGAATTAAGCGCCACCTTCATACATGCGCAAAGATGAATATACAATATGTAACTTTCGCATGTCATAGATTTAAGCATCATTGCAATCAAGGATCACAAAACATATAGCAATCATATAAATCATGCGTTAACCTTCGCTCTGATACCAATTGAAGGTTGCAGAAGGGGGGCGAAACCCTAAAGTGGCGCAAATAAAAACATGGGCAGCGGATACTAGGGTTTCATAGAATCGGATAGCATGCATTATACGATCAACTATCAAAACTTGAATAGATAAGAAAAGTTCTCACCATTGCCATCGCTTGGACGATGTCTTGAAATCAAAGACCAAAAGAGATCTTCTCCAGAGGATGCGCACACAAGATGAGAATGCACTCACTTCCTTGGTGCTCCTTGTGCTAGCAAGGTTCCAAAGGCGTCCTTGATCGAATGGAAGGGATGGAGAGTTGCTTGGCGAGAGTCTCCTTCTTTCTTTTCGTCCACCTTCACACATACGAGAGTTCTTTCTCTTCTCGAGAGGAAGAGGCGGGGCACAAGAAAAGGAGAGAGCAATGTGGCGACGTGAGGCGTGTGAAAGTGGCTTCTAAAAATAGTAAACCACCTCTTCATGCGACCATGAAGTTTTACCCCAATCGCAACTTGTTCTAGATTTGAACCAAGCACTCATCTATGAGCTGGTTTAATTTGATTCAGTTCAAATGCCAAATAACCCAAGCCACTTGGTCTAGATCTCAATTAAACCCTAAGGCTCCAGATCTGACCGTTCATCTCTTTGATGCTCCTGATCTCACCGATCTAGCATCCATTCTCTCGATCGAAGCTTACCGATCTCAAGCCCTAATCAATCAAACATGATCAGACCAGATCTCGCTTACAATCAAAGATTAATTCCCTTTAAACTGAACCTGAACAATTCAGTCCACACGATCTGACTTAAGTAAGTCATATCATCAAATTGTGCGACCCTGAGGGTTTCCTTTAAATGTCGGTAATGATAACTCACGTTATCACGATCAGTGAGGGGTATCTAGCAACACATCACTGTCTCCCGATATAAAGGAAAGAGTCTTCCAAGACTACACCCAAACCGCAGCACAAGTGTGAATCAACTTCACAAGGCATACATGTTTCCTTTGCCACTGGATGTTCTTATTGGACAAGCCTGTCAAGCTTGTAACTCCAATATGATGAGCATGATTAGATCAGATGAACAGAGTCACCTGGGTATGGCCATACACTTTCTCAATCATCTCATCCAGGGGGGCCCCTTTAGAACATCACACTCCTTAAACAAGGAGACGGCAATCCTATATCTATCACTAGTGCCCTAACCTGACTCAAGCTCACCATCCAAGATAGTCTATAATCATTATGTTTCAAATGATATTGAACTACCTCAAAACAATGACAATCATCATTTAGAAAACACAAGTGATCTCAAGTCAGAGGAAATGTGCCACTTGTTACAATCAAGGATTATTCACATTGTGACAAGCAATTGAATATCCTAGTAGGGTCAGTCCAGTACATCCAATGTACCCATGAGTCTACATCTTATTCCATGCTCGAAGCATCCTATAAGATTAGAACACATATTAGTCTTAACCATATCAAGGCTGTCTCATGTTCACCAAGATATATCGACTAAGGACATTATTGCATGTCAGCCTAGCTGAACAGCTTTGAGACATTATTCAGTAGTACACTTATTACAGCAGACAAGGTAACAACCTGAATAACAACCATGCCCTTATAAACATAAGAGTTTATTACATGATACTGATACAATCCCAAGGCCTCAAACATTAGCCTTAAGGGCATACCCCAACACAGTGGTATCAGAGCGACTTGCGAGCCTCGAACGATGTTTTTCATACTTTTCTATGCTCACATGCCATGTTGTAATTTTCATAAATTGCATATGCCATGCTCACAGTTTTTCTAAGTAAGAAAAATTGTAGGTCTTTGCTTCCTATCTTCTATTCAATTTCTTTTGGATTGTTGAATGGTTATTTTTCTTGATTGATTTAAGATGGAAAGTGTACATAGTTTTGTCAAGTAGGACGGGCCTTGTGTCTTCGGACTGGCCGGGTCTCTTGATCAGACAAAATTGCCAGCTGATAGGGTCTATAAAATCATCATGAAATATAATCTCAAATAATCAAAAGATCTGTGATAAGATGATGAGGAAGAAAGACATGTTTTATGAGAAACTAAAATTTCAAATTTTAGGTTTTACATGAGCATATAGAATTGCATGTGTAAGTACCTTGTTTGTGCATGATGTTATGATCATTAGTCAAGCTCCTTTGCATGCCTGCATCGTATCCTTGTGTGGTCTGCATGCCGCTTTTCTTTTTGCTTTTATTTTGTAATCATAAGAAGAAGATTAGGGGCGCATCCTTGATGTACATTGGCGCATGCATGCAAACTTGGTGGCACATCAAACTCCTTGCATGGGGGCACAAGATGCATTGGCCGAGCCCTAGGGCTTGAGAGCTATACATCTTGTGTCTTGCAAGGTGGCGCACCTTGCTTGGATGAAGACCCATGGCATTGGTCGAACCTAGGGGCATGCTTCTAGGGTTTCCCTAGAACTTCCTCTAGGGTTTGTGTGCTAAACCATGATGTGGTGGACCTTGGAGCTAACCTTGAAGACCAAGCTAGAGGTCAGCTAGGCTAGGTCTAGTTTAAAGGGCTTGTGTCCTGGGTTAAGAGTTGAACCCCTTTTGGCATGGGTTGGTTCACTGTCTTGAATGGGCCATGATCACATCATCCTTTTATTAAAGCCAAAGCATGTCTGTGATGTTTTATCTTATCACTATAGAATTACATGCCTGTAATGTTAGACATAAGATAAAACTAAGAGGATGAGACCTCAAAAACCCTCACTCAAAATATCAAGTCTAGTAGCCTTCTAATGCGTAGCTCTCATCAAACTATCGATCAGTGGTGTTGTGAACTATTTCTCACCCTCGTGGGACACACCCACTTATCTTTAGAAGGTGTGAGGTGACAATGGTTTCCCCAGTCCAGTTTTAACCTGGATGTGCCTTCGCAAGGAAACTCGTTGGCCCTGGGCATAACAGTTAGGAATGGACTTGACTAGATTTCCATATGTGCTGGGCATATGGTGGAACTCTAGAGGCATCATTCAGAGGTTAGGGTTTCATGCCATATCTAGCCCTCGCTGGACATGAAATGCATAGACTATCTCAATAAGGGGAGTTGCCAAGTGCAATCGGCCGACATGCCTACCTTAAGAAGCATGGGTCACTTTGTGCATCTCATCCCACCCTCATGGGACGTAAAACCTCAGGTGGAATAAAGATCCCATCTCACTAGGAAATCTTAAATTTCCTGATTGACTTTGTGGGTTGTTAATTTGATTAAAATAGTGGGAGCTAGGGTCATTTAATACAAGTCCAGATTAAATGATCAGAAAGTAGTACTAACCTGCTATTTCTTGGTTATTATAGAACAATGGCTACGAACAATAGCAGATGGTCACCGCGATCTATCCTTGAGAAGGACAAGTTGGTTGGATCCAACCTGATGGATTGGTATATGAAATTGAGAATTGTGCTCAAGCTCAAGAGGAAGCTTTCTATGTCCTTGAGCAGCCTATTCCTGAGCCAATTACATGCTCAACCTTAGTAGCTGAGAAGGATGCTTCTGATAAACTTTAGGCTGATACTTTGGAGTTTGCTAATTTGATATTAACCAACATGTCACCTGAGTTTCGAAGGCAATATGAATCAAAGAGTGCCTCTAAGATTATCTCTAATCTGAAGCAGCTCTTTGATGAATTGGATAAGATCAATCCTCCTAAAGTTGATATTTAGTGTTGTGAGCCGAAAGGCTTGACCAAGAAAAAGATGGAAAATATCAGGAATAACAAGTGTTATTCATGTGGAGGACCACCTCGCATGACAAAGGACATGGTTCGACTTCATAATGAGAAGAAGAGAGGCAAGGCTTTGTCTTCATGCTTAGGTATTTATGTTACTGAAGTCAACCTTTCTACATCTATGTCATGGTGAGCATAACCAACCGATACTAATCCAATCTAGGTATGTAGCACTAGGTTACTGTAAAGAACATCCTGAAGTATCTGAGAAGGACTAAGGATTTGTTCTTGGTCTATGGGGGATAAGAAGAGCTCAGTGTTCAGGGCTACACTGATGCATCATTCCAGTCAGATCCTGATGACTTCAGATCACAGGCCAGCTATGTGTTTAAGATGAATGGAGGCATTGTAAGCTGTAAAAGCTTCAAGCAGTCACCCATAGCTGATTCTACGATTGAGGCTGAGTATGTCGCCGCTTTTGAGGTAGCCAAAGAGTCCATTTGGATACGGAAGTTCATTTCTAAACTTTAGGTGGTTCCAACTGCTGTGGATCTGATTGTTCTCTATTGTGACAATAATGGAGCGATTGCATAGGCAAAGGAACCCCGGTCTCATAAAAAATCCAAACACATACTCAGGAGATTTCACCTAATATGAGAGATTATTGATAGAGGTGATGTTAAGAATAGCAGAGTTGACACAAACAACAATCTAGTAGACCCACGGACCAAGGCTTTGGCACAGCAGAAGCATGATGGTCATACGAGGGACATGGGGTTGAAATTTCTCAACAACTAAGTCTAAGTGTAAATGGGAGATTATTAGTATTTATGCCCTTAGACCCATTGTTAGTCCATCTTGTACTACTTGATATTGATATTATATATATCATTCTGGCATTGGCGTTATTATGCTATGTTTACATCTGCGATTATGTACTTGCATGATAATTGCCCTGGAGGCAAATTATTTTTGCGCTCAAATGGTGTGTCCCCGGTCAAGTATCTGAGTAGATAAGGGACAGCTCCGGTACATGTGAGACTAGTACATGAGCTGCTTAGGCACGAGGTGCTAACACAGGCATATGGGTATATTAGTGGTGGATATACTGGACTGACCCGCTGTGAGGCTCTAACTTGGTGTCATGAGTTAACCTCACAAGTGACAGGAGATGCATTGATCCCTTGACTTGAGGTCATTGACTCTTCTATATGGTTAAGGATATGCTTTGATACAACCTAACACCTCGCCGTAGTAGGGAGGTTATAACAGTTCTCATTGTGTATGTCATGACCCATGTGAGAAGATCAATGAACATATATAGGATTTGCCCCTTCTTGAGAGAAGCTTGATATCCACGGGGCCCCCCTATGGTTGCATGACTAAAAGTGTATGGTCATACCTAGGTGAAAGCCTGATTTAGTCATGACCATGAGATTGGGTGAAAACAAAGTGGTGACACACTTTATCCAATCGGATATTAGTTTGGCAAAGAGACTGTAATGCGTCGGTATGTTGTTACGATCATGAGGATGTCAATGTTAATATCCATTCCGAAGAATTGGGTAGCAGCGACGCACTGCTAGGTGCCACTCACTACTTGTGATGACCTAAGTTCATCACTGTCAATGTTAGAGGAACCTATAAGGTCGCACAACTTGATACTCGGGTTCTCGTATTGATCGAGTAGCCTCATTATCGAGTCATTGGATAACTCATATCTATTTGGAAGAATTCGTCAACGCCATTATGCCTGATGAGATGCAAGAACTTATTGGGGTTAATCTTCATTTTTGGCATGTTGACCCCAGGTTAACCACGATTAGTTGTATTTAACTAAGGGTTCCATCAGATTAAGTTCAATGGCTTAATCAGCAAGCTTAATGATGTCTAGCAAGGCCAAATAGACCATGAGGCCCAATTGGGTGTGAGGCCCAATGGGCCATGAGGCCAAGTTGGTCGTGAGGGCCCATTGGGCCAAGGGCTAGTGGGCCATGAGAATAAGTTGCCTTGGCACAATGGATTTTATGGGACTTAAATTCTGCATTTATTCTGGGAATTAAATTCTGTACTTAATTCTGTAATTAATTCTGAATTTAAATATGAATTTGAAGAGTCACGCCATTAAGGGGCCATAATGGGACTTTAATTTAGAGTTTAATTCTATATTTAATTATGAATTTAATTCTATGATTAATTCTGAATTTAATTTATAATGTTAAGAGTCACCATGATTTCTATATAAGGGTTGAGAGGATTGAGAGGAAGGGGTTGGTGACTTCATTCGAGAGCCCTCTCCTTGGCATTTTCTCTTTTCCTCCTCCCCCTCTTGGCGCATCCTCCTTGTGGGTGGCAAAAGCTCTTGAGGAAAACTCTCAAAGGCGTGGATCTTCTTCCCGAGGCTAGCACTGGGCGTAGAAGAAGAGAACTCGAGCATTGCCAATGTACGAGACTACAAAGGGCGAACACTTAGGCACCTACATCGCATTTGTTTGCATTGCTCTAAGGTATCATCTCTTACTCACCATGTCGATCTCCTCGCATGACTCGATCTTCTAGGTTTTTGGGGCTGGCCTATTTCGGAGATTGCTTCCACTTTGTATGTTTGTAAATTTTAAAATCCTCAGGGTTTCCCAATATTATGGTCGAGCTATTAACCTTAAACTAGCACTCTTGGGAGGCAACCCAAGTTTTTACTAGCTTACTTTTGTGACGAGTAGATTTTTTTTGATTGTTTTTAGATGAACTCTTTGGCTGATTAGTTTTGTTTTGTATTTAATTATTTTAGTTTATTGATTCTAGTTGATCATGGCTTCTTTCATGATATAGAAACTACTAGGAGAGTAGGATATTTTGGCTGGGATTTTTGTGCAGGATAGGACACTTCATGCCCAGGTGAACCCATCGGGGTTCACCCTTGAAGTCTACTGTAGATGGAGGAAGATTGATTTTTCACAGTAAAGATCACAGCCAGATGATGAATTCGATGTTCAGACGTGGAGTATATTGTCTTGTGACATCATATTCTTTACACTAGACTTCATGGCCAGGTGAACCCATTGGGGGTTCACCCGTGAAGGCTACTGTACTCAAGCAGAGTAGACTTTTCACAAAATACTTCATGGGTGGGTGAACCCTATGGGGTTCACCTGTGTTTCTAACTAGTCTGATTTCTTACAGAGAGGTTCTGATTTTGATGTTACCAAAACTTTCCAGATGCCTTCACGGCTGGGTGAATCCGCTGGTGTTCACCGGTGCCTCCAAATAAAACCCGCCGTATATATGGACACTTACGGCTTGGGTTTTGCCCCGAGTCTACACTGCTACCTCTCTTGGTTTCAATACTTCCATTTTAGGTGATTCTTCTGTTTCTTATTGCTTCCAGGAGGATTCTCGCTATCAATCTTGGCTTTCGGTCACAGATTGCGCTCTCCATAAACTGGTATTTTCTATCTATTCCCCTTTTCGTTGGATTTCTAGATCTGTCATTGCTTGCCGCCTCTTTCATTGCCGACGTCTGTAAATCTTTTGGACTTGCTTCTACCTCCTTCTTTACACCACCAGACACCTGCGGCAGCTCTACTCATCATCTATGGCACCTAAACGCAAGGCAATGATATCTCGGGGGTCTGCCCCATGCCTTGTGTCTGATTCCTCAATGGACGAAGATGAGTATTGTTGGGGTATGCCCTTAAGGCTAATGTTTGAGGCCTTGGGTTGTTATCAGTATCATGTATAAACTCTATGTTTATAAAGGCAATGGTTGTTATTCAGGTTGTTACATTATCTGCTGCAATATGTATACTTCTGAATAATGTCTCAATGCTGTTCAGCTTGGCTGACATGCAGTATTGTCCTTAGTCGAGATATCTTGGTGAACATGAGACAGCCTTGATATGATTAAGACTAATATGTGTTCTAATTTTATAGGATGCTTCGAGCATGGAATAAGATGTAGACTCATGGGTACATTGGATGTACTGGACAGACCATACTTAGGATATTCGATTGCTTGTCACAATGTGAATAATCCTTGTATGCAAACAAGTGGCATATTTCCTCTGACTTGAGATCACTTGTGTTTCTAAATGATGATTGGCATTGTTTTGAGGTAGTTCAATATCATTTGAAACATAATGGTTATAGACTATCTTGGATAATGAGCATGAGTCATGTTAGGGCACTAGTGATAGATATAGGATTGCCGTCTCCTTGTTTGGAGTGTGATGTTCTGTTGGGGCCCCCTGGATGAGATGGTTGAGAAAGTGTATGGCCATACCCAGGTGACTATGTTCATCTGATCTAATCACTCTCATCATATTGGAATTACAGGCTTGACACGCTTGTCCAATAAGAACATCCAGTGGCAAAGGAAACACATATGTCAAGTTACTTGGGTTCACACTTGTGCTGTGGTTTGGGTGTAGTCTTGGAAGACTCTTTCCTTTATATCGGGAGACATTGATGTGTTGCTAGATACCCCTCACTGATCGTGATAACGTAAGTTATCATTACCGACATTTAAAGGAAACCCTTAGGGTCGCACAATTTGATGATATGGCTTACTTAAGTCAGATCGTGTGGACTGAATTGTTTTGGTTCAGTTTAAAGGAGTTTAAACTCTGATTGTAAGTGAGATCTGGTCTGATCATGTTTGATTGATTAGGGCTTGAGATCGGTAAGCTTCGATCGAGAGAATTGATGCTAGATCGGTGAGATCAAGAGCATCAAGAGATGAATGGTTAGATCTTGAGCCTTATGGTTTAATTTGATCTAGACCAATGCTTGGTTTGATTTGGTCTTTGAACCAAATGTAATTGAACCGGTTCATCATATGAACGCATGGTTCAATGGGAGAGAAAAAGTTTGCGGTCGGTTCACTTGGAGTGAACGCATGATCGCATACATTGAAGCACTTGCTATTTTTGGAAATCGGTTTTTCCAAAATGTGGAACGCCTCCACGTTCGAAGAGCAACGCTTCTCTCGTCGCCATCTTCTCCTCTCTCGACCTCTCTTGTGTCGTGTGGTGAGACTTCACGCAAAGGAGAAGAGAACAAAACCAAGAGACATCTCTCATCTCCTTCACGAAGGGAAACCTTGAAGCTTTGCTAGCACAAAGACGCCAAGGAAGTAGTCATCTTCACCTTGTGTGCGTCACCTTTGGAGGAGAGCCGCTCGCCCTCTTCTTCCAAGTCGCCATCCAAGCAATGGCAATGGTATGATCCCCTTCTCGATCTATACATGTTATTAAAGTTGATCATATATTCATCATGCGATCCTAGGAAACCCTAATTTCCTCTTTTACAAGTTCTGATATGCGCCTATTAGGGTTTCGCCCCCCCTTAAGGGAACTTTCAAGTATACACCCAAGCCACCATCGCATCCTCCTCAGAGATATCAGACCATGCCCTCTTCATCACGGCATCCATCATCTTCCGCACGGCAACCACAGTATCTAGCACCGACGTTCAACGAGTTCGGCATTCAGTTCTGTAACACCGAACAGGAAGAATGCTACAACTTATTGGTGCAGCGGAAGGTTACAAACACATGGTACTTGGACCATGGTACACTACAAATGTTGGGACTTCTAGATAATGTGGAGTGACTCTACTCCAACTTTGGTTGGAACGAATTTTTCCAGATGGCCCACCCTACGTATATTGGCCTTACACTGGAATTTTTTTAGCTTGATTAAGATCCAGGTGGAGACCATCCTTGATAATGATACTGGACTCCTTACATTTAGGATGGGCAACATTGAGCACTCTATGACTCTAGCACAACTGCCAGTGTTTATGGCTTTTTGGAGTCCTGCACGCGTAAGGTCCCCCGTGACTATGCCGAGAACATCTTCTAGGGCGAAATCACTAACGAGTATAACTTCTCCGCTCGAGTTGCCTGAGCATCCAACACCTGCAACCCTGTCATACGCTACATTCATCGAGTCTTGGCCCACATGATCTTCGAACGTGGCGAAAGTGGTGGTATGATCTGTCAATCAGAGCTCTTTTACGTATGGGCCATGTTACACTCTTTTCAAGTCGACTCTCGTACTACCTGGTGAAGCAGTTCAGCCGGGTCACGTATTCACAGAAGGGCATCATTGTTATGGGTGGTCTGATCGCCCCATTGGCAGTTTCCGTAGGGGTTATCCCCTATGGAGCTACAAAGGCTAGTGGTAGCAACCGGCTCGATATCGAGTCGTGCATGGCCATGAAGCTTCTGATCCGCCGGGGTGAATCCTACTGCCTCCCCATTAAAGGTAGTAAATTCTTCCTCCCACTTGTTGGGAAACCCTCGGGATTTTAAAATTTTACAGACAAGCACAGCGGAAGCAATCCCCGAAACAGGCCAGTCCCAAAAACCCAGAAGATAGAGTCTTGCGAGGGAATCGACATGGTGAGTAGGAGATGATACCTTGTAGCAAAGAAGGAGGATGCAATGCAAGCGCCCAAATGTTCGCCCTCTGCAGTCTCGCACACAGCCGAACCTCGAGTTCTCTTCTTCCATGCTCGGTGCTAGCCTCGGGAAGAAGATCCACGCCTCTGGGAGAATTCCTCAAACACTTGTGCCAACTTCCAAGGGAATATGCCAAGGAGAGGAGATGGAAGCTCACCAAAGTCCAACCTTGTGAGCGCCATGAGGAGAGGGAAGAGGAGAGGAGGTGAAGAAATCTCTAAGGTAAAACCTTGTGAGCGCTTTCTCTTATCAACCAACCACCTGAGGGAGGGCGCCAAGGAGGTATTTATCCAGGAGAAGAGGCGCAACTCTTCACAAGTGAAGAAGCGCAACTCTTCTAAAGGGGCGCATCTCTTCACAACGGGCGCACCTCTTCACATGGGGTGCATCTCTTCACAAGTGAAGAGGTGCAACCCTTCACAAGTGAAAAGGTGCCCCCTCTTCACAAGAGGATGGCGCCAACTCCAAATACCTCCCACTTCATTTGGGCCCATTTTGTCCAATTAGCCCATTGGGCTTAATTGGCCCATTTGGCCTGTTGGGCCCATTTGGTCCAATTAGCTTGTTGGGCCCATTTGATCTAAATAGCCTGTTGGGCCTATTTGATCCAAATAGCCTATTGGGGCTATTTGGCCCATTTGGCCCATTTAGCTAGTTGGGCCCAACTGGCCCATCTGGCCCAAAAATAAAGTTAGCTCCAATAAGTCCCTTCCAACTCATCAGGCACAGTGGCGCTGATGGATTCTCCCAATCAGATCCTAGTTATCCAATAACTCGATCAATAGGCTACCCGATCAATATGAGAACTCGAGTTTCAAGTTGTGCGACCCTGTAGGTTCCTCTAACGTTGGCAGTGATGAACTCAGGTCATCACAAGCAGTGAGTGGCACCTAGCAGTGCATCGCTGCTACCCAAGTCTTCGGAATGGATATCAGCATCGACATCCCAATCATCGCAACAAGATACCGATGCATTACAGTCTCTTTGACAAACTGATCCGATTGGACAAAGTGTGTCACCACTTTATTTTCACCCAATCTCATGGTCATGACTAAAACAGGCTTTCACCTGGGTATGGCCATACACTTCTAGTCATGCAACCATAGGGGGGCCCCATGGATATCAAGCTTCCCGTAGGAAAGGGCAAATCTTATGTCTGTCCATTGATCTTCTCATATGGGTCGTGACATACCCAATGACAACTGTTATGACCTCCCTGCTACGGCGAGGCATTAGGTTGTATCAAAGCATCTCCCTAACCATATAGAAGAGTCAATGACCTCAAGTCAAGGGATCAATGCATCTCCTATCACTTGTGAGCTTAACTCATGACACCAAGTTAAAGCCTCACATCGGGTCGGTCGAGTATATCCACCATTGATATACCCATATGCCTGCGTTAGCACCCCGTGCGTAACCAGCCCATATACTAGTCTCTCATGTACTAGAGCTGTCCCTTATCCACTCAGGTACTCGACTGGGGACACACCGTTTAGGCACAGATACAATCTGTCTCCAGGGACATTATTATCCATGTACATAATCGCAGATCTAAACATAGCATAATAACGATAATACCAGAATAATATATATATTAAATATCAATGTCAAGTAGTACAAGATGGACTAACAACGGGTCCAAGGGCATATACACCAACAATCTCCCACTTGCACTTAGACTCAGTTGTTGAGAAATCTCAACCCCATGTCCCTCGCATGACCATCATGCCTCTGCTGCGCCAAAACTTTGGTCAATGGGTCTGCTAGATTGTTATCTGTGTCAACTCTGCTTATCTTGACATCACCTCGATCAATGATCTCTCTGATCAGGTGAAATCTTCTAAGTATGTGTTTGGATTTTTGATGAGACCTTGGTTACTTTGCCTATGCAATTGCTTCGTTATTGTCACAAGAAAGCTCGACTGGATACAACACAGAAGGAACCACCTGAAGTTCAGATACGAACTTCCGAATCCAAACGGCTTCTTTGGCAGCCTCAGAAGCGGCGACATACTCAGCCTCATTCGTAGAATCAGATATAGTGGACTGCTTGAAGGATTTCCAGCATACAGCGCCACCATTCAACTTGAACACATAGCCGGCCTGTGATCTAAAGTCATCAGGGTCAGACTGGAACGACGCATTAGTGTAGCCCTGAACACTGGGCTCTTCCTGTCCCCCATAGACCAAGAACAAGTCTTTAGTTCTTCTCACATACTTTAGAATGTTCTTTACAGCCACCCAGTGCTGTAGACCTAGATTGGATTGGTATCGGCTGGTTATGCTCATAGCATAAGCCACGTTTGGTCTAGTACACAACATCACGTACATGATCGAAGCTACTGCTAAAGCATAGGGCACTCGACTCATGTCATCCCTCTCAGCCTGTGTGACGGGACACTGGCTCTTGGAGAGAATAAGGCCATGTCTCACTAGAAGGTATCCTTTCTTAGATTGCTCTAAGCTGAACCTCTCCAGGACCTTATCAATGTAAGTACTCTGACTAAGGGCTAGGAGCTTCTTGGATCTATCCTGGTAGATCCTCACGCCTAGGATATAGGCGGCCTCCCCTAAGTCCTTCATCTCGAAACACTTCCCCAACCATATCTTCACAGCTTGAAGACTAGGGATGTCATTTCCGATGAGTAGTATGTCGTCGACATACAGGACCAGAAATGCCACTAAGCTCCCACTGAATTTTCTGTATACACAAGCGTCATCTTCGCTCTTGATAAAGCCATAATCTTTTACTACTTCTTCAAATCGAAGATTCCAACTTCGAGAGGCTTGTTTTAATCCATAAATGGATCTTCTTAGCCTGCAGACCTTATTGGCCTATGCAGGATGGATGAAACCATCAGGTTGTGTCATAAACACATCCTCTGTCAGCTTCCCATTAAGGAACGCTGTCTTTACATCCATCTGTCATATCTCATAATCGTGATATGTAGCTATAGTAAGTAGGATTCGAATGGATTTAAACATGGCAACTGGCGAGAAGGTTTCATCATAGTCCACCCCGTGGACTTGTTTGAACCCTTTAGCCACAAGTCTACCCTCATAGCTAACTATATTGCCATCCATGTCAGTCTTCCTCTTGAAGACCCATTTACACCCTATAGGTTTTAACCCATCAGGTAGCTCAACCAAATCCCAGACTTGGTTAGCCAACATGGAATCCATCTCGGATCTCATGGCCTCAAGCCATCTCTCGGAGTCCGGTCCAGCGACCGCCTCATCATAGGTCCTGGGTTCATCCTCAATGATGAAGATCCCATCGTGTTGGGTCGGCAGTGACTCGTACCTCTCAGGTGCACGACGAATCCTCCTACACCTACGCAGGGCCTGTGTCTGAGCCTCCAGTTGCCCAGCAACCGGTGGAGGTGGCTCAGGTTCCACCTCAGTGTCTTGTGGTTGCATTTGGACCTCGTCCAAGTCAAACTTTCTCCCACTTACTTCTTTCATGAGAAATTCTTTCTCTATAAAGACAACACCTCGAGCAACAAAAACTTTGTTCTCGCTGGGAATATAGAAGTAATATCCTTTAGTTTCCTTAGGATACCCCACAAACACGCATTTATCATATCTGGGTTCTAGCTTGCTAGAATCCCGACGTTTGACATAAGCCTCACATCCCCAGACTCTAATAAAAGAGAGATTCGGTTGTCTCCCACTCCATACCTCGTATGGAATCTTGGAGACACTCTTAGATGGAACATTATTCAGTATGAGAGAAGCTGTCTCGAGTGCATGGCCCCAAAATGAGGGAGGTAGAGTTGCATGACTCATCATAGATCAAACCATGTCCAACAAGGTTCGATTTCTCCTTTCAGACACACCATTCCATTGAGGTGTTCTAGGAGGAGTGAGTTGGGATAGAATCCCACACTCTCTAAGATAGTCAAAGAACTCACCGCTCAGGTACTCTCCACCACGATCTGATCGAAAAGCCTTAATAGATCTACCAAGCTGGTTCTCTACTTCATGTTTGAACTCCTTAAATTTCTCAAAGGATTCGGACTTATGTCTCATCAAATAGACATAACCGTATCTACTGAAGTCATCAGTAAATGTGATGAAGTAGTTGTACCCTCCTCTGGCTTATTTACTGAATGGCCCACATACATCACTATGTATGAGATCCAACAAACCTCCTGCCCTCTCACCAATCTTGGTGAAGGGTGCTTTTGTCATTTTCCCTAATAAACAAGGCTCGCAAGTATCAAACTCCTCCAAGGAGGTTGAATCTAACAATCCATTTGCATGGAGTTGTTGAATGCGATTCTTGTTTATATGGCTAATCGACAATGCCAAAGGTACGCACCAACTGAACCATTTAGTTTGATCCTTTTATGATTTTTGTTACATATAGAGTTATCCATGTCCAAGACATATAATCCATTGCACAAGGTACCCTTCCCATAAAACACATTTGCAAATGAAAAAGAACAAGAGTCCTCTTTTATATCAAATTTAAATCCTTTTCTTGCCAAGCAAGGAATATATACAGAATTTTTAGTAACAGAAGGTACATAATAGCAATTAATTAACTCTAGTTGAAGTCCAGAAGGCAGGGAGAGCATCAAAAGTCCTACGGCAACAGCAGTAACCTATGCTCCGTTTCCATCACATAGGTCAATCTCTCCAGGCCGCACCGCTCTACTTTTCTTGAGCCCCTGCATATTTGTACAAATATGAGCTCCGTATGCGGTATCCAATACCCATGACATAGAAGTAGAATGGTTGACTTCGGTAACATAAATACCTGAGCCAGAAGACGAAGCCTTGCTTCTCTTCTCCTCGTTCTGAAGTCGCATGCAGTCCTTTCTCCAGTGACCCTACTCGCCATAGTGGAAGCACCGCTGTTCCTTTGACTTCCTCACCTTCTTTTTCAGTGCTTTGGTCGGACCCTTGGCACATGCCTTACCCCTCTTCTTTATCTTCTTGGTCGCAGGGACCAAAAGAACACATTTGGGGTTTGGTCTTGACCATTTCTCACTTGGTGGAGCATATTCAATAGTTCCTCCCTTGAGCACTCAATCCGATTCATATTAAAATTAATGATGAATGGACTGAAGTTAGAGGGCAGGGACTGTAGAATAAGATCCGTGACCAGATCGTTATCAATCGTGTGTCCCAGTCTCTTGAGATGATCCACATACCCAATGATCTTGAGTACATGGGGTCCCACTGGAGCGCCTTCAGATAACTTGCACCGAAAGACCGCTTTGGCAATGTCATATCTCTCGGTCCTAGCCTGAGCCTCGAACATCTGTTTCAAATGAGTTATCATCTAAAAAGCGTTCTGCTCCTCATACTGCACCTGAAGTTCAGGCGCCATGGTGGCTAGCATGAGACATGCCACTTCCAAAGAGTCGTCCTGAAGCTTTCTAAAAGCATCCCTTTCAGCCACTCGGGCTGTAGGTGGAGGAGGCGCGGGAAGAGCTTGCTCAAGGACATATAGCTTCTTCTCGAGCTTGAGGACTATCCTCAAGTTCCAATACCAGTCCATGAAGTTGGTTCCAACCAACTTATCCTTGTCAAGAAGGAATCGCAGTAGCAATCGCTATTGTTCATAACCATTGATCTACAACAATCAAGATAGCATATTAGTACTACTTCAAATCATTTAATCTGGAATTGCATTAAATGATCATGGCTCCCACTATTTTAATCAAATTGACAACCCACAAAGTCAATAGGGAAATCTGAGATTTCCTAGTGAGATGGGATCCTTATTCCACATGAGGCTTCGCGTCCCACGAGGGTGAGATGAGATGAACAAAGTGACCCATGCTTCCTAAGGTGGGCACGCTGGCCGATTGCACCCAAGCAATTCCCCTTCTCAAGACAGTTCAAGCATTTTGTTCCAAGCTAGGGCTAGAACAACACAAAACCTTAACCTCTCGAGGCTGCCTCTAGAGTTCCATCATGTGGCCACCACATATGAAAAACCAGTCAAGTCTATCCTGACTGTTATGCCTAGGGCCAAGAAGTTTCCTTGCGAAGGCACGCCCAGATTTTTAACTGGACTGGGGAAACCATTGCCACCACACGTCTTCTAAAGATAAGTGGGTGTGTCCCACGAGGGTGGGAAACAATGAACAACACCACTGATCGATAGCTTGACGAGGGCTACGCGTCAGAAGGCTACAGACTTGATATTATTTTGAGGGTTTTTAAGGTCTCATCATCTCAGTTGTATCTTTTGTCTAACATTATAGGCATACAATCCTATAGTGATAATAAATCGATAAAACACATCCAGGCATGCTTTAGTAGATATCGAAAGCAGTAAACAAGCGATGTGGTCATTCCCTAATCAACACATTGAACCATCACATGCCAAAGGATGTTCAATGCTTGACCTAGGTGACAAGCCCCAACAAGACCTAACCTAGCCGCCACTAAGCTATATCTTCAAGTGCGGCTCCAAGGTCCATCACACCAAGGCATAGCACACAAACACGAAGGTTCGGCCAAGACCTTGATGGCTCCTACATGCATGATGCACCATCATGCTTGTGCCAAGAGAGATGGCTCACCAACCCTATGGTTCGGCCAATCCCTTACTTGCGCCACCAAGGAAGTTGCGCCATCATGGTTGATGCGCCAAGATGCAAGCTCCATGAGGGATGCGCCCTTAACCTTCTTTGTGCGTTTACAAAACAAAAAGAAAAAGCGGCACGCAGGCCTCACACAGAATACATCACAGGCATATAAGGGGCTTGACTATGACCACAACACGATGCACAATCTTCTCATGCTTTTCTATATGCTCAAGAAAACATAAAACTTCAGTATTAGTCTCTTAGAAAACATGTCTTTCAACCTCAACGTCCGTTCACAAATCTAGGATTTTTTGTTTCTCTCGGGAGTCTATAAGTGGCGCATGCATGCTCCAAGCACGCTTGCCGCCTACCCTTGCAATCCTTAACTTGCCAAGAAGTCCCACACAGTAGGTCTATCCTACATACATGGTGAGAAATTAATTCTCTCACATATGGGTCTATCCCACCATGTGAAGAAAGCGAGAAACCAAAGAGATCGAATAGATGTCAGGAACGAAAAACTTACAATTTTTCTTACTTAGAAAAATCCAAGCGCATATGCAAATATTTGAAAAATTTTAGATGGCATGTGAGCATACAATCAAAGCATAAAACACCGTTCGAATTCGCAAGTCACTCTGATACCACTGTTGGGAAACCACGGGGATTTTAAAATTTTACAGACAAGCACAGCGGAAGCAATCCCCGAAATAGGCCAGTCCCAAAAACCCAGAAGATCGAGTCTTGCGAGGGAATTGACACGGTGAGTAGGAGATGATACCTTGTAGCAAAGAAGGAGGATGCGATGCAGGCGCCCAAATGTTCGCCCTCTACAGTCTCGCACACAGCCGAACCTCGAGTTCACTTCTTCCACGCCCGGTGCTAGCCTCGGGAAGAAGATCCACGCCTTTGGGAGACTTCCTCAATCACTTGTGCCAACTCCAGAGGAGATGCCAAGGAGAGGAGATGGAAGCTCACCAAAGTCCAACCTTGTGAGCACCAAGAGGAGAGGGAAGAGGAGAGGAGGTGGAGAAATCGCCAAGGTCCAACCTTGTGAGCGCTTTCTCTTATCAACCAACCACCTGAGGGAGGGCGCCAAGGAGGTATTTATCCAAGAGAAGAGGCGCAACTCTTCACAAGTGAAGAGGCGCAACTCTTCTCAAGGGGCGCATCTCTTCACAAGGGGCGCACCTCTTCACAAGGGGTGCATCTCTTCACAAGTGAAGAGGTGCAACCCTTCACAAGTGAAAAGGTGCCCCCTCTTCACAAGAGGATGGCGCCAACTCCAAATACCTCCCACTTCATTTGGGCCCATTTGGTCCAATTAGCCCATTGGGCTTAATTGGCCCATTTGGCCTGTTGGGCCCATTTGGTCCAATTAGCTTGTTGGGCCCATTTGATCCAAATAGCCTGTTGGGCCTATTTGATCCAAATAGCCTGTTGGGCCTATTTGATCCAAATAGCCTGTTGGGGCTATTTGGCCCATTTAGCTAGTTGGGCCCAATTGGCCCATCTAGCCCAAAAATGAAGTTAGCTCCAATAAGTCCCTTCCAACTCATCAAGCACAGTGGCGCTGATGGATTCTCCCAATCAGATCCGAGTTATCTAATAACTCGATCAATAGGCTACCCGATTAATACGAGAACCCAAGTTTCAAGTTGTGCGACCCTGTAGGTTCCTCTGACGTTGGCAGTGATGAACTCAGGTCATCACAAGCAGTGAGTGGCACCTAGCAGTGCATCGCTGCTACCTAAGTCTTCGGAATAGATATCAGCATCGACATCCCCATCATCACAACAAGATACCGATGCATTATCGTCTCTTTGCCAAACTGATATCCGATTGGACAAAGTGTGTCACCACTTTGTTTTCACCCAATCTCATGGTCATGGCTAAAACAGGCTTTCACCTGGGTATGGCCATACACTTCCAGTCATGCAACCACAGGGGGGCCCCATGGATATCAAGCTTCCCACAGGAAAGGGCAAATCCTATGTCTGTCCATTGATCTTCTCATATGGGTCGTGACATACCCAATGACAACCGTTATGACCTCCCTGCTACGACGAGGCATTAGGTTGTATCAAAGCATGTCCCTAACCATATAGAAGAGTCAATGACCTCAAGTCAAGGGATCAATGTATCTCTTGTCACTTGTGAGCATAACTCATGACACCAAGTTAAAGCCTGACATCGGGTCGGTCCAGTATATCCACCATTGATATACCCATATGTTAGGGAATACCGGGTGTAATTTTAAATTTTGCAGTCCCAGGACGCAGCGGAAGAATCATTACACCCGAAACATATTCCGGTCCCAAGGATCCATGCAAGAGAGAAGACACAAGGATGTGTTATAGATGTACCTCTTTTGCTTGTCTAGTTGCCGAAGCCATGTTTGAAGACGATCAAGTGCTTGCCCTCTACAAGTATCCACGCGTTGACTCCTTGATCGTTGCTCCCTTCCACGCTTGGTGCTAGCCTCGGGAAGAGAATCAAGCCTTAGGGTTCCTTCACTTCTCTTGGGCCACCTTCATGGAAGTTGCGCCAAGTGCAAGGAAGTAGCCGCCAACTCCTTATCCTCTTCACTCCAAGAGAAGAGGGAGAAGAAGAGTTTCGGCCCTTAGGAAGAGTAAGAGGAAGTGGCACCACCAAGTCCTTCTCCAAGTCACGCCAAGAGGAGATGAAGGAGAAGACTTGCGGCCACTACTAGGAAGAAGGGTTGCACCACCTTGATGTTGTCACCCTTTACCATTGCTCACGCCTCTCTGTGTATGTTCATGCCTCCAAGGAATCGAACCATTGAGAGGGGGCAGCTAGGGTCCCTTTTATAAGCCAAGAGGCGGTTTAGGGAGGGCCAAGATCATGCCAAGTGGGCGGCTAGGATGAGAGGGGTTTGTGGTAAGGAAAGTCTCTAAAACTTTGCCATAAACATCATTCAACCTATCCTTATTTTCCCAATTGCCATATCAGCCCAAGACATGCCTTAGAGGCATTCTATCCATCCAAGGAGAAGGGCTAGGCGCAACATGCAAGAGTCATTCGGCTAAGCACGGGTTTGAGGGGAATTAGTGTAACGCCCCTCGATACTTAACCCCGAAGTTCATGCGGAAATCATACGAGGAACGTCACGAGAAATAAAACCGAACGCCAAGATCATACTACTAACGGAGCTAGGGAATAAAAGATCTGAAAATTTATACAAAAATCCGGCAGCATGTATGCGTACATACAAGGTCGGGAAAATTCCCATACATGTACATGCTGTACTGATTCATAACAACAAGTAATTTCAACTTATATAATACTAAACATAACCGAATCAGTTCACAACTCCGTACTATACATATACGGAGACAAAATCTCATATCACAGCAGACTGAACATAAAATCCCATCAAAACGATGAAAATACCACAACCGAAATCTTATAACAAAATGGGCCTAAGCCCTCACATGTAACCAGAATATAGTATCCATCATCCAAAACAAAGTATAACTAATACAGGCACGCAGGCCCCAGATAACGGAGTCACGATACAAGTATTCAAATACAACCGAAATCTTTTACAAGGTCCATATCACAAAGCCCAAAGCTTCGTCAAGCTACTCATATCTCAAGGTGCATAACGCTGTATCAATCACGGTCTCTCACCTGTAGATATTAGAGGGGGTGAGCTAACAGCTCCGCAAGTGAGAACCCTATGAAACCCCTCCATTAATACATTCAAAATATAGCATGTAAGGTTTTTCAAAACATTTACCGAATGCGATTATTAAATATCAAAATCAAATACGAATAAGAACACAAACTTACAAAACAATCCACATGGCGAAATCAAATCATAATACAACGAAACCAAAATAGAAACTCACATATCACATGGCAAAGCAGAGCACACAAGTAGACGCACATCCAATCCTAACATGTCCAAATCCAGAACAGAACGAAATGACCACAAAGGTCCGACCCTTCCCTCGTCAGGGCTCAGAGAATGCATGCATGCCAAACAGTAGGGGAGGAATCAGGAGGTGGCCCCCGTCTAGCTAAGACGTGGCACGCTGATCTCCATCTACCCACTCAGACAATGTGGTAAATCAAGAGGTGGCCCCCGCCAAGTCACGGCGTGGCACTTTGTTTCCCCACATTGGTCACACAGCAGTCAGAGAGTTCAAGAGGTGGCCCTCGCTTACCAGTAGCGTGGCACTTTGTCTCTCTTATGCTAAACTAATCACATCTGTGAAGGGAGATCAAGTGGTGGCCCCCGCCTGACCAAGGCGTGGCACTTTGCCCCACTTCACAATATCTCCAGGGTCACACATAATGGATATGACTTACACCGCACACATATAGCCGAAGACTAATACCCGGATATCTAACTTATCGAACTCACCACCCGCAATTAATTACACAGCATAAGTGTTTTCGACAGGGTAGTCCTTAAGTTTCATGCAATCAGGTTAGGAAGATACCATGCTAAGTTCTCAACAAATGTTCCCATGCAGGTAATGTGTTAATCCTAGATTTCATGCAATTAGATTGTAACATCTCCATTCTAGGTTATCAAACAGAATTTCCACTCAAGAAGATTAATTACAAGCATTACACACCTTACCATCTCTTAATTCCAAGAGAACAATTACACATATAACTATGCATAGGAAATTCCTAAAATTAGGCAAAAATCATATTTAGGTACCACATAAACTCAATTACATGCATAACAGCTTTGCCCCAAAAGTTAACTGAACATTGACCAAAATACCCCTAGGGTAAATTTCGGCCAGCATGAATTAGGGCTCCAAAAATAGCATAAAATTCATGATAAATTCCCTCATACTTCTAATTTCATGAATCCTAAGTTTTCCCCAAAAGTTAGCATGAAATTTCATCAATTTAGGGCATGGGCGCATGTCATACTCTAGGGTTTTTCATGAATACATCATACAATCAAATTGAAGCTCAAGATCATGATCACTCATCCTCATAAGACATCTAATCAAGTAAAGAACGAAAAGCCCTATGATTAGAGCCCCTAAATCTGATTTTCGAAACTTCAAATGGGTGATCACGGTTTCATGGTAAGCTACTCGTTTTTCCATCACAAAGCAAGGAAACATGTCAAGGGAAAGATCATATAATCGGATTACAAGTAACATAGGATTTCCACTCGCCTTGAGGATGATTTGCAAGCAAATCGTGAGCAAAGAGGCTTGTTTGAAGCTCCCACACGTCGCCGCTGTCCACCACGCCGGAAAACCAAGCGCCGCCGCCGGAACCTCGCCGGAAAGGAGCTGGACGAAAGGGGAAGGCGCGGCTGCAAATCGTCCACGAGAGTCCACGAGAGGGAGAGGAAAAATCGTAAGGGTCGGCTAGGGTTAGGATGAAAATCGGAAACAACTTAAGTGATGCCAAGTCACTTAAGTGAAATCTGCATTTAATCTGTATACTCACATAATAAGGGGGCGCCCACATACCTAACACAAAGACTGGGCTGGAACTCTGGTAGCCAGGCCAACATACACAGGAGAGGTCTCAGGTTCAAGACTCCTCCACAGCAACTTATTTTTGCCCCGCAGGAGAATAATTTTCCCCTTAGCCAAAAATCCCACCAACAAGGTTAATAAATACCTGATTATAGATAATTAAAATGAGTCACATACCGAGGTTTAATACATCAAAATTCTCGGGTTTTACATCCTCTCCTCCTTAAAAGGCTTTAGTCCTCTAAAGCAAATCGGGAGCAGATTCAAATAAATGTGGGTAATCCTTTCTCATATCGGTTTCCAACTCCCAAGTAGCTTCTTCCACGGACTGATTTCCCCAAATAACTTTCACTAGAGGTATCACCTTGCTTCGAAGGACTTTCTCTTTTCTATCCACAATCTTAAGTGGCCTTTCAACATAAGTCAGATTTTCATCAATTTGCAAAGGTGTGGAATCCAAGATATGTGACGGGTCATGACAATACTTCCTAAGCACGGATACGTGAAACACGCTGTGTAGATGCTCCAAGGATGGCGGTAAGGCTAATCGGTAAGCAACCGGTCCAACCCTCTCGATGATATCAAACGGACCCACATATCTAGGGCTTAATTTCCCTTTCTTTCCGAATCGCATCACACCTTTTGTAGGAGAAACCTTAACAAATACATGTTCTCCCACCATGAATTCCAGAGGTCTCCTTCTCACATCAGCGTAGCTTTTCTGCCTATCCTGTGCAGCCTTTAGCTTTTCTTGAATAATCTTTACTTTATCTGTGGCTTCCTGCACAGCATCAGACTGGAGCAAGGTTCTATCACCTACCTCCTCCCAACTCAAGGGAGTTCTGCATCTTCTTCCGTACAATGCCTCGTACGGGGCCATCTGGATACTAGAGTGGTAACTATTGTTGTAAGTAAACTCAATCAGGGCTAAGTCTCTGTCCCACTCACCATGCCAATCAATGATATAAGATCTCAACAAGTCCTCCAATGTCTGTATGGTCCTCTCAGTCTGCCCATCAGACTGCGGGTGATATGCCGTGCTAAAACTGAGCTTGGTGCCCAAATCTTCCTGAAGCTTCTTCCAAAACCGAGATAAGAACCTGGAATCGCGGTCAGATACAATATCTACCGGAACACCATGCAATCTCACAATCTCGTCAATGTACAACCTGGCAAGCCTCTCCAAAGGATAAGTCATCTTGATAGGCAAAAAGTGGGCGGACTTAGTAAGTCTGTCCACGATAACCCAAATAGCATCGTGCCCATTTCTGGTCCGGGGTAGTCCACAGACAAAGTCCATGCTGATATTTTCCCACTTCCACAGAGGAATCTGAAGTGGTTGGAGGGATCCACCCGGTCTCTGATGCTCGGCTTTAACCGTCTGGCATGTCAAACATCTAGCCACAAACTGTGCCACATCACTCTTCATCCCTTGCCACCAGAAACTTTTCTTCAGGTCCTGATACATTCTGGTACTACCAGGGTGAATAGAATACTTAGAACTGTGGCCTTCAGCTAAAATCTCTTGTCTCAACTTAGGATCCTCAGGGACACAGACCCTTCCATGGAACCTAAGCAAACCATCTGTGGATAGGTTGAAATCCTCAATCAATCCCATCTCCAGTTTTTCTTTCCATTTCAAAATTTCAGGATCCACCAACTGTGCTTTGCTCAACTTTTGCAAAATATCAGACTCAACTCTAAGTGCAGCAACAAAACACTTATTACCACGAGGTGTCACATCCAATCGAAGTCTACTGAACTCATCAAGCAAGCGCCACTCCTGCACAAGAAGTGCAGCCACAGAAGTCACAGGCCGCCTGCTCAATGCGTCTGCAACCACATTTGCCTTACCCTCCTGGTAGTGAATAGTAAAATCATAATCTTTGATCAGTTCCATCCACCGCCGCTGCCGCATGTTGAGTTCTTTCTGGGTAAATATGTATTTGAGGCTCTGATGGTCGGTGTATAAATCAAAAGTCTGACCCAGCAGATAATGACGCCAAATCTTCAATGCAAACACCACTGCAGCCAACTCCAAATCATGGGTAGGGTAGTTGGACTCGTATTCTTTTAACTGCCTGGAAGCATAGGCAACCACCTTACCATGCTGCATGAGTACACAGCCCAAACCTTTGCCAGAGGCATCCGTGTACACAGTGAAACCTTCACCGCCACTAGGTATAGTGAGAATCGGTGCACTAGTCAAACGCTTCTTCAGCTCGAGGAAACTTTCCTCGCACTTGGCATCCCAGATAAAATCAGCATTCTTCCTGGTCAACTTTGTTAAAGGGCCCGCCAGCTTGGAAAACCCTTCAACAAATCTGCGGTAGTAACCTGCTAAGCCCAAGAAACTTCGAATCTCAAATGTATTTGTTGGTCTTCCCCAGCTAATAATAGCCTCTACCTTAGCTGGATCCACAGACACACCCTGTCCGGATATCACATGTCCCAAAAAGTTAATCTTCTCCAACCAGAACTCGCATTTACTGGCCTTGGCATACAACCTTTTACTTCTCAGAATTTCCATCACCTTGCGTAAGTCCTGTGCGTGATCTTGAGCACTCCGCGAGTAAACCAAAATGTCATCGATAAATACAACCACGCATTTATCCAGGAGATGGTGAAACACCCTATTCATAAGATCCATAAAGACAGCAGGGGCATTCGTTAGTCCAAAAGGCATAACTAAAAATTCATAATGCCCATACCTTGTCCTGAATGCTGTCTTAACTACATCCTCCTCTCTGACCTTCAGCTGATAATACCCAGACCTTAAGTCAATCTTGGAGAAGACAGTAGCGCCCTGTAACTGATCGAAGAGATCATCAATACGGGGCAGAGGGTACTTGTTCTTAATTGTTACCTGGTTCAGCTGACGGTAATCGATGCACATTCTCAGTGATCCGTCCTTCTTCTTTACAAACAACACAGGCGCTCCCCAAGGAGACGCGCTAGGCCTGATGTACCCTTTTTCTAGCAATTCTTCCAGCTGTTTCTTTAACTCAGCCAATTCAGAGGTGGCCATGCGGTAAGGGGCTTTAGAGATTGGGGCAGTGCCAGGTATCAAGTCAATACTGAATTCCACTTCCCGGTCAGGTGGTAACCCAGATAACTCATCAGAAAATACATCTGGGAATTCATTCACTACAGGTGTATAAGCCAAATCAGATACAGGTTCACCCTGAACCTTTACATGTGCCAAGTAGCCTTTACAGCCGCCAGCCAATAACTTTTGAGCATGCAGGAAAGAGATCACATGTAACCCCTGATCTGCAATCAAACCCTTGATATGCAATTGGTGACCCTCACTCAAATTCAGAGTCACCAACTTTTCAAAACAATCTAGGGTGGCATGGTAAGAGGACAACCAGTCCATCCCTAATATCACATCATAGTCAAGCATGTCAAGCAATATCAAATCAACAAACAAGTCATATTCCTCTATCCTAAGCATGCAATCAGGATAAAGCACATCTGTTACCAGGGAATCACCCATAGGGGTGCAGACAGATATAGCACAATCAAGAGTCTCAGGTGCCACAGGCAAATAACGAACAAAATGAACTGATACGAAAGAGAGATTGGCACCAGGATCAAATAAAACACGTGCTAACTGATCGAAAACAAAAAGAGTACCTTCCACAACTGACTTGGAAGCCCTGGCATCCTTCTCAGCAATAGCATATACTCGAGTCTGCACTGTGGGCTTATCAGCACCCTGAGATGAAGACTTCAGCTGTGGGCAGTCTTTGATACGGTGTCCGGCCTTACCACACTTGAAACAAGCCCCTGACTTCTTATAGCAGTCCTTGATCTCGTGACCACTGCTTCCACAATGATAGCACTTTCTGCCTTCCACGGTATCACCTCGGGCAGATTTAAAATTCTTCTGATAGGGAGGATGCCTACCTTTCTTATCCTTGTGCTTATATTGTTTCCTTTCATGACTCTGGGGAACTGGAGCGGCAGTCTCCACAACAGGGGTTCGGGCAATCACCACTGCCTGCTCAGAAATTGACCTCTCCACTGTGAGAGCCCTCTCTAAAACCTCAGCATAGGTCTCTAGATGCAGTGCCACAATCCGATCTCTGATATCTTTTCTCAAACCCCTCTGAAACTTCCTGGCCCTTAGTTCCTCAGTGCTGACCAAATGGGGAGCATACTTGGACAACTGGGTGAACATGATATCATATTGAGCCACAGAAAGGTCACCCTGCACCAGGTGGATAAACTCCACCTCCTTCTCTTCATTCATGCTAGGTGGAAAGTACTTGTCATTAAATTTCCTCATGAAGTAAACCCAGTCTACATTATCCCCTTTTTCAGTTGCTAGCCTCTCAACTCCTTTCCACCATATCTCAGCATTCCCCTTCAGCATATATACTGACAGGCACAGTTTATCCTCTTCGCTACATCGCATCACCGCAAAAATCTTATCTAAGTCAGCAAGCCAGTCCTCAGCTGCTCTAGGCCCTGGGCTCCCATAAAAAGCTGGAGGGTTCATACGCTGAAATTCCTTCACCAGTTGAGCATACCTCTTATGCCCATTCTCCTGAGAACTCCCCACATTCTCCTTCTCAGCCGACTGTGGCTGGGAATGAGACTGGGACTGCATCTGCTGCTGCATTTGCTGGTGAAATTCTTGTTGCTGATCGCGGTTCTGCTGCAGGAGTTGCTGCTGAAACTCCTGATGCTGCTCACGCTGCTCTCTCATCATTTGTTGCTGTTCTTGCATAACCTGAGCCTGCTGCTGAATGAGGGCACCCTGTTGTTGTATCATACTACTCATAGACTCTAAAGCCCTCATAAAGCCAGCCATCTGATCATCAGCATTACCCTTGGGTCGCACCATTCTTACCTAGCAAAAACACCTTGCAAGTCAAGACAAACAATAATTTCCTTACCTTACTAGCAACCAATTCCTTACTTGGTTTATTTCTATGCAATACACAAACAATGTTTTACTACCCAGATCTAATATTCGCTAGAAACTCCCTCTGATACCATATGTAACGCCCCTCGATACTTAACCCCGAAGTTCATGCGGAAATCATACGAGGAACGTCACGAGAAATAAAACCGAACGCCAAGATCATACTACTAACGGAGCTAGGGAATAAAAGATCTGAAAATTTATACAAAAATCCGGCAGCATGTATGCGTACATACAAGGTCGGGAAAATTCCCATACATGTACATGCTGTACTGATTCATAACAACAAGTAATTTCAACTTATATAATACTAAACATAACCGAATCAGTTCACAACTCCGTACTATACATATACGGAGACAAAATCTCATATCACAGCAGACTGAACATAAAATCCCATCAAAACGATGAAAATACCACAACCGAAATCTTATAACAAAATGGGCCTAAGCCCTCACATGTAACCAGAATATAGTATCCATCATCCAAAACAAAGTATAACTAATACAGGCACGCAGGCCCCAGATAACGGAGTCACGATACAAGTATTCAAATACAACCGAAATCTTTTACAAGGTCCATATCACAAAGCCCAAAGCTTCGTCAAGCTACTCATATCTCAAGGTGCATAACGCTGTATCAATCACGGTCTCTCACCTGTAGATATTAGAGGGGGTGAGCTAACAGCTCCGCAAGTGAGAACCCTATGAAACCCCTCCATTAATACATTCAAAATATAGCATGTAAGGTTTTTCAAAACATTTACCGAATGCGATTATTAAATATCAAAATCAAATACGAATAAGAACACAAACTTACAAAACAATCCACATGGCGAAATCAAATCATAATACAACGAAACCAAAATAGAAACTCACATATCACATGGCAAAGCAGAGCACACAAGTAGACGCACATCCAATCCTAACATGTCCAAATCCAGAACAGAACGAAATGACCACAAAGGTCCGACCCTTCCCTCGTCAGGGCTCAGAGAATGCATGCATGCCAAACAGTAGGGGAGGAATCAGGAGGTGGCCCCCGTCTAGCTAAGACGTGGCACGCTGATCTCCATCTACCCACTCAGACAATGTGGTAAATCAAGAGGTGGCCCCCGCCAAGTCACGGCGTGGCACTTTGTTTCCCCACATTGGTCACACAACAGTCAGAGAGTTCAAGAGGTGGCCCTCGCTTACCAGTAGCGTGGCACTTTGTCTCTCTTATGCTAAACTAATCACATCTGTGAAGGGAGATCAAGTGGTGGCCCCCGCCTGACCAAGGCGTGGCACTTTGCCCCACTTCACAATATCTCCAGGGTCACACATAATGGATATGACTTACACCGCACACATATAGCCGAAGACTAATACCCGGATATCTAACTTATCGAACTCACCACCCGCAATTAATTACACAGCATAAGTGTTTTCGACAGGGTAGTCCTTAAGTTTCATGCAATCAGGTTAGGAAGATACCATGCTAAGTTCTCAACAAATGTTCCCATGCAGGTAATGTGTTAATCCTAGATTTCATGCAATTAGATTGTAACATCTCCATTCTAGGTTATCAAACAGAATTTCCACTCAAGAAGATTAATTACAAGCATTACACACCTTACCATCTCTTAATTCCAAGAGAACAATTACACATATAACTATGCATAGGAAATTCCTAAAATTAGGCAAAAATCATATTTAGGTACCACATAAACTCAATTACATGCATGGAATAAGATGTAGACTCATGGGTACATTGGATGTACTGGACAGACCCTACTAGGATATTCATATTGCTTGTCACAATGTGAATAATCCTTGAATGCACTAAGTGGCACATGTCCTCTGACTTGAGATCACTTGAGTGACTAAATGATGATTGTCATTGTTTTGAGGTAGTTCAATATCATTTGAAACATAATGATCATAGACTATCTTGGATAATGATCATGAGTCAGGTTAGGGCACTAGTGATAGATATAGGATTGCCGTCTCCTTGTTCAAGGAGTGTGATGTTCTAAAGGGGCCCCCCTATATGAGATGATTGAGAAAGTGTATGGCCATACCCAGATGACTATGCTCGTCTGATCTAATCATACTCATAGTATTGGAGTTACAAGCTTGACCCGCTTGTCCAATAAGAACATCCAGTGGCAAAGGACACATGCATGCCTTGTGAAGTTGATTCACACTTGTGCTGTGGTTTGGGAGTAGTCTTGGAAGACTCTTTCCTTTATATCGGGAGACAGTGATGTGTTGCTAGATACCCCTCACTGATCGTGATAACGAAAGTTATTGTTACCGACATTTAAAGGAAACCCTCAGGGTCGCACAAATTGATGATATGACTTACTTAAGTTAGATCGTGTGGACTGAATTAGTTGGGTTCAGTTTAAAGGGATTTAAACTCTGATTGTAAGTGAGATCTAGTCTGATCATGTTTGATTGATTAGGGCTTGAGATCGGTAAGCTTCGATCGAGAGAGGAGATGCTAGATCGGTGAGATCAAGAGCATCAGGAGATGGACGGTTAGACCTTGAGCCATTAGGTTCATAGAATGTCTAGACCATGTATTGGCTTGGCTTGGTTTGATTTTGGTCTATGAGCCAAATCGAATTGAACCAAAGAATGAACCGGTTCACTATGTGAACGCATGATTCATGAAGGAAGGCGTTTTGGCGTTGGAACATGGCTTCATGACTTTCCATTTTGGGAAGTCATGTAACGCCATTTTTGATGTTATCGCCTAAACGCTTTTGCTCGCTTGTCATTGACGTTGCTTGCTTGCCATCTCGTGTGGAAGAAGGTGAACGACAAGGGAGAGCTCTCGGCCAAGGAAGCATCTCAACCTATGCCTTCCATTCGGCAAGGACTCTTGAAGATCTTTGCTAGCACAAAGATCAACAAGAAGAAGTCATCCCTCGTTTGTGTGCGTCACTTGTGGAGAAGATCTATCTTGCTCTTTGCTTCCAAGCCGCCTCCTTCCCATGGCCATGGTAACGAATCTTTCATTTGTTGTTTAAGTTGATCATATGAAAGTATAGCATGCGATCAAGTTTAAACCCTAATTCCGCTGCTAAAACAAAGAAGACCACTTGCGCTATCTATAGGGTTTCGCTCCCCCTTGAAGGGGACCCCTCTAAAACCCTACAATTGGTATCAGAGCTCGGATCTATACTTGTTCATATGATTGCTTGCGCATCTTATGAGTAGATCATCATGTTTGTTCCATGCATATGCTTATGAGTAGATCTAATGATGGTTGATCACATGCCGAAACCTACATGCTAGTTTAGAACTTAGATGTATGTTTCTTCATGATTTGCGCATGTTATATGTCTCTTCATGATTTGCGCATGTTTTTGTGTTGGCGCATGTTAAGTATGTTGAATGGTATTTCATCAAAACTTATACCTACTTGCGCGCAAACAATTAGATCTATATGCATCTACTATAAACCCTTAGACGGGTTGATGGGGTTGAAAGCATACTCTAGGTTAGATCCAATAGTCTGATCAGACCATCTGACAGCCTAGATGGGTTGACCAGATAGCACCTGTGCGAAAGCACGAGGTGGCTATAGGTTGACTGCATCACAGGCGTGTAGCGAGGTCTGGTTGAGACAGCAATGAACACACATGAGTTAGGCCCGGGGTCACACCCGCTTGCCAGATCTCATGAAGGTTGTTCAGCCCTTGGCGCATGCATGGTTGACCATCAGGTCAACTCGAGTCAGTTAGGACTTGGTGCATGCAAGGGCAAGGATCTAACTAGATTGATGAGTGGATCCCTATCAATGGACCGTTGTAAGGTTGTAGGGCACATAAGAGAATTAAAATTGATGCCAATGGGGTTTTCAAAATTTTATTTTCTATGTAATGGATCACATGATGATTGGTTGATGCCATGATGCCTGTTTATTTAATCTTATGTGGGTTGCCCTATTGTGTGCTGTGCTGGGGCCTGCGTGCCTGGTTAATTATAAATTAATCTTATTTTGTGATCTGCGAATCACATTGTTTTTAATTTTTTGTATAATTGACCTGCGAGTCAAGCTTGTCTAGATAGATCAAAATGTATTCTGATTAGACAAGAGCACAAAAGCACACATCGCAGAGGCGCATTCAGCTGGTGGCGCACCTGAGGTGCTCTTGGCGCTAGGGCCCTGGGTTGGACCAGATGAGATGCAAAAGTCCCAAGAAGAGCAAGTGAAGACTTAAGTATCTTAAGGTCTTACTTAGGCTTTGGGCTTTTACCACATAAGATCAGCATACTTTCTTTTTATTCGTTATATAATTAGAACTGCATGAGTTTATCTTCTGCTATAGCCATAGGATTTGCCTGAAAGTAAGAAGATAAAAGGCCGTTAAAATCCAAACGCTAAAAATATCAAGCTCGTAAGCCTTCTGACGCGAAACCTCACTGTTCTGACTATCGTTGGAGCCGTGTTGTACCCACTCAGTGGGCACGTCCATCTATCTTCAGACGGTGCGGGATTTCACCTGCGTGTTACAGAGAAGGGATTTATCGCTTCTCGTTGCTCAGCATAGCACGTGGTGGTCCAGGGAGTAGGTCGGGTCAGCTTGACCATGTAGGCTACATATGTGGCGCATATGGTAGCGCATGGAGGAAGCCATCTGTGGGATCAGAGACTGTGTTGTACCAACTCAGTTGGCACAGTCTGCTGGATTGCCCAGTTGAAGGGGAATCGCACGGGTTGGCGATTGGCTGGGACAGCCTACCAGAAATTAGTGCCTGTCATCTCTGTGCATCTTATCTCGCCTGAGCGGGACGCGGAGACCAAGTATGAAATCTGGATCCCATCTCACTAAAAGAGTGTTACTCTTTCGGACTGTTTACTGGATTTTTCAGTCAGACAAAATAGTGAGAAAAGAATCTTTCTTAAGTCCTGGATTGATTCTGAACATTGATACTGACCTTGCTGTTCTTGCATTGTTGTAGATTCCTGCAGCAACGAACACCATGAGCTTCAATGTGCGATCCCTACTGGAAAGGGAGAAGTTTGCTGGGCCGAACTTCTCTGACTGGTTCGGACACCTTAAGATCATTCTTAAGGCAGAGAGGAAACTGTATGTCCTCGAGACGGCAGTGCCGCCTCAGCCCGCTGCGAACGCCGCAAGGGCGGTTCGTGAAGCCTATGAAAAGCACGTCAATGATAGCATTGATGTCGCTTGCCTGATGCTAGCGTCTATGACGCCACCGCTGCAGCGTCAGCATGAGGATATGTCGGCTATAGAGATTATAGCGAACCTCAAGATGCTGTATGCTGCACAGGCGAGGACAGAACGCTATAATCTGACGAAGCTCTTCTTTTAGAGCAAACTGGCTGAAGGGAGCCTAGTGGGAGCTCACGTGCTCAAGATGATTGGGCACAAGGAGGCTCTGGAGAAACTGGGGCATACCATTAACCAGGAGCTTGCTGTAGACATCATTCTGCAGCTTCTTCCGCCCTCTTTCGATGCGTTCATTATTAACTTTAATATGAACAAAATCGATTGTACTCCGGCAGAGCTGCTGAATATGCTCTTGACAACTGAGGAGACTCTGAAGGGAAAGCCTTCAACCTCTGTCTTAATGGTTCCTTACAGGAACAAGAAGAAGGGAAAGAAGGGCAAGGCCCCTGTCAAGAACTACAGCAAGGCTCTGAAGCAGAAGGTTAAGCGGTCTAAGGACAACAGGTGTTTCCACTGTGGCCAGCTGGGTCACTGGAAAAAGGACTGTAAAGCGCTCCAAGGAGATAAGAGGGGAAGCATCGCTTCTGGCTCAGGTATTTATGTGACTGAGGTCATGTTATCTTCTTCTTCTATTTCATGGGTGTTGGACACTGCATGTGGAGTTCACATTTGTTCAAATGTACAGGAACTCAAGAGAAGAAGGCAGGTGGGACAGCATGAGGTAGACCTACGCGTTGGAAACGGGGCACGGGTTGCTGCTGTTGCTGTAGGAGACTATTTCATCTCTTTACCATCTGGACTTGTATTGGAATTAAACAATTGTTATTTTGTACCGAGTATCACCAAAATATTATCTCTATTCCTGCTCTTGTCAGGAAAGGATTTGCCTTTGAATGCAATATTTCAAAGTGTGTTTTATCTTATGATAATATTGTTTATGCTACTGGTTCAATTAACAATGGGTTATACATGTTGGACATGGAAAGTTCTATACATAACATTGATAATAAGAAAGCCAAGAATGCTGATGACAGCACCTTGCTATGGCATAGTCGTTTAGGCCATATAAACGAGAAACGCATTAAGCGGTTGCATGATCATGGACTGCTGGGATCATTCTCCTATGAGGAGATTGATACATGCAAAGCTTGTTTAATGGGTAAAATGACGAAGTCACCTTTTCTTAATAAAGGTCAAAGGGCTTCAGGTTTACTTGACCTCATACACAGTGATGTGTGTGGGCCATTTAGTAAACATGCTAGAGGTGGCTATCAGTACTTCATTACCTTTACTGATGATTTCAGTAGGTATGGTTATGTCTATCTGATGAGACATAAGAGTGAATCTTTTGACAAGTTCAAAGAGTTCAAGAATGAAGTACAAAATCAGCTAGGCCGAAATATCAAGGCACTTCGTTCTGATCGAGGTGGAGAATACTTGAGTCATACATTTACTGACTATCTGAAGGAGTGTGGGATTATCTCACAGCTCACTCCGCCAGGAACACCGCAATGGAATGGTGTGTCCGAGAGGAGAAATAGAACGTTACTTGATATGGTTCGTTCTATGATGAGTCAGGCTACTCTTCCATACTCCTTTTGGGGTTTTGCACTGGAAACAGCTGCAAAGGTACTAAACCGAGTGCCATCCAAGGCCGTTTCAAAGACGCCATATGAGTTATGGTATGGGAAACAGCCAAGCTTGACATTTATCAGAATCTGGGGTTGCGAGGCTTATGTCAAAAAGCTCGCCTCTGGGAAACTAGAGAGCAGATCTGAGAAATGTATCTTTGTCGGTTACCCTAAGGAAACTAAGGGTTATTATTTCTACGATCCCAAAGAGAACAAAGTATTTGTTGCTCGGACGGCCATCTTTCTTGAGAAGGAGTTTCTTCTGCAAGAGGCCAGTGGGAGAGAAATAAAGCTGGATGAGAATCCAGAGGAAGGACAAAGTAGTCAAGCACAGTTGGATGAGCCTGAGCTGGTAGATCAGGTTACTGAACAACCTGAGGCTCAAATATCACGGGAACCGCGAAGATCGGGAAGGATCCGTCGACAGCCTGAGCGCTATGACGGAGTCTACATCATTGATAATGATGAACCCCTCACTTATGCGGAAGCGGTCAGTGGACCGGAGTCAGCTAGATGGCTTGATGCTATGCGAGCCGAGATGGACTCCATGTCAGATAACCAAGTCTGGGATTTGGTTGATCCGCCTCCGGGAGTAATCCCTATAGGCTGTAAATGGATCTTCAAGAAGAAGATTGACATGGATGGTAACGTGGTTACCTATAAAGGCAGGCTAGTTGCGAAAGGATTCAAACAAATCTACGGGATAGATTATGATGAAACTTTCTCACCTGTAGCCATGTTTAAGTCTATTCGGATTCTTTTCGCGATAGCGGCATATTACGATTATGAGATCTGGCAGATGGATGTGAAGACAGCTTTCCTTAATGGAAATCTGGATGAGGATGTGTATATGACACAACCTGAGGGTTTCACTAATCCATCAGATCGTCATAAAATATGCAAGCTAAAGAAGTCCATTTATGGACTGAAACAAGCATCAAGGAGCTGGAATATTCGTTTTGATGAATCAATCTCTGAGTTTGGTTTCATCAAGAACGAGGACGACCCGTGTGTATATAAGAGGTTTAGTGGGAGCGTGATTACTTTCCTAGTCCTCTACGTCGATGATATCTTAATCATTGGAAATGATATTCCTGAACTGCATGCTGTTAAAGCATGGTTAGGAAAATGTTTCCAGATGAAAGATTTAGGAGAAGCAGCCTATGTATTAGGTGTGAAGATCTACCGGGATAGATCTAAGAGGCTTCTCGGGCTGTGCCAGAGTACTTACATCGATAAAGTCCTGGAGAGATTCCATTTAGAGAATTCTAAAAGAGGATATCTTCCAGTCAGACATGGTCTGAATCTTTCGAGGAGTCAGTGTCCGCAAACACAGACTGAGAAAGATGAAATGGACAATACGCCTTATGCTTCGGCTATTGGGTCCATTATGTATGCGATGTTGTGTACTCGCCCAGACATCGCTTACGGGTTAAGCGTGACCAGTCGGTTCCAAAGTAATCCAGGTATGGCGCACTGGATTGCGGTCAAGAACATTTTAAAATATCTGCGGAGGACCAAAGATATGTTCTTGATATATGGTGGTCAGGAAGAACTCAGTATAGAAGGATATACTGATGCTTCGTTCCAGTCGGACCAGGATGATTTCCGATCGCAATCAGGCTATGTTTTTAGCTTGAATGGTGGAGCAGTGGTGTGGAAAAGTTTCAAACAATCAACTGTTGCTGATTCCACAACAGAAGCCGAGTATGTTGCAGCCTCGGAAGCATCCAAGGAGGCAGTATGGATTTGTAAGTTCGTGAGAGAACTTGGTGTCGTTCCTTCGAGTGCAGATCCTTTGGTTATCTTCTGTGATAACACTGGAGCAATCGTACAAGCAAAGGAACCACGGTCGCACCAGAAGTCCAAGTACATACAGAGACGGTTTCACTTGATCCGGGAGATCATAGATCGTGGCGAGATCAAAATATGCAAGGTTCATACAGAGGACAATCTGGCAGACCCGCTTACCAAGCCTCTGGCGCAGCAGAAGCATGAGAAGCACTGTAATAATATGGGTTTGAGATTTCTCAACCATTAGATTAAGTGCAAGTGGGAGATTGTTGGGGTATGCCCTTAAGGCTAATGTTTGAGGCCTTTGGGATTGTAACAGTATCATGTAATAAACTCTTATGTTTATAAAGGCATGGTTATTATTCAGGTTGTTACCTTGTCTGCAGTAATAAGTGTACTACTGAATAATGTCTCAAAGCTGTTCAGCTAGGCTGACAGGCTATATGTCCTTAGTCGAGATATCTTGGTGAATATGAGACAGCCTTGATATGATTGAGACTAATATGTGTTCTAATCTTATAGGATGCTTCGAGCATGGAATAAGATGTAGACTCATGGGTACATTGGATGTACTGGACAGACCCTACTAGGATATTCATATTGCTTATCACAATGTGAATAATCCTTGAATGCACTAAGTGGCACATGTCCTCTGACTTGAGATCACTTGAGTGACTAAATGATGATTGTCATTGTTTTGAGGTAGTTCAATATCATTTGAAACATAATGATCATAGACTATCTTGGATAATGATCATGAGTCAGGTTAGGGCACTAGTGATAGATATAGGATTGCCGTCTCCTTGTTCAAGGAGTGTGATGTTCTAAAGGGGCCCCCCTATATGAGATGATTGAGAAAGTGTATGGCCATACCCAGATGACTATGCTCGTCTGATCTAATCATACTCATAGTATTGGAGTTACAAGCTTGACCCGCTTGTCCAATAAGAACATCTAGTGGCAAAGGACACATGCATGCCTTGTGAAGTTGATTCACACTTGTGCTGTGGTTTGGGAGTAGTCTTGGAAGACTCTTTCCTTTATATCGGGGGACAGTGATGTGTTGCTAGATACCCCTCACTGATCGTGATAACGAAAGTTATTGTTACCGACATTTAAAGGAAACCCTCAGGGTCGCACAAATTGATGATATGACTTACTTAAGTCAGATCGTGTGGACTGAATTAGTTGGGTTCAGTTTAAAGGGATTTAAACTCTGATTGTAAGTGAGATCTAGTCTGATCATGTTTGATTGATTAGGGCTTGAGATCGGTAAGCTTCGATCGAGAGAGGAGATGCTAGATCGGTGAGATCAAGAGCATCAGGAGATGGACGGTTAGACCTTGAGCCATTAGGTTCATAGAAGGTCTAGACCATGTATTGGCTTGGCTTGGTTTGATTTTGGTCTATGAGCCAAATCGAATTGAACCAAAGAATGAACCGGTTCACTATGTGAACGCATGATTCATGAAGGAAGGCGTTTTGGCGTTGGAACATGGCTTCATGACTTTCCATTTTGGGAAGTCATGTAACGCCATTTTTGATGTTATCGCCTAAACGCTTTTGCTCGCTTGTCATTGACGTTGCTTGCTTGCCATCTCGTGTGGAAGAAGGTGAACGACAAGGGAGAGCTCTCGGCCAAGGAAGCATCTCAACCTATGCCTTCCATTCGGCAAGGACTCTTGAAGATCTTTGCTAGCACAAAGATCAACAAGAAGAAGTCATCCCTCGTTTGTGTGCATCACTTGTGGAGAAGATCTATCTTGCTCTTTGCTTCCAAGCCGCCTCCTTCCCATGGCCATGGTAACGAATCTTTCATTTGTTGTTTAAGTTGATCATATGAAAGTATAGCATGCGATCAAGTTTAAACCCTAATTCCGCTGCTAAAACAAAGAAGACCATTTGCGCTATCTATAGGGTTTCGCTCCCCCTTGAAGGGGACCCCTCTAAAACCCTACAAACAACTCCTAACAAGCAACGAGGATTTCCATTGCATTATAGATCCCTTTGCCTAAACTGATATCCTGCCATTGGATTAGTCTCAAGTTTATCAATCCAATGCATTGGTCATGACTCAACAAGTGTGGCCACACATTCCTGTCATGCACCAATTGAAAGAAACCCTTATTAAGGGGGTGAAACCCTAAACATGCGCATCTAGCATGCATGACGGAAAGAGGGTTTCTAAAAGATCGTATATGACAACCATATGATCAACTTGAAGCTATGAGTTTAGATCTATACCATAGCCATAGATTGGAGGTCGGCTTGGAAGAAGAGAGCAACTTTGATCTCCTCCAAAAGTTCACACACAAAGGCGATGAAGACTCCCAACTTGCGCACCTCTTGTGCTAGCAAAAGTGCCAAGATGTCAATGATCGAGTGTAGGGAAGAGATGAAGACTTCCTTTTGCTTGGCCGGTTCCTCCTCTTCTCGTCAACACCCTCACTTGCTCGAGAGCAAAAAAAATCGTTTCCACCAAGCAACAAGAGAGAGGTGTAACCGAAAAACATTAGGGAGACTTCAAGCCATGAACGCATATGCGTTTTCATTTTGGAACTTTCCAAAAATGGCAACCATTAAGAGTATGCGTTCATGCGTTCATGTCTCCATGAACCAAACGCAACTCCTTCTCCCTCTTGAACCATGCGCTCAACCCATGAGCCGGTTCAATACCCTTGGTTCAATAGCGAAACCAAATCAGCCCAAGCATTAAGTCTAGATCAAATTAGACCCCAAAGTCCAAGATCTGACCATTCATCATCTGACGCTTCTGATCGCATCGATCTAGCATCATCTCTCTCGATCGAAGCTTACCGATCTAAAGCCCTAATCAATCAAACATGATCAGACCAGATCTCACTTACAATCAGAGATTAAATCCCTTTAAACTGAACCGAAACAATTCAGTCCACACGATCTGACTTAAGCAAGCCATATCACCAAATTGTGCGACCCTAAGGGTTTCCTTTAAATGTCGGTAACGATAACTTTCGTTATCACGATCAGTGAGGGGTATCTAGCAACACATCACTGTCTCCCGATATAAAGGAAAGAGTCTTCCAAGACTACACCCAAACCATGGCACAAGTGTGAAGCAAACTCACGAGGCATGCATGTTTCCTTTGCCACTGGATGTTCTTATTGGACAAGCATGTCAAGCCTGTAACTCCAATACGATGAGCATGATTAGATCAGATGAACACAGTCATCTGGGTATGGCCATACACTATCTCAATCTTCTCATATAGGGGGGGCCCTTTAGAACATCACACTCCTTAAACAAGGAGACGGCAATCCTTTATCTATCACAAGTGCCCTAACCTGACTCAAGCTCACCATCCAAGATAGTCTATAACCATTATGTTTCAAATGATATTGAACTACCTCAAAACAATGACAATCATTATTTAGAAACACAAGTGATCTCAAGTCAAAGGACATGTGCCACTTGCTGCTTACAAGGATCATTCACATTGTGACAAGCAATGGAATATCCCAGTAGGGTCTGTCCAGTACATCCAATGTACCCATGAGTCTACATCTTATTCCATGCTCGAAGCATCCTATAAGATTAGCACACATATTAGTCTCAATCATATCAAGGCTGTCTCATGTTCACCAAGATATCTCGACTAAGGACATATCACCTGTCAGCCTAGCTGAACAGCTTTGAGACATTATTCAGAAGTACACTTATTACAGCAGACAAGGTAACAACCTGAATAATAACCATGCCTTTATAAACACAAGAGTTTATTACATGATACTTATTGCAATCCCAAAGGCCTCAAACATTAGCCTTAAGGGCATACCCCAACAATCTCCCACTTGCACTTAATCTAATGGTTGAGAAATCTCAAACCCATATTATTACAGTGCTGCTCATGCTTCTGCTGCGCCAGAGGCTTGGTAAGCGGGTCTGCCAGATTGTCATCTGTATGAACCTTGCATATTTTGATCTCGCCTCGATCAATGATCTCCCGGATCAAGTGAAACCGTCTCTGTATGTGCTTGGACTTCTGGTGCGACCGTGGTTCCTTTGCTTGTGCGATTGCTCCAGTGTTATCACAGAAGATAACCAAAGGATCAGCACTCGAAGGAACGACACCAAGTTCTCTCACGAACTTACGAATCCACACTGCCTCCTTGGATGCTTCCGAGGCTGCAACATACTCGGCTTCTGTTGTGGAATCAGCAACAGTTGACTGTTTGAAACTCTTCCACACCACTGCTCCACCATTCAAGCTAAAAACATAGCCTGATTGCGATCGGAAATCATCCTGGTCCGACTGGAACGAAGCGTCAGTATATCCCTCTATACTGAGTTCTTCCTGACCACCATATATCAAGAACATATCTTTGGTCCTCCGCAGATATTTTATAATGTTCTTGACTGCAATCCAGTGCGCCAAACCTGGATTACTTTGGAATCGACTGGTCACGCTTAACCCGTAAGCGACGTCTGGGCGAGTACATAACATCGCATACATGATGGACCCAATAGCCGAAGCATAAGGCGTATTGTCCATTTCATCTTTCTCAGTCTGTGTTTGTGGACACTGACTCTTCGAAAGATTCAGACCATGTCTGACTGGAAGATATCCACGTTTAGAATTCTCTAAATGGAATCTCTCCAGGACCTTATCGATGTAAGTACTCTGGCACAGCCCGAGAAGCCTCTTAGATCTATCCCGGTAGATCTTTACACCTAACACATAGGCTGCTTCTCCTAGATCTTTCATCTGGAAACATTTTCCTAACCATGCTTTAAAAGCATGCAGTTCAGGAATATCATTTCCAATGATCAAGATATCATCGACGTAGAGGATTAGGAATGTAATTACGCTCCCACTAAACCTCTTATATACACACGGGTCATCCTCGTTCTTGATGAAACCAAACTCAGAGATTGATTCATCAAAACGAATATTCCAGCTCCTAGATGCTTGTTTCAATCCATAAATGGATTTCTTTAACTTGCATATTTTATGACGATCTGCTGGATTAGTGAAACCCTCAGGTTGTGTCATATACACATCCTCATCCAGATTTCCATTAAGGAAAGCTGTTTTCACATCCATCTGCCAGATCTCATAATCATAATATGCTGCTATCGCGAAAAGAATCCGAATAGACTTGAACATAGCTACAGGTGAGAAAGTTTCATCATAATCTATCTCGTAGATTTGTTTGAAACCTTTCGCAACTAGCCTGCCTTTATAGGTAACCACGTTACCATCCATGTCAATCTTCTTCTTGAAGATCCATTTACAGCCTATAGGGATTACTCCCGGAGGCGGATCAACCAAATCCCAGACTTGGTTATCTGACATGGAGTCCATCTCGGCTCGCATAGCATCAAGCCATCTAGCTGACTCCGGTCCACTGACCGCATCCGCATAAGTTAGGGGTTCATCATTATCAATGATGTAGACTCCGTCATAGCGCTCAGGCTGTCGACGGATCCTTCCCGATCTTCGCGGTTCCCGTGTTATCTGAGCCTCAGGTTGTTCAATAACCTGATCTACCGGCTCAGGCTCATCCAACTGTGCTTGACTACTTTGTCCTTCCTCTGGATTTTCATCCAGCTTTATTTCTCTCCCACTGGCCTCTTGCAGAAGAAACTCCTTCTCAAGGAATATGGCCGTCCGAGCAACAAAAACTTTGTTCTCTTTGGGATCGTAGAAATAATAACCCTTAGTTTCCTTAGGGTAACCGACAAAGATGCATTTGTCAGATCTGCTCTCTAGTTTCCCAGAGGCGAGCTTTTTGACATAAGCCTCGCAACCCCAGATCCTGATAAATGTCAAGCTTGGCTGTTTCCCATACCATAATTCATATGGCGTCATTGAAACTGCCTTAGATGGCACTCGGTTTAGTACCTTTGCAGCTGTTTCCAGTGCAAAACCCCAAAAGGAGTATGGAAGAGTGGCCTGACTCATCATAGAACGAACCATATCAAGTAACGTTCTATTTCTCCTCTCGGACACACCATTCCATTGCGGTGTTCCTGGCGGAGTGAGCTGTGAGATAATCCCACACTCCTTCAGATAGTCAGTAAATGCATGACTTAGGTATTCTCCACCTCGATCAGAACGAAGTGCCTTGATATTTCGGCCTAGCTGATTTTGTACTTCATTCTTGAACTCTTTGAACTTGTCAAAAGATTCACTTTTATGTCTCATTAAATAGACATACCCATACCTACTGAAATCATCAGTAAAGGTAATGAAGTACTGATAGCCACCTCTGGCATGTTTACTAAATGGCCCACACACATCACTGTGTATAAGGTCAAGTAAACCTGAAGCCCTTTGACCTTTCTTAGAAAAAGGTGACTTCGTCATTTTACCCATTAAACAAGCTTTGCATGTATCAATCTCCTTATAGGAGAATGATCCCAGCAGTCCATTATCATGCAACCGCTTAATGCGCTTCTCGTTTATATGGCCTAAACGACTGTGCCATAGCAAGGTGCTGTCATCAGCATACTTGGCTTTCTTATTATCAATGTTTTGTATAGAATTTTCCATGTCCAACATGAATAACCCATTGTTGATTGAACCAGTTGCATACACAATATTATCATAAGATAAAACACACTTTGAAATATTGCATTCAAAGGCAAATCCTTTCCTGACAAGAGCAGGAATAGAGATAATATTCTTCGTGATACTTGGTACAAAATAACAATTGTTTAATTCCAATACAATGCCAGATGGTAAAGAAATGAAATAGTCTCCTACAGCAACAGCAGCAACCCGTGCCCCGTTTCCAACTCGTAGGTCTACCTCATGCTGTCCCACCTGCCTTCTTCTCTTGAGTTCCTGTACATTTGAACAAATGTGAACTCCACATGCAGTGTCCAACACCCATGAAATAGAAGAAGAAGATAACATGACCTCAGTCACATACATACCTGAGCCAGAAGCGATGCTTCCCCTCTTATCTCCTTGGAGCGCTTTACAGTCCTTTTTCCAGTGACCCAGCTGGCCACAGTGGAAACACCTGTTATCCTTCGACCGCTTCACCTTCTGTTTCAGAGCCTTGCTGTAATTCTTGACAGGGGCCTTGCCCTTCTTCCCCTTCTTCTTGTTCCTAGAAGGAACCATCAAGACAGAGGTTGAAGGCTTACCCATCAGAGTTTCCTCAGTTGTCAAGAGCATATTCAGCAGCTCTGCCGGCGTGCAATCGATTTTATTCATATTAAAATTAATGATGAACGCATCGAAAGAGGGCGGGAGAGACTGCAGAATAATATCAATAGCAAGCTCCTGGTTGATGGTATGCCCCAGTTTCTCCAGAGCCTCCTTGTGCCCAATCATCTTGAGCACGTGAGCTCCCACTGGGCTCCCCTCAGCCAGTTTGCTCTGAAAGAAGAGCTTTGTCAGATTATAGCGTTCTGTCCTCGCCTGTGCAGCATACAGCATCTTGAGGTTCGCTATAATCTCTATAGCCGACATATCCTCATGCTGACGCTGCAGTGGTGGCGTCATAGACGCAAGCATCAGGCAAGCGACATCAATGCTATCATTGACGTGCTTTTCATAGGCATCCCGAACCGCCCTTGCGGCGTTCGGAGCGGGCTGCGGCGGTATCGCCGTCTCGAGGACATACAGTTTCCTCTCTGCCTTAAGAACGATCTTAAGGTGTCCGAACCAGTCAGAGAAGTTCGGCCCAGCAAACTTCTCCCTTTCCAGTAGGGATCGCACATTGAAGCTCATGGTGTTCGTTCCTGCAGTTATCTACAACAATGCAAGAACAGCAAGGTTAGTATCAATGTTTAGAATCAATCCAGGACTTAAGAAAGATTCTTTTCTCACTATTTTGTCTGACTGAAAAATCCAGTAAACAGTCCGAAAGAGTAACACTCTTTTAGTGAGATGGGATCCAGATTTCATACTTGGTCTCCGCGTCCCGCTCAGGCGAGATAAGATGCACAGAGATGACAAGCACTAATTTCTGGTAGGCTGTCCCAGCCAATCGCCAACCCGTGCGATTCCCCTTCATCTGGGCAATCCAGCAGACTGTGCCAACTGAGTTGGTACAACACAGTCTCTGATCCCTCAGATGGCTGCCTCCATGTGCTACCATATGCGCCACATATGTAGCCTACATGGTCAAGCTGACCTGACCTACTCCCTGGACCACCACGTGCTATGCTGAGCAACGAGAAGGGATAAATCCCTACTCTGTAACACGCAGGTGTAATCGCGCACCGTCTGAAGATAGATGGACGTGCCCACTGAGTGGGTTCAACACGGCTCCAACGATAGTCAGAACAGTGAGGTTTCGCGTCAGAAGGCTTACGAGCTTGATATGTTAGCGTTGGATTTTAACGGTCTTTTATCTTCTTACTATCAGGCATATCCTATGGCTATAGCAGAAGATAAACACATGCAATTCTAATTATATAAGCAATAAATAGAAAGCATGATCTTATGTGGTAAAAGCCCATGAACCCTAGAAAGACCTTAATTTTACTTAAGTCTTCACTTGAGCTCTTTTGCATCTCATCTGGTCCAACCCAGGGCCCTAGCGCGAAGAGCACCTCAGGTGCGCCACCAGGTGAATGCCCCTCTAGGATGTGTGCCTTTATGCTCTTGTCTAATCAAAAACATTTTGATCTATCTAGACAAGCTTTGACTCGCAGGTCAATTATACAATAAATTAATAAAAAAATGTGATTCGTAGATCACAATAATATTAACTTGTAATTTACCAGGCACGCAGGCCCCAGCACAGCACACATTAGGGCAACCCACATAAGATTAAATAAACAAGCATATGGTATCAAAACAACATGTGATCCATTCATGAAATTAAATTTTGAAAAACCCCATGGTATCAATTTTAATTTCCTTATGTGCTCTACAACCTTACAATGGTCCATTGATAGGGATCCACTCATCCATCTAGTCAGATCCTCTGCCCTTGCATGCACCGAGTCCTAACTGACCCGTGTTGACCTAATGGTCAACCATGCATGCGCCAAGGGCTGAACCACCCTCATGAGTTTTGGCAAGCGGGTGTGACCCCGGGCCTAACTCATGTGTGTTCAGTAGTTGTCTCAACCAGACCTCGCTACACGCCCTGGATGCAGTCGACCTATAGCCACCTCGTGCTTGCGCACAGGTGCTATCTGGTCAACCCATCTAGGCTGTCAGATGGTCTGATCAGACTAGTTGGATCTAACCTAGAAGATGCTTTCAACCCCATCAACCCATCTAAGGATTTATAGTAGGGGCACCTTAGATCTAAGTAGGCGCGCAAGATGTAAGTTTTATAAAACATCTAGAACATGCGCAAACAAACAAAACAACATGCTTCACTTGAGAACATAAGATATATCTCATATCTAGCATATTGATAACCCTTAGATCTAAGGGGGGTCCCCTTCAAGGGGGAGCGCAAACTTTAGGGGGTCCCCTTCAAGGGGGAGCGCAAACTTCATGTAACCATGATACAAGCGCAAACATAGCCAATGTAAACCATGCATCATGAAAACAAAGCATCAAGTAAGCGCAACATGTATGGATCACAAACACTTCAAAGCAATCATATAGATCATATCGAAAGCCTAGCTCTGATACCAATTGAAAGAAACCCTTATTAAGGGGGTGAAACCCTAAACATGCGCATCTAGCATGCATGACGGAAAGAGGGTTTCTAAAAGATCGTATATGACAACCATATGATCAACTTGAAGCTATGAGTTTAGATCTATACCATAGCCATAGATTGGAGGTCGGCTTGGAAGAAGAGAGCAACTTTGATCTCCTCCAAAAGTTCACACACAAAGGCGATGAAGACTCCCAACTTGCGCACCTCTTGTGCTAGCAAAAGTGCCAAGATGTCAATGATCGAGTGTAGGGAAGAGATGAAGACTTCCTTTTGCTTGGCCGGTTCCTCCTCTTCTCGTCAACACCCTCACTTGCTCGAGAGCAAAAAAAATCGTTTCCACCAAGCAACAAGAGAGAGGTGTAACCGAAAAACATTAGGGAGACTTCAAGCCATGAACGCATATGCGTTTTCATTTTGGAACTTTCCAAAAATGGCAACCATTAAGAGTATGCGTTCATGCGTTCATGTCTCCATGAACCAAACGCAACTCCTTCTCCCTCTTGAACCATGCGCTCAACCCATGAGCCGGTTCAATACCCTTGGTTCAATAGCGAAACCAAATCAGCCCAAGCATTAAGTCTAGATCAAATTAGACCCCAAAGTCCAAGATCTGACCATTCATCATCTGACGCTTCTGATCGCATCGATCTAGCATCATCTCTCTCGATCGAAGCTTACCGATCTAAAGCCCTAATCAATCAAACATGATCAGACCAGATCTCACTTACAATCAGAGATTAAATCCCTTTAAACTGAACCGAAACAATTCAGTCCACACGATCTGACTTAAGCAAGCCATATCACCAAATTGTGCGACCCTAAGGGTTTCCTTTAAATGTCGGTAACGATAACTTTCGTTATCACGATCAGTGAGGGGTATCTAGCAACATATCACTGTCTCCCGATATAAAGGAAAGAGTCTTCCAAGACTACACCCAAACCATGGCACAAGTGTGAAGCAAACTCACGAGGCATGCATGTTTCCTTTGCCACTGGATGTTCTTATTGGACAAGCATGTCAAGCCTGTAACTCCAATACGATGAGCATGATTAGATCAGATGAACACAGTCATCTGGGTATGGCCATACACTATCTCAATCTTCTCATACAGGGGGGGCCCTTTAGAACATCACACTCCTTAAACAAGGAGACGGCAATCCTTTATCTATCACAAGTGCCCTAACCTGACTCAAGCTCACCATCCAAGATAGTCTATAACCATTATGTTTCAAATGATATTGAACTACCTCAAAACAATGACAATCATCATTTAGAAACACAAGTGATCTCAAGTCAAAGGACATGTGCCACTTGCTGCTTACAAGGATCATTCACATTGTGACAAGCAATGGAATATCCCAGTAGGGTCTGTCCAGTACATCCAATGTACCCATGAGTCTACATCTTATTCCATGCTCGAAGCATCCTATAAGATTAGCACACATATTAGTCTCAATCATATCAAGGCTGTCTCATGTTCACCAAGATATCTCGACTAAGGACATATCACCTGTCAGCCTAGCTGAACAGCTTTGAGACATTATTCAGAAGTACACTTATTACAGCAGACAAGGTAACAACCTGAATAATAACCATGCCTTTATAAACACAAGAGTTTATTACATGATACTTATTGCAATCCCAAAGGCCTCAAACATTAGCCTTAAGGGCATACCCCAACAATCTCCCACTTGCACTTAATCTAATGGTTGAGAAATCTCAAACCCATATTATTACAGTGCTGCTCATGCTTCTGCTGCGCCAGAGGCTTGGTAAGCGGGTCTGCCAGATTGTCATCTGTATGAACCTTGCATATTTTGATCTCGCCTCGATCAATGATCTCCCGGATCAAGTGAAACCGTCTCTGTATGTGCTTGGACTTCTGGTGCGACCGTGGTTCCTTTGCTTGTGCGATTGCTCCAGTGTTATCACAGAAGATAACCAAAGGATCAGCACTCGAAGGAACGACACCAAGTTCTCTCACGAACTTACGAATCCACACTGCCTCCTTGGATGCTTCCGAGGCTGCAACATACTCGGCTTCTGTTGTGGAATCAGCAACAGTTGACTGTTTGAAACTCTTCCACACCACTGCTCCACCATTCAAGCTAAAAACATAGCCTGATTGCGATCGGAAATCATCCTGGTCCGACTGGAACGAAGCGTCAGTATATCCCTCTATACTGAGTTCTTCCTGACCACCATATATCAAGAACATATCTTTGGTCCTCCGCAGATATTTTATAATGTTCTTGACTGCAATCCAGTGCGCCAAACCTGGATTACTTTGGAATCGACTGGTCACGCTTAACCCGTAAGCGACGTCTGGGCGAGTACATAACATCGCATACATGATGGACCCAATAGCCGAAGCATAAGGCGTATTGTCCATTTCATCTTTCTCAGTCTGTGTTTGTGGACACTGACTCTTCGAAAGATTCAGACCATGTCTGACTGGAAGATATCCACGTTTAGAATTCTCTAAATGGAATCTCTCCAGGACCTTATCGATGTAAGTACTCTGGCACAGCCCGAGAAGCCTCTTAGATCTATCCCGGTAGATCTTTACACCTAACACATAGGCTGCTTCTCCTAGATCTTTCATCTGGAAACATTTTCCTAACCATGCTTTAAAAGCATGCAGTTCAGGAATATCATTTCCAATGATCAAGATATCATCGACGTAGAGGATTAGGAATGTAATTACGCTCCCACTAAACCTCTTATATACACACGGGTCATCCTCGTTCTTGATGAAACCAAACTCAGAGATTGATTCATCAAAACGAATATTCCAGCTTTTTGATGCTTGTTTAAGTCCATAAATAGACTTCTTTAACTTGCATATCTTATGACGATCTGATGGATCAGTGAAACCTTCTGGTTGTGTCATATACACATCCTCATCCAAATTTCCATTCAGGAAAGCTGTTTTCACATCCATTTGCCAGATCTCATAATCATAATATGCTGCTATCGCGAAAAGAATCCGAATAGACTTAAACATAGCTACTGGTGAGAAAGTTTCATCATAATCTATCCCGTAGATTTGTTTGAAACCTTTCGCAACTAGCCTGCCTTTATCGGTAACCACGTTACCATCCATGTCAATCTTCTTCTTGAAGATCCATTTACAGCCTATAGGGATAACTCCCGGAGGCGGATCAACCAAATCCCAGACTTGGTTATCTGACATGGAGTCCATCTCGGCTCGCATAGCTTCAAGCCATCTCGCTGACTCTGGTGCACTGACCGCATCCGCATAAGTGAGGAGTTCATCATGATCAATGATGTAGACTCCGTCATAGCGCTCAGGCTGTCGACGGATCCTTCCCGATCTTCGCGGTTCCCGTGATATCTGAGCCTCAGGTTGTTCAATAACCTGTTCTACCGGCTCAGGCTCATCCAACTGTGCTTGAGCACTTTGTCCTTCTTCTGGATTCTCATCCAACTTTATTTCTCTCCCACTGGCCTCTTGTAGAAGAAACTCCTTCTCAAGAAATATGGCCGTCCGAGCAACAAACACCTTGTTCTCTTTGGGATCGAAGAAATAATAACCCTTAGTTTCCTTAGGGTAACCGACAAAGATACATTTGTCAGATCTGCTCTCTAGTTTCCCAGAGGCGAGCCTTTTGACATAAGCCTCGCAGCCCCAGATCCTGATAAATGTCAAGCTTGGCTATTTCCCATACAACTCATATGGCGTCTTTGAAACGGCCTTGGATGGCACTCGGTTTAGTACCTTTGCAGCTGTTTCCAGTGCAAATCCCCAAAAGGAGTATGGAAGAGTGGCCTGACTCATCATAGAACGAACCATATCAAGTAACGTTCTATTTCTCCTCTCGGACACACCATTCCATTGGGGTGTTCTTGGCGGAGTGAGCTGTGAGATAATCCCACACTCCTTCAGATAGTCAGTAAACGCATGACTTAGGTATTCTCCACCTCGATCAGAACGAAGTGCCTTGATATTTCGACCTAGCTGATTCTGTACTTCATTCTTGAACTCTTTGAACTTGTCAAAAGATTTACTTTTATGTCTCATTAAATAGACATACCCGTATCTACTGAAATCATCAGTAAAGGTAATGAAGTACTGATAGCCACCTCTGGCATGTTTACTAAATGGCCCACACACATCACTGTGTATAAGGTCAAGTAAACCTGAAGCCCTTTGACCTCTGTGAGGAAAAGGTGACTTCGTCATTTTACCCATTAAACAAGCCTTGCATGTATCAATCTCCTCATAGGAGAATGATCCCAGCAGTCCATGATCATGCAACCGCTTAATGCGTTTCTTGTTAATATGGCCTAAACGACTATGCCATAGCAAGGTGCTGTCATCAGCATACTTGGCTTTCTTAATATCAATATTTTGTATAGAACATTCCATGTCCAACATGAATAACCCATTGTTAATTGAACCAGTTGCATAAACAATATTATCTAAAGATAAAACACACTTTGAAATATTGCATTCAAAGGAAAATCCCTTCCTGACAAGAGCAGGAATAGAGATAATATTTTTAGTAATACTGGGAACAAAGTAACAATTGTCTAGTTCCAATACAAGTCCAGATGGTAAAGAAATGAAATAGTCTCCTACAGCAACAGCAGCAACCCGTGCCCCGTTTCCAACGCGTAGGTCCACCTCATGCTGTCCCACCTGCCTTCTTCTCTTGAGTTCCTGTACATTTGAACAAATGTGAACTCCACATGCAGTGTCCAACACCCATGATATAGAAGAAGAAAACATGACCTCAGTCACAAAAATACCTGAGCCAGAAGCGAAGCTTCCCCTCTTATCTCCATGGAGCGCTTTACAGTCCTTTTTCCAGTGACCCAGCTGGCCACAGTGGAAACATCTGTATTCCTTGGACCGCTTCACCTTTTGCTTCAGAGCCTTGCTGTAATTCTTGACAGGGGTCTTGCCCTTCTTCCCCTTCTTCTTGTTCCTAGAAGGAACCATTAAGACAGAGGTCGAAGGCTTTCCCTTCAGAGTTTCCTCAGTAGTCAAGAGCATATTCAGCAGCTCTGCCGGAGTACAATCGATTTTGTTCATATTAAAGTTAATGATGAACGCGTCGAATGAAGGCGGGAGAGACTGCAGAATAATGTCTACAGCAAGCTCCTGATTGATGGTATGCCCCAGTTTCTCTAGAGCTTCCTTGTGCCCAATCATCTTGAGCACATGAGCTCCCACTGGGCTCCCTACAGCCAGTTTGCTCTGAAAGAAAAGCTTTGTCAGATTATAGCGTTCTGTCCTCGCCTGTGCAGCATACAACATCTTGAGGTTCGCTATAATTTCTATAGCCGACATATCCTCATGCTGACGCTGCAGCGGTGGCGTCATAGACGCTAGCATCAGGCAAGCGACATCAATGCTATCATTGACGTGCTTTTCATAGGCTTCCCGAACCGCCCTTGCAGCGTTCGGGGCGGGCTGAGGCGGTATCGCCGTCTCGAGGACATACAGTTTCCTCTCTGCCTTAAGAACGATCTTAAGGTGTCCGTACCAGTCTGAGAAGTTCGGCCCAGCAAACTTCTCCCTTTCCAGTAGGGATCGCACATTGAAGCTCATGGTGTTCGTTGCTGCAGGTATCTACAACAATGCAAGAACAACAAGGTCAGTATCAATGTTAAGAATCAATCAGGACTTAAGAAAGATTCTTTTTCTCACTATTTTATCTGGCTGAAAAATCCAGCAAAACAGCCCGAAAGAGTAGAACTCTTTTAGTGAGATGGGATCCAGATTTCATACTTGGTCTCCGCGTCCCGCTCAGGCGAGATAAGATGCACAGAGAGTACAAGCACTAATCTCTGGTAGGCTGCCCTAGCCAATCGCCAACCCGTGCGATTCCCCTTCATCTGGGCAATCCAGCAGACTGTGCCAACTGAGTTGGTACAACACAATCTCTGACCCCACAGATGGCTGCCTCCATGTGCTACCATATGCGCCACATATGTAGGCTACATGTTCAAGCTGACCCGACCTACTCCCTGGACCACCACGTGCTATGCTGAGCAACGAGAAGCGATAAATCCCTTCTCTGTAACACGCAGGTGTAATCCCGCACCGTCTGAAGATAGATGGACGTGCCCACTGAGTGGGTACAACACGGCTCCAACGATAATCAGAACAGTGAGGTTTCGCGTCAGAAGGCTAACGAGCTTGATATTTTAGCGTTGGATTTTAACGGTCTTTTATCTTCTTCACTATCATGCAATTCCTATGGTGATAGCAGAAGATAAATAAATCATGCTGTTCTACTTATTTAAACAATAAAAGAAAGCATGGATCTTATGTGGTAAAAGCCCATAGCCTAAGTAAGACCTTAAGATACTTAAGTCTTCACTTGCTTTTCTTCATGGGACTTTAGCTGCTCATCTGGCCCAAACTAGGGCCCAAGCGCCATTTGCAGCTGAGGTGCGCCCACCAGGGAAAATGCGCCTGGTCCCAGAGTCGAACCCTGGACCTCCCACCTAGTCAAGCCACTGCTGCATGCGCCTCTGCCAAGTATGCTCTGTGCTCTTGTCTGATTAACTTACAAATTAATCTATCTAGACAAGATTGACACGCAGGTCAATTACACTTTATAAATTAATTAAACTGTGATTCGCAGATCACAAAAATAAGAATTAATTTACAATAAAATTCCAGGCACGCAGGCCCCAGCACAGCACACATTAACATGGGCAGCCCACATAAGAATAAATAAACATACATAGGCATCAATCAACATGTGATCCAATCATGAAAATTAAATTTCGAAAACCCCATAGGCATCAATTTTAATTTCCTTATTTGCCCTACAACCTTACAACGGTCCATTACTAGGGATCCACTCATCCAACCTAGTCAGATCCACTGCCCTTGCATGCACCAAGTCCTAACTGACTTCAGTCGACCAAAAGGTCAACCATGCATGCGCCAGGGCTGAACAACCCTCATGAGATTTGGCAAGCGGGTGTGACCCCGGGCCTAACTCATGTGTGTTCACTATTCGTCTCAATCAGACATCGCTACACGCCTGTCTGCAGTCGACCTGTAGCCACCAGATGCTCGCGCACAGGTGCTATCTGGTCAACCCATCAAGGCTGTCAGATGGTCTGATCAGACTATTGGATCTAACCTAGGGGATGACTTCAACCCTAATAACCCGTCTAAGGGTTTACAGTAAGGCCTTAGATCTATAGTGAGTCGCGCATGTCATATAGTTTTGATAAAACAAAGATGCGCCTACATGCCAACATACATGCGCAAATGAAACATAAAATAGGTTTCGGCATTATACAAGTTAACATGATAAATTTACGCATGATATAGATCTAAGCATTCATGGAACACAAAATCAAAGCAATCATATAAATATGCATGTAACCTGCTCTGATACCAATTGAAGGTTCCCCCATAGGGGGCGAAACCCTAAAGTGGCGCAAACAAAAAATGGGCAGCGGATTCAAGGGTTTCATAGGATCGATGAGCATGCATTATATGATCAACTTTTGAAGCATGAATAGAGAAGATGCGATTCATACAATGGCCATTTCTAGATGGCGCCTTGGAAGCAAGAGAACAACGAAGGTCTCCTCCAAATCGTCACACACAAGATGAGCGACGGCTTGCTTCTTGTCGTCCCTTGTGCTAGCAAGGATCGTCCAAGGTGTCTTTGATCGAAAGGAAAGGGAGAGAGCAACTCCTTGCTTGGCAAAAAAAACTTTCCTCTTGTCGTCTCAACTTCTCTACACGAGATGTCTCTACTCGTCCAAACCAAGAGAGGGCGACAAAGGCGTGAAGAGGCGACGTGAGAGAGAGGTGGTCACGTTGTGACATGCTTTCTAAAAATAGAAAGCCAACAATTCATGCGACCATGAATTTTTCCCTCAACGCAAATTCCTCTTCAATTGAACCATGCGCTCATGTAATGAGCTGGTTCATTTCGGTTTGGCCCAAGACCAAATAAACCAAGCAATATGGTCTAGATCTCAATTAAACCCAAAGGCTCTTGATCTGACCGTCAATCTCTTGATGCTCCTGATCTGACTGATCCAGCATCCATTCTCTCAATCGAAGCTTACCGATCTTAAGCCCTAATCAATCAGACATGATCAGACCAGATCTCACTTACAATCAGAGATTAAATCCCTTTAAACTGAACCTGAACAATTCAGTCCACACGATCTGACTTAAGTAAGCCATATCATCAAATTGTGCGACCCTGAGGGTTTCCTTTAAATGTCGGTAACGATAACTCACGTCATCACGATCAGCGAGGGGTATCTAGCAACACATCACTGTCTCCCGATATAAAGGAAAGAGTCTTCCAAGACTACACCCAAAAACAGCACAAGTGTGAATCAACTTCACTAAGCATACATATTTCCTTTGCCACTGGATGTTCTTATTGGACAAGCGTGTCAAGCTTGTAGCTCCAATATGATGAGCATGATTAGATCAGATGAACACAGTCATCTGGGTATGGCCATACACTTTCTCATCATCTCATCCAGGGGGCCCCTTTAGAACATCACACTCCTTAAACAAGGAGACGGCAATCCTATGTCTATCACTAGTGCCCTAACCTGACTCAAGCTCACCATCCAAGATAGTCTATAATCATTATATTTCAAATGATATTGAACTATCTCAAAACAATGACAATCATCATTTAGAAACACAAGTGATCTCAAGTCAGAGGAAATGTGCCACTTGATACAATCAAGGAATATTCACATTGTGACAAGCAATTGAATATCCTAGTAGGGTCTGTCTAGTACATCCAATGTACCCATGAGTCTACATCTTATTCCATGCTCGAAGCATCCTATAAGATTAGAACACATACTAGTCTTAACCATATCAAGGCTGTCTCATGTTCACCAAGATACATCGACTAAGGACATATAGCATGTCAGCCTAGCTGAACAGCATTGAGACATTATTCAGAAGTATATCTATTGCAGCAGATAATATAACAAACTGAATAATAACCATGCCTTTATAAACATAAGAGTTTATTACATGATACTGATACAATCCTTAGGCCTCAAACATTAGCCTTAAGGGCATACCCCAACACCTTCACCCTTTCGAACCATGCGTTCACATAAGTGAACCGGTTCTCCTTTTGGTTCAATTGCATTTGGTTAAAAAAACCAAATCAAATAAGCCCAAGCCATGGTCTAGATCATATTAAACCCTAAGGCTCCAGATCTAACCGTTCATCTCTTGATGCTCCTGATCTCACCGATCTAGCATCATCTCTCTCGATCGAAGCTTACCGATCTCAAGCTCTAATCAATCAAACATGATCAGACCAGATCTCACTTACAATCAGAGTCTAAATCCCTTTAAACTGAACCCAATATAACTTACGTTATCACGATCAGTGAGGGGTATCTGGCAACACATCACTGTCTCCCGATATAAAGGAAAGAGTCTTCCAAGACTACTCCCAAACCACAGCACAAGTGTGAATCCACTTCACTAGGCATACATGTTTCCTTTGCCACTGGATGTTCTTATTGGACAAGCATGTCAAGCCTGTAGCTCCAATATGATGAGCATGATTAGAATAGATGAACATTGTCACCTGGGTATGGCCATACACTTTCTCAATCATCTCATTCAGGGGGGCCCCTTCAAGAACATCACACTCCAATCAAGAAGACGGCAATCCTATATCTATCACTAGTGTCCTAACCTGACTCATGATCATTATCCAAGATAGTCTATAACCATTATGTTTCAAATGATATTGAACTACCTCAAAACAATGACAATCATCATTTAGAAACACAAGTGATCTCAAGTCCGAGGACATGTGCCACTTGATGCAAACAAGGATTATTCACATTGTGACAAGCAATTGAATATCCTAGTAGGGTCTGTCCAGTACATCCAATGTACCCATGTGTCTACATCTTATTCCATGCTCGAAGCATCCTATAAGATTAGAACACATATTAGTCTAAATCATATCAAGGCTGTCTCATGTTCACCAAGATATCTCGACTAAGGACATTACAGCATGTCAGCCAAGCTGAATAGCATTGAGACATTATTCAGAAGCACACTTATTGCAGCAGACAATGTAACATACTGAATAACAACCATTGCCTTTATAAACATAAGAGTTTATATACATGATACTGAAAGAATCCCAAGGCCTCAAACATTAGCCTTAAGGGCATACCCCAACAATCTCCCACTTGCACTTAATCTAATGGTTGAGAAAACTCAAACCCATATTATTATAGTGCTTCTCATGCTTCTGCTGCGCCAGAGGCTTGGTAAGCGGGTCAGCCAGATTGTCATATGTATGAACCTTGCAGATTTTGATCTCGCCACGATCAATGATCTCCCGGATCAAGTGAAACCGTCTCTGTATGTGCTTGGACTTCTGGTGCGACCGTGGTTCCTTTGCTTGTGCGATTGCTCCAGTGTTATCACAGAAGATAACCAAAGGATCTGCACTCGAAGGAACGACACCAAGTTCCTGAATGAACTTACGAATCCATACTGCCTCCTTGGATGCTTCCGAGGCTGCAACATACTCGGCTTCTGTTGTGGAATCAGCAACAGTAGACTGTTTGAAACTTTTCCACACCACTGCTCCTCCATTCAAGCTAAAAACATAGCCTGATTGCGATCGGAAATCATCCTGGTCCGACTGGAACGAAGCGTCAGTATATCCTTCTATACTGAGTTCTTCCTGACCACCATACATCAAGAACATATCTTTGGTCCTCCGCAGATATTTTAAAATGTTCTTGACCGCAATCCAGTGTGCCCGACCTGGATTACTTTGGAACCGACTGGTCACGCTTAACCCGTAAGTGACGTCTGGGCGAGTACACAACATCGCATACATAATGGACCCAATAGCCGAAGCATAAGGCGTATTGTCCATTTCATCTTTCTCAGTCTGTGTTTGTGGACACTGACTCTTCGAAAGATTCAGACCATGTCTGACTGGAAGATATCCTCTTTTAGAATTCTCTAAATGGAATCTCTCCAGGACTTTATCGATGTAAGTACTCTGGCACAGCCCGAGAAGCCTCTTAGATCTATCCCTGTAGATCTTCACACCTAACACATAGGCTGCTTCTCCTAGATCTTTCATCTGGAAACATTTTCTTAACCATGCTTTAACAGCATGCAGTTCAGGAATATCGTTTCCAATGATTAAGATATCATCGACGTAGAGGACTAGGAAAGTAATCACGCTCCCACTAAACCTCTTATATACACACGGGTCATCTTCATTCTTGATGAAACCAAAATCACATATTGATTCATCAAAACGAATATTCCAGCTTCTAGATGCTTGCTTAAGTCCATAAATGGACTTCTTTAACTTGCATATTTTATGACGATCTGATGGATTAGTGAAACCTTCAGGTTGTGTCATATACACATCCTCATCCAGTTTTCCATTAAGGAAAGTAGTCTTCACATCCATCTACCAGATCTCATAATCGTAATATGCTGCTATCGCGAAAAGAATCCGAATAGACTTGAACATGGCTACAGGAGAGAAAGTTTCATCATAATCTATCCCGTAGATTTGTTTGAAACCTTTCGCAACTAGCCTGCCTTTATAGGTAACCACGTTACCATCCATGTCAATCTTCTTCTTGAAGATCCATTTACAGCCTATAGGGATTACTCCCGGAGGCGGATCAACCAAATCCCAGACTTGGTTATCTGACATGGAGTCCATCTCGGCTCGCATAGCTTCAAGCCATCTTGCTGACTCCGGTCCACTGACCGCATCCGCATAAGTGAGGGGTTCATCATTATCAATGATGTAGACTCCGTCATAGCGCTCAGGCTGTCGACGGATCCTTCCCGATCTACGCGGTTCCCGTGATATCTGAGCCTCAGGTTGTGCAGTAACTTGATCTACCGGCTCAGGCTCATCCAACTGTGCTTGACTACTTTGTCCTTCCTCTGGATTCTCATCCAGCTTTATTTCTCTCCCACTGGCCTCTTGCAGAAGGAACTCCTTCTCAAGAAAAACTGCCGTCCGAGCAACAAATACCTTGTTCTCTTTGGGATCGTAGAAATAATAACCCTTAGTTTCCCTAGGGTAACCGACAAAGATACATTTTTCAGATCTGCTCTCTAGTTTCCCAGAGGCGAGCTTTTTGACATAAGCCTCGCAACCCCAGATCTTGATAAATGTCAAGCTCGGCTGTTTCCCATACCATAGCTCATATGGAGTCTTCGAAACTGCCTTGGATGGCACTCGGTTTAGTACCTTTGCAGCTGTTTCCAGTGCAAATCCCCAAAAGGAGTATGGTAGAGTAGCTTGACTCATCATTGAACGAACCATATCCAGTAAGGTTCTGTTCCTCCTCTCGGACACACCATTCCATTGCGGTGTTCCTGGTGGAGTGAGCTGTGAGATAATCCCACACTCCTTCAGATAGTCAGTAAACTCTCGACTTAGGTATTCACCACCTCGATCTGAGCGAAGTGCCATGATATTTCGGCCTAGCTGATTCTGTACTTCATTCTTGAACTCTTTGAACTTGTCAAAAGATTCACTCTTATGTCTCATCAGATAGACATACCCATATCTACTGAAATCTTCAGTAAAGGTAATGAAGTATGAATAGCCACCTCTGGCATATTTACTAAACGGCCCACACACATCACTGTGTATAAGGTCAAGTAAACCTGAAGCCCTTTGACCTTTGTGAGGAAAAGGAGACTTCATCATTTTTCCCATTAAACAAGCTTTGCATGTATCAATCTCCTCATAGGAGAATGATCCCAGCAGTCCATGGTCATGCAACCGCTTAATGCGTTTCTTGTTAATATGGCCTAAACGACTATGCCATAACAAGGTGCTGTCATCAGCATACTTGGCTTTCTTATTATCAATATTTTGTATAGAACATTCAATGTCCAACATGAATAACCCATTGTTAATTGATCCAGAAGCATAAACAATATTATCATAAGAAATTACACACTTTGAAATATTGCATTCAAAGGAAAATCCTTTCCTGACAAGAGCAGGAATAGAGATAATATTTTTCGTAATGCTTGGTACAAAGTAACAATTGTTTAGTTCTAATACAAGTCCAGATGGTAATGAGATGTAATAAACCCCTACAGCAACAGCAGTAACCCGTGCCCCGTTTCCAACTCGTAGGTCCACCTCATGCTGTCCCACCTGTCTTCTTCTCTTGAGTTCCTGTACATTTGAACAAATGTGAACTCCACATGCAGTGTCCAACACCCATGAAATAGAAGAAGAAAACATGACCTCAGTCACAAAAATACCTGAGCCAGAAGCGATGCTTCCCTTCTTGTCTCCTTGGAGCGCTTTACAGTCCTTTTTCCAGTGACCCAGCTGGCCACAATGGAAACACCTGTTGTCCTTCGACCGCTTCACCTTTTGTTTCAGAGCCTTGTTGTAACTCTTGACAGGGGCCTTGCCCTTCTTCGCCTTCTTCTTGTTCCTGGAAGGGAACATCAAGATAGAGGTTGAAGGCTTTCCCTTCAGAGTCTCCTCCGTAGTCAAGAGCATATTCAGCAACTCTGCCGGAGTACAGTCGATCTTGTTCATATTAAAATTAATAATGAACGCATCGAAAGAGACCGGGAGAGACTGTAGAATAATGTCTACAGCAAGCTCCTGGTTGATGGTATGCCCTAGTTTCTCTAGAGCCTCTTTGTGCCCAATCATCTTGAGCACATGAGCTCCCACTGGACTCCCTTCAGCCAGTTTGCTCTGAAAGAAAAGCTTGGTCAGATTATAGCGTTCAGTACTCGCCTGTGCAGCATATAGCATCTTGAGGTTTGCTATGATTTCCATAGCAGACATATCCTCATGCTGACGCTGCAGCGGTGGCGTCATAGACGCTAGCATCAGGCAAGCGAGATCAATGCTATCATTGACATGCTTTTCATAGGCATCCCGAACCGCCCTTGCGGCGTTCGGAGCGGGTTGAGGCGGTATAGCCGTCTCGAGGACATACAGTTTCCTCTCAGCCTTAAGAACAATCTTAAGGTGTCCGTACCAGTCCGAGAAGTTTGGCCCAGCAAACTTCTCCCTTTCCAGTAGGGATCGCACATTGAAGCTCATGGTGTTCATTGCTGCAGGAATCTACAACAATGCAAGAACAGCAAGGTCAGTATCAATGTTTAGAATCAATCCAGGACTTAAGAAAGATTCTTTTCTCACTATTTTATCTGACTGAAAAATCCATTAAACAGTCCGAAAGAGTAACACTCTTTTAGTGAGATGGGATCCAGATTTCATACTTGGTCTCCGCGTCCCGCTCAGGCGAGATAAGATGCACAGAGAGTACAAGCACTAATTTCTGGTAGGCAGTCCCTACCAATCGCCAACCCGTGCGATTCCCCTTCATCTGGGCAATCCAGCAGACTGTGCCAACTGAGTTGGTACAACACAGTCTCTGATCCCACAGATGGCTGCCTCCATATAGCTACCATATGCGCCACATATGTAGCCTACATGGTCAAGCTGACCCGACCTACTCCCTGGACCACCACGTGCTATGCTGAGCAACGAGAAGCGATAAATCCCTTCTCTGTAACACGAAGGTGAAATCACACACCGTCTGAAGATAGATGGACGTGCCCACTGAGTGGGTACAACACGGCTCCAACGATAGTCAGAACAGTGAGGTTTCGCGTCAGAAGGCTATCGAGCTTGATATTTTAGCGTTGGATTTTAACAGTCTTTTATCTTCTTAACTATCATGCAAACCCTATGGTGATAGCACATGCAATTCTAATTATAAACGATAAGTAGAAAGCATGCTGATCTTATGTGGTAAAAGCCCATTAACCCTAAGTAAGACCTTAAGTTAACTTAAGTCTTCACTTTAGCTCTTCTTGGGTCTTTTGCCTCTCATCTGGCCCAGACCAGGGCCTAAGCGCCTTCTGCAGCTCAGGTGCACCCACCAGGTAGATGCGCCTGTCATAGGGTCGAACCCTAGACCTCCCACCTGGTCAAGCCTCTGCTGCATGCGCCTCTGGCAACTGTGCTCTGTGCTCATGTCTGATTAAACTTACAATTTAATCTATCTAGACATGATTGACTCGCAGGTCAATTACACATTATAAATTAAATAAAAGTGATGCGCAGATCACAATATAAATTAATTTACAATTTTAATCCAGGCTCGCAGGCCCCAGCACAGCAGACATTAAAAGGGCAACCCACATAAGATGAAATAAACAAGCACATGGCATCCACTCAACATGTGATCCATTTAACAAGAAAATAAAATTTTTGAAAACCCATTGGCATCAATTTTAATTTTCTTATGTGCCCTACAACCTTACAACGGTCCATTGATAGGGATCCACTCATCCATATAGTCAGATCCACTGCCCTTGCATGCACCAAGTCCTAACTGACTTGAGTTGACCTAATGGTCAACCATGCATGCGCAAAGGGCTGAACAACCCTCATGAGTTTCGGCAAGCGGGTGTGACCCCGGGCCTAACTCATGTGTGTTCACTAGTCGTCTCAACCAGACCTCGCTACACGCCCTTGATGCAGTCGACCTATAGCCACCTCGTGCTTGCGCACAGGTGCTATCTGGTCAACCCATCTAGGCTGTCAGATGGTCTGATCAGACTATTTGGATCCTTCCTAGAAGATGACTTCAACCCCATCAACCCATCTAAGGGTTTATAGTGGGCGCTTAGATCTAATATGGGGCGCGCAAGTGGAGTTTTTGACAAAACAACAACAACATGCGCCAACATAAAACATGCGCAACCAACATGAGTAAAAACATACAAGCATGTATTTTCGCATGTTAACTTTAGATCTATTCATAAACGCAAGCATGGATCACACAAATACATCAAGCAATCATATGAACACATATAGAACCGCTCTGATACCAATTGTAAGAGTCCCCTTCAAGGGGGAGCAAAACCCTAAGTGGCGCATATAGTTCATTTCGGCAGCGGAAGCAAGGGTTTCATGAATCGCATGCATGTGTCATATGATCAACTTAGAGCAATAGAAGATAGATGCGTTACCATGGCCATGAGATAGGAGGCGGCTTGGAAGAGAAAGAATCAAATGGTTCTTCTCCAAAGGCAACGCACACAAGGTGAAGATGGCTTCTCCTTGAATCTCCTTGTGCTAGCAAGGATCTACAAGTATCCTTGTCGAGTGGTAGGGATGAGGAGATGTTTGCTTGCTTGGCCGAGAGCTCTTCCTTCTCGTCAACCTCTCCTCCACACGAAAGTGCAAGAAGCGTCAAGTGAAGTGAAGTGGTGAACGTATTGGCGTTATGGCATTTTTGGAAGAGGCATTCATGACTTACCATAAATAGAAGCCATGCCCTCATAAACGACCAAAACGCCTTCACCCTTTCGAACCATGCGTTCACATAAGTGAACCGGTTCTCCTTTTGGTTCAATTGCATTTGGTTCAAAAAACCAAATCAAATAAGCCCAAGCCATGGTCTAGATCATATTAAACCCTAAGGCTCCAGATCTAACCGTTCATCTCTTGATGCTCCTGATCTCACCGATCTAGCATCATCTCTCTCGATCGAAGCTTACCGATCTCAAGCTCTAATCAATCAAACATGATCAGACCAGATCTCACTTACAATCAGAGTCTAAATCCCTTTAAACTGAACCCAAACAATTCAGTCCACACGATCTGACTTAAAGAAGCCATATCATCAATTTGTGCGACCCTGAGGGTTTCCTTTAAATGTCGGTAACGATAACTTACGTTATCACGATCAGTGAGGGGTATCTAGCTACACATCACTGTCTCCCGATATAAAGGAAAGAGTCTTCCAAGACTACTCCCAAACCACAGCACAAGTGTGAATCCACTTCACTAGGCATACATGTTTCCTTTGCCACTGGATGTTCTTATTGGACAAGCATGTCAAGTCTGTAGCTCCAATATGATGAGCATGATTAGAACAGATGGACATTGTCACCTGGGTATGGCCATACACTTTCTCAATCATCTCATTCAGGGGGGCCCCTTCAAGAACATCACACTCCAATCAAGAAGACGACAATCCTATATCTATCACTAGTGTCCTAACCTGACTCATGATCATTATCCAAGATAGTCTATAACCATTATGTTTCAAATGATATTGAACTACCTCAAAACAATGACAATCATCATTTAGAAACACAAGTGATCTCAAGTCCGAGGACATGTGCCACTTGATGCAAACAAGGATTATTCACATTGTGACAAGCAATTGAATATCCTAGTAGGGTCTGTCCAGTACATCCAATGTACCCATGTGTCTACATCTTATTCCATGCTCGAAGCATCCTATAAGATTAGAACACATATTAGTCTAAATCATATCAAGGCTGTCTCATGTTCACCAAGATATCTCGACTAAGGACATTACAGCATGTCAGCCAAGCTGAACAGCATTGAGACATTATTCAGAAGCACACTTATTGCAGCAGACAATGTAACATACTGAATAACAACCATTGCCTTTATAAACATAAGAGTTTATATACATGATACTGAAAGAATCCCAAGGCCTCAAACATTAGCCTTAAGGGCATACCCCAACAAAAACTGGACTGGGAAAATCATTGTCACCTCACACCTTCTAAAGATAAGTGGGTGTGTTCCACGAGGGTGGGAAACAGTTCACAATACCACCGATCGATAGTTTGATGAGGGCTACGCGTTAGAAGGCTATTGACTTGATATTGTATTGAGAGTTTTTGCATGTTTGTTTTATTCTTTTCTAGCATGCAGTTTTCCTATGGTTTTGGCAGCAAAGGAAAAACATCACAGGCATGATAAGGACAAAATAATAAACCATCACAGGCATGCTAGTTTGGTCGATATGGTCATAGCCCTTTTCATACACATAACTTGTCACGAGCCATGTGACATGTAATCGTGCGTCCAAGGGTTGCGAGTCCTTGAAGCAAATCAGCCCATGCCAGAAGCCGAAAGCAAGTGTCCTTCCTTCAGCCGCAAGTCCATCACCACGCTTCCAAAGCTGGCGCCACTCTAAAATCGGTTGAAGAAGACACCTTGTTGTCTTTGATGAACCTTAACCTATCTTATGTAAACAATTCTACATCTATTCTAAGGAATGATAAAAATTTTACATCAAGAAGGGGGAGAACCACACGTAGGTGGTTGAAAGATTTTACAAGCATTCATCACAGGTGGAAACATGCTTCCACATCACAACACAGGAGGGCACTCGCTATGACCATATCAACCCATGGAAGAGACAAGTGGCGCATATTAAAATTTGAAAAACCGGAATAATCAAATTTTATCCCCTTATGCGCCAACTCCATCCAAAGCACTCTCTCAATCAAATTTATGCTAAAATTGGGATCAAGTTTCATGATGATTTCATGGACCCTATCGGCTGGCAATTTTGTCAGATCAAGAGACCCGGTCAGTCCGAAGACACAATGCCCGTCCTACTTGACAAAACTACGTGCGCCTTTGGTCTTAAATCCATCATAAACACAATCCAAATTTCGGCCATAAAAATGATAAAAGAAGTTTGGATGAAAGAGGCTTTCTATGTGAAACGCGCATGGATAGAAGAAAAATTTTCCAAAAACTTTTCACACAAGCAAACGTACACCTTGTGTTTCTCGCAAGTAGCTCTGATACCACTGTTAGGGAATACCGGGTGTAATTTTAAAATTTTACAGTCCCAGGATGCAGCGGAAGAATCATTACACCCGAAACATATTCCGGTCCCAAGGATCCATGCGAGAGAGAAGACACAAGGATGTGTTATAGATGTACCTCTTTTGCTTGTCTAGTTGCCGAAGCCATGTTTGAAGACGATCAAGTGCTCGCCCTCTACAAGTATCCACGCGTCGACTCCTTGATCGTTGCTCCCTTCCACACTTGGTGCTAGCCTTGGGAAGAGAATCAAGCCTTAGGGTTCCTTCACTCCTCTTGCGCCACCTTCATGGAAGTTGCGCCAAGTGCAAGGAAGTAGCCGCCAACTCCTTATCCTCTTCACTCCAAGAGAAGAGGGAGAAGAAGAGTTTCGGCCCTTAGGAAGAGTAAGAGGAAGTGGCACCACCAAGTCCTTCTCCAAGTCACGCCAAGAGGAGATGAAGGAGAAGACTTGCGGCCACTACTACGAAGAAGGGTTGCGCCACCTTGATGTTGTCACCCTTTACCCTTGCTCACGCCTCTCTATGTATGTTCACGCCTCCAAGGAATCGAACCGTTGAGAGGGGGCAGCTAGGGTCCCTTTTATAAGCCAAGAGGCGGTTTAGGGAGGGCCAAGATCATGCCAAGTGGGCGGCTAGGATGAGAGGGGTTTGTGGTAAGGAAAGTCTCCAAAACTTTGCCATAAACCTCATTCAACCTATCCTTATTTGCCCAATAGACATATCAGCCCAAGACATGCCTTAGAGGCATTCTATCCATCCAAGGAGAAGGGCTAGGCGCAACATGCAAGAGTCATTCGGCTAAGCAAGGGTTTGAGGGGAATTAGGGTTTGGAGGTAAGGAAAGTCTCCAAGACTTTACCATAAATCTCACCCTACTTGTCATATGCGCCCAAGCTCTTTCCAAAAGAGCTTTCAAGCCATATCAGCCCCAACCCTTGCCTTAGAGGCAAGGTTTCCATCCAAGGAACAAAGGGGGAGGCGCCTGTTGGTGTATATGCCCTAGGACCTAGTTTTGGTCCACTTATGTACTACTTGACTTTGATATTTATATATCATTCTGGCATTGTCATTATCTATGTTTGTTTACATCTGCGCATATGTACTAACATGATAATGTCCCTGGAGACAGATTGGATCTGTGCTCAAACTATAGTCCCCAGTCGATGTACATTAGTGGATATGGGACAGCTATGGTACTTGTGAGACTGGTATGTGGGCTGGTTTGGACGCAGACACATGGGTATATCATTGGAGGATATACTGGATAGACCCACTGTGAGGCTATGACTTGGTGTCATGAGTTATCCTCACAAGTGACAGGAGATGCATTGATCCCTTGACTTGAGGTCATTGATCATTCTATATGGTTAGGGACTTACTTTGATACAACCTAACACCTCGCCGTAGTTGGGAGGTCATAACGGTTGTCATTGAGCATGTCACGACCCATATGAGAAGGTCAATGGACAGACAAAGGATTTGCCCCTTCCTCAGGGAAGTATGATATCCATGGAGCTCCTCTATGGTTATATGACTGAGAGTGTATGGCCATACCCAGGTGAGAACCTGTTTTAGTCATAGCCATGTGATTGGGTGAAAACAAGTGGTGACACACTTGTCCAATCGGATATCAATTCGGCAAAGAGACTGTAATGCATCTGTACCTAGTTGCGATGATGGGGATGTCAATGTCGATATCCATTCCAATGACCTGGGTAGCAGCGATGCACTGCTAGGTGCCACTCACTGCTTGTGATGACCTTTGGTCAGCACTACCAGCGTCAGAGGAACCTACAGGGTCGCACACCTTGATACTTGAGTTCTCGTATTGATCGGGAAGCCTTATGATCGAGTTATTGGATAACTCAGATCTAATTGGGAGATTTCATCAGCACCAATGGGCCTGATGAGATGGAAGAATGTTATTGGAGCCAAACTTCATTTTTGGCAGGTTGACCCGTATTTGACCATGGTTGGTCACATTTGGATTAGGGTTGCATTGGATTGGATCCAAGTGCTTAATCAACCCATGTAATAGAGTTTGGGCTAGCTCATTATCCAATGAGGCCCAATAACAAGTTCTCATGAAGAGATAAGAGGCTAAAAGGGTATAATGGGGAGAAGCCCAACCTCATTGGCGCCTAAGGGGTATAATGGGGTTTGGGTGGCAGAATTGCTTCATTAAGGAAGCAATTGGCGCCTAGCCCTTCTCCCTTGATGGTATGAATGCCTCTAAGGCATGTCTTGGGCTGATATGGTACTTGGGCAATTATGGATAGGTTGAATGGAGTTTATGGTAAAGTCTTGGAGACTTTCCTTGTCTCAAACCTCCTCATCCTAGCCCTACACTTGTCATGATCTTGGCCCTTCCCTTAACCGCCTCTTGCCCTATATATGTGACCCTCTCGCCCCCTCTTATGATGATTGATCCTTGGAGGCGTGAACACAAGAAGAGGAGCGAGAGCTAGGAGCAAGGGCGCAATTTCCTCTTCTTTCTTCCATAGCCGCAAGCTTCTCCCTCCTTTCCTCTTGGCGCAAGGAGCTTTGGTGCTTGGCGTCTTGACTTGTTTCTGTTGGGGTATGCCCTTAAGGCTAATGTTTGAGGCCTAAGGATTGTATCAGTATCATGTAATAAACTATTGTGTTTATAAAGGCATGGTTGTTATTCAGTTTGTTACCTTGTCTGCTGTAATAAGTGTACTTCTGAATAATGTCTCAATGCTGTTCAGCTGGGCTGACATGCTATATGTCCTTAGTCGATGTATCTTGGTGAACATGAGACAGCCTTTATATGGTTAAGACTAATATGTGTTCTAATCTTATAGGATGCTTCGAGCATGGAATAAGATATAGACTCATGGGTACATTGGATGTACTGGACAGACCCTACTAGGATATTCAATTGCTTGTCACAATGTGAATATTCCTTGATTGTATCAAGTGGCACATTTCCTTTGACTTGAGATTACTTGTGTTTCTAAATGATGATTGTCATTGTTTTGAGGTAGTTCAATATCATTTGAAACATAATGATTATAGACTATCTTGGATGGTGAGCTTGAGTCAGGTTAGGGCACTAGTGATAGATAAAGGATTGCCGTCTCCTTGTTTAAGGAGTGTGATGTTCTGAAGGGCCCCCCTTGATGAGATGATTGAGAAAGTGTATGGCCATACCCAGATGACTGTGTTCATCTGATCTAATCATGCTCATCGTATTGGAGTTACAGGCTTGACATGCTTATCCAATAAGAACATCCAGTGGCAAAGGAAACATGCATGCCTTGTGAGTTGATTCACACTTGTGCTATGGTTTGGGTGTAGTCTTGGAAGACTCTTTCCTTTATATCGGGAGACAGTGATGTGTTGCTAGATACCCCTCACTGATCGTGATAACGTGAGTTATCGTTACCGACATTTAAAGGAAACCCTTAGGGTCGCACAATTTGATGATATGGCTTACTTAAGTCAGATCGTGTGGACTGAATTGTTTTGGTTCAGTTTAAAGGGATTTAATCTCTGATTGTAAGTGAGATCTGGTCTGATCATGTTTGATTGATTAGGGCTTAAGATCGGTAAGCTTCGATTGAGAGAATAGATGCTAGATCGGTGAGATCAGGAGCATCAAGAGATGAACGGTTAGATCTGGAGCCTTAGGGTTTAATTAAGATCTAGACTGGATCGCTTGGCTTGGTTGGTTCTTGAACCGAACCAAATTGAACCGGCTCATATATGAGCGCATGGTTCAAAGGGAGAAGAGGTGGCGACTTGTTCACTTGGCGTGAACGTTTGAGCGAGTGGTGGTTTCTATTTTTAGAAACCATGATCTCCACTTGGAGATCTCTCACGTTCGAATAGGATTGATTCTATTCTCGCCTCTCCACCCATTATTCCTCTCGGCACTTTTCGTGTGTGGCAACGCTTGGAGCTTTGAGGAGGATTCGGCCAAGAAAGGAAAATCATCTCCATCCCTTCCATACGTTCAAGACTTCTTGGAACCTTGCTAGCACAAGGAGCACCAAGAAAGTAGGCGCACTCTCATCTTGTGTGCGCATTCTCTGGAGGAGACCCCTGTCGATCTCTGCTTCCTAGACGCCATCCAAACACATGGCTTCGGTATGATCTTCATTCGATCTTCATGCTTCTTAAAAGTTGATCATATGACCGTATAGCATCCGATCCTCTTGAAACCCTACTTCCGCTGCTAAAACATAAGAATAAGGTTGCTTGCGCCACCTTAGGGTTTCGCCCCCCCCCCTTGAAGGGGAACCAACAATTGGTATCAGAGCCGGTTCTATGCATTGTTATTATGATTGCTTTAGCCTTGTGTGATCCATTACTTACGCATATCTCTAGATCTAGGGTTACATGCGAAATCTCTAGTATGTGTTGGTTGACGAAAATGCATATTTTCTTTTTGCGCATGTATGTTGGCGCATGATGTAGTTTTGCTCAAAATATATCACTTGCGCGACCTCACTAGATCTAAGAGGCGCCTGCTGTAAACCCTTAGACGGGTTATTAGGGTTGAAGTCATCCCCTAGGTTAGATCCAGACAGTCTAATCAGACCATCTGACAGCCTTGATGGGTTGACCAGATAGCACCTGTGCGCAAGCACTTGGTGGCTATAGGTCGACTGCAGACAGGCGTGTAGCGATGTCTGGTTGAGACGACTAGTGAACACACATGAGTTAGGCCCGGGGTCACACCCGCTTGCCAGAACTCATGAAGGTTGTTCAGCCCTGGCACATGCATGGTTGACCATTTGGTCGACTCAAGTCAGTTAGGACTTGGTGCATGTAAGGGCAGTGGATCTGACTAGGTCTGATGAGTGGATCCCTAGTAATGGACCGTTGTAAGGTAGTAGGGCACATAAGGAAAATTAAAATTGATGCCAATGGGGTTTTCGAAATTTTATTTTCCTATGTTGGATCACATGTTTGATTGTTGCATATGCCTGTTTATTTATTCTTATGTGGGCTGCCCATGTTAAATGTGTGCTGTGCTGGGGCCTGCGTGCCTGTATTAAAGTTGTACATTAATTATTGTGATCTGCGTATCACATTGTATTTAATTTATAAAGTGTAATTGACCTGCGTGTCAATCTTGTCTAGATAGATTAATTTGTAAGTTAATCAGACAAGAGCTCAGAGCACACTTGGCAGAGGCGCATGCAGCAGTGGCTTGACCAGGTGGGAGGTCCAGGGTTCGACTCTGGGACCAGGCGCATTTTCCCTGGTGGGCGCACCTCAGCTGCAAATGGCGCTTGGGCCCTGGTTAGGGCCAAATGAGCAGCTAAAAGACCCATGAAGAAAAGCAAGTGAAGACTTAAGTTTCTTAAGGTCTTACTTAGGCTATGGGCTTTTACCACATAAGATCCATGCTTTCTTTTATTGTTTAAATAAGTAGAACAGCATGATTTATTTATCTTCTGCTATCACCATAGGTATTGCATGATAGTGAAGAAGATAAAAGACCGTTAAAATCCAACGCTAAAATATCAAGCTCGTAAGCCTTCTGACGCGAAACCTCACTGTTCTGATTATCGTTGGAGCCGTGTTGTACCCACTCAGTGGGCACGTCCATCTATCTTCAGACGGTGCGGGATTACACCTGCGTGTTACAGAGAAGGGAATTATCGCTTCTCGTTGCTCAGCATAGCACGTGGTGGTCTAGGGAGTAGGTCGGGTCAGCTTGACCATGTAGCCTACATATGTGGCGCATATGGTAGCACATGGAGGCAGCCATCTGTGGGGTCAGAGATTGTGTTGTACCAACTCAGTTGGCACAGTCTGCTGGATTGCCCAGATGAAGGGGAATCGCACGGGTTGGCGATTGGCTAGGGCAGCCTACCAGAGATTAGTGCTTGTACTCTCTGTGCATCTTATCTCGCCTGAGCGGGACGCGGAGACCAAGTATGAAATCTGGATCCCATCTCACTAAAAGAGTTCTACTCTTTCGGGCTATTTTGCTGGATTTTTCAGCCAGATAAAATAGTGAGAAAAAGAATCTTTCTTAAGTCCTAATTGATTCTTAACATTGATACTGACCTTGTTGTTCTTGCATTGTTGTAGATACCTGCAGCAACGAACACCATGAGCTTCAATGTGCGATCCCTACTGGAAAGGGAGAAGTTTGCTGGGCCGAACTTCTCAGACTGGTACGGACACCTTAAGATCGTTCTTAAGGCAGAGAGGAAACTGTATGTCCTCGAGACGGCGATACCGCCTCAGCCCGCCCCGAACGCCGCAAGGGCGGTTCGGGAAGCCTATGAAAAGCACGTCAATGATAGCATTGATGTCGCTTGCCTGATGCTAGCGTCTATGACGCCACCGCTGCAGCGTCAGCATGAGGATATGTCTGCTATAGACATGATAGCGAACCTCAAGATGCTGTATGCTGCACAGGCGAGGACATAACGCTATAATCTGACAAAGCTTTTCTTTCAGAGCAAACTGGCTGAAGGGAGCCCAGTGGGAGCTCATGTGCTCAAGATGATTGGGCACAAGGAAGCTCTAGAGAAACTGGGGCATACCATCAATCAGGAGCTTGCTGTAGACATTATTCTGCAGTCTCTCCCGCCCTCATTCGACGCGTTCATCATTAATTTCAATATGAACAAAATCGATTGTACTCCGGCAGAGCTGCTGAATATGCTCTTGACTACTGAGGAAACTCTGAAGGGAAAGCCTTCCACCTCTGTCTTAATGGTTCCTTCAAGGAACAAGAAGAAGGGGAAGAAGGGCAAGACCCCTGTCAAGAATTACAGCAAGGCTCTGAAGCAAAAGGTGAAGCGGTCCAAGGAATACAAATGTTTCCACTGTGGCCAGCTGGGTCACTGGAAAAAGGACTGTAAAGCGCTCTAAGGAGATAAGAGGGGAAGCTTCGCTTCTGGCTCAGGTATTTTTGTGACTGAGGTCATGTTTTCTTCTTCTATATCATGGGTGTTGGACACTGCATGTGGAGTTCACATTTGTTCAAATGTACAGGAACTCAAGAGAAGAAGGCAGGTGGGACAGCATGAGGTGGACCTACGTGTTGGAAACGGGGCACGGGTTGCTGCTGTTGCTGTAGGAGACTATTTCATTTCTTTACCATCTGGACTTGTATTGGAACTAGACAATTGTTACTTTGTTCCCAGTATTACTAAAAATATTATCTCTATTCCTGCTCTTGTCAGGAAGGGATTTTCCTTTGAATGCAATATTTCAAAGTGTGTTTTATCTTTAGATAATATTGTTTATGCAACTGGTTCAATTAACAATGGGTTATTCATGTTGGACATGGAATGTTCTATACAAAATATTGATATTAAGAAAGCCAAGTATGCTGATGACAGCACCTTGCTATGGCATAGTCGTTTAGGCCATATTAACAAGAAACGCATTAAGCGGTTGCATGATCATGGACTGCTGGGATCATTCTCCTATGAGGAGATTGATACATGCTGAAAGTCCCCTAAAGAGGGAAGGAAACCCTAATAGGCGCAAGTAAGGGATTTAAAACAGCGGAAGAGGGTTTCTAAGATCGCATAGCATGTATTATGATCAACTTTAGGATATGAAAAAGAATTCATACCATGGCCATTTCAAGATGGCGCCTTGGAAGCAAAGATCAAATGAGATCTTCTCCTTGTCGTCACACACAGGATGATGACGCTATCTCCCTTGGTGCTCCTTGTGCTAGCAAGGTTCCAAGAGGTCCTTGTCGAGTGAAAGGGAATGATGAGATCTCGATCTCTCTTGGCCGAATCCTCCTCTATCCTTCAAGCGTCGCCGCACTCACACAAGGTGTCGAGAGGAATATGGGCGAGAGGGGAAAAAATCGTAGAGGCGAAAATAGAGCATACTCTATTTGGACGAGAGCGCTCTCCAAGTGGAGATCATGGTTACTAAAAATAGTAACCACTCATCGCCCCAACGTTCACACCAAGTGAACATGTCGTCAACTCCTCTCCCCTTGAACCATGCGCTCATTTAGTGAGCCGGTTCATTTTGGTTCAATTTAAGAACCAATCAAGCCAAGCAACTAGCCCAAATCATAATTAAACCATAAGGCTTTTGATCTGACCGTTGATCTCTTAATGCTCCTGATCTGACCGATCTAGCATCCATTCTCTCGATCGAAGCTTACCGATCTCAAGCCCTAATCAATCAAACATGATCAGACCAGATCTCACTTACAATCAGAGATTAAATCCCTTTAAACTGAACCTAAACAATTCAGTCCACACGATCTGACTTAAGTAAGCCATATCATCAAATTGTGCGACCCTAAGGGTTTCCTTTAAATGTCGGTAACGATAACTCACGTCATCACGATTAGTGAGGGGTATCTAGCAACACATCACTGTCTCCCGATATAAAGAAAAGAGTCTTCCAAGACTACACCCAAAAACAGCACAAGTGTGAATCAACTTCACTAGGCATACATATGTCCTTTGCCACTGGATGTTCTTATTGGACAAGCGTGTCAAGCTTGTAACTCCAATATGACGAGCATGATTAGAACAGATGAACACTGTCACCTGGGTATGGCCATACTCTTTTCTCAATCATCTCATCCAGGGGGCCCCTTTAGAACATCACACTCCTTAAACAAGGAGACGGCAATCCTATGTCTATCACTAGTGCCCTAACCTGACTCAAGCTCACCATCCAAGATAGTCTATAATCATTATGTTTCAAATGATATTGAACTACCTCAAAACAATGACAATCATCATTTAGAAAACACAAGTGATCTCAAGTCAAAGGAAATGTGCCACTTGTTGCACTCAAGGATTATTCACATTGTGACAAACAATTGAATAACCTAGTAGGGTCTGTCCAGTACATCCAATGTACCCATGAGTCTACATCTTATTCCATGCTCGAAGCATCCTATAAGATTAGAACACATATTAGTCTCAATCATATCAAGGCTGTCTCATGTTCACCAAGATATCTCGACTAAGGACATATAGCATGTCAGCCCAGCTGAACAGCTTTGAGACATTATTCAGAAGAACATATATTGCAGCAGACAATGTAGACAACTGAATAATAACCATGCCTTTATAAACATAACAGTTTATTACATGATACAGATACTTTCCCATAGGCCTCAAACATTAGCCTTAAGGGCATACCCCAACAATCTCCCACTTGCACTTAATCTAATGGTTGAGAAATCTCAAACCCATATTATTACAGTGCTTCTCATGCTTCTGCTGCGCCAGAGGCTTGGTAAGCGGGTCTGCCAGATTGTCATCTGTATGAACCTTGCAGACTTTGATCTCGCCACGATCTATGATCTCCCTGATCAAATGAAACCGTCTCTGTATGTGCTTGGACTTCTGGTGCGACCGCGGTTCCTTTGCTTGTGCGATTGCTCCAGTGTTATCACAGAAGATAACCAAAGGATCTGCACTCGAAGGAACGACACCAAGTTCTCTCACGAACTTACGAATCCACACTGCCTCCTTGGATGCTTCCGAGGCTGCAACATACTCGGCTTCTGTTGTGGAATCAGCAACAGTTGACTGTTTGAAACTCTTCCACACCACTGCTCCTCCATTCAAGCTAAAAACATAGCCTGATTGCGATCGGAAATCATCCTGGTCCGACTGGAACGAAGCGTCAGTATATCCTTCAATACTGAGTTCTTCCTGACCACCATATATCAAGAACATATCTTTGGTCCTCCGCAGATATTTTAAAATGTTCTTGACTGCAATCCAGTGCGCCATACCTGGATTACTTTGGAAACGATTGGTTACGCTTAACCCGTAAGCGACGTCTGGGCGAGTACACAACATCGCATACATAATGGATCCAATAGCCGAAGCATAAGGCGTATTGTCCATTTCATCTTTCTCAGTCTGTGTTTGTGGACACTGACTCTTTGAAAGATTCAGACCATGTCTGACTGGAAGATATCCTCGTTTAGAATTCTCTAAATGAAATCTCTCCAGGACCTTATCGATGTAAGTACTCTGGCACAGCCCGAGAAGCCTCTTAGATCTATCCCTGTAGATCTTCACACCTAACACATAGGCTGCTTCTCCTAAATCTTTCATCTGGAAACATTTCCTCAGCCATGCCTTCACAGCATGCATTTCAGGAATGTCATTTCCAATGATCAAGATGTCATCGACGTAGAGGACTAGAAAAGTAATCACGCTCCCACTAAACCTCTTATATACACACGGGTCATCCTCGTTCTTGATGAAACCAAACTCAGTAACTGATTCATCAAAACGAATATTCCAGCTTCTTGATGCTTGCTTAAGTCCATAAATGGACTTCTTTAACTTGCATATCTTATGACGATCTGCTGGATTAGTGAAACCTTCTGGTTGTGTCATGTACACATCCTCATCCAGATTTCCATTCAGGAAAGCTATTTTCACATCCATCTGCCAGATCTCATAATCATAGTATGCAGCTATCGCGAAAAGAATCCGAATAGACTTAAACATGGCTACAGGTGAGAAAGTTTCATCATAATCTATCCCGTAGATTTGTTTGAAACCTTTCGCAACTAGCCTGCCTTTATAGGTAACTACGTTACCATCCATGTCAATCTTCTTCTTGAAGATCCATTTACAGCCTATAGGGATAACTCCCGGAGGCGGATTAACCAAATCCCAAACTTGGTTATCTGACATGGAGTCCATTTCGGCGCGCATAGCTTCAAGCCATCTCGCTGACTCCGGTCCACTGACCGCATCCGCATAAGTGAGGGGTTCATCATTATCAATGATGTAGACTCCGTCATAACGCTCAGGTTGTCGACGGATCCTTCCCGATCTTCGCGGTTCCCGTGATATCTGAGCCTCAGGTTGTTCAATAACCTGTTCTACCGGCTCAGGCTCATCCAACTGTGCTTGACTACTTTGTCCTTCCTCTGGATTCTCATCCAGCTTTATTTCTCTCCCACTGGCCTCTTGCAGAAGTAACTCCTTCTCAAGAAATATGGCCGTCCGAGCAACAAAAACCTTGTTCTCTTTGGGATCGTAGAAATAATAACCCTTAGTTTCCTTAGGGTAACCGACAAAGATACATTTGTCAGATCTGCTCTCTAGTTTCCCAGAGGCGAGCTTTTTGACATAAGCCTCGCAGCCCCAGATCCTGATAAATGTCAAGCTTGGCTGTTTCCCATACCATAACTCATATGGCGTCTTTGAAACTGCCTTGGATGGCACTCGGTTTAGTACCTTTGCAGCTGTTTCCAGCGCAAAACCCCAAAAGGAGTATGGAAGAGTAGCCTGACTCATCATAGAACGAACCATATCAAGTAACGTTCTATTTCTCCTCTCGGACACACCATTCCATTGCGGTGTTCCTGGCGGAGTGAGCTGTGAGATGATCCCACACTCCTTCAGATAGTCAGTAAACGCATGACTTAGGTATTCACCACCTCGATCTGAGCGAAGTGCCTTGATATTTCGGCCTAGCTGATTCTGTACTTCATTTTTGAACTCTTTGAACTTGTCAAAAGATTCACTTTTATGTCTCATTAAAAAGACATACCCATACCTACTGAAATCATCAGTAAAGGTAATGAAGTACTGATAGCCACCTCTGGCATGTTTACTAAATGGCCCACACACATCACTGTGTATAAGGTCAAGTAAACCTGAAGCCCTTTGACCTTTGTGAAGAAAAGGTGACTTCGTCATTTTACCCATTAAACAAGCCTTGCATGTATCAATCTCCTTGTAGGAGAATGATCCCAGCAGTCCATGATCATGCAACCGCTTAATGTGTTTCTCGTTAATATGGCCTAAACGACTATGCCATAGCAAGGTGCTGTCATCAGCATACTTGGCTTTCTTAATATCAATTTGCTATATAGAACATTCCATGTCCAACATGTATAACCCATTGTTAATTGAACCAGTTGCATAAACAATATTATCAAAAGACAAAATACACTTTGAAATATTGCATTCAAAGGAAAATCCCTTCCTGACAAGAGCAGGAATGGAGATAATATTTTTAGTAATACTGGGAACAAAATAACAATTGTTTAGTTCCATTACAAGTCCAGATGGTAAAGAAATGAAATAGTCTCCTACAGCAACAGCAGCAACCCGTGCCCCGTTTCCAACGCGTAGGTCCACCTCATGCTGTCCCACCTGCCTTCTTCTCTTGAGTTCCTGTACATTTGAACAAATGTGAACTCCACATGCAGTGTCCAACACCCATGATATAGAAGAAGAGAACATGACCTCAGTCACGAATATACCTGAGCCAGAAGCGAAGCTTCCCCTCTTATCTCCTTGGAGCGCTTTACAGTCCTTTTTCCAGTGACCGAGCTGGCCACAGTGGAAACACCTGTATTCCTTGGACCGCTTAACCTTCTGCTTCAGAGCCTTGCTGTAGCTCTTGACAGGGGCCTTGCCCTTCTTCCCCTTCTTCTTGTTCCTAGAAGGAACCATCAAGACAGAGGTTGAAGGCTTACCCTTCAGAGTCTCCTCAGTGGTGAGGAGCATATTCAGCAGCTCTGCCGGAGTACAATCGATTTTGTTCATATTAAAATTAATAATGAACGCGTCGAATGAAGGCGGGAGAGACTGCAGAATAATATCCACAGCAAGCTCCTGGTTGATGGTGTGCCCCAGTTTCTCCAGAGCTTCCTTGTGCCCAATCATCTTGAGCACGTGAGCTCCCACTGGGCTCCCTTCAGCCAGTTTGCTCTGAAAGAAGAGCTTCGTCAAATTGTAGCGCTCTGTCCTCGCCTGTGCAGCATACAGCATCTTGAGGTTCGCTATAATCTCTATAGCCGACATATCCTCATGCTGACGCTGCAGCGGTGGCGTCATAGACGCTAGCATCAGGCAAGCGACATCAATGCTATCATTGACGTGCTTTTCATAGGCTTCCCGAACCGCCCTTGCGGCGTTCGGAGCGGGCTGCGGCGGTATCGCCGTCTCGAGGACATACAGTTTCCTCTCTGCCTTAAGAACGATCTTAAGGTGTCCAAACCAGTCAGAGAAGTTCGGCCCAGCAAACTTCTCCCTTTCTAGTAGGGATCGCACATTGAAGTTCATGGTGTTCGTTGCTGCAGGTATCTACAACAATGCAAGAACAGCAAGGTCAGTATCAATGTATAAGAATCAATCAGGACTTAAGAAAGATTCTTTTTCTCACTATTTTATCTGGCTGAAAAATCCAGCAAAACAGCCCGAAAGAGTAGTACTCTTTTAGTGAGATGGGATCCGGATTTCATACTTGGTCTCCGCGTCCCGCTCAGGCGAGATAAGATGCACAGAGAGTACAAGCACTAATCTCCGGTAGGCATTCCCTGCCGATCGCCAACCCATGCGATTCCCCTTCATCTGGGCAATCCAGCAGACTGTGCCAACTGAGTTGGTACAACACAGTCTCTGACCCCACAGATGGCTGCCTCCATGTGCTACCATATGCGCCACATATGTAGCCTACACGGTCAAGCTGACCCGACCTACTCCCTGGACCACCATGTGCTATGCTGAGCAACGAGAAGGGATAAATCCCCACTCTGTAACACACAGGTGTAGTCCCACACCGTCTGAAGATAGATGGACGTGCCCACTGAGTGGGTACAACACGGCTCCAACGATAATCAGAACAGTGAGGTTTCGCGTCAGAAGGCTTACGAGCTTGATATTAAGCGTTGGATTTTCACGGTCTTTTATCTTCTTCACTATCATGCAATTCTTATGGTGATAGCAGAAGATAAACTTAATCATGCAATTCTAATATTTAAATAATAAATAAAAGAAAGCATGAATCTTATGTGGTAAAAGCCCATAGCCCTAGTGAGACCTTAACCTAACTTAAGTCTTCACTTGCTCTTCATGGGTCTTTTGCTGCTCATCTGGCCCAAACCAGGGCCCAAGCGCCAATTACAGCACAGGTGCGCCCACCAGGGAAAATGCGCCTGGTCCCAGAGTCGAACCCTGGACCTCCCACCTGGTCAAGCCACTACTGCATGCGCCTCTGCCAAGTGTGCTCTGTGCTCTTGTCTAATTAAATTACAAATTTAACTATCTAGACAAGATTGACACGCAGGTCAATTACAATTTTATAAATTAAAGCGATGTGATGCGCAGATCACAATAATTAATTTACAATTTTTAAATCCCAGGCACGCAGGCCCCAGCACAGCACACAATTAATATGAGCAGCCCACATAAGACTAAATAGACAAACATATGCATCCAATCAGCAATCATGTGATCCATAAAAATTAAAATTTTTGAAAGACCCCATGGGATCAATTTTAATTTCCTTATTCGCCCTTACTACCTTACAACGGTCCATTACTAGGGATCCACTCATCCAACCTAGTCAGATCCACTGCCCTTGCATGCACCAAGTCCTAACTGACTTGAGTCGACCATAAGGTCAACCATGCATGCGCCAGGGCTGAACAACCACAATGAGGTCTGGCAAGCGGGTGTGACCCCGGGCCTAACTCATGTGTGTTCATAAGTTGTCTCAATCAGACATCGCTACACACCTGTCTGCAGTCGACCTATAGCCACCATAGGCTTGCGCCAAGGTGCTAACTGGTCGACCCATTCAGGCTGTCAGATGGTCTGATCAGACTGTTGGATCTAACCTAGGGGATGACTTCAACCCTAGTAACCCGTCTAAGGGTTTACAGTAAGGCCTTAGATCTATAGTGAGTCGCGCATGTGTTTAAGTTTTTAAGAAAACCAACAACATTGTAAATGCGCCAAGACATCAAACATGCGCAAGATATAGAAACATACATATGGATGTATTTTCGCAAGATGATACTAAATATCATGAAACTTTCGCATGTGAATTAGATCTAGGCATATGCGCAAATATGGATCAAACATTAAGCAATCATAAAAACATGCATGATAAACTCGCTCTGATACCAATTGAAAGTCCCCTAAAGAGGGAAGGAAACCCTAATAGGCGCAAGTAAGGGATTTAAAACAGCGGAAGAGGGTTTCTAAGATCGCATAGCATGTATTATGATCAACTTTAGGATATGAAAAAGAATTCATACCATGGCCATTTCAAGATGGCGCCTTGGAAGCAAAGATCAAATGAGATCTTCTCCTTGTCGTCACACACAGGATGATGACGCTATCTCCCTTGGTGCTCCTTGTGCTAGCAAGGTTCCAAGAGGTCCTTGTCGAGTGAAAGGGAATGATGAGATCTCGATCTCTCTTGGCCGAATCCTCCTCTATCCTTCAAGCATCGCCGCACTCACACAAGGTGTCGAGAGGAATATGGGCGAGAGGGGAAAAAATCGTAGAGGCGAAAATAGAGCATACTCTATTTGGACGAGAGCGCTCTCCAAGTGGAGATCATGGTTACTAAAAATAGTAACCACTCATCGCCCCAACGTTCACACCAAGTGAACATGTCGTCAACTCCTCTCCCCTTGAACCATGCGCTCATTTAGTGAGCCGGTTCATTTTGGTTCAATTTAAGAACCAATCAAGCCAAGCAACTAGCCCAAATCATAATTAAACCATAAGGCTTTTGATCTGACCGTTGATCTCTTAATGCTCCTGATCTGACCGATCTAGCATCCATTCTCTCGATCGAAGCTTACCGATCTCAAGCCCTAATCAATCAAACATGATCAGACCAGATCTCACTTACAATCAGAGATTAAATCCCTTTAAACTGAACCTAAACAATTCAGTCCACACGATCTGACTTAAGTAAGCCATATCATCAAATTGTGCGACCCTAAGGGTTTCCTTTAAATGTCGGTAACGATAACTCACGTCATCACGATCAGTGAGGGGTATCTAGCAACACATCACTGTCTCCCGATATAAAGAAAAGAGTCTTCCAAGACTACACCCAAAAACAGCACAAGTGTGAATCAACTTCACTAGGCATACATATGTCCTTTGCCACTGGATGTTCTTATTGGACAAGCGTGTCAAGCTTGTAACTCCAATATGACGAGCATGATTAGAACAGATGAACACTGTCACCTGGGTATGGCCATACTCTTTTCTCAATCATCTCATCCAGGGGGCCCCTTTAGAACATCACACTCCTTAAACAAGGAGACGGCAATCCTATGTCTATCACTAGTGCCCTAACCTGACTCAAGCTCACCATCCAAGATAGTCTATAATCATTATATTTCAAATGATATTGAACTACCTCAAAACAATGACAATCATCATTTAGAAAACACAAGTGATCTCAAGTCAAAGGAAATGTGCCACTTGTTGCACTCAAGGATTATTCACATTGTGACAAACAATTGAATAACCTAGTAGGGTCTGTCCAGTACATCCAATGTACCCATGAGTCTACATCTTATTCCATGCTCGAAGCATCCTATAAGATTAGAACACATATTAGTCTCAATCATATCAAGGCTGTCTCATGTTCACCAAGATATCTCGACTAAGGACATATAGCATGTCAGCCCAGCTGAACAGCTTTGAGACATTATTCAGAAGAACATATATTGCAGCAGACAATGTAGACAACTGAATAATAACCATGCCTTTATAAACATAACAGTTTATTACATGATACAGATACTTTCCCATAGGCCTCAAACATTAGCCTTAAGGGCATACCCCAACACATGCAAGGCTTGTTTAATGGGTAAAATGACGAAGTCACCTTTTCCTCACAAAGGTCAAAGGGCTTCAGGTTTACTTGACCTTATACACAGTGATGTGTGTGGGCCATTTAGTAAACATGCCAGAGGTGGCTATCAGTACTTCATTACCTTTACTGATGATTTCAGTAGATACGGGTATGTCTATTTAATGAGACATAAAAGTGAATCTTTTGACAAGTTCAAAGAGTTCAAAAATGAAGTACAGAATCAGCTAGGCCGAAATATCAAGGCACTTCGTTCTGATCGAGGTGGAGAATACCTAAGTCATGCATTTACTGACTATCTGAAGGAGTGTGGGATTATCTCACAGCTCACTCCGCCAGGAACACCCCAATGGAATGGTGTGTCCGAGAGGAGAAATAGAACGTTACTTGATATGGTTCGTTCTATGATGAGTCAGGCTACTCTTCCATACTCCTTTTGGGGATTTGCACTGGAAACAGATGCAAAGGTACTAAACCGAGTGCCATCCAAGGCCGTTTCAAAGACGCCATATGAGTTATGGTATGGGAAACAGCCAAGCTTGACATTTATCAGGATCTGGGGCTGCGAGGCTTATGTCAAAAAGCTCGCCTCTGGGAAACTAGAGAGCAGATCTGACAAATGTATCTTTGTCGGTTACCCTAAGGAAACTAAGGGTTATTATTTCTTCGATCCCAAAGAGAACAAAGTGTTTGTTGCTTGGACGGCCATATTTCTTGAGAAGGAGTTTCTTCTGCAAGAGGCCAGTGGGAGAGAAATAAAGTTGGATGAGAATCCAGAAGAAGGACAAAGTGCTCAAGCACAGTTGGATGAGCCTGAGCCGGTAGATCAGGTTATTGAACAACCTGAGGCTCAGATATCACGGGAACCGCGAAGATCGGGAAGGATCCGTCGACAGCCTGAGCGCTATGACGGAGTCTACATCATTGATCATGATGAACCCCTCACTTATGCGGATGCGGTCAGTGGACCGGAGTCAGCGAGATGGCTTGAAGCTATGCGAGCCGAGATGGACTCCATGTCAGATTACCAAGTCTGGGATTTGGTTGATCCGCCTCCGGGAGTTATCCCTATAGGCTGTAAATGGATCTTCAAGAAGAAGATTGACATGGATGGTAACGTGGTTACCTATAAAGGCAGGCTAGTTGCGAAAGGTTTCAAACAAATCTACGGGATAGATTATGATGAAACTTTCTCACCAGTAGCTATGTTTAAGTCTATTCGGATTCTTTTCGCGATAGCTGCATATTACGATTATGAGATCTGGCAGATGGATGTGAAGACAGCTTTCCTTAATGGAAGTCTGGATGAGGATGTGTATATGACACAACCTGAAGGTTTCACTAATCCATCAGATCGTCATAAAATATGCAAGTTAAAGAAGTCTATTTATGGACTTAAACAAGCATCAAGAAGCTGGAATATTCGTTTTGATGAATCAATCTCTGAGTTTGGTTTCATCAAGAACGAGGATGACCCGTGTGTATATAAGAGGTTTAGTGGGAGCGTAATTACTTTCCTAGTCCTCTACGTCGATGATATCTTGATCATTGGAAATGACATTCCTGAAATGCATGCGGTTAAGGCATGGTTAAGGAAATGTTTCCAGATGAAAGATCTAGGAGAAGCAGCCTATGTGTTAGGTGTGAAGATCTACAGGGATAGATCTAAGAGGCTTCTCGGGTTGTGCCAGAGTACTTACATCGATAAAGTCCTGGAGAGATTTCATTTAGAAAATTCTAAAAGAGGATATCTTCCAGTCAGACATGGTCTGAATCTTTCGAAGAGTCAGTGTCCACAAACACAGACTGAGAAAGATGAAATGGACAATACGCCTTATGCTTCGGCTATTGGATCCATTATGTATGCGATGTTATGTACTCGCCCAGACGTAGCTTACGGGTTAAGCGTGACCAGTCGGTTCCAAAGTAATCCAGGTCAGGCACACTGGATTGCGGTCAAGAACATCTTAAAATATCTGCGGAGAACCAAAGATATGTTCTTGATATATGGTGGTCAAGAAGAACTCAGTATTGATGGATATACTGACGCTTCGTTCCAGTCTGACCAGGATGATTTTCGATCGCAATCAGGCTATGTTTTTAGCTTGAATGGAGGAGCAGTGGTGTGGAAGAGTTTCAAACAGTCAACTGTTGCTGATTCCACAACAGAAGCCGAGTATGTTGCAGCCTCGGAAGCATCCAAGGAGGCAGTGTGGATTCGTAAGTTCGTGAGAGAACTTGGTGTTGTTCCTTCGAGTGCAGATCCTTTGGTTATCTTCTGTGATAACACTGGAGCAATCGCACAGGCAAAGGAACCACGGTCGCACCAGAAGTCCAAGCACATACAGAGACGGTTTCACTTGATCAGGGAGATCATAGATCGTGGCGAGATCAAAATCTGCAAGGTTCATACAGATGACAATCTGGCAGACCCGCTTACCAAGCCTCTGGCGCAGCAGAAGCATGAGAAGCACTGTAATAATATGGGTTTGAGATTTCTCAACCATTAGATTAAGTGCAAGTGGGAGATTGTTGGGGTATGCCCTTAAGGCTAATGTTTGAGGCCTAAGGATTGTATCAGTATCATGTAATAAACTATTGTGTTTATAAAGGCATGGTTGTTATTCAGTTTGTTACCTTGTCTGCTGTAATAAGTGTACTTCTGAATAATGTCTCAATGCTGTTCAGCTGGGCTGACATGCTATATGTCCTTAGTCGATGTATCTTGGTGAACATGAGACAGCCTTGATATGGTTAAGACTAATATGTGTTCTAATCTTATAGGATGCTTCGAGCATGGAATAAGATATAGACTCATGGGTACATTGGATGTACTGGACAGACCCTACTAGGATATTCAATTGCTTGTCACAATGTGAATATTCCTTGATTGTATCAAGTGGCACATTTCCTTTGACTTGAGATTACTTGTGTTTCTAAATGATGATTGTCATTGTTTTGAGGTAGTTCAATATCATTTGAAACATAATGATTATAGACTATCTTGGATGGTGAGCTTGAGTCAGGTTAGGGCACTAGTGATAGATAAAGGATTGCCGTCTCCTTGTTTAAGGAGTGTGATGTTCTGAAGGGCCCCCCTTGATGAGATGATTGAGAAAGTGTATGGCCATACCCAGATGACTGTGTTCATCTGATCTAATCATGCTCATCGTATTGGAGTTACAGGCTTGACATGCTTATCCAATAAGAACATCCAGTGGCAAAGGAAACATGCATGCCTTGTGAGTTGATTCACACTTGTGCTATGGTTTGGGTGTAGTCTTGGAAGACTCTTTCCTTTATATCGGGAGACAGTGATGTGTTGCTAGATACCCCTCACTGATCGTGATAACGTGAGTTATCGTTACCGACATTTAAAGGAAACCCTTAGGGTCGCACAATTTGATGATATGGCTTACTTAAGTCAGATCGTGTGGACTGAATTGTTTTGGTTCAGTTTAAAGGGATTTAATCTCTGATTGTAAGTGAGATCTGGTCTGATCATGTTTGATTGATTAGGGCTTAAGATCGGTAAGCTTCGATTGAGAGAATAGATGCTAGATCGGTGAGATCAGGAGCATCAAGAGATGAACGGTTAGATCTGGAGCCTTAGGGTTTAATTAAGATCTAGACTGGATCGCTTGGCTTGGTTGGTTCTTGAACCGAACCAAATTGAACCGGCTCATATATGAGCGCATGGTTCAAAGGGAGAAGAGGTGGCGACTTGTTTACTTGGCGTGAACGTTTGAGCGAGTGGTGGTTTCTATTTTTAGAAACCATGATCTCCACTTGGAGATCTCTCACGTTCGAATAGGATTGATTCTATTCTCGCCTCTCCACCCATTATTCCTCTCGGCACTTTTCGTGTGTGGCAACGCTTGGAGCTTTGAGGAGGATTCGGCCAAGAAAGGAAAATCATCTCCATCCCTTCCATACGTTCAAGACTTCTTGGAACCTTGCTAGCACAAGGAGCACCAAGAAAGTAGGCGCACTCTCATCTTGTGTGCGCATTCTCTGGAGGAGACCCCTGTCGATCTCTGCTTCCTAGACGCCATCCAAACACATGGCTTCGGTATGATCTTCATTCGATCTTCATGCTTCTTAAAAGTTGATCATATGACCGTATAGCATCCGATCCTCTTGAAACCCTACTTCCGCTGCTAAAACATAAGAATAAGGTTGCTTGCGCCACCTTAGGGTTTCGCCCCCCCCTTGAAGGGGAACCAACAGTTTCCTTCTTCTCTTGGCGCATCCTTTCCTCTTGGTGGCGCAAGTAAAGTGGAGCATCTCCCTAAGGCTTGGATCTTCTTCCCGAGGCTAGCACCGGGCGTGGAAGAAGAGGACTCAAGAGATCCGTGTGTGTGAGACTGTAGAGGGCGCACACTTGGGTGCCTGCATCGGCATCACTCCAAATCGCTCTTAAGTTATTTCCTAACTCATCGTGTCGACTCTCTTGGTTGCGATCTTCACTGGGTTTTTGGGACCGGCCTGTTTCGGGGACATTCTTCCGCTGTGCAATGTATGTATGTATGTCTATGACTCTAAAAATTATAAAATGTCCCCGGGGTTTCTCAACAGCGCCTAATGCTTCCTTGTGTAGCAACATGCACCCACTTCACCCCATTATGCCCTTGGCGCCAATGGGGTGAAACTCTTTCCCATTATACCCTTATTTGCTTATACCTCTTCTTGACAACTAGTTATTGGGCCTCATTGGATTAATGAGCTAGCCCAGACTTCATGGTATGGGTTGATTAAGCCATTCGATTCAATCCAATGCAACCCTAATCCAAATGTGACCTATCTAGGTCAATTTCGGGTCAACCTGCCAAAAATGAAGTTTGGCTCCAATAACTTTCTTCCAACTCATCAGGCCCATTGGCGCTGATGAAATCTTCCAAATTGATCCAAGTTATCCAATAACTTGATCATAAGGCTTATGATTAAAGCAACGTCAAGAGTCTGTTGTGTGTGACCCCGTAGGATCCTTATGACGATGGCAATGATGTAAACATCATAAGTAGTGAGGGGTATCTAGCAAGACATCACTACTACCCATGTCATAGGACTTAAGTCATATGGCAACAACTCCTAACAAGCAATGAGGATTTCCATTGCATTATAGATCCCTTTGCCTAAACTGATATCCTGCCATTGGATTAGTCTCAAGTTTATCAATCCAATGCATTGGTCATGACTCAACAAGTGTGGCCACACATTCCTGTCATGCACCAATAAGGTGGGGCGCCCCCGAGTGGATATCATGCTTCCAATAAAGAAGGGGCAAATCCTACTGTTGGTCATCCATATCTCTACGTGACTTATGACATGCCCAATGACAGTCGTTTTGGTCTCCCAATTACGGAGAGACATAAGACTGTATCAAAGCATATCCATCATCAAATCTAGACATGAATACCTCAAGTCTAAGGATCAATGCAAACCTCTTGCATGTAAGATTGACTTGTTGACTAGACAAGTCAATCCTCACAGTGGATCACTCCAGTGCATCCAATGCACCTGTATGTCTGCGTTATTGTGCCCCGCACCTAACCAGCCCATACACCAGTCTCACATGTACCAAAGCTGTCCCATATCTGCTATGGTACCTTGTCTGGGGATAGCTTATGAGAATGGATCCAATCCAAACTCCTAGGACATTATATATGCAACTCAATACATCAACGCAGGTAGAGAAGTCTGCATAATAACGACCATGCCTCTATAAAGAATAATAATTCTATCAAAGTACATTCAAACAATGCCTGACCATGTCCATACATTGGTCTGCAGGGCATATACACCAACACCATATGCCTGCGTTAGCACCCCGTGCGTAACCAGCCCATATACTCGTCTCTCATATACCAGACCTGTCCCTTATCCACTCAGGTACTCGATTGGGGACACACCATTTGAGCACAGATACAATCTGTCTCCAGGGACATTATTATCCATGTACATAATCGCAGATGTAAACATAGCATAATAACGACAATGCCAGAATGATATATATATTAAATATCAATGTCAAGTAGTACAAGATGGACTAACAACGGGTCCAAGGGCATATACACCAACACCACTGCGTAACACCGAGCGCACCCCTGGGCGTGAGAAGAAGAACTGGAGGATCCAGCACGTGGCCAACCCAGAGCCCGACCTAGTCGACACAGCTCCTACTCCCCTTGGTGCATTTCATTTCGATAGCACCTCTTCCACAGGGTCCATGATGGCCCTTCTATAAGAGATGCGCGAAGAGCAGCTTCGCTAGGGCAGAGAATTATTTCCCCAGGGAGAGGTCTAAGATCAGATGGACCTTAGCTTACAGTACCTTCACCAGTTGCTGTCCTCCTAGGGGGACAGATAGCGAGCCATGGAAACTGGGATGGAGCGCCAAATAAAGATGATGAACTCGGTTTGGGAGAAGCTGTCTTCCATGGATGAGAGGTTGGCCGTTCATTCTGAAGAGAACATTGCACAGGTTACCGACTCTTCGGAGGAGGAACAACTTGATTACTCATACCGCGGCAAGGGCAAGAGCTCCAGGCTCTCGATGGCGCAGGAAGAAGTGAGCCTCCTGATGCTCTGCCTCCCACCTGCTCCTCTCATGTACACGGCTTTCGCATAGAGGATTATGCGATAATTAGAATGGGTGAGTTGTCTCCTTTCTGATTTCTTATCTCTAGTTGCTTTGTTTATTATCTGACTTGCTATTGACGATGGTTGGTGTGGTTGATACTTTATTTTGACTGTGATTATTCATTTGGCATTGTTCTTATATGCCAATATTTGAGGGCCTGGTCTCATCTCCAGGCCTTGACTATGATGTATTGATGTTGTGATACTTTTGCTTGTGTTGGTCTGTTGGTATGGTACGGCATGTGATTACTTGGTTCCTTCATGCCGTTATGACTTAACTCTTATGCTTATGTTGAATGAATATGCTGTGACTTTATTTCTGATCCTATGATAGCCTTGAATAATAATAGAGATTGAATTCATGCTTCGTATGGGGTAATTACAATTTGTTGGATGCACTTTCTAATCAGAACGTACTCTATGATCATGTCCATCTATTATGAGATTCTAGAATCTTTTGATTAGGATGTTTGAAATTGTTAATTAGTGGGGGTCACATATTGCTTTGTATGTTCAATAATTGCATACTAACAGTATACACAAACTTTCATATTAATGTACATATCTGCTTGTTCACTCCTTAAATCCTTACTTGTTGTTGGGGGATGATTACATATCTGATGAAGAGCTCTCTCTTTAGTTATCCCATCTTATCTTCATTAAAAAAAAAAAACTCTTAGACTCCTCTACTTGGCACTGCAAAAAATTGGCAGTGGTACCTAAGATAAAAGTTGAAGTCTAGGGGAGACTCCTCTACTTAGCACTGTGAAAAATAGGTAGTGGAACCTAAGATAAGAGTTGAAGTCTAGTATCACCCTATGATTTGAAAGCTAGAATCAACACCTAGTTACAATAGGAAGTTGTCATACTAGAGCTTATTTTCTCAATAACACATTAATATCTATCCCAACAAGTTGATTTTGGATGAATTGGACTTGCATAAGTGGTATGTGTGCTTAATTGGGCTTTTGTATGCTTTTATCTGAATGTCTTAATTTCTAGGAATTGTGGGACCTAACTAGAACATTTTGGATATTTTTAATCACTTGATTTCTTCTATCTAGATCATGGATTATTCACAAATATTTTCTGATTTGGTTGTATGCTTTCGACCAGAATAATTACTTTCATGCCAATCATGTATTTCATCTTAATTTATTCCTTGAGGACAAGCAAAGATTAATGTCTGGGAGTATTTGATACCTAGCATTTTGATAGTATTTTCTAGTATTATTTTATCTCAAAACTAGGCTAATTTTAATATTTTTATACTTCATTTAGGCTTATTTACTTGTTTGCTTCAGAATCTTCACTTTTTCTCGTCTTTGTGAAATTTAAGGTAAAATCACTCAATTTTGGAGCTTTTTGGAGATTCTAGAGCCATGGAGTGATTTCTTATGAGGAGACGAGTCTACACAGCAAATTTGGGCTCAAACAGAGTTTCCTTGAAAATCACGGCCAAGTGAACACCGCGAGGTTCACCCGTGATTCGTCTAGAAGTCCAAAAAATCACAGAACACTTCACGGCCTACCCATGATCTTGGTGTTTGGCCGTGATTCTCTCGGAGACGACTTATGCAAAAAATGAACAGAGGACTTCACGGTCGGTTGAACACGGAGGGTTCATCGGTGATTCTTACTTGGTGAAACTTCACAGTGCACTTCACAGGTGGGTGAACATGACGGGGTTCACCCGTGATTGCGATTATGAGTCCGAGTTCCACTCGGTTTTTCTTCGATTTCAGGCATAAGAAAGATCCAAAAAAAGCAAGAAAATATGTTTTAGGAAGCTAAGAGGGAAGCGAATCAAAGGAATATAAAATCCCACTCTCTTGTTGCCAAATTAAGGAGAAATCGAAGGACGAAGTGGCTAGGGCGAACGGAATAGGTGACAGACAGTGCAATTTACTTCTTTGAAATGAAAGACGAGTACAACCGGTAGGCGAGGAATCGAGACTGAGCGAAGGATCACACACCTTGCTCCACACTTTAACCTCTCCGAAGTGAGCTCCTATCACACAAGAAAGCTAAGGAACAAGCTAAACTCCAACTCCCTTTTATAGAGTAAGGGAGGGACTATCACACCACAAGCATGACTAGGGAATATCACACCATAAGTATGACTAGGGAATAATACACCACAAGCATGACTACATACTCTAACTAACTAAAAGCAGCCAAGATGCTGCTGACATAAGCAAATGATGTAAGCATTAACTAACTACTACCAACTAAAGTAGATAAGGGAATCTGAAGCTGGGCGCATGGGCTGGGCCTCCTAGGCTGCAACTAGGCCATCAAACCATCTCGGAGAATGCGGCGATGAAACAGCAGAATTTGCTGATGGTGGGCAGATTCATCACTATACTAGCTTGTTCTTCGGCTATGTTAGCCAACTAATTATGGTAGCGATCATTGACTAGGTCTTCAGGTGGCCGGGGTGCCAAACACTTGGGTTGCAACAACTCCGTGTGGGATGATAATGGACTGATGACGCCCGTGTACCGCTCTGGTGGTTGACTTGAACGTTGAGATCGCCTTATCCTGATTGCATCCGGCCCCTTTGAACTTTTTAGGGGAGGTGGAACCTTGTCTAGAGCTGTCGTGGAGGGTCCTTCTGCATCAATCCCCCCATGGTTTGAAGAGTTCTCCTCTCGAGAACAATGGGGATGCTCATCGGTGGCGAGGGGCTCCTCCAGCGGGTTGTGCTAGGGAAGAAGGTTCGAGATGTTGAATACAAGGTGGATCCCCATGCTTTTTAGTAGATCGAGAACATAGGCATTGGAGCCTACATGTTGTAGTACCGCATAGGGTCCCATGTACCGTGCCTGTAGCTTAAAATGCACCCAATTTGCCACTCGCTCGAGGTGGATACACACCCTCACCAGATCACCTGCACTAAAATGGAGTGGCCTATGGTGTTTGTTGGCCTTCAGAGCATTCCGAGTATTGCCCAAAAATATTCGATGCTGAACTTCCTCATGCAAACTCACGATATGACTGGCAAAGGGAAATGCATGCTCAGAAAGATGGGACTCCATGGGAAGGTCATGCAAGTCAATAGGTTTTCGTGGATGTTGTCCAAGGACGACATGGAAAGGACTTAGATTGGTAAACCGATTGACTGCACTATTATACGCGAATTCGGCAACATGGAGCATAGTGTCCCAACTCTTAGGGTGATCACCAATGAGACATCAGAGTAAGTTACCGAAACTCTGGTTAATGACCTTAGTTTGGCCATCGGTTTGTGGGTGATAGGCTATAGAAAACTTAAGGGTGGTCCCAAATAGTGCCCACAGTGATCGCCAAAAATGGCTCACAAAGCCGATGTCACGATCGGACACTATAGAGAGTGGGAGGCTATGGAGGCGAACTACCTCCCCAATGAAGAGATGGGCTACGTGGGACTCATCTGCTGTCCTAGAATAGGGGATGAAATGAGCAATCTTGGAGAACCGATCCACTACGACGTAGATGGAATCGAATCGAGACGCAGTGCGAGGCAACCCTAGGACGAAGTCCATGCTGAGGTCTCTCCATGGACCCTCAGAAATGGGTAATAGGGTGTATAGACCAGTGTTCAGGGGTCAAGGCTTAGCCATTTGGCAAGTGCCATAGTGGCAGACAATGCGCTCCACATCTTTGCGCAAGGAGGGCCAAAACAGGCGCTCCTCGGCCATCTCAAATGTCTTGTCACATCTAGGGTGGCCGGCAACACCACCCGCGTGTAACTCTAATAGAAGGTCATTGCGAAGGGAGGTTCGGGGAATACACAACCGGTTCCCAATGAATAAGTAACCCTCACACAACTAGTAAGGTGACTCGACATCCTCAGACTCGCTCAGGCGAGTATAGATGACACCAAAATTAGGGCAGCTAGGGTACTCATCCTTAACATAGATGAAGGTATTGACACGGGTACGCATAACACACAAAAGGGTCCATACTCGGCTCAGGGCATCTGCTACTATATTCTCCTTACCTGCCTTATGATTAATCACAAAAGAGTACTGTTGCAAGTACTCCACCCATTTGGCATGCCGGGCACCCAACTTCTTTTGGACGCTCAAGAAGGATAAGGCCTGGTGGTCACTATACAAGACAAACTCACAGTGGAGTAAATAGTGCCTCCACTACCATAATGATTGGACGATAGCATAGAATTCCTTGTCATATGTGGAGTACCGCTGCCAAATAACATTCAATTTTTCACTAAAGAAGGCAACCGGGTGGCCTTCTTAGCTTAGAATTCCTTCGATCCTAGTATCGGAGGCACCACATGCAACTTCAAAGATTTTGGAAAAGTCTAGAAGTCAAAGAACAGGGGCTGTCGTAAGGGCATCCTTAAGGGCGTCAAAGGCAAGCTGAGTGGTCGGTGTCCACTCAAAGTCATCTTTTGACAGACGCTAGGTCAATAGGGTAGCGATGGTGCTAAACCCATGGATGAATCAACGGTAGAAACCAGCGAGACCTAAGAAACTACGAACCTCGGAAATAGTGCAAGGTTCAAGCCAATGCCGAATGACATCAATATTGGTGGGGTTAACAGAAAGACCCTGGTCAGACACTATGTACCCTAGAAAGTGGACTTGGGTGGCCATGAAGGTGCACTTCTTCGTGTTAAGGAAGAGGTGCTCCTTCCGGAGAATCTCAAAAGTAGAGTGAAGATGCTCGAAGTGCAACTAATGCTGAAGCACCTGTATGTCTGTGTTACTGTGCCTCGCACTTAACCAGCCCATACACCAGTCTCACATGTACCAAAGCTGTCCCTTCTTTGCTGAGGTACCTTGACTGGGAATTACTATGAGAATGGATCCAACCAAACTCATGGGATATTATTTATGCAATTCAATACATCAATGCAGGTAAAGCAATCTGCATAATAACAACCATGCCTTTATCAATTATATCAATTCTATCAAAATACATTCACATAATGCCGGAGTATGTTCATATATTGGTCTGCAGGGCATAAACACTAACAATCTCCGACTTGCACTAAGACCATGGGCAACTGAATTCATTTAGTCCCATGTCCCTAGTATGACTTATTTAGCTTCCACTGCGCCAGAGGCTATGTCATTGGGTCTTCTAGATTGCTATCTGTGTTTATTTCACAAATTTGAACATCACCCTTATCCATGATCTCTCTGATAAGGTGATATTGTCATAGTACATACTTGAGTCCAAAGTTCCCTTGCTTGTGCTATGGCCACAGCAAGAATTATATTGGACCCTTAAGCACCAGGAAATAAATCAAGTTCAAATGAATGAAGCTACTTCATTGCCTGCCCCAAGAAGTTGCAATGTACTGAGCCTTAATTGTAGAATTTGCCACTGTGGTTGCATAAAGCTCTTCCAGCATACAACACCACAACGAGGCAAAATGCAAATCCTAGCTGTGAATGATAGTCATTAGACTGGAACAAAGTATCAGTGCACCCCTGTACACAAAGTTCTTCCTATCTATCACAGACTAGATGCCAATCCTTTGTACTTCATAAGTATTTAAGGATTGCTTTCACAGTTATGCAGTGTTGAGCACTAGGATCTTATTGGAACTTACTGGATATGCTCCAAGCATGCGCCACAAATGGTCTTGTGCATGTTGTACAAAACATGATCTATCCCATACCTAATGTATTACGGTCATAGACTCATGCTATCTCTCTCCTGCTATGTCAAAGAACATAACATGTTTGACTTCAGACCATGTTTTCCTGGAAGGTATCAACTTTTGGAAACACCCAATATGATCCTCTCCAAAATTTGTTGGATAAACGTAGATTGACTAAGGGCAATGACTTTCCTGGATCCCCATCTATAGATCCTCATGCCTAGGATATAGGCCACATTCCTTATATCATTCTTCTTGAAATACTTCCCAACCTTTGACTTGATGATGACATCAAAATATATAGTATATTTTGTATCATTTTAGATATCTTTTCATGCTAAATTGAGGATCTTTTACTTGTTTTTATGCTGAATTCATCAAATATTGCAAAGTCTACTTCTATTTTGGTTTTTCATGATTTTTAGGTAAAAAGGCACTATTTTGAGGCATTTTCAAGCAAAATCGAAGACATAGAAGAGTTACCATCATCAAGAGGAGATCACATGACAAATTTCACACAAAACGGAGCAACAAACCAAAATACGGTAGGACAGTAATCTATATTACGGTACCGTATTTTCGTACGCTACCATAATATCAGAGCACTTGCCGTAATTTGGGGAGTTTTCCAAATAGAAGGTTTTCACGATTTTACGGCACCGCCGTAAGAAATTACACTGTCGTAATTTGGAGCGCTTCAGAATAGAGAGACTTGCCGAAATTACGGCACTGCCGTAAACTATTTCACGGTGTCGTATTCAGACCAGAGAACTCATCCGATTTTATGGCATGGCCGTAAGTATTTTATGGTACCATATTTTGAGCAATTTTTGACCAAAAAGTTGCCCAGAAAATACGACACTACCATAATTACACTCAAAAATGCAATTTTTACGGGTCCGAAACTTGCGCGGACCATAACTTTTGATCCAGAGCTCCAAATTGAGATCCGAAAGTTGCTGCAGACTCATCGTTAAGAGTCGAAGATACAAGAAGTAAAATCACCAATTGTTATCCAGTATCGAGGGAGAAATCTCCAGAGAGGTGACTAGGGTTTGGCCTCACACGGAGAGGCGTAGAGGGCATCTCAGGCCATGATTTTTATGCAAAAGTTTCGCCTGGAGGAGAGAAAGACACCACAGAAGTTTTAGATCAAAAGGACTTTGGGTGGAAGAGAAATCAATGAAACAGCGGTGACAACACTATTCATCATGAAAAATATGGCTGTAATTTATATTACGGCCATGTTGTGAAGTTGTTTTCTCCTTCTTCTTCAATTTATTACACTTTGAAACTATGGTTGGTTGTATTTCTTTTTCCATGCAAGCTTCACATATTTTGGGACATAGGGTTTAATCCCTTTGATTTTTAATGATTAGATAATTCTTCTTTTTCGTTATGATAATCTTCATTGTGATAATTTTACTTTTGTGATGAATTGTCTTTAATTTTCCATAGATCTATGTTATTATCCATGTTTTAGAGTTTTCGAAATGAGACTGAAAGGTGATTTGCTTGAGAACTTAGAACCCTAGAATTGCATGTTAGGATCCCTTCCTTAGGTTAGATCCAATTTGTTCGATTCTAGTAGATAAATTGTCATGTTTGATATTATTGATCTAGGATTTAATTAATGTTATAAACATTGATAGATCTTGCATGAAAGTGAAGATCGGTCTGTTGGAAAACCCTAAGTAGAACTTGTGTTGAGTCTCAGATGCACAAAAGTGATCTTTGAGGCTCCGCTTGTGATGATCAACTTAGAATTCGGATGCACAAAAGTGATCCTTGAGTTCTTCATTCATGATTTACTTATCTTCAGCATTGGGATAAATCTTGCACGAAAGTGAGGATTGGTCCCTGCATGATTGTCTGCACGAAAGTGAGATAATACCTTTATGAAGTAAATTAAGTCTTTATTATAACAAGATTTGACTGACGACCTTTTATTCATATCTAGTTATTGAAATCAAGGTGGATGAAACCCTAGTCCCAGTTATCTCTCTGATTTACTTTACACTCTTTCCGTTGATTATTGCATCATATTCTGTTTACTTAGCTAGCGAGAATACAACTACTTGGTACTTAACAATAAGGTCTCTGTGGTTCGATATCTTTCTTTATTACTTTGATAATTCCGTCCAGTTGCGGAAATCTATCAAATTTTTTGTGCCGTTGCCGGGGACCTTAGTTTTGTTAATATCAAAATGGTTGTTAGTATTTCTAGACTAAGTTTTATTTGTTTTACATTTAACTTTGTTTTTTTTCTTTTTGCAGGTTTTGGATTTTCACAGTTGTGACAGAACTGCGATTTCTAAAATTTGTGAATTTGCTTGTGTTTTATATTTTCTATTTTTTTATATATTCTGAAAAAAAAATCTCTAATTGATTGGTGTTGGATAATCTTTCTGTTTTGAAGAGATGTCTTTTAATCACTACTCATGGGCAACTGAAAGAGATGAGGTATACATGCCACAAGGAAGGTATGAAGATGATTCAAGGTGCACTATTGCAGATAAGTTAGATTATTTGGCTCATAAATTAGACACTTTTAATATGCACCCTGTTATGAAATCTTGTTCTCCTGTTAGATGTGATATCTGTGGATATTTTGATCATTGTTCTTCTGATTGTCCATTTTTAAATCCTAATTTATCCTGGAAAGAATCTTATCAATTGTATTCTATATGGGAAAACCAAACTTCTTTGTATGATGATTGTTCAAATCATGTTTCTGAACCATACTTTGAAGATACTGAAAAATCTAGGTTAGAATCCATGCTTGAAAAATTCATGTCAAATCAAAACCAATTCTTGACAAATAGAAGTAAAAAAATTGAAGATCTTAAGGGGATGATTAGTCAACTTGCTTCTCGGGTAGAATCTTTAATTGCTAATTCTAAAATTTTGGAAACCCAGAGAGCACAACAAGATTGTTTATTTGAGTTTGATTTGGATGCTAAAAAACTTGATTTAGAAAATTCCCCCTGTGATCATGATTGTTTTGAGATTGAGCCTTATGTGAATATTCATGAATCTCACTCTAATTTTGATTGTTGTGAAATTGATTCATCTACTAATTTATTTGTGGAAAAGGTTGAGAAAATTGAATTTGAAAAACCTTCTTTTGATGATAATTCTGATTTTGATGAAAACTTATTTATGGTTAAATCTGATGAGCATGATGAAGGTTAAAAAATTATTGACATTGATGAACCCCACTGTGATTTTGGTGATATTTTTGAAATTAATGATAAATCTCTTGTGGTTAACTCTGATTCTATTAATTCTTTTTCATATGATTCTGATTTTGACTCTTCTGATGATGAATTATTTGTGGGGAGGTATGAGGAAATTGATTTTAAAGAATCTCATCTTGATTTTGTTGATAATTTTGATATTGAAAAATTGTTTGATGATGAACATGAGAAAATTGAAAAAGATTTGAATGTTACAAACACTGTTGAATCTCACTCTGATGTTTTGCCCATATCTTTTGTTGAATCTTTTGATTTATTTGGAAATTCATGCTTTATTGAGGAATCTAATGAAAGACATAAAACTTATTTTGATGATCCAATGCTTATATCTTTTCATCAAAGTCCTATTGCAATTGAAGACATGAATTTGAAGAAAGGACTTATGATTTTGCTTACTAACAAATTTAGAAAGATTATTGAATATCCTTTTAGTGGAGTTGAAAATTTTGATTTTGATTTCTGCATACTTGAGAAAGTCACATTGATCATGATTTATATGAATTTTTGGATATTTGAATTAGTGGCTAAAATTTTTGGACAGCGGAAAAGAAAGAAATTACATGCTATATATTTTGGTACTGATTCACCTGCTTCACCATGATTTTTAGTTTTGGTCAAGCTATGGACCTAAAATTAGCGCTTCTTGGGAGGCAACCCAAGTACTTTTTGTTGGGAAACCCTAGGGATTTTAAAATTTTTACAGACAAGCACAACGGAAGCAATCCCCGAAACAGGCCAGTCCCAAAAACCCAGAAGATCGAGTCTTGCGAGGAGATCGACACGGTGAGTAGGAGATGATACCTTGATGCAAATTAAGTGATGCGATGCAGGCGCCCAATTGTGCGCCGTCTGCAGTCTCGCACACAGCCGAACCTCGAATCCTCTTCTTCCACGCCCGGTGCTAGCCTCGGGAAGAAGATCCACGCCTTTGGGAGACTTCCTCAATCACTTGCGCCAACTCCAAAGGAGATGCCAAGGAGAGGAGGTGGAGCTTCGTCGGAGTCCAACTCTTGAAGCACTCCACCAAGATCCGAACCGGAATCAACCGAAGCCAAACTCCAACTTTGGAGAGGAGGGCACCAAGGAACTTCCAAAGTTCCGAACTCACTAAAGGGAAGAGGAGAGGCAATGGGCGAACATCCCTCTCCCTCTTTCCAGGAGTGGCGAGAAGGGGGACAAGGGGGCAAGAGTTCAAGAGTTGCGACGAGGGGGGAGGAAAGGGGTTTATATACCCATGAATAGGTGCACCTCTTCACTAGTGAAGAGGCACACCTCTTCATGAAGAGACACACCTCTTCAAGAGGTAAAACCCATTTCGCCCACTCCAAGTGCCATGCGCCCAAGTACATTCACCCACTCCAAGTGAGAAGCTCCAAGCTTCTCACCTTAAGAAGATGTCCAACTTGGATTTGTCCACCTCAAGGAAATGCGCCAAGCTCCCTCCGAGTAGCTTGCGCCATTCCATTTGGCCCATTGGCCCAAATGGCTTATTGAGCCCATTTAGCCTATTAGCCCAACTTGGACTATTGGGCCCATTTGGCCTACTAGGCCCAAAAACAAGTTAGCTCCAAATGATTCCTTTCATCTCATCTAGCACAGTGGTGTTGATGGATTCTCCCAAACAGATCTGAGTTATCCAATAACTCAATCAATAGGCTACCCGATCAATACGAGAACTCGAGTTTCAAGTTGTGCGACCCTGTAGGCTCCTCAGACATTGGCAGTGATGAACCGAGTCTTCACAAGCAGTGATTAGCACCTAGCAGTGCATCGCTGCTACCCAAGTCATCGGAATGGATATCAACATCGACATCCCCATCATAGCAATAAGGTACCGATGCATTATAGTCTCTTTGCCGAACTGATATCTGATTGGACAAAGTGCGTCACCACTTTGTTTTCACCTGATCTCATGGTCATGACTAAATTAGGCTTTCACCTGGGTATGGCCATACACTTTCAGCCATGCTACCATAGGGGGGCCCCGTGGATATCAAGCTTCCCGTAGGAAGGGGCAAATCCTATGTTTGTCCATTGATCTTCTCATATGGGTCGTGACATACCCAATGACAACCGTTATGATCTCCCTGCTATGGCGAGGCGTTAGGTTGTATCAAAGCATATCCTTTACCATATAGAAGAGTCAATGACCTCAAGTCAAGGGATCAATGCATCTCCTGTCACTTGTGAGCTTAACTCATGACACCAAGTTAAAGCCTCACATCGGGTCGATCCAGTATATCCACCATTGATATACACATATGCCTGCGTTAGCACCCCGTGTGTAACCAGCTCATATACCAGTCTCACATGTACCAGAGCTGTCCCGTATCGACTCAGGTACTCGACTAGGGACACACCGTTTGAGCACAGATACAATCTGTGTCCAGGGACATTATTATCCATGTACATAATCGCAGATGTAAACATAGCATAATAATGACATTGCCATAATGATATATTAAATATCAATGTCAAGTAGTACATGATGGACCAACAACGGGTCCAAGGGCGTATACACCAACTATCTCCCACTTGCACTTAGTCTTAGTTGTTGAGAAATCTCAACCTCATGTCCCTCATATGACCATCATGCTTCTGCTGCGCCAAAGCCTTGGTCAGTGAGTCGACCAGATTGTTGTCTGTGTCAACTCTGCTAATCTTGACATCACCTCTGTCAATGATCTCCAAGATCAGGTGAAATCTACTGAATATGTGTTTGGATTTTTTATGAGACTGTGGTTCCTTTGCCTATGCCATCGCTTTATTGTTGTCACAATAGAGCTCAATCGGATCCACAGCAGTTGGAACCACTTGAAGTTCAAAAATTGAACTTCCTTATCCAAACAGCTTCTTTGGCTGCCTCAGAAGCAATGACATACTCAGCCTTGGTTGTAGAATCAGCTACAATGGACTACTTAGAGCTCTCTCAGCTCATAGCACCTCCACTCATTCTGAACACATCCTGTCTGCGATCTCAGGTCATCAGGGTCTGACTAGAACGATGCCTCAGTGTAGACCTGAACACTGAGCTCTTCCTGTCCCCCATAGACCACGAACCACTCCTTAGTTCTTCTCAGAAACATAGAATGTTCTTTACAGCCACTCAGTGCTGCAAACCTGGATTGGATTGGTATCGGCTGGTTATGCTCACAGCATAAGCCACGTCTGGTCTAGTACACAACATCGCGTACATGATCGAACCTACTGCCGAAGCATAGGGCACTCAACTCATGTCGTCCCTCTCAGCCTGTGTGACGGGACAGTAGCTCTTGGAGAGAATAAGACCATGTCTCACTGGAAGGTATCCTTTCTTAGATTGCTCCAAGCTTAACCTCTCTAGGACCTTATCAATGTAAGTACTCTGACTAAGTGCCAGGAGCTTCTTGGATCTATCCCGGTAGATCCTCACGCCTAGGATATAGGCGGCCTCCCCTAAGTCTTTCATCTCGAAACACTTCCCCAACCATGTCTTCACAGCTTGAAGACTAGGGATGTCATTTTCGATGCGTAGTATGTCGTCGACATACAAGACCAGAAATGTCACCAAGCTCCCACTGAATTTTCTGTATACAGAGGCGACATCTTCGCTCTTGATAAAGCCATAATATTTTACTGCTTCATCAAATCGAAGATTCCAACTTCAAGAGGCTTGCTTTAATTGATAAATGGATCTTTTTAGCCTGCAGACCTTATTGGCCTCGGCAGGATGGATGAAACCATCAGGTTGTGTCATAAACACATCCTCTGTCAGCTTCCCGTTAAGGGACGCTGTCTTTACATCCATCTGCCTGTTGGAGTATGCCCTTAAGGCTAATGTTTGAGGCCTTGGGTTATTATCAGTATCATGTATAAACTATGTTTATAAAGGCAATGGTTGTTATTCAGGTTGTTGCATTATCTGCTGCTACATGTATACTTCTGAATAATGTCTCAATGGTGTTCAGCTTGGCTGACATGCAGTATAGTCCTTAGTCGAGATATCTTGGTGAACATGAGACAGCCTTGATATGATTGAGACTAATATGTGTTCTAATCTTATAGGATGCTTCGAGCATGGAATAAGATGTAGACTCATAGGTGCATTGGATGTACTGGACAGACCCTACTAAGGATGTTCGATTGTTTGTCGCAATGTGAATAATCCTTATATGCAAACAAGTGGCATATTTCCTCTGACTTGAGATCACTTGTGTTTCTAAATGATGATTGGCATTGTCTTGAGGTAGTTCAATATCATTTGAAATATAATGGTTATAGATTATCTTGGATAATGGCCATGAGTCATGTTAGGGCATTAGTGATAGATATAGGATTGCCTCTCCTAGTTGGAGTGTGATGTTCTAAAAGGGCCCCCTGTATGAGATGGTTGAGAAAGTGTATGGCCATACCCAGATGACTATGTTCATCTGATCTAACCACTCTCATCATGTTGGAGTTACAGGCTTGACACGCTTGTCCAACGAGAACATCCAGTGGCAAAGGAAACACATATGTCAAGTGACTTGGGTTCACACTTGTGCTATGGTTTGGGAGTAGTCTTGGAAGACTCTTTCCTTTATATCGGGAGACAGTGATGTGTTGCTAGATACCCCTCTCTGTTCGTGATAATGTAAGTTATCGTTACCGACATTAAAGGAAACCCTTAGGGTCGCACAATTTGATGATATGGCTTACTTATGTCAGATCGTGTGGACTGAATTGTTTTGGTTCAGTTTAAAGGAATTTAAACTCTGATTGGAAGTGAGATCTGGTCTGATCATGTTTGATTGATTAGGGCTTGAGATCGGTAAGCTTCGATCGAGAGAATTGATGCTAGATCGATGAGATCAAGAGCATCAAGAGATGTGTGGTTAGATCTTGAGCCTTTCGGTTTAATAAGGTCTAGACCAAGGCTTGGTTTGATTTGATCTTTGAACCAAATTCAATTGAACCGGTTCATCATATGAGCGCATGGTGCAAAGGGAGAAGGAGTTGCGAACGGTTCATTTGGAGTGAACGCTTGAACGCTTGAGCGCTTACTATATTTGGAAATCGGTTTTCCAAATTGAAGACGCCTGCACGTTCGAAGACTCTCGCCTCTCTCTTGCTCTTCTTCTCGTGTGACTCGCCTCCACGAGTGTTGAAGGAGGGATTTGGCCAGCCAAGGAAATAAATCATCTCATCTCCTTCACGCATCAAGGACACCTTGAAGAGCTTTGCTAGCACAAGGTTCATGCCAAGGGAGGAAGCCATCGCCATCTTGTGTGCGTCCACTTTGGAGGAGAGCCGCATCGCCCTCTTGCTTCCAAGTCACCTTCCGACCAATGGCAATGGTAAGATCACAACTTGATCTTTGCAGACATTAAGTTGATCATATGTTCATGCCACATGCGATCTTCATGAAATCCTTATTTCCGCCCATGCAAAATTCTAGAAGTGCATGCGTTTAGGGTTTCACCCCTCTTTTCAATTGGTATCAGAGCAGTGTTCTGGTATGATCTATATGATTGCTTCTTTGTGTGATCCATGCTTGGTTTATAAGTAGATCTAAGCCAAATCATCATGCGAAAATACATGCTAGACTTTAGATGTATTTTGGGTTTTACTTATTGTTGCGCATGATGTATGTTGGCGCATGTTGAAAGTTGTTTTTACCAAAAACTTAACATCTTGCGCGCCATCCACTTAGATCTATAAATGCCTACTTGAAATACTTAGATGGGTTACTAGGGTTGAAGTCGTCAGTCTAGTCTGGACCCAACAGCCTGATCAGACCATCTGACAGCCTAGATGGGTCGACCAGATAGCACCTATGCGCAAGCATGAGGTGGCTATAGGTCGACTGCAGAAGGGCGTGTAGCGATGTCTGATTGAGGCAACCAGTGAACGATCATGATTAAGGCCCGGGGTCACACCCGCTTGCCAGAAATCATGTGGGACGTTCAGCCCTTAAGGCATGCATTGTTGACCATGAGGTCGACGCAAGTCAGTTATGACTTGGTGCATGCAAGGGCAGTGGGTCTGACTTGGTCTGATGAGTGGATCCCTATTAATGGACCGTTGTAAGGTAGTAGGGCACATAAGGAAATAAAATTGATGCCATGGGGTTTTTCAAAAATTTTACTTTCCTGTTTGGATCACATGTTGTTTGTTTAACCTGATTGCATGTCTATTTCATCTTATGTGGGCTGCCCTATTTGTATGCTGTGCTGGGGCCTGTGTGCCTGGATTAATTAATTGTAAATTATTTTTGTGATCTGCGAATCACATTTCAATTTATGTTAATGTGTAATTGACCTGCGAGTCAAATCATGTCTAGATAGATTAAATGTAAATTAATCAGACATGAGCACAGAGCATACATGGCAGAGGCGCATGCAGCAAGTAGCTTCACCAGTGGGAGGCCTAGAGTTAGACTCTAGTACAGGCGCATGCTACCTGGTGGGCGCATCTGAGCTGCAGAGGGCGCTTGGGCCCGGACTGGGCCAGATGATGTGCAAAAGCCCCATGAAGAGCTCAAGTGGAGACTTGTGTAAAACTAGGGTTTTACTTAGGCTTAATGGGCGTTTACCACATAAGATCATTGTGCTTTCTATTTACTGTTTAAGTAATATTAGCACCTGCATGAGTTAATCTTCTGCTATCACCATAGGATATGCATGGTAGTAAGAAGATAAAAGGACCGTTAAAATCCAACGTTAAATATCAAGCACGAAAGCCTTCTGACGTGAAACCTCACTGTTCTGACTATCGTTGGGGCCGTGTTGTACCCACTCAGTGGGCACGCCCAGCTATCTTCAGACGGTGTGTGATTACACCTACGTGTTACAGAGAAGGGATTTATCGCTTCTCGTTGCTCAGCATAGCACGTGGTGGTCCAGGGAGTAGGTCGGGTCAGCTTGACCATGTAGGCTACATATTGAGCATATGTTAGCTATATGGAGGCAGCCATCTGTGGAATCAGAAACTGTGTTGTACCAACTCAGTTGGCACAGTCTTCTGGATTGCCTAGATGAAGGGGAATCGCACGGGTTGGCGATTGGCATGGATAGCCTACCAGTGATTAGTGCTTGAACTCTCTGTGCATCTTATCTCGCCTGAGCGGGACGCGGAGACCAAGTATGAAATCTGGATCCCATCTCACTAAAATAGTTTTACTCTTTCGGACTATTTTATTGGATTTTTCAGTCAGATAAAATAGTGAGAAAGGAATCATTCTTAAGTCCTGGATTGATTCTAACATGGATACTGACCTTGTTGTTCTTGCTTTGTTGTAGATTCCTGCAGCAACGAACACCACAGGGTTCAATGTGCGATCCTTACTGGAAAGGGAGAAGTTTGCTGGGCCAAACTTCTCAGACTGGTACGGACACCTTAAGATTGTTCTTAAGGCTGAGAGGAAGCTGTATGTCCTTGAGACGGCAATACCGCCTCAACCCGCTGCGAACGCCGCAAGGGCGGTTCGGGATGCTTATGAGAAGCATGTCAATGATAGCATTGATGTCGCTTGCCTTATGCTTGCGTCTATGACGCCAGAGCTACAGCGTCAGCATGAGGATTTATCTCCTATTGAAATTATAGCAAATCTCAAGATGCTGTATGCTGCACAGGCAAGGACAGAACGCTATAACTTGACAAAACTTTTCTTTCAGAGCAAACTGACTGAAGGAAGTCCAGTGAGAGCTCACGTACTCAAGATGATTGGGTACAAAGAGGCTCTAGAGAAACTGGGACACACCGTCAATCAGGAGCTTGTTGTAGACATCATCTTGCAGTCTCTCCCTGAAGGTCCCCACAAGGGGGCGAAACCCTATCTCATAGGCGCATATGGGAATGAAGGCAGCGGAAAGGGGGTTTCTAGATCTTGCATGCTGTATGATTAACAAAAATGACCCAATTGCATATAGAGAAGGATCATACCATAGCCATTTCTAGATGGCGCCTTGGAAGCAAAGACCGAACTGGATCTTCTCCAGAGGTGACGCACACAATTGATGTCGCCTACTCCTCCTTGCGATCCTTGTGCTAGCAAGGCCCAAAGATGTCCTTGTCGAGTGGAAGGGAAGAGATGTCTTGGCTTGGTGATTTTTTTCTTTTCTTCTCGTCAAACTCTTCACCACCCGAATGTTCTCTCGTCAAGAGCAAGAGACAAGGCGACGAACGAAGAGAGGAGAGGCGTGAACGTGAGATGTGGTCACGTAAGAGAAGTGCTATCTAAAAATAGCATGCCACTTCTCTTCATGCGATCATGGGTTTACCCATTCGCAAAACCACTTCACTTTTGAACCATGCGCTCATTTATGAGCCGGTTCATGTTGGTCTGGTTCAAAGACCAAATAAGCCAAGCGACATGGTCTAGACCAAATTAAACCCTAAGGCTCCAGATCTAACCGTTGATCTCCTGATGCTCTTGATCTCACCGATCCAGCATCCATTCTCTCAATCGAAGCTTACCGATCTTAAGCCCTAATCAATCAAACATGATCAAACCAGATCTCACTTACAATCAGAGATTAAATCCCTTTAAACTGAACCTGAACAATTCAGTCCACACGATCTGACTTAAGTAAGCCATATCATCAAATTGTGCGACCCTGAGGGTTTCCTTTAAATGTCGGTAACGATAACTCACGTTATCACGATCAGTGAGGGGTATCTAGCAACACATCACTGTCTCCCGATATAAAGAAAAGAGTCTTCCAAGACTACACCCAAACCACAGCACAAGTGTGAATCAACTCACAAGGCATGCATATTTCCTTTGCCACTGGATGTTCTTATTGGACAAGCGTGTCAAGCTTGTAACTCCAATATGATGAGCATGATTAGATCAGATGAACATAGTCATCTGGGTATGGCCATACACTATTCTCAATCATCTCATCCAGGGGGCCCCTTTAGATCATTGTGCTTCCTTAAACAAGGAGACGGCAATCCTATGTCTATCACTAGTGCCCTAACCTAACTCAAGCTCACCATCCAAGATAGTCTATAACCATTATGTTTCAAATGATATTGAACTACCTCAAAACAATGGCAATCATCATTTAGAAAACACAAGTGATCTCAAGTCAGAGGAAATGTGCCACTTGTCGCAATCAAGGAATATTCACATTGTGACAAGCAATTGAATATCCTAGTAGGGTCTGTCCAGTACATCCAATGTACCCATGAGTCTACATCTTATTCCATGCTCGAAGCATCCTATAAGATTAGAACACATATTAGTCTCAATCATATCAAGGTTGTCTCATGTTCACCAAGATATCTCGACTAAGGACTTTACTTCATGTCAGCCTAGCTGAACAGCTTTGAGACATTATTCAGAAGTACACTTATTACAGCAGACAAGGTAACAAACTGAATAACAACCATGCCTTTATAAACATAAAAGTTTATACATGATACTGTTACAATCCCAAGGCCTCAAACATTAGCCTTAAGGGCATACCCCCAACAATCTCCCACTTGCACTTAATCTAATGGTTGAGGAATCTCAAACCCATATTATTACAGTGCTTCTCATGCTTCTGCTGCGCCAGAGGCTTAGTAAGCGGGTCTGCCAGATTGTCATCTGTATGTACCTTGCAGACTTTGATCTCGCCACGATCAATGATCTCCCTGATCAAATGAAACCGTCTCTGTATGTGCTTGGACTTCTGGTGCGACCGTGGTTCCTTTGCTTGTGCGATTGCTCCAGTGTTATCACAGAAGATAACCAAAGGATCTGCACTCGAAGGAATGACACCAAGTTCTCTCACGAACTTACGAATCCACACTGCCTCCTTGGATGCTTCCGAGGCTGCAACATACTCGGCTTCTGTTGTGGAATCAGCAACGATTGACTGTTTGAAACTCTTCCACACCACTGCTCCTCCATTCAAGCTAAAAACATAGCCTAATTGCGATCGGAAATCATCCTGGTCCGACTGGAACGAAGCGTCAGTATATCCTTCAATACTGAGTTCTTCCTGACCACCATATATCAAGAACATATCTTTGGTCCTCCGCAGATATTTTAAAATGTTCTTGACCGCAATCCAGTGTGCCTGACCTGGATTACTTTGGAACCGACTGGTCACGCTTAACCCGTAAGTGACGTCTGGGCGAGTACACAACATCGCATACATAATGGACCCAATAGCCGAAGCATAAGGCGTATTGTCCATTTCATCTTTCTCAGTCTGTGTTTGTGGACACTGACTCTTCGAAAGATTCAGACCATGTCTGACTGGAAGATATCCTCTTTTAGAATTCTCTAAATGAAATCTCTCCAGGACTTTATCGATGTAAGTACTCTGGCACAGCCCGAGAAGCCTCTTAGATCTATCTCTGTAGATCTTCACACCTAACACATAGGCTGCTTCTCCTAGATCTTTCATCTGGAAACATTTCCTTAACCATGCCTTTACGGCATGCATTTCAGGAATGTCATTTCCAATGATCAAGATATCATCGACGTAGAGGACTAGGAAAGTAATCACGCTCCCACTAAACCTCTTATATACACACGGGTCATCCTCGTTCTTGATGAAACCAAATTCAGTGACTGATTCATCAAAACGAATATTCCAGCTTCTTGATGCTTGTTTAAGTCCATAAATGGACTTCTTTAACTTGCATATTTTATGACGATCTGATGGATTAGTGAAACCTTCTAGTTGTGTCATATACACATCCTCATCCAGATTTCCATTCAGGAAAGCTGTTTTCACATCCATTTGCCAAATCTCATAATCGTAATATGCTGCTATCGCGAAAAGAATCCGAATAGACTTAAATATGGCTACAGGTGAGAAAGTTTCATCATAATCTATCCCGTAGATTTGTTTGAAACCTTTCGCAACTAGCCTGCCTTTATAGGTAACTACGTTACCATCCATGTCAATCTTCTTCTTGAAGATCCATTTACAGCCTATAGGGATTACTCCCGGAGGCGGATCAACCAAATCCCAGACTTGGTTATCTGACATGGAGTCCATCTCGGCTCGCATAGCTTCAAGCCATCTAGCTGACTCCGGTCCACTGACCGCATCCGCATAAGTGAGGGGTTCATCATTATCAATGATGTAGACTCCGTCATAGCGCTCAGGCTGTCGACGGATCCTTACCGATCTTCGCGGTTCCCGTGATATCTGAGCCTCAGGTTGTTCAATAACCTGATCCACCGGCTCAGGCTCATCCAACTGTGCTTGACTACTTTGTCCTTCCTCTGGATTCTCATCCAGCTTTATTTCTCTCCCGCTGGCCTCTTACAGAAGAAACTCCTTCTCAAGAAATATGGCCGTCCGAGCAACAAATACCTTGTTCTCTTTGGGATCGAAGAAATAATAACCCTTAGTTTCCTTAGGGTAACTGACAAAGATACATTTGTCAGATCTGCTCTCTAGTTTCCCAGAGGCGAGCTTTTTGACATAAGCCTCGCAGCCCCAGATCCTGATAAATGTCAAGCTCGGCTGTTTCCCATACCATAACTCATATGGAGTCTTAGAAACTGCCTTGGATGGCACTCGGTTTAGTACCTTTGCAGCTGTTTCCAGTGCAAATCCCCAAAAGGAATATGGAAGAGTAGCCTGACTCATCATAGAACGAACCATATCAAGTAACGTTCTATTTCTCCTCTCGGATACACCATTCCATTGGGGTGTTCCTGGTGGAGTGAGCTGTGAGATAATCCCACACTCCTTCAGATAGTCAGTAAATTCTCGACTTAGGTATTCTCCACCTCGATCAGAACGAAGTGCCTTGATATTTCGGCCTAGCTGATTCTGTACTTCATTCTTGAACTCTTTGAACTTGTCAAAAGATTCACTTTTATGTCTCATCAGATAGACATACCCATATCTACTGAAATCATCAGTAAAGGTTATGAAGTACTGATAGCCACCTCTGGCATGTTTACTAAATGGCCCACACACATCACTGTGTATAAGGTCAAGTAAACCTGAAGCCCTTTGACCTTTGTTAAGAAAAGGTGACTTCGTCATTTTACCCATTAAACAAGCCTTGCATGTATCAATCTCCTCATAGGAGAATGATCCCAGCAGTCCATTATCATGCAACCGCTTAATGCGCTTCTTGTTAATATGGCCTAAACGACTATGCCATAGCAAGGTGCTGTCATCAGCATACTTGGCTTTCTTAATATCAATATTTTGTATAGAACATTCCATGTCCAACATGAATAACCCATTGTTAATTGAACCAGTTGCATAAACAATATTATCTAAAGACAAAACACACTTTGAAATATTGCATTCAAAGGAAAACCCCTTCCTGACAAGAGCAGGAATAGAGATAATATTTTTAGTAATACTGGGAACAAAGTAACAATTGTCTAGTTCCAATACAAGTCCAGATGGTAAAGAAATGAAATAGTTTCCTACAGCAACAGCAGCAACCCGTGCCCCGTTTCCAATGCGTAGGTCCACCTCATGCTGTCCCACCTGTCTTCTTCTCTTGAGTTCCTGTACATTTGAACAAATGTGAACTCCACATGCAGTGTCCAACACCCATGATATAGAAGAAGATGAAACCATGACTTCCGTCACGTATATACCTGAGCCAGAAGCGAAGCTTCCCCTCTTATCTCTTTGGAGCGTTTTACAGTCCTTTTTCCAGTGACCCAGCTGGCCACAGTGGAAACATCTGTATTCCTTTGACCGCTTAACTTTTTGTTTCAGAGCCTTGCTGTAACTCTTGACAGGGGCTTTGCCCTTCTTCCCCTTCTTCTTGTTCCTCGAAGGAACCATCAAGACAGAGGTTGAAGGCTTTCCCTTCAGAGTCTCCTCAGTAGTCAAGAGCATATTCAGCAGCTCTGCCGGAGTACAATCGATTTTGTTCATATTAAAGTTAATAATGAACGCATCGAAAGAGGGCGGGAGAGACTGCAGAATAATGTCTACAGCAAGCTCCTGATTGATGGTTTGCCCCAGTTTCTCTAGAGCCTCCTTGTGCCCAATCATCTTGAGCACGTGAGCTCCTACTGGGCTCCCTTCAGCCAGTTTGCTCTGAAAGAACAGCTTTGTCAGATTATAGCGTTCTGTCCTCGCCTGTGCAACATACAGCATTTTGAGGTTTGCTATCATGTCTATTGCAGACATATCCTCATGCTGACGCTGCAGCGGTGGCGTCATAGACGCAAGCATCAGGCAAGCGACATCAATGCTATCATTGACGTGCTTTTCATAAGCTTCCCGAACCGCCCTTGCGGCGTTCGGAGCGGGCTGAGGCGGTATCGCCGTCTCGAGGACATACAGTTTCCTCTCTGCCTTAAGAACGATCTTAAGGTGTCCGAACCAGTCTGAGAAGTTTGGCCCAGCAAACTTCTCCCTTTCCAGTAGGGATCGCACATTGAAGTTCATGGTGTTCGTTGCTGCAGGAATCTACAACAATGCAAGAACAGCAAGGTCAGTATCAATGTTAAGAATCAATCAGGACTTAAGAATGATTCTTTTTCTCACTATTTTATCTGGCTGAAAAATCCAGCAAAACAGCCCGAAAGAGTAGAACTCTTTTAGTGAGATGGGATCCAGATTTCATACTTGGTCTCCGCGTCCCGCTCAGGCGAGATAAGATGCACAGAGAGTACAAGCACTAATCTCTGGTAGGCTGCCCTAGCCAATCGCCAACCCGTGCGATTCCCCTTCATCTGGGCAATCCAGCAGACTGTGCCAACTGAGTTGGTACAACACAGTCTCTGACCCCACAGATGGCTGCCTCCATGTGCTACCATATGCGCCACATATGTAGCCTGCATGGTCAAGCTGACCCGACCTACTCCCTGGACCACCACGTGCTATGCTGAGCAACGAGAAGCGATAAATCCCTTCTCTGTAACACGCAGGTGTAATCCCGCACCGTCTGAAGATAGATGGACGTGCCCACTGAGTGGGTACAACACGGCTCCAACGATAATCAGAACAGTGAGGTTTCGCGTCAGAAGGCTTACGAGCTTGATATTTTAGCGTTGGATTTTAACGGTCTTTTATCTTCATCACTATCATGCAATTCCTATGGTGATAACTGAAGATAAATAAATCATGCTGTTCTACTTATTTAAACAATAAAAGAAAGCATGGATCTTATGTGGTAAAAGCCCATAGCCCTAGTAAGACCTTAAGAACTTAAGTCTTCACTTGCTTTTCTTCATGGGGCTTTTGCTGCTCATCTGGCCCAAACCAGGGCCTAAGCGCCATTTGCAGCTGAGGTGCGCCCACCAGGGAAAATGCGCCTGGTCCCAGAGTCAAACCCTGGACCTCCCACCTGGTCAAGCCACTGCTGCATGCGCCTCTGCCAAGTGTGCTCTGTGCTCTTGTCTGATTAACTTACAAATTAATCTATCTAGACAAGATTGACACGCAGGTCAATTACATTTTATAAATTAAGTACAAGGTGATGCGCAGATCACAATTAAAAATTAATTTACAAAATAATTTCCAGGCACGCAGGCCCCAGCGCAGCACACATTTAACATGGACAGCCCACATAAGAATAAATAAACATGCATATGGCATCATACATCATTTGATCCAATCATGAAAAATAAAATTTTTTGAAAAACCCCATTGAGATCAATTTTATTTTTCCTTATGTGCCCTACAACCTTACAATGGTCCATTGATAGGGATCCACTCATCATGTCTAGTCAGATCCACTGCCCTTGCATGCACCAAGTCCTAACTGACTTGAGTCGACCCAGTGGTCAACTATGCATGCGCCAAGGGCTGAACAACCATCATGAGTTCTGGCAAGCGGGTGTGAACCCGGGCCTAACTCATATGCGTTCACCAGTTGTCTCAACCAGACCTCGCTACACGCCTGTGATGCAGTCGACCTATAGCCACCTCATGCTTGCGCATGGGTGCCATCTGGTCGACCCATCTTGGCTGTCAGAGGGTCTGATCAGACTATTGGATCTATCCTAGAGGATGACTTCAACCCCATCAACCCGTCTAAGGGTTTCTAGCAGGGACAGCTTAGATCTAGTGTGAATCGCGCATGTAATATAGTTTTGAGAAAAACATTAGATGCGCCACATACATGCGCAAAGGAGAAACTATGCAATGCATTTTCGCCAACTAACATATACAAGATGTATCGCATGTAACCTTAGATCTAATCATGAGTTCGCAAACAAGGATCACAAAATGGCTTAAGCAATCATAAAACATGCGTTAACCATGGCTCTGATACCAATTGAAGGTCCCCACAAGGGGGCGAAACCCTATCTCATAGGCGCATATGGGAATGAAGGCAGCGGAAAGGGGGTTTCTAGATCTTGCATGCTGTATGATTAACAAAAATGACCCAATTGCATATAGAGAAGGATCATACCATAGCCATTTCTAGATGGCGCCTTGGAAGCAAAGACCGAACTGGATCATCTCCAGAGGTGACGCACACAATTGATGTCGCCTACTCCTCCTTGCGATCCTTGTGCTAGCAAGGCCCAAAGATGTCCTTGTCGAGTGGAAGGGAAGAGATGTCTTGGCTTGGCGATTTTTTTTCTTTTCTTCTCGTCAAACTCTTCACCACCCGAATGTTCTCTCGTCAAGAGCAAGAGACAAGGCGACGAACGAAGAGAGGAGAGGTGTGAACGTGAGATGTGGTCACGTAAGAGAAGTGCTATCTAAAAATAGCATGCCACTTCTCTTCATGCGATCATGGGTTTACCCATTCGCAAAACCACTTCACTTTTGAACCATGCGCTCATTTATGAGCCGGTTCATGTTGGTCTGGTTCAAAGACCAAATAAGCCAAGCGACATGGTCTAGACCAAATTAAACCCTAAGGCTCCAGATCTAACCGTTGATCTCCTGATGCTCTTGATCTCACCGATCCAGCATCCATTCTCTCAATCGAAGCTTACCGATCTTAAGCCCTAATCAATCAAACATGATCAGACCAGATCTCACTTACAATCAGAGATTAAATCCCTTTAAACTGAACCTGAACAATTCAGTCCACACGATCTGACTTAAGTAAGCCATATCATCAAATTGTGCGACCCTGAGGGTTTCCTTTAAATGTCGGTAACGATAACTCACGTTATCACGATCAGTGAGGGGTATCTAGCAACACATCACTGTCTCCCGATATAAAGAAAAGAGTCTTCCAAGACTACACCCAAACCACAGCACAAGTGTGAATCAACTCACAAGGCATGCATATTTCCTTTGCCACTGGATGTTCTTATTGGACAAGCGTGTCAAGCTTGTAACTCCAATATGATGAGCATGATTAGATCAGATGAACATAGTCATCTGGGTATGGCCATACACTATTCTCAATCATCTCATCCAGGGGGCCCCTTTAGAACATCACACTCCTTAAACAAGGAGACGGCAATCCTATGTCTATCACTAGTGCCCTAACCTGACTCAAGCTCACCATCCAAGATAGTCTATAACCATTATGTTTCAAATGATATTGAACTACCTCAAAACAATGGCAATCATCATTTAGAAAACACAAGTGATCTCAAGTCAGAGGAAATGTGCCACTTGTCGCAATCAAGGAATATTCACATTGTGACAAGCAATTGAATATCCTAGTAGGGTCTGTCCAGTACATCCAATGTACCCATGAGTCTACATCTTATTCCATGCTCGAAGCATCCTATAAGATTAGAACACATATTAGTCTCAATCATATCAAGGTTGTCTCATGTTCACCAAGATATCTCGACTAAGGACTTTACTTCATGTCAGCCTAGCTGAACAGCTTTGAGACATTATTCAGAAGTACACTTATTACAGCAGACAAGGTAACAAACTGAATAACAACCATGCCTTTATAAACATAAAAGTTTATACATGATACTGTTACAATCCCAAGGCCTCAAACATTAGCCTTAAGGGCATACCCCCAACACTCCCGGCCTCTTTCGATCCGTTCATCATTAATTTTAATATGAACAAGATCGACTGTACACCGGCAGAGTTACTGAACATGCTCTGTACTACAGAGCAGACTCTTGAGAAGGGAAAGCCTTCATCCTCTGTCTTGATGGTTCCTTTAAGGAACAAGAAGAAGGGGAAGAAGGGCAAAGCCCCTATCAAGAGCTATAACAAGGCTCTGAAACAAAAGGTGAAGCGGTCAAAGGACAACAGATGCTTCCATTGTGGCCAGCTGGGTCACTGGAAGAAGGACTGTAAAGCGCTCCAAGGAGATAAGAAGGGAAGCAAGGCTTTCACTTCTGGCTCAGGTATTTTTGTGACTGAAGTCATGGTATCTTCTTCTATTTCATGGGTGTTGGACACTGCATGTGGAGTTCACATTTGTTCAAATGTACAGGAACTCAAGAGAAGAAGACAGGTGGGACAGCATGAGGTGGACCTACGAGTTGGAAACGGGGCACGGGTTGCTGCTGTTGCTGTAGGACAATATAACATCTCTTTACCATCTGGTCTTGTATTAGAACTGGACAATTGTTATTTTTTACCGAGCATAACTAAGAATATTATCTCTATTCCTGCTCTTGTCAGGAAAGGGTTTTCCTTTGAATGCAAAACTTTAAAGTGTTGTATTTCATTTGATAATATTGTTTATGCTACTGGGTCGATTAACAATGGGTTATTCATATTGGACATGGAATGTTCTGTACAACAAATTGATAATAAGAAAGCCAAGTATGCTGATGACAGCACCTTGCTATGGCATAGTCGTTTAGGCCATATTAACAAGAAGCGCATTAAGCGGTTGCATGACCATGGACTGCTGGGATCATTCTCCTATAAGGAGCTTGATACATGCAAAGCTTGTTTAATGGGTAAAATGACGAAGTCTCCTTTTTCTAATAAAGGTCAAAGGGCTTCAGGTTTACTTGACCTCATTCACAGTGATGTGTGTGGGCCATTTAGTAAACATGCCAGAGGTGGCTATTTATACTTCATTACTTTTACTGATGATTTCAGTAGATACGGTTATGTCTATCTTATGAGACATAAGAGTGAATCTTTTGACAAGTTCAAAGAGTTCAAAAATGAAGTATAGAATCAGTTAGGCCGAAATATCAAGGCACTTCGTTCAGATCGAGGTGGAGAATACTTGAGTCGAGAGTTTACTGACTATCTGAAGGAGTGTGGGATTATCTCACAGCTCACTCTGCCAGGAACACCGCAATGGAATGGTGTGTCCGAGAGGAGAAATAGAACCTTATTGGATATGGTTCGTTCAATGATGAGTCAGGCTACTCTACCTTACTCCTTTTGGGGATTTGCACTGGAAACAGCTGCAAATGGTACTAAACCGAGTGCCATCCAAGGCCGTTTCTAAGACTCCATATGAGTTATGGTATGGGAAACAGCCGAGCTTGACATTTATTAAAATCTGGGGTTGCGAGGCTTATGTCAAAAAGCTCGCCTCTGGGAAACTAGAGAGCAGATCTGATAAATGTATCTTTGTCGGTTACCCTAAGGAAACCAAGGGTTATTATTTCTTTGATCCCAAGGAGAACAAAATATTTGTTGCTCGAATGGCTATTTTTCTTGAGAAGGAATTTCTTCTGTAAGAGGCCAGTGGGAGAGAAATAAAGCTGGATGAGAATCCAGAAGAAGGACAAAGTAGTCAAACTCAGTTGGATGTGCCTGAGCCAATAAAACAGGTTACTGAACAACCTGAGGCTCAGATATCACGGGAACCGCAAAGATCGGGAAGGATCCGTCGACAGCCTGAGCGCTATGACAGAGTCTACATCATTAATGATGAACCCCTCACTTATGTGGATGCGGTCAGTGGACCGGAATCAGCGAGATGGCTTAGAGCTATGCGAGCCGAGATGGACTCCATGTCAGATAACCAAGCCTGGGATTTGGTTGATCCGCCTCAGGGAGTAATCCCTATAGGCTGTAAATGGATCTTCAAAAAGAAGATTAACATGGATGGTAACGTGGTTACCTATAAAGGCAGGCTAGTTGCGAAAGGTTTCAAACAAATCTACGGGATAGATTATGATGAAACTTTCTCTCCTGTAGCCATGTTCAAGTCTATTCGGATTATTCTCGCGATAGCAGCATATTATGATTATGAGATCTGGCAAATGGATGTGAAGACCGCTTTCCTTAATGGAAAACTAGAAGAGGATGTGTATATGACACAACCTGAAGGTTTCATCAATCCATCAGATCGTCATAAAATATGCAAATTAAAGAAGTCCATTTATGGACTTAAGCAAGCATCGAGAAGCTGGAATATTCGTTTTGATGAATCAATCTGTGAATTTGGTTTCATCAAAAATGAAGATGACCCGTGTGTATATAAGAGGTTTAGTGCGAGCGTGATTATTTTCCTAGTCCTCTACGTCGATGATATCTTGATCATTGGAAACGATATTCCTGAACTGCATGCCGTTAAAGCATGGTTAAGAAAATGTTTCCAGATGAAAGATTTAGGAGAAGCAGCCTATGTATTAGGTGTGAAGATCTACAGAGATAGATCTAAGAGGCTTCTCGGGCTGTGCCAGAGTACTTACATCGATAAAGTCCTGGAGAGATTCCATTTAGAAAATTCTAAAAGAGGATATCTTCCAGTCAGACATGGTCTGAATCTTTCTAAGAGCCAGTGTCCTCAAACACAGTCTGAGAAAGATGAAATGGACAATACGCCTTATGCTTCGGCTATTGGATCCATTATGTATGCTATGTTGTGTACTCGCCCAGACGTCGCTTACGGGTTAAGCGTCACCAGTCGATTCCAAAGTAATCCTGGTAAGGCACACTGGATTGCAGTCAAGAACATTTTGAAATATCTTCGGAGGACCAAATATATGTTCTTGATATATGGAGGTCAGGAAGAACTCAGTATTGAAGGATATAATGACGCTTCGTTCCAATCTGACCAGGATGATTTCCGATCGCAATCAGGCTATGTTTTTAGCTTGAATGGAGGAGCAGTGGTGTGGAAAAGTTTCAAACAATCAATTGTTGCTGATTCCACAACAGAAGCCGAGTATGTTACAGCCTCAGAAGCATCAAAGGAGGCAGTGTGGATTCGTAAGTTCGTTCAAGAACTTGGTGTTGTTCCTTCGAGTGCAGATCCTTTGGTTATCTTCTGTGATAACACTGGAGCAATAGCACAAGCAAAGGAACCACGGTCGCACCAGAAGTCCAAGCACATACAGAGAAGGTTTCATTTGATCCATGAGATCATAGATCGAGGAGAGATCAAGATCTGCAAGGTTCATACAAATGACAATCTAGCTGACCCGCTTACAAAGCCTCTGGCGCAGTAGAAGCATGAGAAGCACTGTAATAATATGGGTTTGAGATTTCTCAACCATTAGATTAAGTGCAAGTGGGAGATTGTTGGAATATGCCCTTAAGGCTAATGTTTGAGGCCTTGGGTTATTATCAGTATCATGTATAAACTATGTTTATAAAGGCAATGGTTGTTATTCAGGTTGTTGCATTATCTGCTGCTACATGTATACTTCTGAATAATGTCTCAATGGTGTTCAGCTTGGCTGACATGCAGTATAGTCCTTAGTCGAGATATCTTGGTGAACATGAGACAGCCTTGATATGATTGAGACTAATATGTGTTCTAATCTTATAGGATGCTTCGAGCATGGAATAAGATGTAGACTCATAGGTGCATTGGATGTACTGGACAGACCCTACTAAGGATGTTCGATTGTTTGTCGCAATGTGAATAATCCTTATATGCAAACAAGTGGCATATTTCCTCTGACTTGAGATCACTTGTGTTTCTAAATGATGATTGGCATTGTCTTGAGGTAGTTCAATATCATTTGAAATATAATGGTTATAGATTATCTTGGATAATGGGCATGAGTCATGTTAGGGCATTAGTGATAGATATAGGATTGCCTCTCCTAGTTAGAGTGTGATGTTCTAAAAGGGCCCCCTGTATGAGATGGTTGAGAAAGTGTATGGCCATACCCAGATGACTATGTTCATCTGATCTAACCACTCTCATCATGTTGGAGTTACAGGCTTGACACGCTTGTCCAACGAGAACATCCAGTGGCAAAGGAAACACATATGTCAAGTGACTTGGGTTCACACTTGTGCTATGGTTTGGGAGTAGTCTTGGAAGACTCTTTCCTTTATATCGGGAGACAGTGATGTGTTGCTAGATACCCCTCTCTGTTCGTGATAACGTAAGTTATCGTTACCGACATTAAAGGAAACCCTTAGGGTCGCACAATTTGATGATATGGCTTACTTATGTCAGATCGTGTGGACTGAATTGTTTTGGTTCAGTTTAAAGGAATTTAAACTCTGATTGGAAGTGAGATCTGGTCTGATCATGTTTGATTGATTAGGGCTTGAGATCGGTAAGCTTCGATCGAGAGAATTGATGCTAGATCGATGAGATCAAGAGCATCAAGAGATGTGTGGTTAGATCTTGAGCCTTTCGGTTTAATAAGGTCTAGACCAAGGCTTGGTTTGATTTGGTCTTTGAACCAAATTCAATTGAACCGGTTCATCATATGAGCGCATGGTTCAAAGGGAGAAGGAGTTGCGAATGGTTCACTTGGAGTGAACGCTTGAACGCATGAGCGCTTACTATATTTGGAAATCGGTTTTCCAAATTGAAGACGCCTCCATGTTCGAAGACTCTCGCCTCTCTCTTGCTCTTCCTCTCGTGTGACTCGCCTCCACGAGTGTTGAAGGAGGGATTCGGCCAGCCAAGGAAAGAAATCATCTCATCTCCTTCACGCATCAAGGACACCTTGAAGAGCTTTGCTAGCACAAGGTTCACGCCAAGGGAGGAAGCCATCGCCATCTTGTGTGCGTCCACTTTGGAGGAGAGCCGCATCGCCCTCTTGCTTCCAAGTCGCCTTCCGACCAATGGCAATGGTAAGATCACAACTTGATCTTTGCAGACATTAAGTTGATCATATGTTCATGCCACATGCGATCTTCATGAAATCCTTATTTCCGCCCATGCAAAATTTTAGAAGTGCATGCGTTTAGGGTTTCACCCCTCTTTTCACTGCCATATCTCATAATCGTGATATGCAGCTATAGCAAGTAGGATTCGAATGGATTTAAACATGGCAACTGGCGAGAAAGTTTCATCATAGTCCACCCTGTGGACTTGTTTGAACCCTTTAGCCACAAGTCTACCCTTATAGGTAACTATATTGCCATCCATGTCAGTCTTCCTCTTGAATACCCATTTACTGTTGGGGTATGCCCTTAAGGCTAATGTTTGAGGCCTTGGGATTATATCAGTATTATGTATAAACTTAAGGTTTATAAAGGCAATGGTTGTTATTCAGGTTGTTGCATTATCTGCTGCCATATGTATACTTCTGAATAATGTCTCAATGCTATTCAGCTTGGCTGACATCCAGTATTGTCCTTAGTCGAGATATCTTGGTGAACATGAGACAGCCTTGATATGATTGAGACTAATATG